>CM077811.1:94022647-94643147 GCA_039764185.1 Tamarix austromongolica | reverse complement strand
AAATCAAGATCATGTCAAGCTAAAGATGTAAAAACATGTGTTACTTGGGAGGCAACATAATATGATAGGGGAGTTTTCTACCCTTTAGTAGTTTTTATTTATTTATTTATTTATTTATTTTCTCCATACTTAAAATTACATGTTCCTTTAGTTTTTTACATATTAAGGACAATGTGTGATTTAAGTGTGGAGGTGTAAGTGTTTTATGTGTTTGCATGAAAAAAAATATTATGTGACTACATAAAAAAATTATTATTTTTTACATATTTTTTTAGTGTTTTTAGAGTCTTATGAACCCTTAACTAGTTAATGAGGAGCATATCTTTGAAATCTAATGAAAAGAGGATCATGAAATCGATATAAAGCAAGTGGAGATTTTTTATGTTAATTTTGATATAGGGAACACATCTTTACATGTCTAAATGTGAATGGAGAAAGAGCATGCGTGATTTTATAACCATCAATGTGGCATGTTGAGATTCATCGCATTCCTCAGTGAGCTTTGAACCATATATACCTTCTTCTTTTTTTTTGAGCAAATTCACATGATTTTATCTACTTTTATTGTGTTCAAATTTTCTTTGCGAACCTCATATATGCCTAATTGCTTTGATCAAGTTACTTGCCATAGCATTTGTAATGGACTCTAGAGACTACTAGAACTTATTCTTGTACTAGTTGAAGCTTACAGTCAAAGTATGCTCTAATTGAGAAAAAGATAAAGGGAACTTAAGATTTTCCATCACATGACCAAAAAACTTAACCCTAATTTGTGTATACATGATGTATACCCCATAGAATCCCTTTGAGCCTATAAATTGAATATATATTTTTCTTCATTACCCACATTAAATAACCTTAAGGCCTTAATATCCTTACCCTTGGTTAAAGCTAGTGGAAGGGGATCATCATTATGGATATAGAGTGGTTATGGTGTGAGTGTTTGTGTAAGAAATATATGTATTTATAGTAATAAATGAAAAAGTTATGTTTGGTGGTAGAGATAGAACTTATATAATGATTATATAATCATCATTCTTCTTCTAGAAAAATTAATTGGAAAAGACAAAAAATTAAAAATTAAAACATAAATTGAAAAAAAAGAGAGGAAGAAGAAAATGATATAATATAAGGAAAAGAGGGAGTTATGGAGATAATGTTGAGAAAGTTCTATTCATGTTCTATTTTTATCTCAAGATTCTAATTTGGTGTTAAGGTGGAGATATGTATTATAGATGTGGAGTTAATGCTTATATCTCATATGATTATTAGAGTCTAATTAGTTCTCGACCTTTTTATCACCATAATCCTAGAATAATCCATACCTTTCTATACCTTAAACCCGTTACAACCAATAATTAAGTCCTATTTGATTCTTGAGATGAGCAACCTTTGATCTGATAGAGGTTAGTTACAAGAGTAAGCATATAGTTCGGTCTATTTGGAAGGTATTTGATATCTTTCATGAGGTTTTATCCACAAAAACATGAGCCTTTTATATATATATATATATGTGATTCATTTGTTATCTTTGTCATCTTATTACGCATACATGAGTGCTTCTATAAATTTATAGCCATTAATCTAAGAGAAAAAAAATAGAGGACATCCATAGTGAGGATGGATCTTGATGTGACTAAGGCGTAGTAGATCTTCATCCATAATATTGATTTTTACATACCTATCATATATATGTGTGAACCATATGTTGAAATTGATCCTTTAAATCTCCTAATGCCAAATCTTGGTTGATTGCTAATCTTGACTTATGAAAGTAAAAGATTCTAGGGCAAAAATTGGTTAAGGTTATTAGGTGTTATTTTATTTTATTTTTTATTGTGTGTGATTTGGGGGTTATATCATCTGTGAAACCTTCATGAGATCTTATCCATCCTCTATGGGTGACCTAGGGGTTTAAAGGGTTTTTTGCACATACTAAGTGCAATCATAAGACCTACAAAAGTGACTAGTTAATTTAATTTTATTTGATTAGAGCCATAACTTGCTTGAAGATAAGCAAGAAACTAAGTGTGGGGGTGTTCATAAGTTCATATGTTTACATATTTTATATCCTTATAATCTTAGTTTTTAGTATTTCATTTGAGTAATATAGGTGAATAATTATGACTTTATGCTTAAGTGATTATTATTGTATAAATTTTATTATTTGAGTTAAAACGATATAAATTAAATAAATTTAGATTATAGTATTATTTATTCATTTCTATAATTTTATTTTTTAGGTAAGGTATTTATTTAAAAAAGGGGACTAGACCTTTGGAGCAATGACCTAAGGGCTGAAGGCTCAAAGGCATAGAAACAAAAGAGAAAGGAAAGATGCATAAGGGCACAACAGAGGAGCATAAAAGGAGAAGGAGAGAAAAAAAATCGGATGGTAGTTGAGGAAAAATAAACCCAAGCAAAAAGATTGAATGAGGCATGAAAAACAAGAGGGAGAAATAGAAAGAAAAGACAGAGGTAAGAGGGGGCTCAAAATAAGAGACATGGAAGAAGGGAGATAGTGGTGCAAAAAAAATGAAAAAGAAAAGATAAACAAAAATAAAGCAACAACTTCTGCATAAGATCGAGGAGGGTGGCACAGAATAAAGGAGGAAGTAGAAGGATAGTGGAGGCAGAGAAGAAGTAGTAGAATGCTACAGAAAAAAAAAGAGAAAATAATTGTGGCATAGAGAGAGCAGTTAGAGGGCAGGGTTGAAAAGACAAAAGAAAAAAAGAAAGAAAAAGAAACATAGTTGCCATACACAAGTAACAAAGATGGTAATATGCACAACGAAAAAGGAGGGCTAACGTGTGCTGTTAGCCAGGGAAAAAAAGAAAAAGAAAAAGAGGGGCACAGAAGGAAAGGCTAAGTCAATCGAAAGAAATAAGAGAGAAAAGTATACTAGAAAAATTTATTTTAGATGAAATTTAACAATCTTTCATCTGAATATATTTTTTATCTTTCATCCATAATTAATTTCGGCTATTTCTTTCTCTATTTTTGATTTATATTTTGGATAATTTTTTTTGTAATTAATTCGATCATAATGTTTGGTTGATTATTTATTACCGCGGAATAAACTACAACCTTAGATTATGGTTTGAGATATGATTTTATTTTTCTTTATTTCATGAGATTGTTCTTTGATTCTAATTTAATTGCTATCATTTATATATATGATTTTATCAAGTATAATTTACATGGTACATGCATTGTTCTGGTTTTCTCATAGTAGGATTATTTATATATATGTAGGATTATTTACCTATTAGGTGGCCATATAAATATACTAGAATTTATATGTATAAATTATAACTAGGTTAGATAGAAATTCATCTAATACATTTGTAATTCTAATTAAAGTAGTAATTTTTTTAGATACGTGTGGGTCAAATGAGAGAAGTATGGCTAGACATGCTTAGTGTACTAGTTTGGGTACTTAGATTGGAATTCTTCCAATTATACTTAATGCACTACACTGTTGGTATTTAATAGGGTTAATATAAACACTTTGTCATATTAATTAATTTATGAAAGTAATATAAGGTGTATAAACCTACTTTTGGTGTACAACTTAGTCAATCTCTTTCTCATGATTAAATGATTGCTTAGAAATTATTATTATTATATTTTGACCTAATCTAATGTTTGATTTCAATTTTTTAGCATATTTATCATATTTTTGGTTATCCATTATTTATATTATATTATTTTATTTTATTTATTACTCTTATTATTTTATTATTTTCTAATTTTAAAACCGCTATTAGTTTTTTTTCTTATTTATTTATTTATTTTATGTAATTTAGGGTATTTATTTTTATTATTTTGAGCTAGTTAAATAGAGGTGAGCCATTTCAATCTCTAGTATAGAACGATACCCTTATTTACCTGTATTACGATTGTCAATTAGAGGGTTTAAATTACGTGCTAGCTACGACGACACCATTAGCATTGCTTCATGTAAGTGAAGATAGAGTCTTATGTTCCATTCCACATCCATTTGCCAAAGGTCGTTTTAGTGCAAATATTTCTCTAGGTCCTGAGTATTCTAGCCAACTTGGCTTCATCTAAGCTAATGGGGAATATGAGAATGTGTGTAGTAAAGGGAGAGCCAATAATGTAGATAGTGAGGTTAATGTAAAAGAGGTAGACCGAGTTTATGTAAATAGGATTGTAGAGAGTGAAGGAGGTGGAGAACAAATAGAGATTGCATGAAGGGGAGTTTAAAATGCTTTTTGTAACTATCTATAACAATGCACTTCCCTAGGAGAAGTTTCTTACCATTGAAGGATTTGATCCATCCCTATTAGTCATCCATGGTGCAAAAGAAGAACGGAGAATGAGGGGATATCTTAGTGATCTTGGATAATATAGAGGAAGATTGAATAATGGGTGGATCACTAGATGGAGTAGAAGCAGCATGTAATACCCCAAAACCCTAATTTAGGAAATTATGATAAAATAGAAATTTATTTTTGAGATTAATTAAATATAATATTTTAATGAAATAATGGGAGTAATTAAGACAAGAAATGAGGAAAATAATAAAGAATTTAATTAGGGGGATTAGGATAATTTGCTAATTAAAATAGAATTTAGAAAAATTTACCCAAAATTTTCTAAATTAATATAAAAAGAAATTTAATTATTATTATTTTACTAATTTTTATTATTTTCAAATACTTAAAAATAAAAAATATTCTAAACACCCCAACTACCCTATTTTTCCTTTCCCCTTTTTCCCTTTTTCTTTTTTCTTTTCCTCCTTTCTGCTTTTCTTTTTTCTCCTCTTCTTCCCCAGGTTGGGCCTCACCCGTGCAGCCCAACTTCCCCCTCCCCTCTTCTTTCCCCCACATGGCCTAGCCCATGTCTTTTTTTGCTCCCTCACCCACCAGGTTCTCCCCCTCTATTTTCTTTTGTTTTCCCCCGTCCGACTGGCCCAACTCCTTTCTTCTTCCTCCCCTTCCCCCATCATCACGCTCTAGGTCACACATGCAACTTGCCACCGTCCTTCCCCTACCACCATACTGCTTAACCTACTCCTCTTCTCTTTCCTATGTCCCTTTCCTATCAAATTCAAGCCAAACCCCCTACACCTGCCTCCCTCATGTGCTCCCCTTCCCTTACCATTTTCCCCCACTTATAACCTATGTCCCTACCATTCTTAGGCTCGTACCGCCCTACCACCATTGACCGACAAGCTCCTGCCACGCCTACGCCCTTATCCAATTTCTCCTTTTTCTTTTCACGCTCAACCTATATTTAACGCCCCCAAATTTACTACTGAAAATTTTCGTTTAATAAAAGGGTTTCACGAAAGCGAATTGACAAAATCGTGAACTCAAGGGCATTACCGCCACACTTAGTACCAGATTGGTTCACTCCTATAATTCTAGTACTAAGTGCTAAATCTAAATAATTTTAACATCAACCATAATTCATAAAAACACAAGGCATTAATAAAACGCAAGTCATACGGAAATCAGAGTGTGGTTTAGAATTACAACCCCAAGAGTAAGTGACTAGAGTTTTTCAAAACCATGAAGCATCGTACGACACCACATAACTAAAATAAAATAATACATGGTATAATAAAATAAACAGAGTCCGAGCGAGTCACTCTCGATCCCCTAGTCAGGTTTAGGCTCAATGCTCAGCCCCACCGGATGCCTCGTAAGTGTCATAGGCATCAAAGACGTCATCCCCTAACTACACAAGCTCAAATGGGTCTTCTGCTCATGGGAATGAGCATCACCTATGAAATGAGTGATCAGTACGCTACGTACCGAGTAAGTTAACAGATGCGCTAAGGCCAAACATACAAAACATACATGGCATAATCACATAAGCCGCATGTAGTAATACAGATAATGAAGGCCAGTTATGGTCTAATTAGACTTATTTTCTTTTGGATCTCTGTTAAATATAGTCGTTTCACATTATAATCTTTATCAATCCATGCGATTGCAAGAACACCACTATTATAGCTAGTGGATCAATCACTTATTGGGCAGAACGCACCTAACCACTATTTTTGCCGGTGGATCAGTCTCTAGGGCAGAACGCTCTTGGCCACTATTATGCCGGTGGATCGGTCTGGCCCCGACTCTCATGGTGTTTTACTATAATTACATAGTAGCTTTCCTATGAGTCATTGGCAACTGAATGTTTGGTTTGTTGAGCTTGGGATCCCCACTATTATAGCCGGTGGATTGGTCACTTATAGGGCAGAATGCACCTAACCACTATTATATGCCGGTGGATCGGTCTCTAAGGTACCCCGGCACCTGGCCACTATTATGCTTGTGGATCGGTCTGGGCCCGGCCCAACAATCTTACTCTTTAAGTGATTAGTATCTTATTCGTTTCTTATTGGATAAAGCTTTTCACCCTTGACATGCATGTCAACTACTCTCTACTTCTATTCTCCCAAGGGGTCTATCCCATATCTTGAGACTCTTGCGCCCCTTATCACACCCCGACATCCATTTCCCTTTATACTTACACTTAATGAAAAACCAACTCCTACGGGTGTGGGTTAGGCCCAACACCTTATGACATCAACTCCACCTACTATCACCCTCTAGGGTTTTCCCTTGAAAACCCTAATTAGACGGATGTGGCCCAACCCTCTCTCTCATTTACACTACCATTACCTCGTTTATCACCCCATACCTTATCTCATTAGATCCAGTCCCAACTCATATCATCTTACTTTTCGATTCTACATGTGACTGGAAAACCCTAGTTGGCCACTTCAAATCCTAGTACCTTTCTTCTCCCACAAGTAACCTCTCTATTTTTCACCTAATATCCCTTCTCTCCCACGGCACCCATAATCACCCCTTATATAATAAAATCTCCCTCTGAACCCATACTCCACTCTTCCTTAATCAGTTTTACTCCCACATGTTCCAGATTGCTACTTCCTCCCAAAACCTTAATCGGGTTCCTTATACACCCTTACACCAACCCACGTATTATTTTTCATCCCTATGCAAGATTTATCCACCCCATGCAAACTCTCAAAGTCCCCATGAAAATTTTAAGATTCCCATGCATGGTTCCTATCTCTCATTCATTTTGGGTCTTTCCTTCCTCTTTAATTTCCTCTCCTGGATCCTGAGGTATTTTGGTCAACCTCATTATCCCTCCTTATTGAACTCACTTCCCATTTTCTTTCTTTTTTTCCTTTCATTTCCATATTATATTTTCAATGGTCCTATCATGCATGTCCTAGAGGGCCATAACATATCACATCATAATCACCATATATACATATCACACACATGTCATAAGGAAACATATACAAACATACCTCAACTCCAAGCTGCACTACACATAAGACAAGTTAATGACAATCATGTAATACACAACGTGGCATGATATAAAGCATCCAAGGCATACAAGTCACACAACACACATGGGCCTTAGCTACATCCTTACCTAAAATGACATCGGGCTTGGAGTACACTCCTACGCCTTAGGGTTTTGGCTTGATTCACCTATAAGGGGAAAATACTAAGGATTAGCTTCCCTCCTACCAAAAGTACTATTATTCCTTATTTTAGTCTGAGAGTAGGGCTATTATTATTAAAGGGAGAATTACATGTGAAAACTAGGGTTTTTATCTTCAATTTAGCCTACTAGATATTACTAGTCAAAATATGTTTATGTTAATATTTATTACTATACCTATATTATTAAACCTAATAGCTTTATTCTTTTAATAATAGTACTAATACTAATTATAGTGAAATAGTGATAATAATAATAATAATAATAATAATAATAATAATAATAATAATAATAATAATAATAATAATAATAATAATAATAATAATAATAATAATAATAATAATGCTAATACTTATAGTGATAGAAACCCTAGCATTTTTAAGGCTAAGGCTAACAATAGTGATAGGATTAAAATAATAATATAATAATTGCAGCACCAACAAAGTATTAATATTTCTAAAGATAATAATGATAACAATTATATTTTGATAAATAATATAAGGGTTCAATTGTTTTCATTACAATAATAGTAATAAAATAATAACAAAAATAAGGGTAATAACTAATAATGAAACCATAGCAATAATGTTAGTGACAAAGGCATTAGGAATAATATTAGCAATATTTGAATATTAAATAGTAAAAATACTAAGGCTTAATTATTCTTCTTCTTTAATAACAAAAAGATAATACACCAACTTTAGTTTAAAATAATAAAAATAGTTGTAGTAGTAGCAATAATAATAATGATAAAAATGTTAAGTATAATAATAATAACAATAATAATGGTAATATTAATCGAAATGATAATAATAATATAAGGGTCCAAATACTTATATTAATAAATAAAAGTAATAATGGAAAAAGTTAGTATTAACAATATTGGTAAGGAAATAATGATAATGATAATGGTAATAATAATAGTAATAATAACAATAATAATACTAATAATCAAGTTAGGTTAAGTAGTAGTAGTAGTAGTAGTGGTAGTAGTGGTAGTAGTAGTAGTAATAATAATAATAATAAATAAGAATAATTCTAATAGTAATAATAATAAAAATGGTAATAGTAATATAAGGGTTCAAATATTTACCATAATAGTAAAGATAATGATAATAGGCCATAGCTAGCATTAGTAAAAATAGTAGGAATAATATTGATGGTAATAATAATAATTATAGTAACAACGAGGGAAAGTCCTAATCATAATAACAGTAAAATTGTAGGCCATTATTAATGATAATATTATTATTACTAGTTAGGAAAATCATAAATTTAGGTTAAGTAGTAGTAGTAGTACTAATAATAATAATAATAATAATATTATTATTATTATTATTATTAATGTTAAGCATAATAGAGGATAACAATCGAAAAGAATAATAGTAATATAAGAATCCCAACATTTACACTAACAATAAAAGTGATAATGGCCAAGTTAGATTTAGTAAGGAAATAATAATAATAATACTAATAGTGGTAGTGGTAATATTAAGAATAATAAAGATCACTTTATTAGTACTAGAGTTGTAACCCTTTTCAAATAACATGCCATAGTTATAAATATTTTTGAAATTAAGTTAGGTAATAAAGTTGAGACATACTAATAATATTAATAATGGTAATAGTAATATTAATAATGGTAATAGTAATATTAATAATAATACAACACTAATAATAATAATAATAATAGTAATATTAAGCATAATATTATTAATATTAAATAAAATTATTAATACTTATAGAAAATAGTTTAGGGGTTGGGGAAGTTGAAGTACCACCTAAGGTAAGTGGCGGTGGTGGAGGAGGAAGAGAGGTGGAAAGATGGATATGTAGGCTAAAGGAGAGGAAGTGGAGGGTGTTTGAGGTGGGAAAAGGTGTAGCAGGTGGAGAGGGGTGGACTGGAGGTGGTGGTGCAGTAGAGAGTGGCGGCGTATAGTAGTTGGTGCAGTGGGTGAAGGTGGTGGAAGGTGGAGGAAGTAGAAGGAGAGGGAGGTAGGGAGAAATGCAGGTATGGGAAGGTGGGGGAAGGTCCCCTGGTCGTTTTGGGGGGTGGAGGAGGTGTTGGTTGCGGCAGAATTAGTGGCGGGTGGTGGCGCGAGGGGCGGCGCGGGGTTGGTGAGGGCTGATCGAGAAGGCACTTTTGCAAGGCCCGAGCGGCTTATGAAAGGCAAGATAGGGAGGAGGGTGCTTCCGTTTTGTAGAGGGAGGTGCAGGGAAGGTTTTGGTGGGCGGAGTTTGTTGTGGCGGTTGTTGATGACGGCGAAATAAAGAGTTGATAGGGCGGTGGCGAGCGGTTGGAGTTTCTTGGCTACAAAAAGGAATCTCGACCCAGGCTGCTAATGGGGGTATTTATAGGCTAATTAAGGGGGAAAATGATGAAGGGGAAGAAGATAAGCGGGGCAGGTGTGGTCGGACCACCTACTAGTGGTGGCAGGTGACACAGTCCTGCCATGGTAGGTTAATTCAGGTGGAGGAGAAAAAGGAAAGGGGAGGGGCGTGCGAGGAGGGGAGAGATGGGGTTGGTCAGGGTCAAAAAGGGGAAGAAAATGACGGGGAGAGCAGGGGAGGATGGTCGGGCATTGGGGTGGTGGCTGCCGACGAAAATCGGGGTTGTAGGTTGGCATTGGGGAAGAAGAAGAGGAAGGGTGGACCGACAGTCCAGGGGAAGGGAAAAAAAGAAGAATAGGCTGGCTGGGTGGTTAGGCAAAGGAGGAAGGGCGACGCGGCTTGGGCCGCATGAGACGGGGAATGGGAAAGTGATATAGGTCGGTGGCTGGCCCAGTCAGGGGAAAATGGGGAAAGAAAGAAGAAAGGAGGAGGGGGGAGAGAAAAAAGAAAAGGGAAAAGGGAAAAAGGGAAAAATAGGGGGAAATAGATAAAATAACTAATGGGAAATAGTTTGTAGTATTTTTGGTAGATAAACAAATTTTAATAATTTAACTTAATATATTTTAATATATTGGTTTAAAAGGTAATATTTAAAAAATACTAGTTTGAAACATTATTTAAATAAAATGAGTATGATAAAATAACAAATTATTTATTTTAATTCATTAAATATTCACATCTAATTTTATATACTCAAAAATCCACAAAATAATTAAATTAAATAAATTTAAAAGGAAAAATCCTCAAAATAATTAAATTAAATAAGTTTAAAAGCTAAGTTATCCAAAATAAAAGTGATTTATTAAATTATAAGCTTTTAAAAATTTTAGGAATTACACTATAAATACCCCATACTAACCCCCCTATTTGCCCTCCTTTGCTCTGTGTAGAAATTCCAACACATTTCCCTACCACCACTTCATACATCGCCCCAGTCGCCGCCATGCACCACCACCTCCCAAAACACCACCCACTCCCTTCCCTATATTACCCTTCATGAAACCAATCCACTTGCCACCCTTAAATGCCGCTACATAACCCACCCCAATCGTGCAAAGTAGGTTGCCCTTTGTACCTTATTGCTGCCCCTCTCGCCATCGTTCGCCGCCTCCTTTGCCAAAATCACCACCTCCCTTGCAACCCAATTAACCTAGCAAAACCTCCTCTACCTTCCCTACCCTTCCTTTCCCCTTTCTCCCTCTCCTTCCTCCTCCCTCCTTCTCCACCACCCTCGGCCACCACAATCACCACCACCTGCGTTGCCACCCTACTGTACCACCATCACCACCACCACTGCAACCCTCTTAGTTTAGAGAGTCTACCACCCCACAATCACCATCTCACTCTATATCTTTCATCCCTAAAAGACCCACCTTCCCCAAAACCACTACTTCAACCATCGTAGCCACCGTTGCCGCCGTGCTCCACCGCCATCGCTGCCACCTAGCTGCCGCCTTCACCAGCTTGTTCCCTAACCCTTCCTAGCCTTAAGTATAAATTATTTGGTATAATTATTATTCTAAATTTACTATTATCCTTATTATTAAAGTTATTATCATTATTATTACTAATATTGTTAATAATATCTTGCCATGACTAATATAACTACCTAAACCTATTTTGGCTAATAATAGCATGGTTAATTATTTTAAGGATAATACCCTTATTTTTTAATATAAAAGCTATTATTATTACTATTATCACTAATAATAGTTCATACTAGATTTAGAGTAGGAGATAATGAAATTAATAAAGGGAAAGTTAACCCTAGTATTTCCCTATTATAGTTGAGCCAAGTCCAACCCCTAAGGAGGCATAGGAGCATGCACCAAATCCGATGTCATTTTAGGTAAGGATACGGTTAAGGACTAAATATGTACAATATTTGTTATGTGTGTTGGTTATATGTGTGTACCTTATGTGTTATGGATTATGCTCTTGTAGTGTAGCTTGCTAAGCATGGAGCTATGGTAAGTTGTATGTGTTTTTATGGCATGTGTAATATAGTATTATTACTTGTACTTGGAATGTGATTATGGAATATTAACCTTTATGACATGCATGATATGAGGCTTTAAGTAGTGTGATGTGGCTGTGAGAGAAAAATAATAATAAGGAAAGTAAGTTGACTAGAGGGTAGTAATAATGGCCTAAAAATCTCATGACTTATGGGTGGACAGAAGAAGGAATAATGTGAATAAATTAAGAGGATGGACTAAAATATACATAGGGAGTTTAGGGTTCCATGGGATGGGTAGCCATTGCATAGAGATGACCTTTACATGGAAAAAGTTGACTTGAGGGTTAAGTAAGGTAAAGGAAGAGTTGTTAGGGTGATTGGATTCCATATGTGAAAAATAGTACATGGGTTGGTATAAGGGTGTATGGGGTTCTTGGCTAGGGTTTAGGAGAAACCCTAAGTGGGAGAAGTGTGAAAATAAGGGAGAAATAATGGTAATGGTTAGAGTGAAGGATAAGAATGAAAGGGGTGTCATATGGAGGGGAAGTGAGCCAAGTGGAAAAAGGTGTTTGGGGGTGTTGAGGGGATGATAAAAAAGAAAGGAGAAGTCCTAGGGTTTGGGAGCGAACTAGAGTTTTTGCGGGTATGTGTGGAAGATGAGTAGTGAGGTCGTGATGTTGGGTATGGTTTGGAGGGGAGTGATGGTTTTGGAAGCAAAAAAGAGTATGGGTTGTGTAGGATGAGGGGAAGTGAAGCCACATAGGCCGGATTAGGGTTTTAGAGGGAAACCCTAGAGGGTGAAGAGTAGTCGAAATAGAGTTATAGGGGGTGAGCCTTAATCTATGTGTAGAAGAGTTTGGGTTTCTTATGGTGAGTGGGAAAAGAAGGGGAGGAAGTCTTAGAGTCATAGGTTGTGTAAAGGTCTTAAGATATGGGACAAGGCTTTTCGGGAGAACTAAGAATAAAAGGATGAGCATGGGAAGTCTAGTGGAGCATGCATGTCTAGTCTGGGTTGCGTGTGGAATAATACATGAGTAAAACACTAAACATTTCAAGTAAAAGATTATTGAGCTGGGCCTAGTCAGAGTAATTTTTGGTCCACTGACTATGGAGTGATATCCGATGTAGTGGCTATAATAGTGGTCAGGAGCATTTTGCCTTATGGATTGTCTCTGGTCCACCGACCATAATAGTGGGGGAGTTCTAGCTCAATAAACCAAACTTTACATGGTAATAAATCATGGGAAGATACTAATTACTTACAGTGGAGCACCACGTAAGTCAGGGCTAGTGAGGATAATTTTTCAGTCTGCCAACTATAATAGTGTTCAAGTGCGTTATGCCTTATGGAGTGATATTTGGTCAACTGGCTATAGTAATGGTCAGGTGCGTTTTGTCCTGTGGAGTGTTTTTGATCCACTAGCTATAATAGTGGGATCCCTATACTCACATGAAATTAATATGAGAATTGAGTAAGACATAAATAATAACCTATGTTTATATTGATGGTATGAACCTAAATAATGCCTTTTATGCCTTACTTATCTACTATTCTTGCATGGCCTTATCCATATGGTTACCTTACTTAGTATGCAATGTACTGATCACCCATTTCATGGGTGTTGCTCATTTCCATGAGTAGAGTTCCCTTCTGAGTTGATATAGGTAGGAGATACCATATTCGATGCCTATGATGCACTCAATGCATCGAGTGGGGCTATGTGATGACCTACTGGACTTTGCATGGGGTTGAGAGTGAGTGTCAACTAGAATCTCCTTTTTCCAATTTTATCTATTGTCTTATTCTTCCCCTTAGGATCTTGACACTGTAACTATTATATATTTTATATCAATTCTTTAATTTGTGCACTCTAACTTTCTCTTTATTTATGAATCTTTTAGATTTCTACAATTCCATGTCTTAATTAGTTTAATGTCTTATGAAATTATTTTATAGCCTTGTGGTTGGTATGAGATTGGCCGAGGGCTAGACTTGTGCTGATCACAATGGTAGCATCCCCTGTGCTTGCGCATGTTTTTAATTAAATAAAAAATTTCAACTGCAATTTTTGGGGGTGTTACACAACAGCCTTAGGAGGCTATGATGGATTCCTAATCTCCTCCAAGGGTGGAGAATAATCTCTAGACGTGGAGGTTCTGGAGGGATCCTCAATATATATAGTTTCTGTTGTTAGATGGCTTGGTAATGTTTGAGCCTTTTTAGAAGGACCCTAAGATATACCCTTCCCCTTAAAGTAAGTATTAGTGCTTGTAGATTTTTTTTGGTTAGATTGAATAAGGAGTTATAAATGTAGGAGAAAAATGTAATTGAGGTATAACATAGTCAAGAATTAAAATGAGGAAGTAAAAAAAAAAGTTAGGTCAAAATGAGAGTGGTAGTGAGCCATAAGAATTATGGTGAAACATGATGATATAACTTCCCTTCAAACACTAGAAGGATAAAATAACTCTAATTGGACCACAATAGGCTTGCATTTGAGCTAAATTTATCAAAATGAGATTTAGGGTTTGGTGAAAGCTTACCCTTATTTTTATTGAAATCAACTAATTAAGTTGTGATTTTTGTTGTTAAACACCTTTGATTCATTCATTTGATCCTACTAAAACTATATCATGCAATTTGGTGAAGAAATGAGTGATTTTGGTAAGATAGTGAAAGCATAAGAGAGAGGATTTAAAGGGTTTGAGAACTAAAGGCATATGTTTTTCTAGGTGAGGAATGACCTATTTATATTCTTGTTAAATTAGTTGACTAGTTTGATAATTCAATTGATAGTTTAGAGAACGATTGACTGGTTTTAAATTTTAGTTGACTATTCTTACCCACTTTTGAAAATAAATATACCAAGAGTTATCGCCCAATTTTAGGGGAACTCATCAATAGATTCCCTTAACACATTTAACACATCAAAACCAATTCAAAACATAGGTTATAAACATGCATTATCACTTAATTTAAGCACTTTATTAATCAATCATATGGGCTACTTCGTAATTAAAATGCATGTAATTTGGAGCCATTTTAACATGATTTATATTAAATTTCATGCTTTACCCACATTATTTAAGGATAATTTTCTATGATTTCACAAAAATGAGAGAAAAACTTGAATCATATAAATATCATCTCAAGTTTTTCCCAATATTTGTGAATCTTTATTCATTTAGAAGTTTTTAGTGATGATGTCTCCCCATTGGCATAATGTGACGACGTATTCTACACTCACATCTCCGTTTTTTTTTAATATTGTCTAGGATAAAGTGATGTCTTATTTTAATATTCTTGGACTTAGATAAATGGAACCAATGTTGTCACACCCAATGGGAATTATATTAATTTTAAGCCCAA
Source organism: Tamarix austromongolica (assembly GCA_039764185.1). Taxonomy (NCBI): domain Eukaryota; kingdom Viridiplantae; phylum Streptophyta; class Magnoliopsida; order Caryophyllales; family Tamaricaceae; genus Tamarix; species Tamarix austromongolica. The sequence goes on along the minus strand of CM077811.1, from coordinate 94,627,904 downwards.
AATCACTCAATTAGTGTTTCATCCAAATGATTTGACCACAAAATGATCCAGCGGCTATATATTATACTTTTTTTGTTGATAGTGCAATACTAGAATGTTTCTTACTATACCAACTAACTAGGGCTTCTCATACAAATTGACAAATACCCAAAGTTCTTTTTCTATCGACCTTATATCTCATTAAATCCACACCAAAGTTACTGACATGGTCTAAGAGTATATCAATAGGGTAAAACAATCCAATATTATATGTGCCAATTAAATATATAAGAATTTTTGTAATATCTATTAAGTAAGAATCCTTAGGATTACATTATACGTGAGCACATAAGAAAAAACTGAACATGGTGTATGACCTAGATGCCGTAAAATAGAGAAGTGATTTAATCACACATCAATAGATTATTTGATCAAATTTATTACTTCCTTCATCCATGTCAAGTTTAGTCGTGGATATCATGAGAGTATTACAAGGTTTGATCTCGTTCATTCCAAATTTCTATAACATTTCCTAAGTGTACTTTTCTTGGTTGACAAATATTCATTCTTTGTCTTATTTAATTTGTAGCCCTAGGAAGTAAGTCAACTATTCTATAATGCTCATCTCAAACTCACTTCACATCATATTAAAAATTTCTTGAGATAAGGTTTCATTACTAACACTAAAGATGATGTCATCCACATAAATTTGAGCTAGAAAAAGGTCATTTATAGATTTTCAAACAAAGTTTTGTATAATTTTATTTTTCAAATAATTTTTTAATTATAAATTTACTAATACACTTATACCAAGCCTTAGGGGATTGATTTAGACCATAAAGTGCCTTCTTAAGCTTATAGATATGGTTATGCTTTGAAATATCTTCAAAACATGGAGGTTGCTTAACATGAAATTCCTCATCAGTGAAACCATTTATAAATAAACTTTTAACATTCATTTAATATAAGGTAAAACACATGGAATAAGTAAATGCAAGAAGCATACATATAACCTTAAGTCCAATTATACATATAACCAATCTAGATTTATTTCTAACCACAATATATCCGACATCTGGCTTGTTTCTAATACCCTTTGGGTACCAATGATTGGTCTATTTTGATGTGTAGGGACTAATTCCCACACTTGGTTTTTCTCAAATTTATTAATCTCATCTTGCATTACTATGATCCAATTTGTATCATTCATAGATTCCAAGTGAGACTTATGTTCTATTTGAGATAAGAATGCTAAATGGTTGTAAATATTACCTATCGAGGATCATGTGGCCACTCCCCTAGATAGATCACCAATGATGAGCTCTTAAGGATGCCTATGTACATATTTCTAGGCTTTTAGGAGATCTTCTATAACTTGATCCTCTTGAGGAGCAATAGGAAGAACATCTTCCCCATCTTCTAGCTGATCTTCCTTGGTTATTGGTTCTTGGTTATTCTTTTCCAAGTATACTATCCACTTGAATTGATGAATCTACTTCATCATTATTTACACATTTCATACTAGACGTAGATTCATCAAAAGAAACATGAACTTATTCTTCAACTACTGAAGCTCTTTTGTTGAAGACTTGGTAAGCTTTACTATATAATGAACATGAAGATACCTTCATAATCTTTAGATTCAAACTTACCCAAATTGATTTTTCCATTGTTTAGGACAAAGAATTTTTAACCAAATATATGGAAATATCCCACATTTGGTTTCCTACCTTTATAAATCCCACAAGGTGTTTTTATTGAGAATTACATGAAGTAAAACTTGAGTCATCACATACTTGGTGGTTGATATAGCTTTAGCCTAAAATTACTTGGGAAGCTTGGAATCACATAAAATGTGTAGCACCCCAAATTTTAGTACTAAAATATTTTATTTTTAGTGCAATAATAATACCAAAATAACTAGGTGTTACCACTGTAACTGAGATAAGTTTGGCTTACTTCACCATTCTTATGTTAATCACAAGGAAAAATGATTAAAATGTAAATCATGATAAATAAAAAATGAGAGAAGTTTTATAAAAATAAATATGAGTTAGAGATTAACTCTAAGTATAATATCCAAAAATACATATACAAGGGATATAATAGATCTAAGAGTCCAAAAACTTATTCGGGTAAACTACCGTGTAGATAACATGACTTTAAACACACAATCCCTAGTATAACAAATCATTATACCCCATAGAAAGCATCATAGGCTCTAAAATTGTCTAGCAAGTCCCCATAGAGTTGTGCAAAGACATAAGGATCATCTACTCATGGGAATGAGTCGTACCCATGAAAAGGATGGTTAGTATGCCACATATAAGAAATGTAACAATACAATTGATTAAAGGATATAGATAATTACATACATTTACAACAAAAAGTAAGCACACGTGAAAAATACATAATATAATACAAAATAATTATTGACCGTGGACCAATTATTAGATATAACATATTCTAATATTTTATTTATGTTGAGTTTAGTAACCCTATTATCCTTAAACTAGTAAAACTATGTAAAACACTTTTTAGGGAGAACACATATAAGACACTATTATTATCCGGTATAATAGACCCAATACCTCTTAGAGTAAAACACATCTGAATCACTATTCTTAAATTGGTGGAATGATATAAAGCACCTCTCAAGGGTAACACATTTAAGCCACGATTATCACCCGGTGGAATAAAACTAATACCTCAATTCTTACTCAAATAATCTTCCAATTTAAATCATTAATATGTCATCCATTATTTAATTATCTCAAATAATATTATCATTCACATTGAGCATAGGTCCCCACTATTCATAATCCATTAGAAAAGACGGATGTACCTTTCACGGTAAAACACTCCTGAGCCACTATTGTCGTCTGGTAGAACAAATCCATAAATTACCTTAGCCTATCTCATATGTATTATTAATGATTGATTTTAAAGATAAAAAATAAAATTAAAGTAGTTAAAGAACAATCACATAGATATCAAGGTTGTTCTCAAGGGTTAAGTTCTTTATATTTTCCTAGAAACCCTAATTTCTCATTTTAGGAATAACTTCTTTATTTTTCGTTTATCCAAATAATTTAGTATATATTCCTCAAATATTATTATTATTTAAAAAACCAAAATTTAATTCCTCACTCTAATGTATTAAGCATGTGATAATAATTCTATCTCAAAATTTCCTACTCATGAGGCTTACAAAACCCTAGTTTCACAAGCATGTCATAAATTTTCCTATAAGAATCTTATTGATACAAAATTTAATATACATTCCTAAGACAAAAATATTAACAAAATATCTAAAATTCATGGTTTAACTCTAATTTTTCACACATGTGAGAATAACATACCTGGTCTAGGGTTAATATTTCTAAATTAAGACATTTTCTCATTTTATTAAACTTAGGTCATTAATCACAACTATAATAATTTAATATGATCCCATTAGCATATTTAAAACCATATGTCACATTAAAATTCTAAAATTTCTATATTAAACCTATATTGACCCGAAATGCTCTTATAGGTAACCAAAAACCCTCATTTCATGAAAACATTATATGTTTCGATATCATTATTTCAAAACCCTCCATTTATCGATATATATATATATATATATATATATTAAATACTCATTTCTCAGTTATCACACTCTATTAATCCCATATTACAATAATATATATATTATTGATCTATTTAGGGTTTTCCCTATAAAATATTATCATAATGATATCGCATGCTTCTCAACTCACTTATTTATCATCATACAACATCATATTATCATGTCACAACATTAAAAATAGGAATTTATCAACATAATAAATAAAAATGATAATATACATAGTCAAAAATAACATGTAACATATAAACCTAAGACCATGACTAGTATCCTTACTAAGTAAGGCTTCGGTCTTTGTGCAAAAATATCCTATCCCACCTCCTTTAGAAATTTTGGTACATTACCTAAGATAAAAAAAAAAACACCATTATAAATTAATGATATAAATAAGGAAATGTTAGTGAAAGGATAAGAGAAGAAACTGAAACAACGCTCAAAGGTGTGGTTGGTAAAATTTTATGTAAAAATGGAGGGAGGAACTATTGAAGGTGCCAGTGCTTGGGGGTTAGCAAAGGCATAAGTGGCCAAAAGTGGTGAGTGGGGATCATTAGATTTAGTCAGTACATAAGGGGGTGTAACAATGAAGGAGGATGAAGGTAAGGGGTGAGCTTTGGTGGATGTGGCCTAATAGAGGGTGTGGGATACAGTTGAAATAACCAAACGTGAGGATGGTGTTGTGGTGATTTTCACTTAAGGAAGGGCATAGGAATGGTGAATTTTATTATAGGTTGGGGTTGGTTTTAGTTGGGTTTTGTTATAGCTAAGAGGGAGGTAAAATAGAGGGTTGTAGTGAAGATGGCAGGTGGTGGAGGGTGTGTTGTGGTGAGTTTGTCAGGTGATATGGGTGAGGGAATGGTGAAGAATGCTGGTTCTAGGTGTGAGGGAATGTTAAAGGTTGTTGGTGGGCTATTGGTGGCTATTTTAGAGACAGCAAGGAGAAGATAAAGGAGAGAGAAAAGATATGATGGTGATGTCAAATTTTGACAAAAAATAGAGGAAGGAAGAGGGATATTTGAGGCATTAAATGTGTTGTTTATATATACACATGCATGAGCAGAGAGGAAAGGAGGTAGGTGAAGATCAATCAGGCATGGGCTCTAATGAGTAGATCATGCAAGGAGTGGTGGAAGTTGACGTATGAGTAGGCATGGCATGGCAAAGTCATGGTTAAGATTAATGAAGAAGTCACATGCAAGAAAAAAAAGGAAGTAGGAGAAGGGAAGAAGAAATCAGTCGGGGGAAAATATAGGGGAATGAGACAAAATGAAAAGGAGAATGTGGAAGAAAAACTTTTAGGTTTAGAATTAGAATTAAGTTAAAATAATATTAGATTAGAGTATTGGTATAATTTATTTAACAACTTTCGAGGGTAATGATTAATTTAAAGTATTAAGGATCTGGAATAGAGATTAGGATAAGTTAAAATAATACTTTTTTTGAGATAAGAATTAGATTATGATATTAATCATTTTAGATTATATTTAGTCAAAATTAGGGGTATTACAAGATGGTTCTACATACTTCCTCTAAGGTCCAATTCTATCCTTTATGATGCCATTTTGTTGTGGTGTTCTTAGAGATGAGAAGTTGTGGGAGATTTTATTTGTATCTTAGAATTCAGTAAAGTTGGCCTTTTCAAGATCCTTGTTGTGATCACTTCTTATTTCATGGATCATTTGTCCTTTTTATAATTAGACCCTCTTAGAAAGTGAAATAAAAAAAATTTAACAACATCATCTTTAGTGGAAAGAAATAAAGTTCATGTCTATCAAGAGTAATTGTCCATAATGATTAATGCATATCTACATCTATCTATGCTACGTGTCCTAGTAGGCCCAAACAAATCCATATGCAGTAACTCAAGTGGTTTAGATGTGGTTGTAACATTTTTTTTTTGAATGATATTTTATGTTTTTTTTCTTGCTGACATATATCATATAATCTATATTCTTCAAAAGTTATCAAAAGATTACCATGTACTAGATTTTTTTTATTTAGCTAAGTTGCTTAATAAATCTATGCTATTATGATCTATTCTCTTATGCCATAACCATGCATCATTATCTATATCACTTAAGCATGTATTATTTAGTTTTATAGATTTCACGTTAAGAAACATTGTTAAAGTGTGGATATAAAAATAATATTGATTTATCTACTCCCTTTGAGATCATGCATTAAGAATGAGAAATGTTTACTAGAAATCCTTTGTCACAAACTTGGATAATGATAATTAGATTATACTTAAGACCGCTAACCAAGTATACATCATCCATGAAGGGCTTAGAGTTACCAATACTGATGATACCTAATTCGATGAACTTTCCTTTGAAGTTGTCGACAAAAGTGACACATTCTCGTCCGTGGGGTGTCAATTTTGAGAAGATCATCTAATCATTGGTTATGTTCCATGAGTACTTATTTCCTAGCAACCATGTATGACTTCTTTTCTTCACCTTGAAGAAAAACTTATTATTTTTTTCATAGTCATCATTAAAGTTGGAATAGGAGGTTGAGGAGAATGAATCATCTCCGAGTGCCATGAAAAAATTGTTTCCTCTCCTTCCTCTTCTATTGGTTTTCTTTTACTTTCTATGAATCTAACCATGGCCTTCTTAGGAGATTTTTTGTCTTCACTTTTTTCCCTTTTTCTCATTGTTATTTGTAGGGAAATTTGATTTCTAAACTCAAAATAGTGTCAAATTACATGTCCAAACTTCCCATAGTTGTGACAGTTGATATTTTCATCCTTGGGCCAGTCCCTTGGCTTCCTTAATGTATTAGGAAACTATTATCCTCCTCAACCACCTTTATATGAAAGAAGTCTCTTGAATAAGTGATTATAAGAGCCAATTACTCTTCATCCATTGGAACCTCATCATCACCTTCTTTATCTTCAGCATCTTCTAAGAATAATATCTCTTTTTGCTCTAAAGAAGAATATGCTTTTAGAGATAAACTCTTCATCTTATTTTCTTTAACAATGTATTCCTTCTTGGATTGATGGGTCATCAGGTTTCCAAAGAACTCATCGGTACTCATACTTGTATAGTCTCTAGCTTTTTCTATTGTCGTTACTTTTATAATCCACTCTTTTGTAAGATCTCTTAACACCTTTCTTACTTTCTCTTCTTCGATGATGAATTTCCACAATTCCTTGAGGTTGTTCAGGATGGAGGTGAATTAGTTACTCAATTCACTTATTAATTATCCTTACTTCATAGAGAAAAACTCGTATTCCCTAGCATGAAAGGCTACTATGTTATTCATCACTTGTGTTATCCCTTCATGGATCAACAAAAGTTTTCCCCAAAGTTCTTTGGAAATTGTGCATGATTTTATTTAACTCTACTCTTTCTCTCTATGTCCACATTGTAGGATCATCAAGGATTTATAGTTTAGAGTGAGCTTCTTTTTGTTAGCATTCATGAGTTTGAATCATGGTTTCTCAACCATTGTGTCATTGATGTCCTTTATGATTATGATTGGGCCTTCAATTACATGAACCATATATCAAAATTTTGAGGTTTAATGAAGAAAATCATCCATTTTTTTCATTATGCAAACTTTTCTCCATTGAACATTGAAGGATTTGTGGTGGATATTCCTTCACTCAATCCTATTGAATCGATTCCCTTTTAAGACTTTTCAACTTAGAATATTAGATCTTTTATGAGTTTCCAAGATTTGATACCTATTAAAAGAACCCTATAGGGGACTAATAAGGGTTTTTAAGAAATTAATTGAGAAAATAAAATTCAATAAACAATGTATAGTAGTTTGTGAATATAATTTCTCTACACTCACTACTATAACGGTTTGCCTTTTGAATATAAATCTCTAGTGTGTTAATTGATGATAACTCCTCATTTTGATTATGACCCTACTATATCAATGAATTTCTAGGAGCTTATTTATAATTTGAACTACTTATTCTCTCTAGGTTTATAGATCTAATAATCTAATAAACTTTCTCAAAAATGCTAGGCAACACACAAATTTAATGTAATTAGTTTGGAAGAAAGTTGTATTTGATTACAATATATCTCATAAATAATACATATATGAAAATTAAATAACAATTTTATTAGTGCAATCTAACTAGAAGTAATAATACATTACAATTATAAAGCAATTTCTAGCAAAGTAGAGTGAGCAAAAACTAATGCATAATGCTAGAGATATTGAATTACGCTAAGTTTTAGTGTTGGAGTTTGCGTAGACTCTAATAAAATAGAAATATATAGAAGAGATAAGAATATGAGGGATGAAATTTATCTTGAAATCCCTTCAATATTAATAACTTACACTAACTAACTAAGGTTTCAACTCTTAGCTTAAAAGGTGTCAGATGTTGAGAAATCACAAGACTAACTCTTAGCCTTGAGAAGAAAATTTTTATATCGACAACCAGTTAGATTTTTCTTCATCAAATTCTACCTTTCCCTTCATCCCTGTTACCTATATATAGATTTTATTAAGGATTTTAGTGGTTATATTACATATCTAACTCATAGTAAGCAGATTGGGTTATACCCTCAATCATAGTTTATACTAATACTAGCTAACTAAGGTTGCTAGTCTCTACAATTAGCTAGTGCTAATTGTTAACACTTCCTAACCTCCCATCACATGATGGATGCTATTAAAACCCATGAAAATTGCTTATAAAACATAAATTACACATTATTAAAGTCTAACAACATTCCTTAACTAGGCCTAACTAAGAAAGGAAAACTTTAGTTGATTGAAAGATGGAAGTAGTCTCTTTGGTAAGCTGGAAGTTTGGCTGAAACTCTTGATTTTTTTCCCCCTATTTTAAGCTTGATTTGAAGGCCTTTATCTCCCCAAAATTATATTCCCAAATACCCTTAATCCTTCACTCAAAATAGGGTTGCACACGGTAGACTTCTTCGGCTGAAATGATGGCATGTAGAGGTAGATAAAAATGTGAGTTTTGGTGAGGCATAGTAAAGCCATAATGGAGATGATTAGAAATGGATTTGTGGAGCCATAATGTAACCAAAATATATCCAAAAACATATGGGGTTCGATGACTTGTCTTGTCATTGCATGGCTTTGCATGAATCCTTACTAATCCTATTATTCATTAACTTAAGTAAGAGGAGTCTTGAAGTCTTTAGCTTTGGAAAAATTAGTAAGTAGATTATATTTTTTAGGGATGCTTCTAAATAATCCTCACCCTCTTAAAAGAATACTTCCTCATCTTCATAGGGCATTTTTTGTAAAGAAGGGAGTAAGTTGCCCACATTAAATGTGTTGGATAAACTCCCAATTTCCTACTGAAGTTTAAGACAATATGCATTATTGCTAATATTTTCTAGGATTTTGAGCGGCTAGTCACTCCTTGGCATGAGTTTGTTTTTTCTATTGGAAGGAAACCTATCTTTTAGAATATGAATCCATACTAGGTCTCCTGACTCAAAAAATTATTCTTTTCATTGTTTGTTTGCCTTATTTTGATATATGTTGTTCAACTTTTTGATCCCAGCCCTTACTCATTCCTATAATGTTTTGAACTGGGCAGCCTTGTGTTTCTTTTTCAAAACTATTTGAGCTTTGATTGGTAGAGGAATGAGATCAATGGGAGTGGTGGGATTCACTCCATACACCACTTTAAAAGGCAAGTAATTTGTGGCATAAGTGGGGAAACAATTATATGCAGATTCTACGTGGTTTAGTTTGGTGCCCCAATCTCTCGAGGATGTGTGAACCAAGTTCCTTAAAAGTATTGTGATGGTGTAGTTGGTGACTTGAACTTGGCCATTGAATTGTGGGTGATAAGCAGTACTAAAGAGAATTTTAGTACTAAGTAGCCTCCATAAGGTTTTCTAGAAATTATTGAGGAATTTGGTATCTCAATTGGAGATGATAGTTTTTAGGATACCATGCACTATATCTTTAAAGTAGAGATCAATGATGTAAGAGGCGTCATCCATCTTATGATATAGGATGAAATGAACCATCTTAGAAAATCGATGGATGGCCACCTTAATGAATCATTTTGCCTCTATCTCTTAAGCAATGCCACTATGAAATCTATACTCACATGGTCCTAAGGGTGGTATGGAATAGGTAAAGGTGAGTAGAGTACTTGGTGGAAGTGACTCTCGGACCTTTGCCAAGTAGAGCATTTTTCCATGAGAGAATGTATATCCTCCACCATCCTAGGTTAGAAGAAATGTTCTTAGAGTACATCAAAATTCTTGTTGATGCAAAAATGTCATAATAAGCCTCCCCCATGTACCTCTCAAATAAGTAGATCCTTGATGGAGCACTTTGGGATGCACAACTTGTTGCCTTTGAAGATGAGACCTCTTTGCACTAGGCACTGACCCCAAAGCTTGTCTTAATCTTCCATGTATCTTGCAAAGTCTTAATATTTATTTTACTTCTCCTTTAAAAGCCCAAATCCTAGGACTCTTGCTTCTAACAATGATAGCATACAATATCTCCTAGAGAGTGCATATGCTACAATATTGGTCTTTCCACTATTATGCTTAAATATAAATGAGAAAGACTATAAAAACTCTACCCATGTAGCATGCCTAGGGTTAAGTTTATGATTACTATTTATATACTTTAGAGAATCATGATAAGTATGCAGTGTAAATTGTGATGGTTGAAGATAGTGTGGCCAGTGATCTAAAGCCCTAACGATAGCATAGAATTATTTTTCATAGGTATTGTAGTTGGATCTTGAACCATTGAGTTTTTCAATAAAGAAGGCTATGGGTTTACTGTCTTATAGCAAGATGACACCAATTTCCACTCCTCTTGCATCACACTTGATATCAAAGACCTTGTTAAAGGTGGGTAGATGTAATACAAGGGACTAGCTTAACCTAGTCTTGATTAGCTAGAAGGCTTCTTATGCAGATTGAATCCATTGGAAGTCCCATTTTTTTAGGCATTTTATGATGGGTGCTAAAATTGTGATAAATCCTTTTATGAATCTGCTATAAAAATAGGCAATCTTATGAAAGGATCTAACATTTGTAATTGATGTGGGTGTAGGCCACGTTATTTTTACCTCCACCTTTGACTCATCCATGGAGATTCCATTTTTGGAAATAATAAACCCTAGAAAGGTGAATTTTAGCACAAAGAATTCACACTTCTCTAGTTTACCATACAAATTTTTGTTCCTAAGGGCTAGGCATACAAGGCTTAAGTTCCTTACATGGTTATCATGACTAGAAGAGTACACAGGAATATCACAAAAATACAAAACTACAAATTTAGAGATGAAGGATCAAAGAACTTTATCCATAAGCCTCATGAAGGTGCTTGGTGTGTTTGATGGTCTAAAAGTCATGAAAAACCACTCATACAATCCTCCTTTTGTCTTGAAGGAAGTATTCCACTCATCCCCACCCTTCATCCTAATTTAGTACTACCCACTCCTCAATTCAATCTTGAAAAATACAATTTCCCCATGCAAACTATCCAACATGTCATTAAGCTAAAGTATAGGATACCTATACTTGATAGTAATTTTGTTGATAAATGTACAATCACTACAAATTTTCATTGTCCCATCCTTATTTGGTACCAAGAGGGATGAAACCATGCATGGGATAAGGGATTCCCTAATGAAACCCTTTCACAAAAACTCCTCAACTTGTCTTTGTAACTCTATGGCCTCCTTAGGATTACTCCTATAAGCTGGTTTGTTTAGGAGGGTAATAAAATTAATTTGATGCTCTATACCTATTATGGGAGGCAAATCAATAGGTAAATCATTTGGGAAGACATCCCCAAAATCCCCTAGCAAGGTTTTGACCTGAGGGTCAAGAGTGTGTATATTCTCATTAGGCTTAAGCATTAGAAATAAGTACAAGGGCTTTCCTTTCCCTATGGTCCTTTCCAACCCCTTCGCATCAACAGACAACGCATTCTTAAAATTGGTAGCCTCTCTAACAAATGAGGACCAAATACTAAAGGGTGTGAGTAAAATATTTTCATTAGTATAGTTCAAACTATAAGTGTTTTTCCTCCCTTCATGCTTGACATGCCTATCAAATTTCCATGGCCTCCCTAATAACAAAGGACAAGAATCCATGGGAACTACATCACATACAACATATAAGTTTTCCTTATGGAAAATGGCATAACCATTTTCTTGGTGACTTCAACCGTCGAGCCATTATTAAGTCATTGAATCTTATAAGTCTTAGTATGTGACACGGTTGGAAAGTTAAGCTTCTCCACAAGAGTGTTAGAAGTTAAATTTGCACAACTACCCCCACTGACAATGAGGGAGCTTATTTTACCAAGTATGGTACACTTGGTATGAAATATTTTCTCCCTTTAGGACTCCTCTTCCATGGTTTCCCTTATTTACAAAACCCTTCTTACCATCAAAGACTCCTCTATCCAAACTTCCTTCTTCAATCATGGCCCTCCCTCCATGGCCAAATTACCTAAGTGAAAAGAGTTTTGAAGTCTTCAGATTTGGAAAAGTTAATAAGTAGATTATCTTTTTTTGGGATACTCCTATATCACAAAAGCATTTAAAAATATCTCAACTTGAGTTGAATATGAAAGTGGATAATATGAATTAATTGTAAGTAAGAGTAAGGAATTGATTCAATTAATTAATTAGTGCTCAAAAGTTGTTTGTATGTGGCCTCATAAATGATATTTATACTTATATCCAAATGTATAGTTTTTTGGAGTAAAGAGCATATATCTGTTGTGCAAGCAACAAACATATTTTTTTGCATTTAATGTTGACTAGTTGGTCGGTTGCATAAAACTAGTCGATTAGTTGTTCAAACCAGTTGATGGAATATGTTAAGAGCTAAAGTGATAATGTTTCCATTACATAAATTAGTCTATTGGTTTTGTGACATACACATTTGGTCCTATACACATATATGAATAAGTGAATGGTTTAGTAAATTAGCTAATGTGTGCTTCAAACCATCTGATCAATTTACTCAAACCAATTAATCTATTTAATCATTGGGGAAAAACCATTTTGAACATTGTCGCAATCATTCTCTTGGTTTTTAAACTAGTTTATTGGTTTGATTAAGCTATTTGAAGTAATAAAATAGAGATGAAATGGGTTTCTACAGAAGGAAAAGTCACAACCTAGTAAGTAAAAAAAGTTACTTGGTTTTCTGGCATACACATTTGGTCCTATGAATATAAATGAACATTCAAATGGTTTAGTAAACTAGTTATGTGTCCTTTATACTAGTTGATTTGTTTAGTTGTTGGGTTAAGATAATTTTACACTTTATCTTAGCCCTTAGCTTGGTTGGTCAAACAAATCGATAGGTTTGATGAAACCAGCTAAAGTGATCAAACAAAGACAAAATGGATTTTCGTAAGAGCAAAACCCATAGCCCAATTAGTAAAAGTAGTTAATTAGTTTGTGAAACAGCTACTTGATTTGATGAAACTAGTCAAAGTGATCAAACAGAGACAAAATGGGTTTCTACAAGAGTAAAACCCATATCCTAGTTAGTAAAACTGGTCAATTGGTTATTGAACCAATCGATTAGTTTTATGAACTAGTTGAAGTGTTCAAGTAGAGAAAAAATGTATTTCTATAGGAGAAAAACCCATATCTTGATTAGGATAAACTGGTCAATTGATTTTATGAGCTAGTCAAATTATTCAAACAATGACCAAATGAACTCCTATAGCAGTAAAACCTATAACCTGGTTAGTGAAATTAGTTAATTGGTTTCTAAACCATTCGATTGGTTTTATGAACTAGTCAAAGTGTTCAAATAGAGACCAAATGGGTTTGTAGAAGCAAAAATCATAGCTTGGTTAGTGAGACCTTTCTATCGGTTCTAAATCAATTAACTTGTTCTAACTAGAACTAATATGTTTGAAAAAACTTTTAAACGGATTTGGGATTCAAATTTAGCAAGGGATTTATATCAAATAAGTTTTAAGGATGATTTTAAAACTTTTAGAGTGATTAAAATAAAAAGTGTTATGCTCAAACTACTTTACAAGATAACCTAAGACATGAAGTATACACCTTGAGGCCTTGATTCTTGGTAGTCTTGCTATAATCTTCTCTTATACTTTAAGACTTGATTGCTCTTTTAAATATTGTACTTGAGAATATATTTAAATTAGTGTGTTTTTAAATCCTTTATATCACCATAGTTCATGCACATCATTGTTTAAACCTCTTTGTTATCATAAAAATAAGTTTTAAGGTATTGATTGACCTAAGAGGTCAAGACATGCTAATACTAGAACATAATCATGGAATATGATATAAAATACATGAGACATGTTGATATAAATAAATACTAGTAATCATGTTAACCAGAAAACATACATGATTCATATTTACACTTAACCAAATACGTAATATAAAACTAGCAACCTAAGACATAAATAATATATAATGCGGAGTCATACATGTTTCAATAAATATAAAGGAATCAATAAAAACTCTTAGGCATCTCTATCATAATTTTCCAACAAGTGTCACATAAGGTCATATCAGCATGGAATCATGAAGGATTCTACAACTATATATGAATTAATCAAAACCTACGAGCATATCTTTCATGCTTTTCAACAAGTGTCGCACAAGACATATAGTCAGAGGCATAATCAAGGAAATCATATAAGAAATGGGCCTATAGATTTGAACTTCGAGGCACAAGCATGGACATTTAGTCCTACCAACAATAAACAGAACCCATGGCTCATAATAATAACAACAAGGTATAAATATCATACATACAGGGATGATTGTCCCACCATAATGAAAAACATTAAGGGTATAATTAATAAAGAACATGTCATATAAAAACACCAATCCCACCACAATGATAAGGGCACAAATAAAAATACGGCATAAAAGTGAAATATATGAGTACCTTGAGCCACTACGAATAACCATACTAGCATTGTTTTTTTTATAGGGAATCCAACGTCCACCAAGCTTAGAATCGTAAATGCCACCATAGGTTGAGCATCTAGTCCACTATTATTAGACTCCAACCAAGGTATTCCCTCTAAAGGTATCTTCATCCTTAATTATGCATACATTGTATAGAGTTTGAATAATCATATAGAGTAGAGAAGGAAGGAAACTACTATATGACTAGTAACCCCTACTATTTTTCAAAAATAGGAAATGAGGATCCTAAGGACCATGTTTTTATAACACCAACACCGAATGTATTTTCGAAAAGGTAAAATTTCAAAAAGCAAAGATACCACATAATACACATAAGTGTTAAGGATAACACCAAACCCTAGATAAAATCAATGGTTAGTCAAATTTGATCCAAATGATCGCCAGATATCCAAATATTTCTAAAATTTTTTTAAGAAAAATTAATGTGGAATATAATGAATGATTAATCTTGTATAATGTAGGACCTTTTTATCTAGTGATTTGGGTAGAAAAATCTAGTTCCAAGATGACAGAAATGTCAATTATGGTTGATGATTTCATTGTTCCTTGATTGGTTGATATTGATCTAATCCAAGATCAAATCAATTTAATAGAGAAATAGCTTAGTTTTCTCTAAGGAACAATATTCAACTTCTCAAGAAAACTCTCACTTGATTAATAAGAGAAAAGAGGCTCAAAAGTTTACTCTTAATGTCTATTTTTATTCAACAATTGTCATCCATTTTCATTCTTTTCAAGATATGATATAAATTCCATGGTAAATGCCTCATGATAGCTAATGCATGATAATAAGGGTTATAATAATATGCATGGAAGCATATACATATGAAAAGTGTTAGTTTATGATAAATTCTATTAGTGTGACCTAGGGTTAGAGATATTCCCCTACATGTATTAAAATGATAATTTTCCTATTTAAATAATGTATTATTCTTTAGATGTGTACATACAAGCTACATGGAAGATGTGATACGTGAGAGATGCATGATTAGTATTTTATTAGCATAACCCACTAAATGCATGAAAATTAAAAAATATAGTTGATCTTTATAATACAAAGATTACCTACATGCTAAAATAATGTGAAATACTGCCTTTTATCATTTTCATGACAAATTTCTCATAAATAAAACTAAGGTTTTGAATGTCATTTTGATAATTTTGACCAAATGCATCTTTTATGAATAATTGGATGCTAGGATGACCTTAGAATTTTGATATGTTGACCATAGCATTGACTTGACTAAAAATAGATTGATGAGCTTAGGGTTGCCTTAATAATTGGAAATAAAAGGAAAAATAATTAAGTATGGAAATGGAAATTGTTGTATATTACGTGACATTTGTGATCACCGCTTAAAATACTAAAACTTAAACTGAAAAACCCCGAGTTGGGAATAGTTTGCTCTCTAGGATTAGTTATTGTAACATTCCCAAAATTTACTACTGAAAATTTTTATTTTTAAAAGTTATAAGTGGAAGGGAATACAGTAAATTTTGGCGATGCTACTACCACACTTAGTACCAGAATAGTTTCCCTCCACCATTCCAGTACCAAGTGCTAAGGCTGAAAATATACTTTACAAAAATCTAAGATAGAATTATAAAATAGAGTAGCGCTATGGTTAAATAACAAGAAATAAATTCCACTAATAGTGCTTATAGAATAAAGTCATAGGAAAAAGAAGTACAAGAGTTTCAAGTAAATCTGGAATAGCTCTTATGAGCTAACCTACAAAGGCCACTACCCATTAAATAAGTAGGGGCTCGTGAAAGGAAGCCTTCGGTACTATGGTATTGAGTAACCCTTTATACAAGACTAATATGTAGGGCTTGCATGCAATACATCAGTTACCACACATCAAACATATGACCATGAAAATTCCACACATATAAGTGAAATGCGGTAATCATTCGAATGGTTACACACATTAACATTATAAATCACAAAGGCTCATTCACTTAAAAATAACAAGACTTAACAAAGGAACATTTAAGGGATGCTCTTTGTAGTATAATTAGATAGCCAACAACGTACTCAACGATACATCATTCACTCAACTCAAAGGTAGGCCCATTGGCCCATCAATACTATATCAAACTCAACCCATCCTGGTAGGCACTAAGGTTGCTACCATATCACATCAGCAGGTTATAATAATTCTTTTATTATTGTCTAGACTCAAGCTATTAATTTAGATATCAATCATCACTCAAATTATATCCATGTAGATTCGGGGACCCCACTAGTATAACCAATGGATTAGTATATATGATATAATATAGGGCAAAATGCTCCTGACCATTATTATAATCGATAGACTAGTACATATGATATAATCTATAACAAAATGCTCCTAACTACTATTATAACCAGTGGATCGATACATATGATATAATCTATAGCAGAATGCTCCTGACCACTATTATAACTGGTGGACCGGTACATATACTACACATGGTCTCGACCTACGTAGTGTTCCATTGTAAGTGATTAGTGTATTTCCATTTAATTATCACACCATTTCAATTTGTTTATTCGAGGGGGAGATCAAGAACTCGGAGACATGAAGGTGCACAGGTCATACTAGTGCATAAGAGCTGCACAGTATCCTACCAACTATCAACTCAAGGATACAAAGGTATCTAGGTCGCACTGGTATGCCAAGGCACACAATACTATACCGACAAGGACACCTAATCCATAAGTATGCATACCCCCTAATTAGGTCCTTAGAGCAAAATAGAGTAAGATGTAGGGCCTAGGTTGGGCACTAAGGCACACCAGCAAAATCTAGATCAATTGTGGGCTAAACAATGTCGTTAGGGTAGCAACCCCTAAAGAGCCACAATTCTTGATCTCGAGGTCTTTGACTTTAAGTATTAGTATCTTAACTAAGGTGACCACGAGAAATAATCACATACTTGACTATTTTAAATTGTTTCTAATATTATAAAGTAGTTAAAATTAGGATTGTTGTCAAGATTAACATTGGTAGTCTACTAAGGTCATCCTAGGTTCCAATACTCACACTTCGGCACCTAAGGCTCAAGCTACCTCTTCAACATCCAATTCCATCATATAATTCATTTTTATTTACCAACATGCTATAAAAGAGTAACATATCATAATTACTCTATTGATTATGAAGTTAAGTTACCCAACACACCAAACGATCAATGCACATAGAACCCTAACATGCACTTCTAGAACAACCAACACACATTCTCATGCTTAATCAACAATTGATGCACTTCATGCATATTTATGAAAATAACATTATAAAAAAACCTTAATTTACCAAGTTAACCCTGGACCATGCATACTCATTATGATACACTCCAATTTACTAAAATACCTCTAGGCCTAATAATGTTCATGTTCATACTTGAACAAGTGATATTAAGGCATTAAACCCCTATCATCATGTTTAATATCAATTTATATCTATCATGCATGTTGTTAGACTAACAACCACATTACATAAAAATTTACCAAAATGCCCCTAGACCATATTTTATTGATTATCATGCTCAGATAAGTGATACAAAGATAATAAACTTCTACTATCAAGTTTAACATCATTTTATACTTACTATACATGTTTGTTAGACTAACCGCCATATTACATGCAAAATTATCAAAATATACCTAGATCATATTTTTTTTGAATATCATACTCACCTAAGTAATACTAGGACAATAAACCCCTATTATCATGCTTAACATCATCTTATACTTATCATGCATGTTTATTTGACTAATCACCATTTTATATACAAAGTTACCAAAATACCCCTAGGTCATTTATTATTAATAATTATACTACAGATACATTGCTAATACAATAAACTCATATTATCATTCTTAGCACCAATTATCATCTATCATGCATGTTTATTAAGTTAACTCCCATTAGACTTACCAAATTACTAAAATGCCCCTAGGTTATGAAATATTGATAATCACGCTCAACTATATATTATTAACACCACAAACCCCTTATTAACATACTTAGCACCAATCGTTATTTATCATGCATATTTGTTTAGGTAACCTCCATTTCACATGCAAAATTACTAAAATGCCCCTAAGTCATAAAATATTAACATTCATGCCCAACATGCATTATTAACACCACAAAACTCTTATTATTTTTCTTAACACTAATTATTACCTATCATGCATATTTATTTAAGCAACCCCACATAACACGTAGCAAACAATTTTATTAAGATGATCACCGCCATACATTAAAATTTACCAAAATACCCTTAGGTCATAAAATATTGATGTTTTTACTAACACATATATTTATAATCCACTAAAGTTTCATATCTACTTTTAGCAACATTCATGACACATTAGGTATCTCATTTAGATCTGAACATCATGGTATGTCCAAATAACCAAATTGCCCATAAGGCTCATGTCTGTACTATTTTCACTACAAATGTCCATACTCTCTTATCATAGCATATATATAAACATAACATACTTTATCCAAAATTAACCCCTTTCTTAATCATCCTTTCACACATACCACATCATATTTAAGATATCATACCTTTCTTTTTATTTTCCAAGATAACACTAATAATATGGGATTGTTAGCAACATATCATATTTACATAAATTACATACCAAAAGCTATAATGTGCTAACATACCACAATCCATATATTCTAGTGGGGGTATGATGGTTGTCTTATTTCCAAACCAAACTTAACTTGTATCCAGGTTAAAAATGCTTAAGCTCCGTTAGGTAAACTTTCATAGCTAAAATAATGTCACAAGTAAAATATCATTATCAGATAAGTAAAAAAGGATTTTTATTAAAAATACTTATTAAATATATAATATTAACAAACTTTATTTTAACTCAACATTTGCTAAAACACTCAAAAATTATGCCACATAACTCATGCTACCCATATAGTATGAGCATGCAATGGACATAAGGGGTGAGGGGAAGGGAAAATGGAAGAATGGTAAGGCTCGGGTAAAAGGGTTAAGGGTGGGGGTAGAAAGGAGTTGGGGTTGGTTGTTGGGTGCAGGGGTGAGGTAGGATGTGGGTGGTGGTTGAAGGTCGAGGTGTGGTGGCTCAGGGGTGGTAGAGATAGTGGTGGTTGCTATAGGAAGAAAGCACATAAAAGGGAGGGAGAAGAGGAAGAAACAAAAAGAAGGGGAAGACAAGGGGGAGATATAGGGTGGTTTGGGAAAGGTGAAGTAATGGGTGTTGGGGTGGTGTCAGGTGGCTGGGGGGAGGTTGTGGTAGTGGCATAATTGGGGAGAAAGGTGGTAAAGGGTGATGATGCAGGGGGAAGTCGAGGGGAAGAAGGAGAAAAAGGAAGGGATTAAGCTATAAGGTAGCATGTGATGGCTTTTTGGGGCGGCGTAGAGAGGAGGTAGGGTGTTGGAGAGGGTTGTGTGGTGGTTGATTGGGTGGTGGAGACTGTGGAGAGGGGTGATGAATGAAAAATAGGGGAGCAAATGAGAGAGAAAAGAGAGGAGAGAATCAGGCATAGAGAGGTGAGCTTTGAGAAGTGAGGCAAAGGAGAAGAAGAGAAGGATAAAAAAAGAAGAGGAGAGAGAGAGAGAGAGGCGTGTAGTGTGTAGGAGATTAGGTGGTGTAGGACGAGGGTATAGGAGACATGGCAGGCAAGCAAAGGTAGGCATGTGATAGGGATAGGCCAAAAATGGAAGGGGAAGGAGGGAGAAGAAGACACACAAAGGATGAGGGAGAAGAAGAAAAAAGAAGAGGAGAAGATGGATTGGCCTAAAGGGGAAAGGAGAGGAAGGAAGGAAAGGAAAAAAAAAAAAAGAGGATCCTAGGCTGGATTGGGCAGGAGAAGAAAGGAAGGAGGAAAGAAGGGTCGGCCTGGTGGGAGAAGGAAGAAATAAAAGAGGAAGATAGGTTGGGCTAGCCTAAAGAAGAAGGAAGAAAAGAAAGAAAGAAAAAGAAAAAGAAGGAAAAGTAACAAGAAAAAGGAAATGGAAAAGGGAAAGGGAAATAGAAAAAGAAAATTATCTTTAGAGTTAGGATTAGAAGTTATGCTAAATTTTGCTAATGGAAAATTTATTAAATTAGTTGATCCAAAATTTTAAGAAAATAATTTTGGTAAAATTATAGGTTTGGAGATTTATTTAAATAAAAAGAGTAAGATAAAATGATAAAAATATTTTTATTAATTTATTCAATAATTCTATCTATTTTTATAAATTAGAGTTACATAACATAATTAAATTAATAATTTAATATTAAATTATTTCAAACAAAGGGTTAAATTTTAAATATTAGATTTTCAAATTTTGGGGAGTTAGAGCTACCCTAGAGGTGAGGTGTTAGCCCTTGTTTATTTTTGTTTGATGGTGTGCCATTGTGCTCTAGTAATACGCTACTCTACTCTATAGTGACCTACGGACCCTATAGAAGATATCGATACTTAACAACTAAGTAGCCTAGGTTGGAGGAAACTATATAGCCTTTTTACCCTAGTATGATCGGGTATAGCGATGTGTCCTTGGGTTTGAGAGTAAGGGTATTATGTTGTCTGGGCGTGCCAATATGATCAAATATACCTCAATATCCCTAGGTTGCTTATATTCCCCTTAAGTAAAAAAAAGGAATAATATATTATGTAAAAAAATGAAAATAATGGATTTGTTGGTTCAGTAACTACCTCGATGCCCCACTTTGGTATTGTTTTGGTTGTTGATTCGATAGTCACATCAGTGCCCTACTTGGTATTGGAAATTGTTTTGGATTGTTGGTTTGGTAATTACCTCAGTGCCCTACCTTGGTTTTTAGATTTTGTTAGGATTTGATGGTTTAGTAGTTGTCTTAGTGCCCTACCTTGGTATTTAATAGTGTCTGAAATATGTTGACTTAGTAGTTGCCTTAGTGGCCTACCAATTATTTTGAATTTACTTGAGTAATCAAATATGTCTATTGTACCTTAAAATGATGAGAAGTGAACTAGTTAGATTTACTATTGAGAATGAGATTGGATGTTTATATATTATTATATGTGGTTATGATACATTCTTTGTGCTCAAGTATGCTTTTGGATTCTATGTTACTATGTAAAATGTGGGCATGCTACCTCTTATAAGGTATTGTAATTTACTTAGTATGAGAAAGTCATATTGATACAAATTTTATAGATGACTACTTGAGGGAATACTACCTCTTGTGAGGTACTATGATTTACTTAATACGAGAAAGTTGTACTAATACTAATTTTGAAAATGACTACGTGAGGGCTATGGAGTGGCATGATGTGTATAAGAGTGGGATGGATAAGTGGATTCCGTAGGAAGAGAACCCATTTTCAGAGTAAGCCTTTAGGTCTAAGAGTTAAGAAAAACTAGTTTCATATTTACAGGTGCTAATTTTTGATTATGATTGGTTTTCTTTTTTACCCTTATGTCCCATGTTATATTTTTAGTATCTTGTTATAATGATAATATTTATTTGTAACTATAACACCCCCATTTTTTAATACAAAATTTTTTTGTTAAAACAATTGTTGAAGCATAAAATGCATAGGAAAAATGGGGTGTTACTACCATACCTGACACAGGATAGATGTATGTTACCTACCCCATATTAGATAAAAAGATAAACCAATGAAGCAATTAAAATAATAGAGTGTGCGGAATAACAATTTAAGAAAACAACTCCAAAAGTGTTTACATCATACGACCCTAACGGGTTTCAACCTAATCATTACAAAATACATGTGAATAAAGTATGGGGCTACAATAAAATAAATTAAGGCATGACACCCAATTTAAAAACTCTATCTGCCATAAACCTCACCAAGACCTCCTAGATATCCTTCCTCTCAAACCTCAACCCAACTGAGTGATCCCTTTACTGGCCTTCTCCAAAGGCTTACACATGGTCCTCTACTCGTGGGTATAAGCAGGTGATTGAGAAAACGGGTACATCAATATGCTACGTACTAAGTACGCCAAGTTGCTCCTTTAATATAACACAAGTATACCAATTTACCATACATGAATATAAATTACAGCATGCATTATGATAAGGTCATATATAAAGGTAGAATTGCATAAATACATGCTATAATAAACAATTCTAGCACAGTAGCTTATATCATGCTTAGATTCACAACCTTCTCACATAAGCACTTGCATGAGTAATAGCAAAGACTATCCAAGAAACTTCTAGGGTTTATTTCTAATTAACTAATTCCTTAGGTTATACCATTTACTTATCCATATATGAGGTAGGTCAATCACTCAAAATTAGTATTCTATTCCATAACTAATTATTTATTTTGACCATTAGCCAAGTGTATAAACCAATTTTATTCATTTCGGTCAATCATACCTTTACTTCCATTTCTTAACCAATCATTAACCATTCACTTAGTCATTGTTCATAAATTTCAACCAATATTTACCATCCATATTTTCATTATCCTTAGGTGATGGATTATACACCACCCCATGCTTTCATATACCATGGAAGCCTATCTAAATAAGGAACATATAGTCTAGACCCAAGCCAATCACCAAGTGGGCATAAGTTTAAGCCAGAGCCAATCACCATAATGGAAATAAGTCTAGGCTAAAGCCAACCAATATATAATTTTTGGCAAAAGCCAACCACCTAGGTAACCAGACTCTTTAGTATCAATACCCCCTAGTACATCGTTAGTATCTAGAGTAGGTAAGACACCAGCATTCTATTGGGATCCAACCTGAAGGCACCGAGAGCTCTTAGGATCTCGCCTAAAGGCACCAAAAACACTTAGAGGTAGACTAACCCCAAGTAGATAATTGAGAATCGGGTAACCTAAACCTATACTCAACTCATATTTTTTTTGCTTTATGTGATTAGTATTTTATTCATAAAGATGGGTGATCATACAAGACCCATAAAAGTAAGAAAGATAATTTTTTTCATATTAATCCATACTAATCCTTTTATTTCCATTTTCCCAACCCTATAGATTTTATATTTATCCATACACAATATTATTCACATCCACCATATTATATAATTTAAGACCACACTGATTCTCACTAATATTTTCTCAATATTGTCACTTGTCAGAAGTGAAATACTCAAGTAGCCTTTACATTAATCATAATTTATACCATAAGTTATGATCCATTTTAATTCTTTCATTAGGTCAACAATCCATGATAAAATATGTATTTTATCGCACAAATAATCATGGTATAGTCCCAAACATAACCTCAAATCATAACCAAACAAAAAAGAAACAAATCATGCAAACCAATCAAAATATTATATTGGTCTGGCCCAACTAATCGATCGATTTAGGTTGACCAGTGAATCCATTTTTATAACACCCCAAAATTTACTATTTTTTTTAAGCAGAAGAATTTAAAATTTAAAAACCTGTGAATAATAGGGATGTTACCACCACACTTAGTACCAGACCGGTTTACTCCGATCGTTCCAGTACCAAGTGCTAAGGCTAAAAAGATTATTTTCACGCTTAAATCGAGAGTTCATAAAATACATTAAAAAGATCATAACATAGAAATCAGAGTACCCATAAAAGTTTATAATCAATAATAAGATAGAAATCAGAGTGCGAAATCAAAATTTCTCGAAGGGAATAATCTTACAATCAATAAAAGGTTTATTCGAAATACTCAATATAAGGTAATAAATCATACAAGAATAAATGTGATACAAAAGAAATAACATAATGAAATAAAATCACAAGAATAGAAAAATACAGCCACGACACTCTCGAACCTTGAGCCAAAACATGCTCAACACTCAGCCCAGCCAGATGTCTCACCCACTTGCACAAAGTCAGAAGGGCCTACTACTCGTGGGGATGAGTAGCACCCATGAAAAGGGTGATTAGTACGCTACGTACTAAGCAAGGTAACCGAGCACTAAGGCTAGCACATAAGCACATAAAGTCATAAAGGATAATATTCAACTTACACTTTCAAACCCACACATATAATACATAAAGTCATGCAGAACATTATACAGCTTATAAATGATCAAGCTCATACATAAAGGCCCAAAAAGTCCGGATTAATTATTTAATCAAACTTTTATCGGAAGTCGATACACACCATGCCTTTTATCAAATCCATGTAAGTAAAGGAACACCCCACTATTTTAGCTGGTGGGCTGGTCACTTGCAGGAAAATAGTCCACACCACTATTTTTCGCCAGTGGATCAGTCACTTGCAGGACAATAGTAAACACCACTATTCCTAATCGGTGGATCGACTGGTTTCTGCTCACATGGTGTTCCATTATAAGTAATTAGTATCTTTTAAGTGTCTTAGCAAACTCTGGTTTGTGTTTATTGAGCTCGAGGTCACCCCACTATTATTATCGGTGGGCCGGTCACTTGTGGGACAAAGTCCTCACCACTATTATTTTTCGGTGGATCAATCACTTATAGGGTAAAAACCCTAACCACTATTCCTAACCGGTGGATCGGCCGGACCCGGCTTAATATCTTCCACTTTAAGTGATTAATGTCTTAAGTATCTTATTCAGAAAAATTTTCCCCTAGACATGCATGACTCACTCTTCCCACACCTATCCTCCAACGGACTCTTTCTGTGTCATCAGAATCATATTCCTCCCAACTTGCCCCAACATCCTTTCCTCCATATCCTATCTCACAATAGAAGCCCAACTCTTAAGTATATGGGTCAAGACCCACTACTTTACACTTCCAAATCCACTCCACATTTTACTTTAGGGTTTTATCCTGAAACTCTAATTTAGGCCTCAGTGGCCCATCTTACTCCACCTCACACAACCCAAATCATTTTAAGACTCCAGACACCACAACTCATAAATTCCATCCTCATAATTACACTTTAATCACCAAATACACATGATACCACAAAAACCCTAAGCAGCCACACTAAACCCTAATTATCCACACCAAAATCTAGCTCGGTCTCTTATGTACCATTCTATTGCTCCACGTACTATTTTTCATCCAAAGTATTCAAACAGCCAAACAACACTTATATTACCTTCCTCACATCCCAAATCAAGTTTCCATACATAAACTTTACTCACATGCAAACGCTAACCTCCCCATGCAAACCTTCAAACTTTTTCATGCAAACCCTAAAACTCCCATGTAAAAACCTTAGAATCACCCATGCAAACCCTAGATCCATCTGTACAAAAACTTAGATTTTTTCATATAAAACTTTAG
Organism: Tamarix austromongolica; assembly: GCA_039764185.1. Classification (NCBI taxonomy): domain Eukaryota; kingdom Viridiplantae; phylum Streptophyta; class Magnoliopsida; order Caryophyllales; family Tamaricaceae; genus Tamarix; species Tamarix austromongolica. Next base: position 94,602,142 of record CM077811.1, on the reverse strand, counting down.
ATTCAATCCATACAAAACCAAAGATTCATCCATACCAAACCCTAAATTCAAACCATATAAAACCAAAGATTCATCCATACCAAATGCTAAATTCAAACCGTATAAAACCAAAGATTCCTCTATTCCATACCCTAAATTTAACCCATACAAAACCAAAGATTCATCCATACCAAACCCTAAATTCAATCCATACAACACCAAAGATTCATTCTTACCAAACCCTAAATTCAAACCTTATAAAACTAAAGATTCATCCATATAACACCATAAATTAGATTCTTCTATACGAAATAATAAATTAGATTCTCCCATACAAAATCATAGATTAGATTCTTACATATAAAATCATAAATTAGATTCTCACATACAAAACCATAAATTAGATTCTCCCACACGAAATCCTAAATTTCCCATTTTATTCCTCCACTCATGGATCATTAAAATACTAAGGTCAACTTATATCCCTTGGTCAGCTTATTTTCCCATTCTCCTTTTTCATACTTTCCCCCACACAAACCATATTAACATCCTCACATGTATGTCTTACAAGGTTACAACACATAACATCACATACCACAATATTTCACCACATACACATAGTATACATGCCATGTAAACGCACACAACATACCTCAACTCCACGTCATATCACATATGAGACAATTACAATAATAAACATAGGATGCATAACATACATATAATGCACATCACCACACAATAGGCCTTAGTAACACCCTTACCTAAAACGACACTGGTCTTGGAGCACGCTCCTACGCCTCCTTAGGGCTTTGACTGGTCTCACCTATACGAGGGAAGAACTAAAATTAGATTCCCTCCTACCAAAAATACTATTAAATACTAACTTATTCTAAGACTAGGCTTTTGATAAAATAATAAAATATTAATAATAATAATAACCATTAACTAATTACTAACTTTGCTATAGATATAAGAAATAATAGTAATATTATAAAAGTTGATAATATAAGGGTTTAAAGATTTAATTCTAATAATAATAATAATGAAAGTAGAAATAATACTAATCATAATGAAAATAGAAATAATACTAATAAGAACAATAACGATAATAATAATAAAAGTAATAATAACCATAATAATAAAAATAACAATAATAATAAAAAGAGAATTACTCAAAAACAAAGTGAAATAAGGGCTTCGGCCCCTTTATCAAAATAATACTAATAATAACATTAGTAAAATTAATAACAAAATTTAGTAACAATAATAATAATGAAATAGTAATAATAATAATAATAATAATATTAAAAAAATGATAATAATCATAATAGTAATAATAGTAACCATAATATTTGAAGATAAAATGAAGTAGGGTTTCTACCCTACATTGAATAATAATAAACTTATTAAATAATAATAACAATAAAAATAACACTAATAAGGATAACAAATGCTATTGATAAAATATTAATAATATTAATACTAATAAGACTTGATATCTATAATACTACTACTATAAATAAAAATAGACACAGTAGGGTTTCAGCCTTATATAGAATAATAATATTAACATTTAAAATAATAATAATGATGATGATGATGATGATGATCATAATATTAATAATATTAATAACTGCATAACACTAATAATAATAATAGCAACACTATTAGTAAAATATTTGTAATAATAATAATAATTTTAAAATAATAGTAATAATAATAATAATAATAATATATTAATATTAATAATAAAGATAATAGCAATAATAAGAATAATAATAATAAAATCAAAATAAAAAAATATAATAGGGCTTCGACTCTCAATATAAATAATAATAATAACATTAGTAATAATAATAATAATAATAGTGTCAACAATAATAATAATAATAATAATAATAATAATAATAATAATAATAATAATAATAATATATTTCGAATAAATGAAATAAAATAGATTAAGGCTTGTAAAAATAGTGAAAAAGGGTTGAGCGGGTCTATGATTCAACTTTAGGTTGGTGGGGATGGGCGGCACCGGTAGTGGTGCACGGTAGAGGCAGCGGCAGCCAGAAAAATAGAAGAAAAGGGAAAAAGTTAAACGCTAGGAAAAGAAGAGGCAAAATGGAGGAGGGGGTTAGGGTGTTTAAGACTACCTAGAGGGAGAGGAGTTGAATGAGGGTTGTGGCGCATAGCAGCGGTGGTGGTGGCCGAATGGAGGAGAAGAAGAGAAAGAGAGGAGGAGAGGGAGAAAGAGGAGAAGAGAGGTAGGGGAAGGTAGAGGAAGGTCTACAGAATAATTTAGGAGGTGAAAGGAGCGACGGCAGCGGTAGAAGAGGTGGCTAATGGTGGTTCGAAGGGTGGTGGAGGTTGAAGAGAAGGTTGATTGGGAAGGGAAGTTCACATAGCTGGGGCGGCTTGTGCAGGAAGAATCGAGGGGGATGGGTGATATGGTTAGCTAGAGGGTGATGCAAGGAAGGCTTAGGTGGGCTGGAATTTGAAATGGAGGCGGCGCACAAAGGAGGTTTTCTAGGTAGGGGATCAAAACTCAATACCTGGTAGCTTAAGGGGGTATCTATAGATTTTAGAAAGGAGGTAAGGGTTATGTGGGTCGGTGAGGGGATAAGGCAGGTTGGTTCAAGCTCACTGGCGACATTGTTTGGCTGGCAGAATTTCAAAATGGGTAGGGTAAGTAGCCGGCTAGGAAAAAGGGAAATCATGAGAGAAATAGGGGAGGGTTAGTTGGGTTGACGTGGCTTCTGAATCGGTGAGGGAGAGATAAGAAAGTGGCAGTTCAAATCAAGCATGGCCGGCAGCAGGAGTTTCGGATAGTTGTAGGTCGAATGGCGGGAATGGTAGGTGCGAAGGAAGAAGAAGAAGAAAGGTGGGTGGACCGGGTGGTTCGGGGAAGAATGAAAGAAAAGAAAAGAAAGGTGGACTGGGCTAGTCGGGCGTGGTAAGGGGGAAGGATTTAATTTAAATCCAGAGTTTGGGGGATGGAGGGAAGAGGAGCAGCGTTTCACTCCTAGGTTTTGCCGAAGAAAGGAAAGGAACGAGCTGCGGTAGGAGGATAAGGAAGGAAAAAGGGGATGGGTCGTGGGAAAGGAAAGAAAAAGGAAGAAGGGCTTGGACCGCTGGGCTGGCCCAAGTCAGGGGAAGGTAAGGAAGAAAAATAAAAGAAAAGAAAGAAAAAGAAAGGAAAAAGGAAAAAGGAAAGGAAAAAGGAAAAGGAAAAAAGAAAAATAGTGGGTTGGGTTAATTAAATTAATTAGGATATTTGGGATATTTAAATAAAATAATATTTAAATCCCTTTTTAGGTTAATTTAGGATTTTTAAAATATTTTCCATAAATTCCATTTTAATTAGCAAAACACTCTAAATTTATCCAATTAAATTATTTATAAAATTCATATTAATTTGGATATATTTTATCCTCCTTATTTTAAATAAAATAATTTATTTAATTAATTTTCAAATAAAAATCCTTAATTAGTCTCCTAATTAAAATACTTATAAATTTCTTCTTAATTTGCCCTAATTGATTCCCTTTTATTTTAATAAAAATAATTTATTTAAATAATTTTCCTAATAAAATATTCTTTAACTATAATTTTTAAAATTAGATTTTTTGGGGCATTTCAATTTAACCCGACTAGACCATGCTTTCCTCAATTTAATAAATTGATTTGGGAAAACCGGTTGATTGTTCATAGACCAGTTGATCGGTTTTGCCAAACAAGTTGATGGGTTTAACTAGAGAGCAATACCAAAGTCTTTATAGGCTTACTAGTCGATAGGTTGGGTCAACTCGTCAGCTAGTCTCGGAATCTCTGAGGGATAAATTTGCATGGGCTAGCAAGGTTCCATTTTAGTGCAAGAGATTGTGTAGAAAAATCAAGTTCAAAAATATGACCAACTAGACAAACCAATTGATGGGTTTGGGTTTATCAATCAAATATTCTATCACTAGTCAATTGGTTCCCCTGACCAATCAATAGGTTTAGTCGAGAAACACAAATTTGCTAAAATAACAAACTAATCAACCAATTCATGGAACAAGTCCTTGGGTTTGTCTACAAAACTCAATAAACTTTAATTTTTAACATGATTTTATATCAAAGTTTATCCCAAAACAAATCATAATATTAAATCAAAATCAAAGGCCTAAAATTCAACATAATTTCTCATTCAACAATTTAAAAAAATATGGGATATTACAACACTATCCCTTAAAGAGATGGCATCCCTAAATCCTATGACATTCTGATTACATAGTTACACATAAGGTCACACACATTATATTCATAATCAAGGAAAAGGGTACTATCCCCTTAAAGAAAATGGTTTACACTTAATGTACATCTATGGAAACAACTCTAGATACTTAGCTTGAATTTCTGCCTTAGCCTCCCAAGTAGCCTCCTCTATACTATACTGTGACCAAAAAACTTTCACCAAGGAAATAGTATTTTTATGTGTTTCTCTCATCTTAGTGTCCAAGATACTTACCAGGAACTCCTTATAAATTAATGACTCATTGAGATCTAGCGACTTTGGTCGAATAACGTGTGAAGTATCTACTACATAATTCCATAGTTGTGATACATAAAAGATGTTGCGTATGCTTGATAAACCCTTTGGTAGACCTAAGTGATAAGTGACTTCACCAACATAGTCCAAAATATTGTATAGTATAATGTACCTTGGACTAAGATTACCCTTCCTACCAAACCTCATGACTCCTTTGGTGGGAGAGACCCATAAAAGGACTCTTTCAGCCATCTCATAACCATCAGTCCATTCCTTTGGATTAGCATAGATTTTCTGTCAGTCCTAGACTACTCTCATCTAATCTTGAATCAAATGGATATGCTTAGTCATCTCCTCGATCATATCAGCTCCTAACACGAGTGTCTCCCTAATGTCATTCCCACATGAGTTCATCTCATACAAAGCTTCAAAAGGCGCCATGTTGATACTAGCGTGATAACTATTATTGCAGGACAACTCAATCAAGTCCATAAGATATTCCCAAATTCCTCCAAAATCTAACACACATGCTTGAATCATGTCTTTTAGAGTCTGAATGGTCCTCTAAGTCTAACCATCCATAACTAGGTGAAAATCTGTAGTGATCTTTAGTTGAGTACAAAAGATGGCTTGTAATTTCTTCCAAAAGCATGATGAGAATCTGGAGTCTCAATCAGACATAATGTCCTTAGGAACTTCATGAAATCTCACTGCCTTCTTTCTAGGTCACCTTCATTGGTATAAACATGGTTGACTTAGTCAAATAATCTACAATGACCTAGATATTATCAAAACCTCTACGGGTCATTGGAAGACAACCACAAAGTCTATTGATATTTTGTCCCACTTTCACTCGGCAACTTCCGATGGTTGCATTAACGTTGTTGATCTCTTATGTTCAATCTTAACCTTTTAGCAGGTTAGAAATCTTCTTCTGGCACTTTTTGCTTCATGTGGGGCCACCAATATATCTTCTTCTAGTCTTTATACAACTCGTCCCCTCAAGGGTGAACAGAGTAAGGAGTGTAATATCCTTCCTCAAAAATCCTCATATTAAGAACCACACACCCCTATGGTACAAATCACCTACCACGGTACCTGATACTGCCATCCTCATAGATTTGGAATCCTTCAGCTCTGCTTTTAGCAATACCAGTTTGGATTCTCTCGAGCTTGATATCACCAACTTAGTTAGCTTGAATCTCCTTGAAGATTGAAGGTGTAATGGTGAGTACACTCATTCTTACCTCTAAACTTCCAGTAGTGATCAGTTTGATCTCTATCTTCCTGATCATCTGGCGCAGATAATCTAACAATACAATTGTGCCTAAAGAATGTGATGTCCTTCATCTAAGTGCATCTATCACCACATTGACTTTACCCTCATGGTAGGTTAATTCCAGGTCATAATCCTTGACTAATTCCAACCATCTGTGTTGTCTTAGATTCAACTCCCGTTGAGTGCAGATGTACTTGAGGCTCTTATAGTTAGTGTAGAACTTGCACATAACTCCATAGAGATAATGCCTCTAGATCTTAAGAGAAAAAATATCGTAGTAAGTTCCATGTCATGCATCAGGTAGTTCTATTCATGTGGCTTTAGTTATCGTGAGGCATAATCCACCACTCTACCATGTTACATTAGCATGAAACCCAGTCCATGCTTGGAAGCACCATAAGACCCACTTGGCAATGTGAGCAATGAGGATGAATTTAAATGCCTCTTTAACTCCTCAAGAGTTTCACTACACTTCTCATTCCACTAAAAATGTGTAGCCTTCTTCAAGAGTTAGGTTAATGATCAAGCAATATTAGAAAATTATTCCATGAACCGACGGTAGTAACTAGTTGAACCTAGAAAACTACGCACCTCCTTTATAGAAGTGGGTGCTAGCTACTCAAAAAGAGCTTGAACCTTAGTCGGATCCATTACCACAGCATCCTTAGAGATCACGTGACCATGGTAGGCCACTTGATCTAACCAAAACTCATACTTCAAGAGTTTGGCATATAGATGGTGTGATCTTAATAAGGCCAAATTTTGCTTCAAATGTTGTTCATGGATCTCTTGTTCATTGGAGTAGATGAGAAAATCATCGATAAACACCACAACGAACTGGTCTAAGAAAGGACAAAAGAGCTAGTTCATCAAAGAAATGAAAATTGCAGGCACATTAGTGAGTCCAAAGGGAATTACTGTGGACTCATAATGGCCAAACCTTATCCTAAAAGTTGCCTTAGGAATGTCTTCCTCTACTATCCTCAATTGGTGATAGCCTGGTTGTAGATCAATCTTGGATAACACCTTAGCTCCATTGAGTTGATCGAACAAGTCATCAATTCTTGGCAACAAATAATGATTCTTCACCATCACCTAGTTCAACCCACAATAATCGATGCACAATCTCAAGCTTCCATCCTTCTTCTTCACAAACAACGCTGATGCTCCCTACAATGATGTGCTTGATCAGATATTGTAATACACCAAAAATTTTAAAACCTAAATTTTAATAATTAATCCTCATTTAGGAAAATTTAATTTTTTACAGTATTAATTTAATTATTTTTTGGACTTTTGGGTGTATATAAATGGATATAATTATTTAATAAATTAAAATAAATATTTTTCATTTTATCACACTCATTCTATTTAAATAATTTTCCAAACTCATATTTAACTAAACTTTTTCTCTTAAATTTTAAATAAATAAATTTATCCATATAAATAATTAAATACCCTTATTATGAAAATTATTTTATTTTTATTTTCCCCCTTTTCCTTTTCCTTTTTCCTTCTCCTTTCTCCTTTTTCAATTCCTCCTTTTTCCTTCCTTTTTCTTTTCCTCCTTTTTCCTTTTCTTCTTTTCTTCCTCCTTGGGATGCCTAGCCTACTTCTCTTTTTCTGGCCCCCTTCCCTTCTTTCTCTTCTCTTCTCTTTGTACAACATTGCTGCATATCCCACCTCCCTTCTCCTTTTTTTTCTTTCCTTTCCTCCTCCAATTAGACCATCCCAACCCTACCTTATTTCCCTTCTTCTTCTTCTACACTGGCCATAGTGGCCCTACCTCTCCCTCTGTCTTTGTCCCTTTCCCTTCCAATTTTGACCATGCATCCCCCCTCATGTGACCTTCTCCTTTCCCTTTTCTTCCTTCCCTTCCTTACCACCCTACACCTTTACCCCCTCCAACCTACACCTCCCTACTCGATCCATGATGGCCCTCCTTCCTTCTTCCTTTTGTTTCCTTATTTCCTTCTCCTCTACTCTATCTCTTTTCCCCCAATTCCCTTTTTACCTCTCTTTAAAGCCTCTTGTTTTCTTCCATTCCTTCTCCTCTCGTCTCCCCCATTTTGTGTTTCCGCCCTCAATTACCAATTTTTCCACCCAACTAGCCACCACCGCAACCCCCTAACCTCCTCTGCTCCCTCCTTGCACCATCCAACAACCACCACTCACCCCTACAACCATCCTGCCCTTCCTTTCTCTTTTCTTTCCACTCCTCAACCTCCACCCTACATGCCACCTTGTGCCACCCATTCCCCCTCTTCCGCCACCACTGGAGCCATCCCTTGACCCCTGACACCTCCCCTACCACCATCCTACCTCATCTTGGCCAAAAATTCTCTACAGCCTCCTCCCTTCTTCTCCTATTTTCCCTTCCTTCATCTTCTTCTCTCTTCCTTGTACCCATTTTTGACCCTCAACCACCACCTACACTCCTACTCCCTCCCTACACCCAACTACCAAGCTCACTCCTCTCCACAAACCCCTAAACCCTTACATGAACCAGCCATTTCTCCCTTCCCCCAAATCTCCTCTTTAACCCTATTTCCCTTCCTTTTTGTGCATGCAGTGTGAGTCTTACTGCATATATATGAGCAAATGTGCTAATTTTTAGAGGTATAAATATAGTTAATATTAGCATGTAATCAATAATCTTGTGGGCTAGTTTTGATATTATTTTTAGATACAAATTTTTCTAATCAAAGATTAAACTTTTCAATGGGTATTGGTAAGGTTTAATTATTTTATAAATTAAAGTAACCATTACGTATACTAGCACATTAGGGTTTTGAATGTGTTTGAATATATATTGTGTGATGTTAAGTATATTATGATTTGTAGCATATGTTGGTAGTTGAAATGAAAAGCATGTTATATTATGTGTCATGTGTAGAAATGATAGTAAGGAAGGAGCCTTATTTTTAATATTAATGGTAAATGCGTATATATGACATGATAAGCTAATGTGGCTATTTGTAGCATAGATAATGTTAATATAAGCCCTAGGGGCATTTTAGTGATTTTTCTTGTACAAAAGGTGTGGCTTAAATAAGTATGTATGGTAGGTGATAATGAATATTAATAATAAATAATAATAGTTAGTGGTGTTAGATGATGTATATGGACCATAGGTGTTAATGTTTTATATGGTAAGGATATTTTAGTATATTTGGCATATGAAGGGAAAATTGGTATTTTTTAAAAGGGTAAAATGGTAAATTAATAAGTAATAAGGGTGCTTTGGTAATTTTGGCATAAAAGAAGGCTAACTTGGTAAATTTATGAGTTAAAAGGTAATTTGGTAAATTATTAGATGAGAAGGGCATTTTAGTAATTTTGGCATAAAAAAAGGTGACTTGGTAATTTTATGAACATAGGGGTAAAATGGTAATTTAATATGTAAGAAGAGTATTTTGCTAATTTGGCATGAAAGAAGGGTAACTTGGTAATTTTGTAAGTAAAAGGGACAAAATGGTAATTTAGTAGGCAAGAGGTGTATATGGTGATTTAGCATGAAAAGGGCAATTTGGTAATTTTAATAAGCATGAAAATAGTGATTTGGTTATTTAACTAACCAAGAGGGCAATTTGTAATTTTAACAAGTATGAAGGATAATTTGGTAATTTAACAAAGTTGAAGGATAATTTGATAATTTTAACAAGTACAAGGGGTAATTTGGTAATCTAACCAACGAAAAGGGAAATTTGGTAATTTTAATGAGTATGAGGGATAAATTTGGTAATTTGATAAGTATGGAGCGTAATTTTCTAGTTTAACAGATACAAAGGGGTATTTTGGTAACTATACAAGTATGAAGGGTAATCTAGTAATTTGGCAAGTAAAAAGGGGTAACTTAGTAACTTTACAAGTAAGGAGTATTTTAGAAATTTTATAAGTATGAAGGGGTAAATTGGTAAATTGCATATAACTTGTCAATAGATTATATAAGCATCCATTATAAGACATAAGTAATATTAAATAATAAGATAAGGGTTTATAGCTCTAATATCATATGTTTAAGTATAACCCTATATATTATAAGGATAAGGGTATTTTGGTAAATTCGTGAATATCATAAGGATATTGCATGATAGAGGGTTGAATGGATAATTAAGGGTATGATATGATGTTATTTTGTAATCATATAAGAGGTGCCTTAGTTGTTAATTATACATGGAAATGTGTGTCGGCTGTGTTAGAAGTACATGTTAAGATTGATGTGTTAAACAATCCTTAATATAGAATACTTAATTTTATGACTCGTATTATAATTATGATATGATAATCCTTTATGGCATGTGAATAAATGGAAATAAATTCTAAAATGAAAATGGATGATAAAAGGATGGCCTTAGTGGTTTATTTAAGTTAACACGGATAACAATATGAATAAGAATTGCTTAATAATAACAAAAACAAATGGAAATGATTAAGTATGTGATTTTTGTATTTCTAGTGGTCACTTTAATTAAGTCACTAATAATTAAAGTGAAAAATCTTGATATTGGGAATGGTGGCTCTATAAAGGTCGCTACCCTAAAGACGTGGTTTAGCCCACAATTGTTCTAGATTTTGCTAGTGTGTCTTAGTACCCTAGCCATGCTCTACATCTTACTCTATCTAGCTCTACAAACCTATTTAATGGGTATGCATACTTATGGATTAGGTCTCCTTGTCGGTAGTTTACTGTGTATCCTTATGCACCAGTACAACCAGGGTACCTTTATGTCCCTAGATTGATGGTTGGAGGGTACTGTGTTGCTGATATGCGTTAGTATGACCGGTGTAACTTTGTATCTCCCTGTTCGTGATCTCCCCCTTGAGATTAAGAATGAACTTGTTGTGTTAATTAAATGAAAAATACTAATCATGTAAAGTAGAATATTATTGAACCAGGACCAGATGGATTATATTATGTGTACCTGTCCACCAGTTATAATAGTAGCCAAGTGCGTGGTACTTTGGAGTGTATTACAGTCCACTTGCTATAATAGTGGGAGATCCCAAGCTCAATAAACTACGACTTGGATGATAATAAATGATGGGAAAGACACTAATCACTTAAAGTGGAATACCATGTGAGTTGGGACTCAACCGATCCACCAGCAAGAATAGTAGCCATGAGCACTTTGTTCTGGAGAACAATCCACTAGCAAATAATAGTGGCAAAGAGCATCCTATCCTAAGGGTTTTCAATCCATCGGCTATAATAGTGGAGTTTCCATACTTTCATGGATATAATTCAAGAGATAATGTTAAATAGTGTTTGATTAACAGCTGAGGATCAGAAAATGTTGATTTCACCATTATGATCTATTGATACAATATAACTATAGCCTTGGTGCCTATTGCTCTCGGTAAGTGATGGAATTGCTAAGTAAACAGGCCTCTTGATATGCACTTCCTATGGTATATTGTGTTTCATCGTGTTTGGCTCTTATGTTGATGTGATTATGTCTATGCTTGCGTATGTTACTATTTTTTTACAATTGTTCGAGTAAGATGTATTGCATATAGGCCCTACCTTTTAATTAAGTACAAAGGGTTACTCAATACCATAGTACTGAAAGGTTTTGTTTGTGGGATCCTACATATTCAATGGGCAGTGCCCCTTGTAAGTTAGTCACATGTGTTATTCAAGCTGTTATCGGATAAAAGCATGAGGATTATCTAGAAAACTTTTTAGGATTTCTCTTTTAACCTTACTATTTATTTGTTTAATGATTTCACTCTTGTAGCCACTAATGGTAGGTTTTATCTTTTGTAACGTCATTAACACGCTACTCTAATTTAAATGAAAGTTTGAATTTGTGTAAATCGTTTTGTGTTTCTTGTAAGCCTTAGCACTTGGTATTGGAATGATAAGAGAAAACCAGTCTACTACTAAGTGTAGCAATAGCATTCCTAAAATTTATAGCTTCTGCTTCTTCTAATTTTAATTAAAATGAATTTTTTTAATAGTAAATTTTTGGGGTGTTACAGATATAACATTTTACCAAAAGCTCTTCCAACTAAGCCTTAAGTTCTTTCATCTCCGCAGGTGCCATACGATACAAAGCCTTAGAAACCGATTTTGTTGCTAACAATACATCCATGGTGGACTCAACTTCTTAACCTAGCAGCATTCCTAGGACCTCCTAGGGAAAAACATTAGGTAATTAACAAACCATTACCATCTGCTTCAATAGCGTCTTAGCTGCTTTTGTGTCTCTAAAGCTACACATGTAGAGTGGTTATCCCTTACATATGAGGTTACTTAATGTTATCGGTGACACGATCTTTGCAGAGGGATTGGGTTCGCACTTGTGATATAAAACCCTGATACCCTTTATTCCTCACAAAACCACACATTCTTACGAACAGTTAATTAGCGCTCAATACTTCCCAGCATATCCATCCTGACATTTACATCAAAATCTCACAAATTTAGCTTGATGAGGTTTAATGAAAATTCTATTCCTCCTACTACCATCATAAAACCTTGGTACAACCTAGAGCATGCAATCCTATCCCCTGAAGGCAATACCATAGAATTAGAAATACTACTTGAAGGAGATAAGGTAAATCTAATTACAAAAGTAGATGCCATAAATGAATGTGAAGCACTAGAATCAAGTAATATGTAGGTATAATGAGGAGAGATAGTGAGCATACCGGTCACCACACTGCCCTGGTGCTCTGCCTCTTCCTGGCTCATCATGTTCAGGCACCCTACAAATGAAACTCTTAGGCACTAGCTAATCCTTGCCGTTGCTGAAAAGGGCAAGGCCTTGGACCTTTGGGCTGACTAGCTTGACTAACAACACTGGCTGGCAATGGAGGAATGTTTTATATCTAAAGTTGTGGCTACTGAATAGATCTCATGCTCTAAGATCTTTTTTAGCTTCTCTGAATGCTACCACTGCCAACCTAGCACTCGTATGCCTTATGCCCCACCATGCCACACCCATGGCATGTCACCTTGTTACGTTTATAATTGACCCTTGGGTGATCTGACCCATGCCTCTTGCAATGGTAGTGCCTCTCCTCACCACGACCCCTAGAAAATCCTCCAGACTGGGGTAATAACCCTATGCTTTGGTAAAATCTTGATGGCAAGATACCTCCATAGAAAGCTTTCTTCTAGTCAGTAGGATGTTGAACCCTCAAAGTTCCTCTTGCCCCTGACTTGGCACTCTGGGTCTAGATGAATCAGAATGCCTCTAAGGATTGCTCATACATCCCAACCATATCCTGTGGAGTGACTCCCACCAATAGTTCTTACTATTAGATCCCTAGTCTAATCTTAAAGTGGTGAACTTTCATCACCTTGTTTGCTTCTACCTTCGAGGCAAACTATACCAAGTCCATGAAAAGATTGTAATACTCTTCAATCGACATGTACCCTACCAAAACACCATAAACTCATCATAGTTCTTCATGCATAGATGAGTCGAGTAGAATCATAATTTCAACACCTCCAAGAATAGCTCACATCCCGTCAATTATCCACCCCTATGTCAGATGATCCACCACCATGCATCTTCCCTCCCTTGTAGATAATAGATGACCAAATCTAACTTCCTATCTCCAGGGCAATCGTAGGTGGTGAAAGTCTTCTCCATGTCTCAAACCATCGTTCCATGATGTTAAGGTCCCCTGGCCTTCAAAGATTGGCGGATGATGATTCCCTACCCTCTCGAGCTAATCTTCAGAAGCTCGTGCAACTACTGACACCGGTGGAGGTTGAGATGCTCGGATCTAGCCCTCAATATATGCTCAGAAAGTCTCCATAAAAGCTTCGATGCACTTGTAGCAATGGTTAGCAACCATCACGTTCTAAAGACTAGAAGATATTAGGGCTAAAATTCAATCTACCGAGTACTTAGACTCATACAACAACAATCAAAATCTATCTATAGTACATTCCCAACCCCACTCTCACTCATGGACATCCGAGTTTGAAATGATTAAACTTGTCAGAAAATCAAGGAAGAAGAATTTCAAATCAAGACCGATACCTTCCTATGGTGTCAGCTTAATATTATATGCGAGAGTAAGGCATTTTTAGTAAAACACTTTGATAAAACTTGGAGCACCAGTTTAACAATTTTCTAGAAGTGGAAAGTTTTTGAGAAAAGCTCTGATACCAAGCTGTAACACGCCCATTTTTCACTACCAAAAAATTTTGTTAAACAATTGTGGAAGCAGAAAACACATAGGAAAAATGGGGTGTTACCATAGTACCTTACACAAGATAGGCTTCTATTACCTACCCTATAGATACAAGGCTAAACCAATCAAAACACTTAAAATAATAGCGTGTGTGGAATAATAATTTAATTAAATAACTCCAAAATTTTTTACATTGAAGGATCCAAATGGGTTTCTGCTTAATCATTACAAAATATATGTGAATGAAGTACAGACCTACAATAAAATAAATTAGAGCATGACACCCAATTTAAAACGTTGTTCTACTATGGACCCCACTAAAACCTTTTAGATATCCCTGCTCTCAAACCCCAACCCAACTAAGGTAATGTCACACCCTAATTTTTACTACTAAAAATCTTCATTTTACAACAAAAGTATATAAGTAAAATATTGGGGGTTTCCACCATAATTAACATAAGTTTGGTTTCACTACCCCAAAAAGTAGTTTTAATAACGGTTATTTTACAGTTTTAATAACGGTTTTCAACAGTTATTAAAACGCCCATTATTAAATCTTTAATAACGGTTCTTAACCGTTATCAAAAATATAAAAAAAACGCCAATATAAGCATAAAATGCATGTTTAGTAACAGTTTTTGAGAAAAACTATTGTTAAACAAGAGGGTTTTAATAACGGTTCTCATGAAAACCGTTATTGAAAGATAGGTTTTAATAACGGTTCTTATGAAAACCGTTATTAAAAACATGAGTTTTAATAACAGTTTTCATCAGAACCATTATTAAAACTCTCTTGTTTAACAACAATTTTTCTCAGAACCGTTATTAAAACTCCAGTTTTTTTTTTAGTTTTTGCAGTTTTGTTCCTCCCCACATACACAATTGTATGTTCAAATAATTACCAAATCTGCATTGTAAAACAACATCAATTGATAACAAATCTGCAATCACACCATAATTTCAATCAATCCCGGCCTTGTTAATACACCGAACATATATACTCAAGAATCAAAATTAGTAGGCATACCACAACTTGGTAGCTCTACACACCAAAGCAAAATGTTTATAAATCTAGCTTAGAAGACTTAAAGACATAGCTAGAAAAAATACAAACCTGAACATGCATGTAGAATATATATATCTCTACCTAATACCGAATGAATGAGTGCACATGCTTGGCACATTGCTCTCTCACTTCATCAATTTCTTCAACATTGTATTGCTGGCCTTGTGCATAATCATCGGTGAAAAACTACAAATCCCAAGTTTTGATTAATATACAGTTAGCACTTACGTCAAGTATCAAACATATATGTCATGATTCATTAATGGAAAAATATCGAAAAGAAAACATACATGGCTTGGATCTATGTTGACCGATCTATTTTGGACTATTAGATCCATTTCTCTACATACATAGTATCCACAATCTTTGTCGTTTTGCTGTTGTGGACACTGTCATATAAATTCAGTTAGCTCTCTAACTATTAGATATTAATTTTAATTAAAATAAAATAAAAAATAGTTGCCTTCCTACTTACTATGACAGGCTCGTATTGAACATTCTTTGGGTCTGGGACACCATTCCCACCTCTCCTTTGATACGCTGCCTGTAGTGCCCTAATAAATAGAGTTGGATACACAATATTGTAAGTACGCATATATACCTCAAATAATGAAAGCAAGCGAAGTGAATATATGTATAAATAAGCTAATGAATTAAGAAGTGAAAAGCATACTAACATGTCGATAAATTCCTTCCCATAACGACGAGAGACTTCAAAAGGCACGTCATAGGTTCGAAGGGAATCAAACACATAGACTTTATTAAGATCAGGTCGAACGACGTACAAAACCCAATGTTCAGTTGCGAGGTGAGGAATGAGATAGAGCTTGTTGTGTCCCTCAATCAAAATGTGATCCGCTAAATAGTTTATGTGCCTACCCTCTCTAGCTTATTGTACTACCGTTAGCTATGTAGTATGGGCACACAAAAACAATAGAGGACAGCATTCCCTCCATCGCAGCTCGAGTAGCTACCAACCTATGGACAACAAAAACAATGCATATTTGTTAATAACTAATAACTCATATAAGAGGTCATAAAAATTCCAATTGTATAAGTTAAGAGTACTAAAATCTCAAAATGAAATAATACTTACGTGAAATAGACGGCGACACTTATGGTTGACATCCATTCTTGATTATAAATGTCGCTTATGTCAGCCGTCGATACCATGTAAGTAGCATCGTCCCTCCCAACATACTCAGGACGACAATCAATGAAAATATAATTGTCCCTGAGGTAGTTTTGGACATAAAAATATAATATAGCTAATGCTGGTGGAGGTTGGCTTTGCTGATCTGAAGAAGGAATCTTTTGTGGGGCAACTGATTTTTCAAATTTAGCTCTCTTTCCTTTAGCAGCGCCCTATTTTGTGTTGCTCGTTCTGCTAGTACCTCTCTTGGTTTTACTAGCAGAAGCAGTCTTCTTTTTTTTATTCCTTTTTTGATTCCTTAATTGATAATATTAAACAAAATATATATTGAGCATATAAATATATATATATATATATGAAAAAGGTATATATAGTGTAACTACTAAACAAGGTCTAATAAAGATGTCAAATGTCAATACCTCTTCAGTAGTGAGACTTATTTGATCCGCAGGCCAAGCCACGAAGCTTCCATGAGCTTCTAGTACTGTGGTTGCCTCATCGCCCTCTTTATAACAAGGCAAGTGTGCACTGCCAATGATTGGAGTCTCAATACTCACCGGCCTTGTATTTAGGGCTAAATTGTACCCCGTGGATTATCTGCGTTTCAATACTGTGACTGATGCGGACCCTTCCTTTCGCCAAAATGGTTGAAAGGTCATTCGCTAATAAGTCACATTTATGCAAACCCTAAACAAAAATATTACACATTATTAATAATTTATAACACCGAATACATTCAATAACAATTCATAGTTTGTAATGCTTACCTCGGGAAGAGTAGAAAGAAATGCATTAGCTTCACAGCTATCTCTGACGCTATTTACATTAGGTATGTGAAGCTGATCATGGTCTACTGAATCGGATGGCTTATACCCTTGAGATTTAATAAATGACAACTCTTGCTCCATTGTTTCCATCCATTCAAATGCCACGTTCAATTTTTGGGTGAGGATGGCGACTTGCTCATTAGTTCTACGAGAACCACGAGATCGACCACATATGCTTGTTCTCGTAACACCCAATCCAATGCCCCTGTGTCTTCCAGGGTGTTCTACAATTCCTGTAGCCTGGGCCACAATGCTATATTGGTCCACCTCCTCACCTTCTGACGTTTCAAGTTCGTCATGTAAATTTAACTTATAGGAATAAGCATAATATAATAGTTTTCTAAAAGAAAAGTAAGTAGGGTTCTAGATATCTACAAACTTACAATTTTTTTGGCTGCAACATCAACATACTCATTAATATATCCATCTCTTGTTGCTCTAGCCTTCTTCCATAATGTACCAATATTGATGGACGAGGTACATGGGTCCAAGTCTTGGGCTAGAAGCTACAAATCAAAAAATATTCTTAATTAAGAATATTATTATAAAATTCAACATTTACATATAAATAGATAATCAAAAAATGCATACCAACTCCTCTTCAAGGCCCGCATAGCCTTTGCGAGCCATATTATGCCGGTATTTTTTTTGCTTGGCAATCTCTTTATTTTGGGTACTTTTTTTCTATGTGACAAGCCAAAACATAATGACATGGTTATTTCAATATTAAGCATAATACTAGGATTGATACAAAAAGTTTAATTGTTATCTAACAAGTACCTTAAAATCCACCGTAAGACGATAAGCAATGAATTGGTTCCAACTTTCTTGATCGATGAAACCGTATCGTTTGGGTGGGTTCTGTCGTACAGAACCATCCTTCTTTCTATACATTTTTCTACGAGCTAAATATGACCTAAAGGTTCTTAGATGCTTCCCACAATGTCTAAGAAGCCATTTCTTCCTACTCTCTGGGACATTAAACACTCTCTACAAAATAAGACATGTAGATGTATATCGATGTTAATGTAATAAAATTAATAACATTTGACATACAAAAATGATTACATAAAATAGCATATTTACCGTGATTTCCTACCAAATATGCTCCTTATGACCCTGTGGAACCTGCTTCCAATTATTATAGGAGATAGGAACACGGTTACGGGTCACAAGTGAAATGTAGGTCAAGAACATATCTGCGTAAGGGCCGATGGGAAGATTGTAAGTATTCCATCCCAACTCGACTACTTCTCCTCTATTCCTCATGTCTATGATAATTCTCATAATCGTAGGTCCTCTCTTCCCTTCTTCATCACTGTTATCCCTATCAATGTTTTTGTTGGCCATATCTCTACAAAAAATAAATAAATAAATTATGTTAGAATGTTATGTATTGAGCATAATAATGTACTATTATATTATCGAGACGAATCATGCTTAGAAAGAATTAATCTCAAATGTATCATGCTATTCTATATATATATATATATACGAATCATGCTAACACGTTTCCAAAAAGATATTAATACTAACCCTAACCCTAACCCTAATTAACCATAATAAACGATAAACCCTAATCCTAACCCTAGCTAATTAACCATAATTTATTATAATAAAACCTAACCCTAAACCACAAAAAAAAAACTAATCCCTAAACCTAGCTAAATGTAATTAAAGCATAATATATAAATCATATTATTATTATTATTATTGTTATTATTATTATTATTATTATCATACACAATTATTTCTCTCTATTTAATTATTCACTTTTATATATTCGTTATTCTCTATATCTATTTAATCCTCATCAAATAGCAATCATTAACATATGCATATGTAAAATATATTTGCATTTCAATATTATATGACATTTCCTATATCTTATTGCTAGTCTCCTATACTTATTAATGAAAATGTGTGTGTGTGTGTGTGTGTGTGTGTGTCTATATATATATATATAGTTTTTATGAGTGAAAATGTATATAATTCTACACTCACATTCATATTATATATATATATATGTAAAGGTCTCGGCCAACACATGCATTTGTTAATATATAACAATAACGCAACAAATTCAACAACAAACAGCAAAATTTTCAGCCAATACATTCAACAACACATTTTCGAACGACAAACCACAATATTTCAATAACAAACAAACGAAACCCTGTAGCAACATGCATGCATTTATATATATATATATACATACATATATAAGTAGATAAAAAGTTACGAGAGGAAGAACAAACACATACATAAAGTGAGCTAGCTACAAACACGACGGTGATCGAGAATGTTGAGAGAGTCAAGGGCTTCAAACACGACGGAGGATGAAGGTGCAAGTGCTAGCTAGCTTCGGAACAATGACAGCACGCACATGCAGAGCTGGCAATGGCAGAGGCGTGGTGGAGAGTTGGTAGTGCGAGGGTTTCCTTTACTTGAGAGGAGCCGGTGTGGTGGTGCGAGGGTTTGCAAGGAGAAGGAGAGCAAGAGAACAAAGGTGCAGAGAGTCTGAAAATTTTGGCACAAAACAGAACTGAACGAAATATAAGTTTGATTTTGGAGTTTTAATAACGGTTCCTAAGAGAACCGTTATTAAAAAGAGGATTTAATAACGGTTTCTGAGAGAACCATTATTAAAACATCTTATAATAACGGTTCTTCCATGAACCGTTATTAAAAGCTTCTGACTTTTGACAACGGTTCTAATATGAACTGCTATTAAATCCTCTTTTAATAACAGTTTACCTGAAATCGTTATTAAAACATCCGTCTAAATTTTAACGTTGCCCTTTTAATAACGGTTTTTAGCTAGAACCGTTATCAAAACTCTCCCGCCCATTAATTTTCACGCGTTTGACAACGGTTGTCAAACTACCGTTATTAATGTCCCGTTATTATTTCCTGTTTTCCTAGTAGTGTTTACCCAACCATTCTTAAATCAATCATAAGGCTAAAATCATTTATAGTAACACATTTACAATACAACATGAGCTTGGCGGTTAATGCTGAATTACAATAAACAAAATACAAAGTAAAGGATACCATGAATCAAGATTTTAAAAATGTATCCATGTAAATACATCAACCGGATAACATTATTCTTTATTCAAACACCCAGTACAAATAATGGATCACTCAACCCCCACATAGTGCATCATAAACAAGATAATCATCTAAAGGATCTTCTGAGACCTGCACACAAGAATTATGATCTCTTACTCATGGAAATGAGAAACAACCATGAAAATTGTGGTCAGTACACTATGTACTAAATAAGGGAACGATACTAACAAATTAGGGATACAAGTAACACATGCATTCACAACAAATGGTAAGTACACATTCAAACCAATGATACATCTCATAAGGTAAATACTAAACTAAGTCTCTTTATTAGATATAACCATTTTCATTCTTTTATATATATATTGAGTTCAGGAACCCCCCTTATTCTTAAACTGGTGGAATGGTCTAAATCACCTCCTAAGCCACTATTATCATCCAATGGAAGGGATCTAAAAACATCACCTTCTCGAGGTAAAATACTCCCAAGACATTATTATCTCTGGTGAAATGAATATGAAAACATCTACCTTGTCCTAACTCACATACTCGTCCAATCTAATTCATTAGTGTCTTATCCATAGGTTATACACTTATATTTTCATTCACAATGATCAGGGGGCCCACTATTCTTAATATAGTAAAATGGAATAAAATACCTTCTAGGGGCAAAATACTCTTGAGCCACTATTATCTTCGGTGGAATAGATATAAAAAAAACATCATCTTCTCAAGAAAAAAATGCTCTCGAGCCACTATTATCTCTAGAGGAACGGATATAAAAATATATATATCACCTCTACCCTACTCACGTACTCTTTCACTTTAAATGAATAGAATCTTATTCATGATTGAATCATAGGAATTGAATACATTGAGGTAGACAAATACATCAAGCAGGTCGAGATCCTTAATCTCCTTAAACCTTGATTGCACACTCCTAGCATCATTCTCTCATATTGATTATTCAACCACTAATTAAAATATATCATTCTCAAATATCATTATTATTATCATACCCATAATTCATGGTCTAACTCGCACATCGTACAAATATAATAATAATTTTATCCTGAGGTACTACTCACAGAATTATTGAAACCTTAATTTCACAAGTAATCATAATTCTTCCGATAAGACGCATATGGTTACCAAATTCAATATAAATCCTTATAATTCTAACATTAGCAACATATCTAGAATTTAGATAACCTCTAGGGTTTTACACATGGAATACTGAGATTATCATTTTAGGTTACTATGCCCTAATTAGACCATTATCTCATTTTGTATAACCTAAGATAAATAATAATTCTTCCAAACACTTCTTGGCATATCATTATCATATTTTAATCCACCTAACACATTATAATACCAAAATGACTATATTAACCCGTAATGACCAAAATACCTTTAAGGATAATAAATAGCCTTTATTTTATAAAACCTCATACCTTCAACAACCGTTACTTTCCCAAATTTTCCATTTAACATTATGCCTCATAAATATCCTTATGTCCACTTATCATAGAATATTTAGACTATATTTTATGCTATACAGTGTATTTCCCATAAATACGTCATTATCATAATAAAATCACATCCATACTTCTTACCCATTCTTACTTTCTTTCAAACATATAATACATATTATCACATCATATCATCAACAACATACATTAAATCATATAGCAATAATATCATGAAAATATACATATCCATACAAGTAATTAACAGAAAAACCATAAGACATCGATTAGTATCCTTACCAACAAGGACACAGGGCTTTAAGCATGTAAATCCTAGACCTCCTCATCTGAAGTCATGGGGATATCACCTACAAAAAATAATACAAATTGTGGTTAGTTTCAAAGAGTATAAACGAGGAAAAAGTTAAGGTAAATGAGGCTAAAAATGGAAATAACTAGATTTAAATGGAACTTTGAGTTGTGTGGATGTGTGGTAAAATGTATGGTGGAGCTATGGTAAAAATTTGGCGGTGCTTGGATAAGGTTTGAGGGTGAAAAAGATGATGCACGACTGAAATGGGGAGTTGTACAAGCATGCTGTAGGCGGTGGACACCCAAACCGAGAGCTAGGATCATGCACCGATAGGCTATGCAAAGCGGCACGACTGTCCTCAATCACTATCACCTTAGAATAAAAAATCAAATAGATGTGCATAGGAATGCAGAGATTGTGTGTAGACCGCGCAAGGGTGCACAGAAAACTGTTCCAGTTTACACGGGTGTGCAATAAGGAAATTTAGTGTTGCACGGCCTTACTTTAGGCCATGTGGAGGTCGTGTATCTTATAAAAATGTGATGATTTCTGAAGAAGAGGGAAAAACAATGGTGGTTGATGGTGATGGTCGGTAAGGACAAAGGGGAAGGATGGAGTGACCTTGGTGGCCGATCCATCAAGCTTTGGGCAATGCGTGGTGGTGCACGGTGGTGATAGTGGTGAAAATGGTGGTTTGACTGTGTAAATCAAGGAACGACCACACGGGAAGAAGAAAAGAAGAGGAAGAAGAAGAAGAAGAAGAAGAAGAAGAAGAAGAAGAAGAAGAAGAAGAAGAAGAAGAAGAAGGGAGCTTAGGCAATTGATTTTGGACAAAGTGTGGGCAATAAATGGCAACAAACAAATGAGGGAGAAGGAGAGTGTGTAGTGTGTATATATATGAATGTGTATGTGGCATGTGATGGTGAAAGAAAAATGCAAGGGGTGCAATTGATATGGATGGTGCAAGGGGAAATATTTTCAACGATGTTGGCTGGAGGTGAAGGTAGAGTGTTGGGGTGAAATTTTCAAAGGGTTCAGCAAGAGATGGTGATGGTTGTGTGTGCATGTTGTGTGAGAAGGCAAATGGCAGGGAGATAGGAGGTGTACGTGTGCATGGTAGAGAGGAAACATGGGGATAAGATGGTGAGGGATGATGGATGATGGTGGCTGCAATGGTGTGATAGGAGATGGTTGATAGTGCAAGTTGCAAGTTGCAAGTTATATAATAAGGCTAGTTAAACTTTACAACACAAATGATAGGAGAAAGAAGAAGGAAAAAGAAAAGGATGAAAAGAGAAGAATGTGGATTTAGTTTTATATAATTTTGGATTAGCTAAAAGAGGTAGGATTAGTGAAAATTTTTACTAGAATTAAAATTAGGTTACAAAATATGGTTTATCCTGGTCAAATATTTGGATTCTTTTAAGATTCCAAGATTAAAAAATTTGGTTAAGGTTAAAATAATATTTTCTCGAGATTAAACTCAAATTAGAGTATTAATGATATGGAATTAGTCTAAAAAAATTTAAGGTATTATAGGTAAGCCCTTTACTGGCCATCCCCAAGGACCTATATATGGTCATCTACTCATGGGTATGAGTAGATGACCAAGCAAATTGGTACATCAGTACGCTACATACCGAGTAAGCCAAGTTGCTCTATCAATGTAACACAAGTTTACCAATTTACCATACATGAATATAAATTACAACATGCATCATGATAAGACCATATATAAAGGTAGAAGTGCATAAGGATATGCTATCATGTATAATTCCAGCACAGTAGAATACATCATGCTTAGATTCACAACCTTCTCCCATAAGCACTTACATGAGTAAAAGCAAAGAACACCTAAGAAAACTCTAAGGTTTATTTTCAACCATCCAATTCCTTAGGTTATACCAATTACTTATCCATATATGAGGTAGGCCAATCACTTAGTTAATATTCCATTCCATAACCAATTAGTCATTTAGACTATTAGCCAAGTGTCTAAACTAGGTTTGTTTAGTTTGATCAATTATACCATTACTTCCATTTCTTAACCAATAATTAACCATTTACGTGGTCATTGTCCATAAATTTCAACCAATACTTACCATCCATATTTTATTATTATTGGGCGATGGACTATACACCACCATATCGTCTCACATACCATAGAAGCCTATCTAAATAAGGGACATAAAGTTCAGGCCGAAGCAATCACCAAGTGGACAGAATTACAATCGGAAGCCAATCACCATGGATATAAGTCTAGGCCAAAGCCAAAAACCTAGGTATCTAGACCCTTTAGTATCGATACCCCCCAGTACATCATTAATGTCTAGAGTAGTTAAGGAACCAGAACCTCTCAAGATCTCACCCAAAGGTAAAGCTCAAAGGCACTAAAAGCACCTAAAGGCATACTAGCCCTTGATAACTAATCGAGGATCGGGTAACCCAAACCCATGCTCAACTCGACTTTCTTTTGCCTTACGTGATTAGTATTTTATTCATAAAGATGGGTGATCATACAAGGGCCATACAAAGCAAGTAAGGAAATGTTTTTATGTTAATCCATACTAATCCTTTTATTTCCATTTTCTCAACCATGTGGGTTTTCTAATTATCGATGGCCAATATTATTCACATCCACCATATTATTTAATGCAAGCCCACATTGATTCTCACTATTCTTTTCTCAATATCGTCACTTGTCATAAATGAAATACCCAAATAGCCTTTACTTTACTCTTTATATGTACCATAAGTTATGATCCATTTTAATCCTTTCATTTGGCCAATAATCTATGATAAAATATATATTTTATCTCACTAATAATCATGGTATAGTCCCAAACATAGCCTCAAATCATAATCGAACAAAAAAGAAATAAATCATGCAAATCAATAGAACCAGTCGATCAGTCTGGCCTAACTAGTCAATCAGTTACACCAACTAATTAATTAGTTTAGGTCAACTAGTTGATTGGTTTAACCCAACTAAACCATGCTTTCCTTAAATCGGTTGATTGGTTTGGGCAAACCAGTCAATTTTTTATTGACTAATAGATTAGTTTTGCCAAACCGGTTAATGGGTTTAAGTAGAGAGTAAGACCAAGGCCTCTACAACATAGTAGTTAATGGGTTGGGTCAACAGGTCAACTGTTCTAGGAATCATTCAATCAGTTTGACCTAACCAGCCGATTTGTTTGCCCTAACACAACACCAAATCTCAAATTTTTATGTAAATTATTTCATATAAATCATTCTTAAGCACATTAAAGCATGTATCAAAACAGTCTAACCTATTTTTAACTAGATTAATATGCATTTCTCATCACAGAATCATCATATATTATTTTTACCAATTTTTATGGTTTTTACTCAACTTATGTCATCTAATCATCCAAATCACATATACAACTACATTATTTCATGCTAACCTATAGAAACCAACTAAAGGTAACACCTAGCATGCAAGAATACTTACTAAACATTTTAGAAGTAGGAATCACTTACTTAATGCAGGTAAAATTCCCTTAAAAATAGAAATTTCAACTGTGGGAAATCTCAGCTTCAAAAACTTTAAAAACAAAATCTCAAACTCAAAAATCACACCAAAACCTTATTAAATTTCAAACTTAAAAACATAAAAGAAGGGCATACCGACTTGAGACAAAAATAGGGAAGAACTAAACTATCTTGCATAACAATCGAAACAAGAGAGAGCTAGAGATAAGATTAGAAAAGTGTATAAGAATAAATTGGTAATACTTGAAGTGTAGCAATAAGAGGGAAGAATGCAAGACTTAGAAATTTTGGTGGATCAAAGAAAGGTGCATAACAAGGATGATTAGGGATATTTACAGATAACCAATTGGAAAAACCCTATAATTGACTATTCAAATTTGATCAAAACAGGTCAATTTTGTCAAGGATTTGCTAACTTATTCTCCGAAGCTTAAATGGTGTCTCTAGAGAATTGAAGTCAATTAGGCCAAAATTAG
Source organism: Tamarix austromongolica (assembly GCA_039764185.1). Lineage (NCBI taxonomy): Eukaryota > Viridiplantae > Streptophyta > Magnoliopsida > Caryophyllales > Tamaricaceae > Tamarix > Tamarix austromongolica. The sequence goes on along the minus strand of CM077811.1, from coordinate 94,576,301 downwards.
AATTCAAAAATGAAGTTATAGAAATTCGGCATGGAAGAAATCTTCGAGATACATAAAAGTAGGCCTGAGATCAAAGTATTCTATCTTAGAATGGTGTAGAGGAGGGAGGAGGAAGAAGATAATATTGAGGTCATCTCTCCCCCTCAATTATCCTAATAGACTCCAAACTAAATCGAGGCAATATTTCGGATTAAATTCATCATAAAAATGGTTAGGAATCTCTTAGGAACAAATTTGCATGGGTTAGTAAGGTTCTATTTTAGTGTAAGGGATTTTTTAGAAAAATCAAGCTAAAAAATATGACTAACTCAACAAATCAGCTGGTGGGTTTGGATCTACTAGTCGACTATTCTACCAACAATCGATCAATTTCCCCCAACCAGTCGATTGATTTAATTGAGAAACCCATATTTGTTAAAACGACAAACTAATCAATCAGTTTATGGAAGTCGATAGGTTTGTCTACAAAACACAATAAACTTCATTTTTCAACATGATTTCAAATCAAAATTTGTCCTCCCAAACCCAATCATTATATTAAATCAAAAATAAAGGCTCAAAATTTGGCACAATTTCCCTTTAAACCATTTTACAAAAATATGGGGTGATACAGTAACTACTACCAATATATGATATTCTATTTCCACTGATTTACCTTAGTTATGGTTTGTTTTAGCCTTAGCACTTAGCTTAAGAAAGGTAAGGGAACAAGACTTATATTCAGTGTGGCTATAACACCTAATAATTTTGATAATTAATGCTTCTATAAATTGAAATTTTTAAGTAAATTAGGGGTGTTACATATGACTTTGTGTAGGTAGTCGAGGGTGACCAATCACTGGCCAATTCATGTGTTAAGTTTAAAACAAGCAAGAGTAGGCATTCCAATGGGTGTCTTTAGTTGGTTCTTAAAATTCCTAAAATTTTATTATTTTTTCCTATCTTTTTTAAAGCAATTTTTATGTATTTCCATTTTGTTTTAAACCTAATGTGGTACTATTTTGTAAACCTTAACACTTACTACATTTTATGCCATCTATTTCGCACACTCTATTCCTTGTATTTAGTTGGTTAAATACTTAGTCTTGTATCAAGAATGGAATGGATGGTGAGATGTCTGTCCAATGTTACGTGTGGCAATAATACTCCATTTTTCTTAGAACTCTTTTTACATTTCTACTTCAGCAAACATATTAAAAAATAATTTGGTAAAAAAATAGGGGTATTACAAAACCCCACCCTAACATCACACTCGATGTTTGCATCCCAAGACCGACTTCTACATCTAATCTTGTACATAAATACCTAAAGAAAAAGCATAGTATCATGATAATAAATATGCTAAGTAAACATAATTTATTAAAAGCGATAGCATACATACACATAAACCATACATAAACATCCTTTTAGTAAATAATAATATAAATCATGTTAGCCTATGGAAAATAAAAACATTTATGTAAAAACCAATATTAACACTATTCATTAATATTTATTACTATTCATGAAAATCTAAAAATCATATGAGCACTTAGAATATAATACCAAACACAAAAATGACATAATTCACACATGTATGAGGTTCACTAATTATTTTAATACATAACAACATTTTCCCCATATTTAATTATTCTCTTATATAGATAAAGTTATATTCCCCTTATCTATATGATAGTATGATTCATTTATCCAATTTCAATATATAATTTAATCCACATTTAGGGAAATACGTCTAAGGAACTCACATCCATAGATCAATGGCTATGGAATTGCAAATGCCTACAACACTACCAATTGTGGTAAACGAAATGCCTATAGCAATATCAACTATAATAAATGAAATTCATATAGCACTACTATTTTTTTTTTACTTAGAAAAGTGGACAAATAGAATTTAGAGAGTATTTTGGTTATTTTGATAAAAACATGTCTTAAGATGAATAATTGGACTAGTTTATTTAAGAGTTGGACTTGAAATAATTTTGCAATAATTGGATGAATTTATTAATTGAATGGAATTGGGCAATTGGTTTAGGCTATGGCGTAATACCTAACCCTAGGCCATAATAATTTTGAGATGCTATGACCCTTCTAGTCCTTTGAATTTGGAATTTGTGGTTGATATATTGTGGATACCCTCGTGGTCCTTTGATTTGAATTATTGATGGCTATATTGTTGTTGTTGATCTTAATATCCTTGGTTAATAACATTGAAGTGAATAAGATAGTAATCACTTAAAGAGAAGACTTGAGTTGAAAAAAAATCTTATGCCTCGAATTAGGCCCCTTGGTGCATAGTTAGACCTCCGAGTTAAATAATTCACTTCTGCTTTATAGGTATTTCATATACGCTATAGAGGGTATGTCTACTTAAGGACTTCAATACTGAGGTTTAGTATGGGCGACTAATATGTTGTGTGGCTTGGTAAGCTTTGTTCTATAATTGAGTGATTTAGTTTGGTAACACCTCCTTGATGATTATTATCTTAGATGTAAACATTATATCATGATTATGACCTTCTACAATGATAATTGTTGCGACATCAGTCTTTTTTCTGACTCTTGTACCTCCATTTTTGTGCCAAGAAATACACAAAAGCATGGCTAAAACTATTGCTAACCTTTTGCTATTGTTGTAATAGATATATGGCTAATATTGGAATTTAGTTCATTAATTTTATCCAAATTAGAAGAATTATTAGGTCTTCTTTCTTAGAAACATTAATAGGTAAATTATGTCGTTGATGGATGCTCCTAAATCGCTTATACATTAAAAGTAATTCCCCACCTATAACATAAAAATATAAATGTTTATTAAGATATTACTATGTTTTCCTAACACTAAATTATTATAATTTTCTTAACTACTTAGAGTAATTTCCTTAGCTACTAAGGAATTGTAAGTTTTATTAACCACTTAGTGATAGTTTTCTTATCAACCGAAAATAATTTTTTTAACTGCTCTTATGATAAGTACTAAAGACAATCATAATTTTTTGAGCTACTTTCGTTGAGGATAATTTTCTTAACCTAAAATATAAATACACTATTGATAAAAATACCCCTATTTTTTTTTATACTTAAACAAATTATAATATTTTTCTTCTAGCTTTAACCAAAAATATCAATAATTTTTTTTACCATTCAAATATTATAATTTCTTGAATTACTTACAATAATGTTTTACACCTATTAAATAAAATTTCCACAATCTACTAAAAATTATTTCATCAATTGTAGCAATGTTTTAATTTGAAACCTTCATCTTTCATCTAATGATTTAAATTATCATTTATGAAATACTCAATAAAAAAGGTAGTCATATATATACACATACACACACACTGTAAGTTAGTGGCCCTAATATTTTGGAGGTCCCAAACGACTCAAATGTTGACCCTGTTAATCTGTTCAATGTAAGCTGAGACCACATTACGCCACTGTCGACCAATTGACATTAAGATGTCCGACTCACAGATAGCGTCCGACGATGATGTAGAAAGTGCGGAGCACAATTTCCACAAATATACTCACGGTTCCATAAACGCCATACTCAATAAAACCAGGGCGAAAGAATGAGCAAAGAAAGGACACCAGTAGTTGCGAGGATTGCACTCTTGCCGAGAGCAAACCATACATGATAATTGTTGCCGCAGCTCAGCCATCATGTTCATAATATAAAACCTCATTTTTATACATGACAGCAGTGGCGAATGCATGTTTACAGAAATATATACAAGATCAGAAACCAAACACAAACTGGGATACACATAAGAGGAAAGAGGGGGGGAGCAAAGAGACACCACACCCGGCACAAAGGATATGTCTCCCAGATCTATTCACACCATCAAACTACTTGCATAACCAATCAATTCACTATCATTATCCTCCCACAGCACCACAATCACTTTGCAGGAGCTAGATAACACCATTTAACCTGCCCGCCCATGAACAAAAGCACTTTCAGCAATCAACAATGGTAGAAGTCTCATCAGACACATGATCACACCAACCATCCTTCCTGGAGCAGCCTTTGGAATCCAAAAACTCAATTGTCAAATGTGATATCAAAAATGACGTCGAAAGTAGTTGCCAACTTTCACCCTCCCTCTCTACATAAAAATCTGACTGATCTACGGCTATGGAGCAAACTGCTTGCCTCACATACTACGCAAAATCTGTGCCTACTTTGGAACTCCTAAGCACTTCTACGCATAGTCAATCTAAACAACCTAGAATCTGGACTCAAACCCAATGTTGAGAGACATTCGGTACCATTGCTTTGTCAATCCAGCTTAGTGCATTCAGCTCGTCAAATCATCTCAGGGAACATAGATCATCGATGGGCTTCATTTATATGTTGAATTCTTGCTCGGCATATGATGGGACACACAGCGACCTCTACTGTAACTTCATTGTCAAATCTTACATATCCCAAATAAGTTATGGTGCTTCGGTTAGATTTCGACCACTTCCTCAGCTTATTGATGGGATAGCAATGCTCACCACCATTGCAGCTTCATTCATAGGAGGCTCAACATCTGTTAGCACATGGAAATGAGCGAACAATTATATCAGGTCTTAATGCCAGAAGAATACATTTATCGTTTCTTGCAAGAAACAGCAATCAACAGACATGTCAGGAGGTTCCCTCTGCTTGTTAAATGAAGATGATTTTGTGTCAAAGACCTAACCACATCCAGCAAAGCATATGGCCAAGGTAAGGGAAAGTCGATTAATCACCCATTCAATCTCATGTGGAATAACGACTCAGCAAAAGCCTAACCAGCAATCATTCGAGTTGGTCACTTACTTCCTATCTGTTTATGACTGGTAAAATCTTTAATTTTACAATTTCATAATTTGAACCAGCACTGCATTTTGAATCACTTATGAGTCGTTTAAGCGATCCAAGAGTGACATGCAAGGGAAGCCCACCAGCAAACTAGTGTTCTTGGTTCAAACCATAGCTAAAAATCAAGGACTAAAGAGTAGGGATGCAAATGTACCGAGGGAACTTCTCAAAGATTCGCAACATTTTTTTCTTCCTCCTGCTCCTCCATCCCTTACCCATGAAATGAGGTGACATGTGATACAGTTGGTTTCTTGTTAGGCCTTTGCAACGAGCAAGAACATTCCACATGACAGTGTATTTGAATTCTAGATGTTCAAAAGTCCTTTCTTATAATAGAAAAATGCTAAAGAGTCAAACAACTTTGGTGTCCGATTTTGTCAAAAAATAAAAATAAGACATACGAAACTATTTTTGTACGGCAGTGGCAATAGGATTTGCAGACTACCTGTCATACTATCCACTGCAGAAAAATCCCTAAATACAGAATTGTCATTTGTGTCCACTACATCTTCAAAGTCATCAAGTAAATAACTACAAACAATGCCATAATGTTGGTCCTCTTCATTGTCAGTTGAAAGTCCAGGTTCAAACCTATTAAGGCCACCAACAGGATACATAGAGAATACATCAGAAAATTAATCAGAAATACATTATAACTCATATGATATATAGGTAACGTCTTTGTAATGATGTTTGTTGATTTTCCACATATATGACATGACGAAATGTCTACATAAGGAGTAGCTAGGAATGCAGAAAGCCTCAAATATTCTAAATATAGTTGTTTTTCTAAGCATCAATGTACAACTATCTTAAAAAGCAAGAAAGATACGAGAAGAAAATGCTGCAAATAAGAATCAGAATAAAACATGAGTCTTGAGGAAAAACAAACGAAGAGGACCCAAAGAAATTATTAGGAAAAGAACATGTTGTGGCTGCACATCATTTTCATTAAATCAAACCAAATTAAAATAGTCCAACGGCCATGTATTGACACAATGTAGCCCAATACATGAGGCACCCCAATAGCCATGAATACGGTTGACAAATTGAAGGCTGTAAAATCATGGATCTTACTGCAAGATGAGGCATAATTAAGATCCAACAGGTTTCTCAAGGACAGAAGTGTCTTTTCGGCATCCAATCATGTAGGAAATGTGCCAAATAAAGTTGTCATGGGTCTTCAGGAACAAGAGTGCCCTTCTTATCTTTTTGTCTTAGTGTGACTCCACGATGAATCTAAAATAAACATAAAAAGTAATGAGGGCTCACGGATTGCTGTTTATCAATACTGATTTTGGAACCACATTCTGATTTTGGTATAATAATTTAGGGATGGAAAGAGAAATTCTGAGAGAGAATTGGGAAAAGAGAAAGGAAATCAAGTAAAGAAAGAAGAAGAATTAGGGGAAAAGGAAGAGGAGAATTTAGAAAGGAGGAAGAGGGAGATATAGAGGAAAGAATCAATTACGTATGCATTTCATCAAGTCCAAACATAACATTAGCTGAGGCCATATTATATATGCCGAAGTACTAGAAAACAGTAGCACCAATTCTGAAGACTGAAAAACCAAATCCTCAAGCTATAAGCCTATAAGAAGAAGAGTCGTGCCTGAAACAATAATAACAGATATAATTTAAAATTCTTTTTATTCCTACACAGACCCAGCCCAAGGCTTAGGCAAATTAGGACGAGGACCCCAAAAATTTAATGGCTCCCAAACGTGTATCACTACATACAGATATTCATGCGCATGGATTAAATGTTGCTGCTTTGGCTAGGTGGAGGAGAGGGGAAAGCTCATACCATTCTTCGGTTCGAATGTTGAAGATGACATTTAGTTTTTTCTACTTTTTCCTCTTGCCCCAATATATATATATATAAATTCATATTTGTTGGATAAAAGTGACTGTACACATTTCCTAAGGCTCTTCATTAGCCTCATAATGTATCATACATATTATTATAACTCCTATTTACCTCCCCCTCATAATGGTACAATAATATTCATTATAACTCCTCACCTTTCACTCTCTTTTCTTGTATTATAAATAAGTGAATTGTAAAATGAGAAGAATGATAGAAGAACTATAATTTTCTTTCATTATCAACCATCTACCTTTCTCTTAAATATGTTACATATTTTCTCTTACATTATCACACGTTATCAACACGATTATTTTAGGTGAGAAGATGTGTTAGCCTGAAATTTATTTTTCATCTCTTTGGTTACCATCAACATTACCTTCTTTCGATTTTAGTCATATTTTGGTCATTTTAGTTTTCTTGCTTAGTGCATACATGTTATTTTAACATATTACATACATGGTGATATATATCATTATCATGCACGTTCATTTTTATTTTATTTTTCATCACCTGCATTTTTCTTTCATGAAGGCATGATACATTATTCCTATTTTTATATTACCGATTGTAGCATTTTAAAATCATAGTACCATGATTCACGATGCTCTATTTATATGTCACCACTTTATCTTATCATATGTATATATGCATGGAGCCAATACTTTGTTGTCTATTGGTCATATTGTATAAATATTATATTGCTTTTGTTGAAAGATGGTCATATGAATCTGCTAATATTTTGTAATTTCTAACTGGTAATTAACAAAATTTTAAAAAAATTTGATTTGTGTTCAGATTACAGCAAAAGCATAACTTAACCAAACTATGTATTATTTATGCGATTTTACTGAGCAAGGTAATATTGCAAATATAAGTCTTACTTTAGATTTAATACTAACATTTATTATATATACGATAATATATTATATCACCACATACATGAGAAACGGGATGGATTGGCGGTCTCATCACCCATCACCATATATGTACTTATATCACCAGAAGTTGATCGGAGGACCACTTAATGTGGTTATCTAATCTGATATATACAAACCTCCATTACCTGAAGCTAAATGGAGGGCTACTAGATGTGACTAATTTTTCCCACATACTTGAAGTACAGTTGGGTGATTGCACAAATGTTGGTAGAGGCATGAAACTCCGAACCACCTATTTTATCTACAAGAATTTTATTATTCTGCAATTTATTTTTCAAGAATTTGCTTTTTTCGCAATTTTTATTTCTCATCATTTATATTTTGTAATATATTTTTGTAGTTGAAAAAAAAGAAAGGAAAAATGGCCAAACTTACAAAGTTGGAATTCAGCGCATTAGGCATGACCAGAAAGAATTATTTATCCTAGGCTTTAGATGTGGAGCTTCACTTAGCCAGTATTGGTTTGGGTGAGACTATAAAAGACAGCTCAAACGTGTCCGAACAAAACTGCGCAAAGGTGGTAATTTTGCTACGCTATCATTTACATGAGAGCATTAAAAATCAATATCTAATTGTTAGAGACCACAAGAACTCTGGAAGAGTCTTAAAGATCGATTTGATCGATTGAAAACAGCTATCCTCCCTCATGTCTTATTTGAGTGGATGCACTTGAGGTTACAGGATTATAAAACAGTTAATAGGTATAATTCAAATATGTTTAAAATTATCTCAAAGTTGAGGCTATGTGGACAACATGTCACAGATGATGAGATGGTGAAAAAGACCTTCTCTACTTTTCATGCTGAAAATATGGTCTTCCAGCAAGGATAGAGAGCATAATTTCAAAACTTAGCAGATCTTATCTCATGTCTAATTTTGGCAGAGGAAAGCAATCAACTGCTCTTAAATAATCATCAGACATGACCCACTGACTCAACACCACTGCCTAAAACTCATGCAATATTTCCTGAAGTAAATATTGTTTCCTCTAGGAGAAGACAAAATAATGGTCGCCCACATGGTCGTGGTTGTGTCCTGGTTATGGGTTTAAGAATACCTAGATCAACCCGGATATCTAGAAGAAAAAAAGTGAAAAATCCACAAAAAATGATCCACCAAATAAGCTTGAAACTCTTGGTAGAAGTGTTTGTCATTGGTGTGGAGCATCAAAGCATCAGGGTATTTTCATGTAGATGTTGGTATTCGATGAAACATATAAGTATCCAGTGACCACATTCATGAGGTGCATTTGTACTCTTTTTGCCACTACCAAACTGACTAGAAACCTTAAGGTAATTGCATCCACCACAGGAAAATAGGTTTCTGTAAAGTCAATTCCTAGCTTTTGTGTAAAGCCTTGGTCCACCAGTCTGGCTTTATATCTTACAACCTCATTACACTCATTACATTTATGCACGAACACCCATATATAGCTGACTAGTTTGACACCCACAGGCGTTGGACTAATAGGTCCACACACTCCTCCCTTGTTTAGGGAGTACAACTCTGCTTGTATGGCCTCTTTCTAACTATCCCAATCATTCCTTTGTCGGCATTCCTCAATTGATTGAGGTTCATTGTCATTTTCATCTTTAATATCAACGGCGATATTGTATACAAAGACATCATTGATGATAATTTCATTTCTATACCACCCACTCCCGATGGTAGCATAATTAATTGATATCTCATAATTATCATTTTCTATCATCATCTTTATTATCATAATCCTCTGATAAAACGTCTTTAAGGATTTTATCTTTATCATTATTAGTCGCCACATTAACAACTTTTGTTGTGGATGCTTTCCTTTTCCTAGGATTAGAATCCTTAGAGCCAAGTGGTTTACCAAAATTTTGTCTTACTTTTGACTCACTTGTTATTGGTTGGGATGAAGTCCCTATAGGGACCTATACACGAGCAGGAGCATTTTCTACTGGCATATATGACCTCGTCACTTTCTTGGCATCAATAAACGCATCTGGTAGCTTGTTGGCTACATTTTATAATGTATGATCCTTTGAACTTCAAATTCTATTTAATTAGTGATAGGGTTTAAAAATTGCATAGAGGTGGTATTCCATGTAATATTTTTATTAATGATCTCCTTTTCCTTCTCTTCTTCCCCTAAGGCTGGGAAGATTGTTTCATCAAAATATAGTCCAAGTACCTAGCTGTAAATAAATCACCAATTTTCGGTTCGAGATACTTTATGATAGAATAGGACTCATAACCCACATTAGTACCCAGTCTTCTCTGTGGCCCTAGTTTAGATCATTATGGAGGAGGAATAGGGACATATACCACACATGTGAAGCCAAAATAATAAAAATAGTAGAAATAGTAGTAGTAATTGCACATGTGAAGACTGCAAATCCTTATTGTTGCATAAGCTTTCAGCAATAATAACCATTCATCATAAGGCCACCTTTTGGAAGGTCAAAAAGTACCACACGTTATCTATGAGTGGATGGGATTCCTAAGGCTTGTGAAGGTGACAAAGATAGTAAAGATGGTAGTATCTTTGGTGGATCTCTATGTTCTTCTGTGGGAGAGTTTGAAGTTCTCCTTAGCTGAGCTAGGAGAGGAACAAATATTTCCCTTGCCTCAAAGGGTGCTTGATCAATAGGTCCGAATTAAAACAGTAGACCAGCAGGTGTGGAATAGATTGGTCTACCTGACTTCCTTGCACAAGTACCCTTGGACAAGGTCACGCAAAAATATCCCACCTTTGGGCTTGAGGTCAAGCATAATCTCCAAGAGGAAGGGTGTAAGTTACAACACACATTTTCCTGAGGCCTTAGAAAGCTCACTCAAGCCTTTCTCAGTATCATACTTAGAGTATTTTTATTAGTTATTGACTATTAGTTGGAAATTATCTTTTGTAATTTTATCCCCTTAGGATTAGATGTATATTAAAAGGAAAATATTTTACAATATAAATATTTTATGGATTTAGCATGTGACAAAGTTATTAAAATCGAAATTCTACCCAAAATCAATAAGGGTCACCAGAATTGAATAGTAAAATCGAAAAGAAGAATAATAAGATTTATGAATATCACAAAAAGATGACTCTGATATACATATATGCTACAAAGTCCTATAGTTGAAAACTAAGTCTATTCTTCAGCTCTTTTGGTCACTAGTTAAGTTATTAAGTTATAGTAACTAAAAAGCATCACAAATTGTCAAATTATATGCATGCAGAAAAAAATGGGTATATTGCCTATGAATACAAAAAAAAAAAAAAAAAAAAAAAAAGGCCAACAACACCAAAAAAATAGAGAGAAAAAACATCAATTAAGAAGAAATGTTTGGGGTTTGCTCCAATTAAGGAACAAATATTAATGAATTTCCAATTAAGGAATACATGTTTAAGTTTTTATTTCAGATGACAAATTTCCAGCAAGTAACCTATTGGAGTTGGCTTGAATATAATAAAAAATTAATTATTTTTGTATTCTATACGATATAACATATCCTTTATATTATACATATGTATTATATATAATTACGTATTTTATACCCTAACAAAATATTAAATTCAAAATTTAAAACACATAATGTGAAATATCAACCAAACATAAAATTCAATTAGAGAAACTTAAGACATAACTAAAATCAAAAGAATTGTGTCAAATGATGCTGAAATTAAAACCTAAGAAACCGAATACGCGTAACAAGAAAAATTGCTCAATGAAAATTAAGGACAATAGCTTGAGCTAATTCTTCCTATCTTTGAGCTCTTGGTACTATAGCTCAAACAAAGCCTTTCACCTTCCCAACCTCCAAATAAAAGCTATTTCAGGTAACTCCTAGGTTGAAGACCAACAATAAAGCTTCAATTAGGATTTTTGTGCAACGAATCTAAGTTTCTTCAAATTTGCAACCTAATGTTTAGGCTCAATCGCTTCACACTTCAACTCATATCAAAAAGCTTCATTTTGCACGAGATCGTACCTTCGTTGATTTATCTCTTCAAATGCTGGTTTGAGCTTCTGATTTGAGTTTGAAGTACTAATATTCTCAGATCTAGAATCCAGAGTTTCAAAACATATGGCTGTTTTTGTAGAATTCACATCCCCCCCTTCATTTACTTTAAACTGGTGCTTTTATGACAAGAGTGTTATTCAATGACCTGCGATCTTGGGCTCTCATCGAATTCAAAAGTCAAGCCATTGTTAGTCGAATTCAAATTTTTTTCTTCCCAATTAGGAGTTTCCATTGGCGATGCTTGAGGATGGCTTGCTTGTCTCTGCACCCTCGAATCTTTGGTTGGTTGTGTTTCTCGTCAGAGCTCCAAAGAGGTGTGATGTTGCAGCTACTCAATTTCAGCAAGTTGACAACGATAAAGAAGGAACTTTATCCCTTTTTTCTTCTAGAAAAGACTAGCGACGCAATTTTATTTTATTTTTTGGTTAGATTTGATTGGTAACTTTAGTTTGATGGTGTTTAATTTTCATTTTGATTTGATACTTTGATATGTATGTATGGATTTTTTTAATTTAAATTTAGTTTGATTGATTTTTAGGTTAATTTAATTCTTTAAATAAGGTGTTTTCATTTTTTAATATAATATATATATATATATATATATATATATTTATATATTTATATTTATATATTTATATATTTATATATTTATATGTAGTAATTTTATTACATAAAATCAGCAATTACAAACATACATAAACATCAAACCATACAATCGATCCTACTAACCCACTTATGAAATTTAGTCTTGGTGTACTACTCTTCTAACTACAGGCATAACAATAACCCAAACAACACTAGAAAAATCTCTATTTTAGTTCTCAAAGATTCTCATATTTCTCTCATACCAAACATTTACAATATAGGACACAAAAAAAACTCTCCTAGGACTTGTTTCTTCCGACCATTTTATCGAGACCTGATCACCAAAGTCTGGATCTCCTATTGCCAACCTAGGATGTTATCTCGTCTTCCAGCCATTTGTCTAAGTTTCCTCAAGTTTGCAACCGTATAAGGATAAAATATGAACAAGTGATCCCTTGTTTTAGTTTGTTGCTAACAAAACACACACCAATCATTCGTACCAATGTCAATCTCCACAAGTATAACTTTAATCATAAATCTATATCTTAAGGACAACCACAAAAGAAATCTGTATTTTGGCAAGTTGAAGGGATGCCACACATGTTTGAACCACCTTTGTTTATCTTGCCTCAATAAATACATAAATATATATAATACATATGTATATTATACAGGATATGTTACTTAATTGGAGCAAACCCCAACTATTTCTTCCTTAATTGATATTTTTCTCCAAAAAAATAAAAAGGATAATTATAAACTAAATATAAATTAATATACGTATAACATCACAAAATTTAATATATTTGTTTTAATTTGCATATAGAATCTGCCCCCTTTTATGAGTATTTTTTTTTCAAACAATCGACTTTATTGTATATTAATATCTCACTTGTGCTTCCTTCGCATTGGTTGGTGTTGCTTAATATATAATAGTAGAAATAAGAGAAAAAATAAATTTTAAGACAAATGGATAAAAAATTATAATCAATATAATCATAAGATCAAATCCTACCACGATTCTACTAATCTAATATTCTATATAGGATCAGAGACGAAGACTATGGGATTGTAGAAATGCAAAATCGGAATGAAAGTTTAACTATGGCATGTGGAAATTACTCTTTTTGGTGTGTGGGGTATATATCTTATGTAGTAGTTAATATTTCAAGCCCACATCCAATAGATGCATCACATTATTTTTCTTATTGAATGTTTTTGCTTCTTCATGGCTGAACTCTCAAACTTTTGGTTTGCTGATCTGCTTACATTGTCTACATTTTCCAATCCAATTGTAAAAGTAAATTTCTGCACTATAGAGAGGGTTTTAGGGGGCGGGGAATAAATTAGAGATCAGGACAGGGACATGATGGTACCTGCGGTAGAATCCCTGAATTCTCACAACAGATTAGATAATAAGGGAAAATTTATTTAGGCAATGAAGGGAGGGAGTGAGTTGTATTGATTTCAACGGTGTGGAACGTACACAATTAGGCATTTGAGGCCCCGATGCCTCCCTCTAATAGACTTCCACACTTCACACCCCCCTCCTCACGCCCGAACTCTATTTATCCACTTCCCAGCCCCCACGTCACTAACAGAAAAGATGCTAAGAGAACTAATAACTGAAAGAAATAACCCCATAACAGACTCTACTACACACTCCCCCGACCCCCACTCAGAATAAAAAAATTACGAATTAAAAGACAATTAGGAAAATAACCCCTCCTCGACCTTTAGCAGTAATTAGGTGTCCTTCAACCTTTCCTACCACCTCTGATCCTCCTAACATATGTATATTTTACCACAGGCCTATCATTACCGCCCCCGTAAACTTTCACCTTGTCCTAAAGGTGAAAAGAAGAAAATTGTTGGTTCAGCTGCTCAAACTCCTCCCATGATGCTTCAAAGTCTGGCATTCCTTTCCACTTAATCAGTACTTCCACTACACCCTTAGCAGTATACCTGAGACCGACCACTTCCTGTGGTTCCACCCTCCACTCCAATTCTTCAGTAACCACAATAGTAAATGGCTGAGCCTGCTGTCCTTCCCCTAAGGCCTGTTTTAACATAGAAACATGAAAGACAAGGTGGATGGCTGTAGATTCTGGTAGCCTCAATTTGTAAGCTACCTGGCCAATCTTTGCCTTAACTTGATAAGGCCCAACATACCTTGGCGCAAGCTTTTCATTGAGACGTTTGGCTAGAGATTGATGTCTGTATGGCTTCAGTTTTACATACACCCAGTTGCCTACCTCCAATTCTTGATCATGCCTCCTACAGTCAGCTTGAGCCTTCATTCTAGTTTGAGCCCACCGCAAGTGGTGTTTGAGCTCTGCTAATGCCACATCTCTGTCCTGTAAATCCTGCTCCATAGCTTCAAAAGGAGTACTGCCCTTCTCATGACTCAGCAAGGGTGGAGGGTCGCGACCATAGGAGGCCTTAAAAGGGGTGGTCTGAGTGGTAGAGTGAAATGAAGTATTATACCAGTATTCTGCCCATAGCATCCATGGCACCCACTGCCTTGGTCTATCCCCTGAAAAATAGCGGAGATAAGTCTCCAAATTTCGGTTAACTACCTCAATTTGCCCATCCATCTGCGGATGGTAAGTTGAGCTAAATCGGAGAGTGGTACCCTAAAGCTTGAACAATTCCTTCCAAAAACTACTAACAAACACCTTGTCCCTGTCTGAAACCATTGATTTCGGCACACCATGTAGACGTACTACCTCCCTAACAAAACAGTAGCTACTAATTGTGCATTAAAGGGGTACTCAAGAGGGATAAAATGAGCATACTTCGTTAGTCAGTCAACCACCAACATAACACAATTAAACCCTTGTGAGGAGGGTAGCCCATCGATAAAATCTAGCGAAATATCCTCCCATACTCATTGGGGAACCAGTAAGGGTTGAAGTAACCCTGCTGGACTCATTACCTGATACTTATTTTGCTGACAAAGGGCACAGCTAGCCACAAACTCCTGTATGTCCTTCTTCATTCCCACCCAATACAGCTCTCGGGCCATCCTTCGGCGTGTCTTCAACACACCTTAGTGTCCCCCCATTTCCCCTGCATGGAATTCAGCTAGCAGCCTGGGAATCATGGCTAACTTTGCCAGTATAACCAATCGTCCCTAATACAAGAGTTCCCCCGCCTTGAGGGTATACCCTTGCTCCTCTATACCTCGCAATAACCTATGTTTCAATGGCCCTAAAAGACAGTTGGTGTCTTCTTGGATTGAAGGGAGCACCACATTTTTGTCCATATAGCTGAGATGGCTGATAAAGTGGTTGCATCTTGATAAGAACCTGCACTTAAGATCAACGCCAGCAATGGCAGTGGAGTTGCAACAAAATTACAGCGAGAATTAATGAAATGAATTTAGGCGAGAAAGGGGAATGCGATATTGATACGCAGAGAGAAAAAGGTTACAACCAGGGATTCGAGGTCCTGGCACCTCCCACAACCAACTTAATTCCTGCCCTTACCCCCCCTCTCCTCTCCTCTTAATACATGGGCTAAGAGCTTCTTCCCCCCCCCCTAACATCACTGACTCGATCTAACCGAATAACAGAATAAGGTGACTCATCCCCTAGCTAACAGACCTTTCCCCCAACGCCCTATCAGTAAAAATAAAATAAAACAGTCAAATAAGACTCAACATACTGGACACCTCAGCAAATAGCTAATCAGCACACTTCTTATTCCTTAGTCCCTCTTTTGCCCTTCCTCACATAGGTGTATCGAATTAAGGGTCTATCACATCCACTCAGGATAAGGCGTCAACTGCTTTATTTTCACGTCCCGGTCGGTACTCAATCTCAAACTTGTAACTCCATAGCTTTGTAACCCATTTGGCACGTTCCTCAAGAATCACTCTCTGCTCCAACAAGAACTTCAAACTTCACTGATCCGTCCTCACCTTGAGCTATCGCCCAAACAAATAATGCCTTTATTTCTGTACTACCAGCACTATAGCCATCAACTCACGCTTATAGAATGACTTCAATCACGCCCTCGTACCCAAAGATTGACTAAAGTAAGCAATGGGTCGCTCCTGCTGCATCAGGACTGCTCCTACCCCGGTTCCAGAGGCATCCGTCTCCACCACAAAGGGTTCTTTGAAATTTGGCAATCCCAACACTAGAACTATCACCATGGCCTGTTTTAGTTGCTTAAATGCCTGTTGTGCCTCTGCATTCCAATGGAAGTTATCATTCTTGAGTTTCTCGGTCAGCGGCGCTACAATGTTCCCATAAATCCGAGCAAATTTGCGATAATACCCAGTTAATCTCAAAAATCCCCATAATTCACATGACGTCTTAGGCACTGGCCACTCCATCATACACTGCAGTTTGGATGGGTTTACTACCACCCCCTTAGCGGACAGCATGTGTTCTAGATAATCCAGCTCCATCATACACTGCAGTTTCTTCTCGTTCATAGAGAGCTTGTTTGCCTTCAGTGCTTCGAACACCTGCTATAAATGGTGGATGTGCGACTCCATATCCAAGCTGTACACCGGTATATCATCGAAGAAAATTAATACAAACCTCCGCAGATAGGGCCTGAATACTTAATTCATCAAGGCCTGAAATGTGGCTGGGACGTTTGTTAACCCGAATGGCATGATGAGAAACTCGTAGTGTCCTTCATGATTTTGAAAAGCAGTATTGTGGATGTCCTCCGAGCTAACTCTAATCTGATGGTACCCTGACTTTAGGTCCAACTTTGAGGGTACTATTGATCTGTGTAGTTTTCCTAATAAGTCATCAATCACTGGTATGGGAAATTTGTCCGGAACCGTCACCTTATTCAAGGCTCTGTAGTCTACCAAAACCGCCAATTCCCATCCTTCTTTTTGACTAGTAGCATGGAGCTGGAGAAAGGGTTATGGCTAGGCTTGATCACCCCTGCTGCTATTATGTCTCCCACCAACCTTTCAATCTCATCCTTTTGTATTTGTGGGTATCAATAAGGCGCACGCTCAATGGTTCCGTTCCTGGCAGCAAAGGAATCTTATGATCTAATTCACGAGCCGGTTGTAATCCCTCTGGTCCCCTCATGACCTCTGGAAAGGGTTGAATCACATCCTCCACTTCAGAAGCAACCCTATTGGAAGTACCCCTGTCAACCTGTGCAGATAGAGCATAACACTCCAACAACATTCCCTACTTCTCCTTCCTAATTGTGCGCAGCAACAACTTGAGGGAAACCTGTGCTCTACACAGCTCCGGATCTCCCCTCAAGGTGACCGATGTCTTCCCCAAAATGAAACTCATCCTTGATGTCTTCCAATTAACCTGCATAACTCCAAGTTTTCCAACCACTACATCCTTAAAATGATATCTGCACTCCCCGGTTCCAAGGGTAAGAAATCTTCCACAATTACTATCTCTGGCAATGTCAATACCACTGCCCTGCAAATTCCCACAATTTGGATTGAATTCCTCGTCCCCATGAGTACCCCATTGGTCGTTGTAGCCAAGAGTGGTAAATTCAAACGACTAACCAAGAGTTGTGCAATGAAATTGTGTGTAGCCCTGCAATCCACCAAAATCACCACTGTTTCTCCTTTAATTTCCCCTTTTAGCTTCATTGTTCTGGGAGTAGTGAAACCTACTACCTAGTTCATGGAGAGTTCAATTTTTTCTCTTACCTCTGCAACCTCTTCTGTCTAGATCGGCACCAAAGCCTCTTCTTCCTCCTCCTCTTCATCTTCTTCCACCATTAAGACCTGTAGCAGTCAGTGTCGACACCTATGCCCCGGTGTATATTTTCAGCCACATCGGAAACACAAACCCCGGTCCCATAGTTGCTTCATCTCAGCGTTTGATAATCGCTGGAATCCCATCGATCGTCAGCTCCCCTGAGATTCATCCGTCAGACTGATGGGAGTGGTCTAGGCTAGGTTCGATTTTATCAAGAGTGAGGGAGAAGTGTTTCAACCAGCCAATTAAATAGCGGAACGCTAAATCGTTAGCGCCCGCTAATTAGCGGAAATGCAGTGTGCCGCGACGCTAAATGACCGGTTCGCGACGGATAATAAATTTCACGTATAAATCGCCGATTTATCGCCGCTAAATCGGTTATCGGAAATTATCGCCGATAAATTCCCGATTTATCGGCAGGAACAACAAACTCAGATTCGCACAATCCCCCCCACTTGCCTACCCTGCCCAGCTGCCCTACACCCATCCCTTCTCTTCTGCACCATCACCGAAAGCATCCAAGATGAAAAAGCAGCACAGACACAGAATGACAGAAAGCAAAAGTAAAAGGGATGGAGTCACGGAGGTCACGGAACATGTGAATCAACAGAGACAAATAATTGAGGGATTTCATTTTACTTATAAATATTAGGGAAGAATTCGTTCGAAATCAAAAGAAAAAATTCAAACTAACCTGCCAAAAAAACGTAGCCTTCATTTTGCGTGGAGCAGCTGGAGCTCAAAGCAAAAAACCTCGTCTTTCCTCGTCGTCAGTCGTCGGTGGTGGCTCGTCATTCTTCGTCGACCGGCGGTTGGTGTTGGGTACGTACGTGGCTCGCCGCTCGCTCTTGGTGGCTCGCCGGTGTGGTGGCTGTGGAGTGTGGATAGGGAGTTGGGTGTGCGGGAAAAATTCACTGCGAAGTGCGAACTTGAGGTCTAAGGACTAGGAGAGTAGGAGTGAGGAGTGAGGACTGAGTGAGGACTGCGACTGACTACTTAGGACAGAGTGAGTCGTGGAAAATTGAAGTCGAATAGTAAAGTTCGAACTTCAAAGACCAAAAAAATTTTAAGTTGTGAGGGACGGCACTCGGCAGTGGAGGGGTTTAAACTTTAAAGGATTAACCGGCCCAATTTTACTATCAAGCATCAACTACACGTATTAAAAGGTTAGTATTTTTAATTTTTTTTCTAATATTATTTAGTTGTAATTAATATATTACTTACATATATTTATTTGATTAAATTAAAATTTAGTTTAGTCTCTTTTTTTTAATTAAATAATCATATTTTTCTTGAATAAATATTATTAGTTAAGATTTAAGTGGTGTTATGTTAATATTAATTTAGTGTGTATATATATAAGTTATATAATTTAAACTAATGGATAACAATTTTTAGAATTTTAATTTTTTATAAATATGCATAAATATAATATAAATTATAGTCAATTAGTGTTAATTTATTATAAATCAATATAAATATATTATATAACAGTAATTTATTATCAATAAGATAATAACTTAATAAAATTAGTCCTGTAGACTTTAGGTTAATTTATTTAGTACATGACTAGGACTAATGCCTAATAGATAATAATTGCTATAGTTTTAATTTATTATATTTATAGATCTATACAAATATAATATTATAATAATAATAATATTTTTTATTATTAATTTAATATTATTAATCGAGCTGTCTTAAACTTAAACTATTAATATTGATTTATTTAGTACATAACCTAGACTAATAAATATCAAATATCAATTGTTATAGTTTTAATTTATTATGAATCAATATAAATATAATATAATAATAATTTATTATCTATAGTTTAATACCATTACTTAAGTAATGTTAATTATAATTTATTTAATGCATGATTGATAATTGATTACTATGACTAATGGATAATAATTATTATGGTTTTAATTTATTATAAGTTTATATTAATATAAACATAACAATAATAATTTATTATCAAAATTTTAATACCATTAATTAAATAATGTTAATATTAATTTATTAATTATATCACTGTATCACTATTGACTAGGACTAATAGATTATAGATAGCAATTGTTATAGACTTATAGTTTTATTTTTTTATAAATCTATATAAATATAGCATAATAATAATTTTTTATCAATAATTTAATACTATTAATTAAGCAATGTTAATTTTAATTTATTTCTTACATGACTAAAACTAATAGTAATAGATTATAATTGGTATAGTTTTAATTTATTATAAATTTATATCTATATGACATTATGACTATATAACATTATATGATAAATTGATAATAATAATTTTTTATCAATAACTTCATACCTTTACCTTTAGTCAAATAATGTTAATATTAATTTATTTAAGATATGAGTCATATGACTAAAACTAATGATTAACGAATAATAATTGTTATAATTTTAATTGATTATAAATCTATATACATAAATAATGTTAATAATTACTTTGTTTTCATATAATAATTTTTATTTATAAATAATTACTTTAATGTTAATTACACTTGTCATGACTCATATATGTATTTTATTTTCACTTTAATTAAACATGTCTCATCGAACAAGTAGCGATGCTGCTAGTGGTCATGATAGTCGGGGTAGAGATGTTGCATGGAATTTTGGGGAGTCTGTTGATGGAAGTCGGACAAAAATTAAGTGTACTTTTTGTGGAAAAGTTATTAATGGAGGAATAACACGACTAAAAGAACATTTAGGTCATGTTAAGGGTAATGTTGCAAAATGTAACAATGTGACAACCGATGTTAGAAGAAATATGGAACAATTGTTGCAAGAAATGAAAAATAATAAGATGGAAAAAAGAAGAAGAGATCTTATCGTCGAAGAAGAAATTACAAGAGCGACACTTCGCGGTGAAGATGAAGATGAAGAAGATGAAGAAGATGAACATGTTCAAGCGATTTTAAGGAGGAGTAGGTTAGAAGCAGATTTAGAGTATGAACAGAATAGGTATATGATGGATCATCATGAACATTATCATGAAGGTGGAAGCAGTCGTCAACAACCTCTTCGACCAATGGGGAGGTCATCTAGCTTAAGTGTAAGGGGAAGTCGTGGCTCATATGAATATGCACCCTCATCAACTCCTGCCGAAAGGTTAGCAACTATGGATGCTTCTCTAGAACGAGAGCATCAAAAGATGAAGCAAACCAAAATCAATCTGGGTACAAAGGCATTTAAAATGCTCAAAGGAAAGTTGAGAAAGGCATGGGGACAATGGATTACGCATAATAAGGTGCAATTCAGTGCAATAGAATCCCCATTCACAAAGCCCTTAATGACAACTATTCGTGAAGTTGGAGAACGTGTGCCACCACCCAGTGCTTACGAGCTTGCAGAGGTATATCTTAAAGAAGAATATCAGTCGCTGAAAAAATGGACCGATTATTTGTTACCACAATGGAAGCAATGGGGAGTAACCATCATGTGTGATGGATGGACCGGACCAACTAAAATGCACCTTATTAACTTTTTGATTTATTCAAAAATGGGGACAGTTTTCCACAAGTCTGTCGATGCCACCAATGTTCCATCAAAGGACGCAGACTATTACTTTAGGTTAATGAAAAAGGTGGTTGAGGAAGTTGGTCCTGAGATAGTTATACAAGTGGTAACAGATAATGAAGCTGCAATCAAGGCTGGAGGTAAGAAATTGATGCAAGAGTTTCCACATCTTTATTGGACAGGTTGTGCTGCTCATTGCATAGATCTTATATTGGCTGATATTTCGAAGAAAAGCAATATTCATAAAGTACTTCAAATGGCTCAAAGCATCACCCAATTCATATACAGATATGATAAGGTGGTGGCGATCATGTTGCAATTTACGAATGGTCGACAACTTCTTCGACCTGGGATAACAAGATTTGCCACTAATTTCATTGCGCTAGAGAGTATTATCAAGCATAAGAGTAGCCTCAGAAACATGTGGGAATCAGAACAGTGGAAATGTAGCAAATATGGTAAAATGAATGATGATCACGCGATCCAAGTCCGAGACATTATTCTCCAACTTACAGAAGAAGGAAGAAAGTTTTGGAGTAAGGCGAATGATGTTATTAAGGTGCAAGAGCCTCTCGTGAAGGTTCTAAGACTAGTGGATGGAGATCAGAAGCCAACAATGGGATTTCTTTATGAAGTAATGGAGAGAGCAAAGTTGGCCATAAAAACAAATTGTCGATTTTGGGAGCGTTATTGGCAGATCATTGACCATAGATGGGACTTCCAACTTCACCATGACTTGCATGCAGCAGGTAAATTTTATCTCTAATTTTATTTAATAATATTAATGCAAATATATATTACTAAATTGTTATTTCATTCACATGTGAATTTTAAAAGGATATTTCCTCAACCCTCAATTCACATACGAAAGACATGATTATAATATTAGAGAGGATGAAGAAGTGATGAGAGGAGTGAAGAAAGTTATACAACGGCTAGAGCCAAACATTGATAATCAGATTCGAGCTCTTAATGAGGTAAACAGTAAACTATAAACATGCAATTCATTTACTTATACAAAATAATGATCATAACTTACTATTATTTTTTTTAACTTAAATGTATAGTTGGAGATATACAGCTTAAAACAAGAAGATTTTAGTGATATTGTCACACAAAGAGCTGTTAAATTCACCAATCCAGGTATATACTTATCTAAGTTATCTTATGTTATTTTAGTATTTTATGATAGATTATTTATTCATTATCATATAATTTATAACTTTATAGTTTATACTAATTACAAAACTTTATGATTCCAGCTGAATGGTGGAATTTATATGGAGGTTCTACTCCACATCTCAAGAAGATTGCCATGAAAGTCCTAAGCGCTACTACCTCTGCATCAAACTGTGAAAGAAATTGGAGTACTTTCAGTTTGATGCACACCAAATCGAGAAATAGGTTGAAATATAGGAAATTGAACCTTCTTGTCTACGTCCATTACAACATGAGGCTAAAAGTAAGAGGTTTTACAAGAAAGACCCAAGCAGAGTTGGAAAACTCATATAATCCAATTAACTTGGATTATATATTTCATGAAGATGATCATTTGGATCCTTGGCTACAAGAATTGGAGGATCCCTTACTTGATGTTAGACATGAAAATAATCAAACGTCTTCGTGGAATGGCTTATACGATGACGATGACGACGACAACAACAATGGTAATGAATATGAAGGAGGTAGTAGTAGCTTTCGAGCACCAGAATTAGGAGAAGATCCTCCAATCCAATATGGTGTTGATCTTCACTCACTAGCTACAGATGAACTAGATCCAGATCACTTATCTCATGATTCTCATTTGAGTGGAAGTGATAATGACGACGACGGTGATGATAATGGTGGTGGTGGTGGAGGAGGAGGAGGAGGAGTTTATGGATATGAAAACATTCAATCATATGGACAAAGTAGCTCTATTTTTCATGGAGATGCTACTGATCAACCCACTCGTGGACGTGATAGAAGAGGTCATAGAAGTACTAGTGGCCGCCACTCGGCTCGCTCTAGCCAGAGATCTCATCAATTTGATCAAAGTGCCCATCAACCTTTTGAATCTATGTTTCCTACAACTACGTATGGAGAATATGGTTCTTTTTCTAACTTGAGAGATTATCAAAACATATCCAGTGGGTCAGAAAGAGAGAGAGATCAAAGACAAAATCCATATTACGATTATCAATCTTCCTCCAGCTATGATAACTATGGTAATATTAGGATACCATCAGGACATCCATCAAATCTATATCCAAATTACTACTACCATAATCTAAACCCAAATCAAAACTCATCTCAAGATTCTCGACATGCTGCATCATCATCAATAGATGAGAGTTCTTCTTCAACACAACATCCACAATTTCAAGGTGGAATTTACAATTTTGGAACACTCAACATAGGAGATGTTCATAATGACTATAGTACTTACTATAGAACAAGCCAACAAGATGACTCTTATGAAGATCCTCCACGACATTCTTTTTGGTGGTAGTCGTTGTAGAATATTTTATTTAGTATTTTAGTTTGTAATAATTTTTTGTTATTCATTTGCTATTGGATTTGTAATAAAGTATTGTTGTTTTTTTTAATCGATTAAAATTAGTATTCTTTTTTTTTTTATGAATGATTATTAAACCATACAACTAATATGATATAATTATAGAACTTATCTATGCAATACACAAGTAACAAATAAACCAACATATATTTTTCCATTATTAGAATGGGAACATCTAAAGGAAATAATATTAATTATAGCAATAAGTCAATAATGAATAAACTTAATGAATCTATGATAGTTCATGCTCATATTTGAATACAATAACTTATTCCTTGCTCTCTAAACATTATATAAACCTACAGGCTACAGCTAATAAAGCTATGAAAACTTGAATCTTCACTAGTAAAGCCTGGCTTGTCCTCCTAATTGCTGATGCAATCCCACGATTCCAGCTACAGCTTAGTCGTGTACAACCGCCATAACCTTCTTTACCACCTTCCAAGTTCCAAACTCAGCTCATGATAGGACATGCAAGAAAAGATAATGGGATCTCTCTACCTGATCAAAAAAATAACAAGCATAAAATTCTGTTATTCATTAATTTCATATCTATCGCTAAATAATACATCTTGTTTTCATTCGAACGCAAATGTAGTGTTATTAGAACAATTTAACATCTAATAAGTCATTTAAATGCTTCTAATATAATATAGAACACTAGTTTATTGAATAATTATATTTAAATGAACAATAAACAAAAAATCAAGCATGATGTGAAATAAAAAAAACAATTCACGCCGCGACGACCGCGACACATAATTTATCGTTCGCGACGCTCCGATACCGCGACACCGCTAACGCGACCGCTAACGCGACCGCGACCGCTATTTAATTGCATGGTTTCAACCCATCAGGGAAGAAGGGTACGAGTTTTGGGTCTGACTTTTGGGGCTATAATTGGAGTAAGTGAGTTGGGTTACCTTAGATCTAAATCTGCCTGCACTCCCAGTGATGTTTGGACCCAAATGCCTTGTTTAGATGATCCTATTTTTGTCTTCCACTAATTGGGCCACCTCCACAATTTCCGTGAGCCCAGTTGGCCTCATCAATCTCACCTCGGCCCTAACAGCCGGCTTAAGGCCATTCAAGAATGTGCTCTCAAGCACTTCCTCCGGCAGGCAACCTTACAATAGTGTTGTCAACCACTCAAAGATTTCCAGATACTCCTTCACTATAGTGAGCTACCAGATCGCTAGAAATTTTTTGCATAAGGACCCCTCATGTTTGGGTCGAAATTGGGATAGGAACACCTCCTTGAAGTTCCTCCAATTGAAGAATTTCTTCCCCTCCTTAGCATACTGGTACCAGGCCAAGGCCTTGCCCTCCATAGCCACAGCCACTGCTTCCATTTTCTCCACTTTGGGTAACTGGTTCAAATTGAAGTATCGTTCTATTCAGAACAACCACCCATCAAGATTTGTGCCGTTGAAGATTGGAAACTCCAGTTTACGTGTCGGCCGATAGTCACTTCTCCTTTCTTCTCCATCTTCTGTCACCGAAGGCGGTACTTCACCACCCACCTCCAACTTTTACTTCTCAGGGTTGATCGACGAGGAGTTCCCATTTCCTTGCCGATCGGGGAGAGGCAACCTAGCCAGTATGGCTTCCATTTTTCTATCCATCGAACCTAGCCGCTCCTCAATTGTAGGTACTTTTTGAACTCCCTCCCAAACAACATCCATCTCCCTCTGCTAATCTTCTTAGATGAGCACCAATCGCTCTTCCATTTTTACTTCCAAGTACTCCATCTTCTTAAGCGCCATCTACCCAACTCGTACTGCTTTGATACCACCTTGATGGTACTTGTGGTAGAATCCCTGAATTCTCACAACAAATCAGATAATAAGGGAGAATTTATTTAGGCAATGAAGAGAGGGAGTGAGTTGTATTGATTTCAACAATGTGGAACGTACACAACTAGGCATTTGAGGCCCTAGCGCCTACCTCTAACAGACTTCCATACTTCACACCCCCTCCTCCTCACGCCCAGACTCTATTTATCCACTTCCCAGCCCCCACGTCACTAACAGAAAAGATGCTAAGAGACAACCAATAATAGAAAGAAATAACCCCATAATAGACTCTACTATACACTCCCCCGACCCCTACTCATAGAATAAAAAAATTACAAATTAAAAGACAATTAGGAAAATAACCTCTACCCAACCTTTAGCAATGATCAGGTGTCCTTCAGCCTTTCTTACCACCTCTGCTCCTCCTAACATATGTATATTTTACCACAAGCCTATCAGGATAAGAATTTGATCCCATTGGAGATCAAATTGAGGCTTTCTCATTAAAAAAATGCAGGTTCGGGAATTAATTTGCTTATCGGGCTTGAAAATGGAGTTGGAGTCCTCATCTCGTCCTCATTGCTATCCCTCATTAAATATCAAGGTTCTTAACTTTGATTTCCTTTGCGTACACACTCATAATCACTAGTTTTCATTAATTTTGAATAAAATGAGGATACAACTTACTTAAAACTCATAATCTCTTCTCCCCACCCACTAATTGTGGGTAAATAAAATTAGGGTTTAGGCCCTATCCTCAAAAAGTAATATCATACCTCCAATAATAATATCATTAATAATAATCATAAAAACATGTTATATTTTTAGCTTTTTCAAATCAAAGGAGCAAAAATTAGGCTAAGATAACACACCCTTAGCTTCTTCAAACAATGTTCCAACTCGGTATAATTGTCGGTCAATGTCACATGTCATTTCTGCTAAGTGATCAAATGATAGGATTATACTTAAATTTAGGTTGACTGAACATGAATTTCAAGTGAAGCAGAGTTAATTTCTACTAGTGTTAAGGTTTGATTGGGTACTAAGAAGCGGAAAGTTGGTGATGGGGACACTTGGACTACACTTGCTTTTCGAGGAGGATAGATGTGGTAGAACATGGTGGTTAAGGATTATGGTACAATGAGTGGTCACTAGAATTTTGATTTATAAATCTTTTTTTTTCCTTTTTTTTTTGTGGCAAAGATTTTTGGGGACAAAGATCAAGCTTGGAATGAAGAAAGGAAAATTACAAGAACTAAAAAGAACTATGAAGAGAGAGAGAGAATGGCAAACAAGAGGATTTAGATAAGGCCAGACTTTACAAGGAGAAATGAGATGAGAAAATAATCAATTCATTCAAGTATGAAAAACATGAGATAGGTTTATACAAATATAGATCAAAGTACTATCATTTAAGATGCTAAAACTTAACTTGAAAATGATATATATCAAACTCTCATCTTCGAATATATCGGCATTCTCAAAAGAACTATCCATAATATATCTACTTAGCCTACGTTGGTACTTTGAAATTGATTTGTTGTCATCTTACTGAACTACATTATCATAAATAGAGAAACTATCTAAATCGTATGCAAGAAGTGTTATCATTAACATAGAGTAGTATGCATCATCTAATAAGCATTCAATTAAATAGTGCATCTGCTATAATGTAGCGACTACTATTTAACGGTTTTTGGGTCAGCCGCAACATGAAATTACCAAGACACTATGGTTGTAAAATTTCAAATTTATCAGCCGATAAATCAAAAAATATACCAATAAATTGGGATAAATTAGTGATTTTAAATCTATTGAAAAATATAATTTTTTTTCATTCATTTACTATATATATATAACCAAGTTACTATAAAACAAGTATTGTTATTTGTTACTTTTGCAAGTCCTACTAAATAACTTATTTTTTTCATTCTAAGATAAATTTAGGGCTATTAGGACAATTTAGCATATAATAACTCCTTTGAATACTTCTAATATATTGTAAAATACTAGTTTATTGAATATTTATATTCAAATGATCAATAATTCTACTTAGAGTATATGTTGAAATAAAAATAAAAATTCACAACGAGACTATCGCAACTCAATTTATCGTTCGAGATGCTCCGATATTGCAACACCACGATCGCAATTTTAATGCCTGCTAATAAGCATCAAAAAGTTATATCACCCAGGGACCTTGAATGTAGTGTAGTATGCATCAATTGGAAACATATATACACACATAATAGTTAAAAGATAATCACTATCATCATTAATATAATAGTGAGTGGGAAATGGATATTATACCTAGAAGTGACTTCCAAATCGGTTGAAGGTATTGTGTAGACACAATTGGTGTCCCTATCAATTTCTTGTGGAGGTACTCCTAAGAACCTGCTCAAAAGGAGAGCCATATGCATGAATAACTTATTTTCACATATCATAATTATAATTCATTTAGTAAGGTGTACTAATATAAGGCTAGACTGCAAATATAAGAAAGTAACCACTTCCTACATTACTTTTGAGTCATTTAAACTCATGATGTAGAATACATTTGACCAAAGATATTATATCATTGACAAGGTGATCCTAAGGGCCACAAAGTTTTTTCCTTCATCTTGCAAAACAGTTTTGAATTGAGACTAAGATGAGTTAACAGGTGATGATTACAACCACAAATATACACATCATGGATACAAGTAAATGATCTAATATTAGGCTTTTTGGCTTACACCCAAACATTGGGTATGGGACTGATCCCAGTTCAAGTAAGGAAGATAACAATAGATCAACTAAAAAAGGATTTGAATTAACATGCATCCACTAGGGCCTGGGCCAAACCTTCTAGGCTAATCAACTAAAAATAACAAACATATTTTCCCTTTTAACTTGTCTAATTCATGTGCAAACAACTCACTGGAATATGAAAAGAACAACCATGAAGTCAGGTCCATACAAGGAATACTTTAGAACTTGAGCATAAGGTTGGTATATTTAGTTTAAGGCATTTTCTTAATTATTGTGTTCGATGAACACTTAGGTTTTTCATTGTGTTGATGTTTCTAACAAGTAAAAATCATGTTGAAATTAATATAAATCAGTTTTCATATCACAATTCATTTAAGTGTCTTTAAAAAAACAAGTGTTTTGTGCAAAACAAAGCAGCCCATTGTTTCATGATACTTATCGAGAGTATTAATCCGAGACTGCAAATAATAATTGGCCAGTAAACCATTTCTATGCAAAACAATCTACTATTTTGTTTCAACAACAATGCTTGCATGAGTCGTAGCTAAATAATTTCTAACACAAAATTCCAATCAACCATTTGACATTAGCCCCTGACAACTCATGAAAATGAGGCATCGATTGATTTTGGCCCCATTTGCTAATCGTTTGGAATAAGAAAAATCTACTGATGAATTTACCACAACAATCAAAAACTTGTTAATTCTCACAAACATTCATTAAGTTCTATCCCCTCTGGTGATAATTACATTATTTTAACCAAACACCCACTTTCAAATCAAAATTGAGAGCAATGTTGGACTTGTAATTAGTAAGTAATTGACTTTGAGTAAATCACTTCTAAAAAGATTTAAGTTGTAGCCTTATCACCTGCATCATATTAAAAGTGAGTTTTAAAAACCTAAAGGAACCCCTTTTGGAAGTGGACTATAGATGTTTGTGAGCGCTTGAACTACTATTTTTGGCCCATGGTTCATTGATTGATTTATAAAATAAAAGTTTATCAAAAATGAAGTGACCAAACTAAAATAAAACTATCCTTCCTCAAGATTCGATTCCTAGACCATCTACTTCCCTCATACTCTCCTCATTTCTCTTACCAACTATCTAATATTAACTTGGTGGAACTAATTGACCCACTAAAATAATAAAGAGATGGAGCTCATAGTTACATTAAAGGAATCAACTTTTGGCCTCCATTCTAAGAGTTAAACTTTCTAAATCTTATATTAACTTCCCTAAAAATATCTTGTAATTATTTCCCTACTTATTCTCTATTAAACCCAACTGCTTCCTCTCACCTTGATTGGCACCCCATGCAACCTTCCATCTCCTTTTGCTTCAAACATAAAAAAAGAAAAGAAATTAGCTCTCATTTTTGGGTAATCCATACTCTTT
Source organism: Tamarix austromongolica (assembly GCA_039764185.1). Taxonomy (NCBI): domain Eukaryota; kingdom Viridiplantae; phylum Streptophyta; class Magnoliopsida; order Caryophyllales; family Tamaricaceae; genus Tamarix; species Tamarix austromongolica. The sequence continues at coordinate 94,546,289 of CM077811.1, read as the reverse complement.
CACCACATATGTTCTATTCGCTTTAATGCTAATCTTTTTTTTTTGATAGTAATATGTGCATAATATGGGCATGTGTCCTCGATTATATTGGTCACCACATTCTATTACGCAAGTTTATATTTTAGGTTTATGATACAAAGCCTTGCATGTATATTAGTATAATTTTGCATATGTATCTAGGTGCTATACTTTGTTAAATCCCAATTTGGTATTAGATAATATGCATTGGGCCACTGCTTGGATCCTTGACTCTGGTGCTACGGACCATATGACCCATATTTCAAATTTCAAATAGATTTAAAACCTATACCCCATGTCCTTGAAAGACTATTATCATTGATGATTCTAAGAGCACATAAGCTAGGGTAAGAAATGTCTAGGTTACCCATAATTGGTTCTCACATTCCTAAATCATCCACAAATTTTGTTCCCACACAAGCTTACCAAGTATCTAAGAGCACATAAGCTAGGGTAAGAAATGTCTAGGTTACCCATAATTGGTTCTCACATTCCTAAATCATCCACAAATTTTGTTCCCACACAAGCTTACCAAGTATCTAACTATATTTTACATTCAATGCTTCCTTATTGTGAATTTCAAGACCAGGAGGAAGATCAGACTTGCTAAGAAGCTTAATGGACCATTATTTGGATACATCAAGTCAACAGGAATTGAGTAATCTGCTATACCTACAATGTTTCTCTCTTAAAATAAAGGCGTCTTTTGGTTACATCATAACCGTTTAGGCCAGGTGCCTTTTTTGTAGTGAAAATAATGTTTCCATCTTTGTTCAAGGGATTTGTTCTAAAGTTTCTATGTAAAACATTCTCTTGTGCCATTTCCAATCAGTAATAATAATAATAAAATAAAAAACTTCCTTTCCTTTCTTCTTGAGGGCACTGAAGTCTTATTGTATCAACAAAATGTACTAAAATCATACTAGAGAAGTTGTAAGCGTACCACCTAATGTCATAAGTAGAATTCCTTCCACGATCTTTGGGGTTTCAAGTCTACTAGAGAACGTGTCTAGATTCTGCTCTAACATTCTATTTTCCTTCAACTTACTCCTTAGGTGTTTGATTGTGCATCTTATGTCAGCGTTCATAATGATAATAGGGGAAATTAGATCCTTAGGTTCTTTAAGTGCGTCTTTGTGTCATAAACCTACTTGAAAACTCTATGTTTCAGCCAACATTACATTCATTAAAAGTTGAAACTAAGCCCTATTTCTCCACTCCTTATCTTCAAGGGAGTTATAAGTACTCGAATATAAGGACTCCATCTTTCCACCACTAGACATCCTCATCTCAATCATCTACATCACGAGAGTCAATTCCATAGTTTGAGAAGTTGGGGGGAAACGGGAAGGTTCTAGATTGATCAAATATATGCAAGGAAAAGAGATCCGGTCATGCCTACGAGGAAACATTTTTCTAAACCAAGACAAACCATCTTTTCCTGACCCTATTAAAGGACCTCTAGAATGCGCCAAAAGAATCCTATAAAGTTGTTTAAAGGCCACTAATCTTGCCTTTCAACCTTATAAATTCATTGCCTAAAGCATTATCAAAGGATGAATGGAGACTGGCTATAGAGGCACTACAAAAGAAAGTAGTGAGCTATAATGTGTATTTGCAATAAAAGGTATATGGGTCCCCATCACGCAACAATGTCAGGCTGGTTGCAAAAGGATATAATCAAAAATATGGAGTAGAAAATCAAGAGATGTTTGCTCCAATAGCAAAAGTGAAAAGCAATGAGAATTTTGTTGCCTTGGCTTTAAGCTTAATTGGGAATTACACCACATGAAGAATGCTTTCCTTCATGAAGAATTTGAAAAGGAGATTAATATGAGTATTCCTTGAAAATGGCATTATATCGGTTGAGAAAATCCCCATGTGATTAGTCTGGACAGTTTATCAATGTGATGTTAGCAAGTGGCTACAAATAAAGTCATAGAGATCACACACACTTTTCATTAAGCGTTTGATATTGGAGGAGTCACTATTTATTGTATATATGGAGGACATTATAGCAACGGAAATGATGAGGTAGAGGAAGCATTAAAGCAACCACTAGCTAATGAGTTTGAAACAAAATATTTAGGGAGATTGAAGAATTTCCTTGGAGTTTAAATGGCTTAACTGAGGTGTAGAATTTTGATTAATCAACAAAAGTATGTTACAGACCAACAAAAGTATGTTAGTGAACTAGTTGGAACTCCCATTGAACAGAATCACAGATTAAGCAAGGCACTTAGAGATAAGCAGTGATTAGCGAACAAAGAGATAAATTAAAGGCTTATTAGGAAACTCGTCTATCTTGCACATATTAGGCTAGATATAACTTATTCCATCAGTGTTAATGGTCAATCTACGCATGATCCTAGAGTTATTCAGCAATAAGCAGTATACTGAGTTCTTCATTACTTAAAGGCACATTCAAGGAAAGGGATAAGAAAGATCTAAATCAATATGTGGACTTTATAGGATCTCCAGTTGATAGGTGAACTTCTTCATGTTATTGCACCTTCCTTGGAGGGAACTTAATATCCTAGAAAAGCAAGAAATAGAGTCAAGGGAATAAGACCATTCTTCCCATTAACCAAAGATGTCTAGTTCGCCTCCATTTAGGGTCACATTATAAGGAAGAGATCTATTTTGATGTGCTTCAAAAGGATGTAGCCCACCTTCTCCTAGGCAAACTTTAGATTTATAATCATTCGGTTAAGACTGACCACAAGCCCAATACTCATTAATTTTTTTTCTTTTTCTTTAAAGGAAAGCATATCATTCTTACTCTTGCAAAGCCAATTGATCCTTCACCTCCTAAATATGATTATACCTCTAAGAAAATGTTAAGAATAGAATTCAAACCATCATCCCTAGTGCTTTCAATCAAGAAAGTAGACAAAACAACTTCATTCTAGCACCTATTTCTATTTAGGTTCAAAGGTTAGTAAATTTTCTAACGTAATCTTGGAGCTACCGCATATGAAAGACATTAAACATGCCATTGATCTTATTCCTGGATCCCAGCTGCCTAACATTCCTCATTATAGGATAAATCCAGAGAGCATGCTGAATTAAATAGACAAGTTGAGGAACTCTATGAAACATAGCATGAGCCCTTGTGCATTACCTGCCTTGTTAATTTCTAAGAAAAACGGATCTTAGAGAATGTGTGAAGATAGTAGATTCATAAACAAAATTACTCTTAAGTAAAGGTTTCCTACCCTAAGCTAGACGATATTTTAGACATTCTGGCTAGCTCTAGTTATTATTTAAGAAGCTGGTACAACCAGATTTGTGTTAGAATAGGAGATGAGTGGAAAATAGCTTTTAAGAAGATAGACTCTTTAAATGGTTAGTAATGCCTTTTGAGTTATCAAATACCCCTATCACGTTCATTAGGTTTATGAATCATATCTTACAACAGTTAAGGGTGTTCACAAATAGATCCAGACTGGAATTTTGGACCGGACCGACTGGTTATTCCTGTTCCGGTTCAAGATCAGACCGATATTTCAGTCTCTAGTCCAAGTCTTGGTCAAGAAGTAAAAAAAAAAATTAGTCCTTAACCGGTTCCAGTCCTAATCGATCTAATCCCGAATCTTATTAACATTTTATCAAAAAATACGTATTTTAATATAAAAAATATATAATTTACTAATTCCGGCCCTAATCAATCTTGGACCGATAATTCCTATCCAGTCCCCGATCCTAACTTCAAATAATTCCGATCCAATGCAACATGACCGAACAAAACACAGAAGTAGACACTTCATCAAAGATGAGTTTGACAGTGCACTGATTTATACTCCATATGTTCCAACATGACATCAACTAGCAGATGTGATGACAAAGGAACCATGTGATGACAAAGGGACCATGTGACAACGTGTTTCATGAGAATGTTAGCAAACCGGGAAAGGAAGAACTATAATCATCAGCTTAATCTTAAGAGTTTTTTGTTGGAAGAAATCAGGTTCAATAATCTCTTCCTAAAATGAAAGGAAGCAGCTATACTTTCCTTGCTTAGTATAACAGAGAGCAGTAGTATATAAGGAGTAGAATGAATAATAAATTATACATACAGAAATAATAAAATGTTTCATGAGAATGTTAGCAAACCGGGAATGGAAAATCTATAATCATCAGCTTAACCTTACGAGTTTTTTGTTGGAAGAAATCAGGTCCAATAATCTCTTCCTAAACATAATGGAAGCAGCTGTACTTTCCTTGCTTAGCATAACAGAGAGCAGTATATAAGGAGTAGAATGAATTGTAAATTACACATACAGAAATAATAAAATGTTAGCTCTTTGCCGCAGCACATATCTTAGTTCTCATATATATATATATATATATATATATATATATATATATATAATGCAGGACATTTCAACTCTATAATCCTATGAGATTTATCTTGCATATATATCATACATAAATCAAACCAAATTTCAAAAAAAAAAAAATTTGTCTGATTTGTGTAGAACATTTTAAGAAAGTCTTACTTGTTAGTATCCAGTGGTACAAAGCATGCATACCTACCATAACAAAATAGATACCAGCTGAATGTAACAGATAATCAAAGAGGGACTCACAGATCAATTGCTTTTTGCTTCCAGACATCCATGAAGACATTATTGTAACACCGTTGTAGAACTCTAATCGAATCCTGTATCTGAATTGCTGCCTTGCATTCACCTCGATACTCACAGATTACCTATTGACATCAGAAATATTAAAAGCTAAGAGGTTGAGATTATCAGCATGTAGGGGATGGGGCAGCATTTCTGATATGAACGTATGGAGAAGTAAAGCCAAGGAAGATGGAGATAAAAATGAAATTATACAATCCCATTAGGAAGAAACACGAGACAAGAGATTAAGCAAAATCTGTACAATGGAAAAGCAAACAAAAATAGTGCAAAGCTGTTTGTATGTCACTCTTAAACTCACAGAGAGAGAAAAGGAGGAAAATACACATATAATAAAGGGAAAAAAAGGAGGAAAAAAACTATGCTTCTTGGACAATTTCAAGCTTCATGAAACAAGAAACTCATGGGTGGATGCATATAGTTAGCGAGCAACCATGAAAATGGAGATACATTTAGCTCATAAGATGAAGGTTAAACTGCTTAAGACAATCAGATTTAAAGAGAGCACAGTTATCATTTTTAGAAAATAAGAAATAAATAATTCCTTTTTCATTTATTTTCCCTTTACCCCGTAGTGATGTCCAAGGACATTATTATCAGAGGGAACAATAGAATGGAACATGAAGTCCTCAAAAAGAAATTGGAAGCTGAATTTGAGATCAAGACATAGGGAAAACTCAAATACTTTCTTCACATAGAGGTTGCTTACTTATCACAAGGATCTTCATCTCTCAGCAGAAATATATTACAGATTTGTTGGAAGAAACAGGAAAAAGTGGATGTAAACCAGCAGCTACACCCATGGACCCAACTCTGAAACTTAAACAATGTGATGATGAACCTCCTGAGGCTATATATGAGCATTTATGTCATAAATTGATCTATCTTTTCCATACTAGACCTGACAGCCTATTTCGTATCTGTTATAGGTCAATTTATGCATAGACCAAGACAAACTCATCTCAATGCTGCCTATCCTGTGCTCCATTAATTGAAAGGAAGTCCTGGAAATAAGTTTCTTGCACAAAAGGAAATAATTTGACATTGGAAAAGTATAGAAATGCAGACTATGCTGGTTCCATCATAGACAGGAGATCAGCAACTGGGTATTGTATGTTTCTCGGTGGTAATCTTGTCACTCGGAATAGCTAGAAACAAAATGTTGTTGCTAGATCCTCAGTTGAAGCAGAATTCAGAGCCCTTGCTCTCAGGCTATGTAAACTTATACGGCTAAGGACTATTTTAACTAACCTTCAAGCAAAATGGGAGGACCCTACGGTGCTTAAGTGTGATAATAAGTCAGCCATCAGCATTGCTTATAATCCTGTCCAACATGACAGGACTAAACATGCTGAAATTGATCGACCTTTCATTAAGGAGAAGATAGTAGATAAAATTGTCAAATTGAACTCTGTCAAATAAGAAGATCAAACTGCTGATATTTTAAATATAAGAGACTTCACAACTAAAGGTTCCTACAATTATCTTCCAAGCTTGGTATGGTAGATCTTTACCATCCAGCTTGTGGGGGAAGATCGAAATCGATCCTATAATTATGATTATTTATTGTTTTGCACCTTTAATTATAATTACTGCAGGATTACTCATCCTTGGTAGATGGTCAATTGCCATTGGGATTATAAGTCTGTTATTATTTACTACTAGTAGGGACTACTGTACGGTTCCTAGATTGTAGGTTCCCATGTAGTTAAGTCTGTTATTGCTGTACAGTTCCTAGGCTATATATTCCCATGTAATTATTTGTTTCTTTTATTCTTCCACTCATGTATTAAGACAAGTCGTTCTCCCTCATTTTTATTTCTACAATTTACGAAAGAGTTGTTTTGGTTGATATAGAGAAAAAACTTATTTTGATTGGTTGGCTTCTCTGGACACGATATCATTATTGTTGTGTATGTATGTTATACTTCGGGTGTTAGAGTACATCGGTTAAAGCCGACATATAATGAATTTTAAATAATCACACACCTTAATGATACCTTTTAGTTGGTTTTACTATAATATGTGTTGTGGATATGATGGCTAGTGCTCGAGGCATGATTCTTGAAAAGCTATTTTATTAAAATAAGTAAAAATGGTTTTCTGGGGTAGAATTAACTTGCTAGTGTTTCCCAGCTAATTTTGTGTAATCTTTCTTTTGTTTTGGTTTCTTCTAAATGTTGCACTAGTGAGTAATAACGAGAATATACACAGAGTGGACTAATCTTTTGAAAAGTAATGCTAGTTTTTGGATGTATCTTGATCTCTACCACGGTACTTTGTGATGCAGCACATTCACTATCATTTTTAATTTTTGTTATCAAAATTATGATGATATGGTGCTGGTCGGGTCCTAAGCACATATCCATGCTAAAATTCATTCAAGAAGAGGCTTATTTTGCAAAACACAACATCCTTACACCAATGAAGGTCCTCGGCATTCAAACAACTCCAAGACAATCAACAAACTCCAACACTTCAACTTCAGCTCATTAGGTATTTGAATTGATCAATCAAACCTCAAGTGGCTCAACATGGAGCCAAATTTGTGTCTTGGATAGCAGCAGCCTAATCAATAACGATATCCACTCTCTTTTGGATTCATAGAATGATTCTTGTGCAGCTCGTAGTAAGGCTTGTAGAAACAGCTACGGAGGATTCTAAGACATCAATTGCAAGCACCTCAATTAAAAAAAACAAGCCTAGGTATTGTAAAGACATCCCAAACATTTTGATAAACTTAAGTGGTGATACAATTCCCAAACATTGCTCATATCACTTACACTAGTAGACCTCTTTTTGGGGTTCATGGCGTTGTGGGTTACCTGTAGCCATATGACGGGGCGCTGCACCACGAATGTAGATCAAATAGATTTCAGCAAAAATAAAGAATGCATCTTCCATACCCAAATTGATAAGAAGAAGGATACCCTCTGTATTCTAAACCACTCTATGTTGATGGACATCAATAACTGGTGCAAATGTTTTGGTTTGGTTCCCTTTCCCCTAGTTTACTTTCCTATATGGCACTTTGAACAGAATAAACAACACTTGGATCCACATATACACTCACCATAAAACTGGTTGTATGAACTAACAACAAGATGATAGGAGCTGAGAATTTCCATTGGGATTCTCAGGCCTTGGGCTTAACATTTGTGGGTGATTTCCATTGGCCTCAAGTTTAATATTTTTAGTTAATTGCTAATATCTAGTATCTTTTGCTAGGAAATTATTTCGTGGATCTTCAATAGATATTAGTTAAACGGCTAGGCCTGTTAAGTGTAGTACATATACTCACTCTAAAAGGAAGTTCTTTTAGGAGCAATTTTTGTTTAAAAAAAAAGTCAAAGCTTCCTTCTCATTTTTATCCTTATATTTTCTCTTTCTCATTCTATACATTAAATACTGCATTATTTTCAAATGAAGTTTATTTATAATATAAGGAACACATTTATTACCTCCTAAAATAATAGATAAATAGTTTTTTTTTTTAACAAAAAAATTCAGAAGAGGATGGACTAAATAAGAGACTTATACCTCATTAAAACATAAGTTGGGAATTGATCAATAAGATTAATTTCCTAACTCCCTTTTTCTCTCTTAGGTTACTGACCAGCCCTCCTGCTCCATAGGCCTGCTGCTGACCACCACTCTACCTTCCACCACCACCACCCACAACCTCTAATCCATACTACAAGTATTTCAACACAATGGGAAACCAACATAGAATACAAATGAAGCCATCTAACAGGAAAGAGAGACCCAAGACTAACCAATCAGGACCAACCTGGTGCAACTAGATCCTTAACTAAAGATCCTAACAAATGGTATATGTCACACTTATTGATAAGCTTATTGCTATGACCAATGAAATAAATGTAACACTGCCAGACTGGATAGAGTTTTCCAACCCATTACTGTTGCAAAAGGAACAATTCAAGATCAAGAAAATAAAAACGCAGACACATGAAGCCAACAGTAGTTGTCGTCTCCAGCAGCCCCACCAGCCTACCGAAGACCAACTCCAGCCATTAGCTAATGCACCGCCTACCTTCACTAGCCACCTGCCACACTCCACCACACTAGTCGTTGCTCCCTTAACCTAATTTCTTAAAGCCCTAAACCCCAAACCCTAGTTTCACCAAACCAAAACCCTAATTCACCCACCCCTCGCTTGTGCTCATCAATCATCAAACCACCCTCCCTAACCCCAATAAGCCACTACCTTAGCCACCGAAGTCCACCATCCATTTGTTCTTTCCCCATCCATGAATACACCAATGGAAATTGGTTTAGATGACATTAAGGGCTCTTTGTCACCTAGGGCAAAACAGGGTTAATTATCAGAGCTCACTGTCTCAGCAATGGAACTGAGTAAGAGGCTTATCCCCGAGTCTTTTGCCCCCACCTCAGCCATAGCTGACAGAGAGAACCGGCTTCTATGCGTAAGCTGCCCCTCCATAGATCGAGGCCCCACTTCTTGTGTTTAATCGTCAGGTGTTTCATCAATCGGAAGAAACAAAGTCACAAGGTAGCTATTTCAAGTAACATTCGGATACGCCAGTTAATGTCAATGATTATCTCAGAGGTTGTCTTGGGAATCCTTATCAGCAAACCTTTTTTTTGTTGGAGTCACTGATGCACAATAGTGGACCAAACAGAGAAATTAAAATTATTAGTTCCTTAGCGGGGACAAAGTTGATGGACATTGAGGCCCTCTCATAATCTAATAAGCTCCTACCTCCTCTAGAGATAGACGTCAGCCTTCCAGAACCTGGTTTATTTGCAATGACACAAACACCAACCCAAAAGATGATACAACACCTGCACTAGAGAGCAAGTCAAAGTAGGATCCCTTGGAGCATCGAGAGGAGAGCAAGTCTGAGCTAGAACCTTCTAAGCATCTTGCAAATGAAATACATCCTTCGACAATCACATGCAAAGCTATCCCAGTCTATAGACGGACATTAGTCCACAAGCCGACCGAACCAAATTTTACAATTTCAGTCAACCAACAAGACTAGCAATCATCAATAGGAGTTTGTAAGTGGGTTTCCATAAATATTGACGGATCCTTATCCACTACTATCTTTTACGCAATTCCTTGGGATGGATAGTAGTTGCTTCATGGCGAGATTGGTTGGACTCAACAACTACCCCCTGCCTGGATGGATATTTAGCATATGACTCAAGGTTTGGGAGAGATCTATGTCAAATAGGAGTAGGTTTTTAGAGCAATATTTCCGATGTTCTTTCAAGCTTGAGGTCAAGTTGATGTCCATAAAAAGAGTAATCATAGGAGCTAAGAATCCCAGCTAAAATTCTCAATCCTTGGGCTCAATTTTTGTGGCTGATTTTTATTATACTTAGGCCTCAAGGTTAGTACATTTAGTTAATTGGTAATATTTAGTAATCCCTCTATTTCAGAATATAGATGACCCACAAAATAATAAATTTGAGAAAACAAAATGCTTAAGATGACTAATACACCCTCACATAGACATTTTTTTTTGGCAACTTGATCATTAATTAATGTAGGAGAGAATAAAGGATATATTAGTAAGTGCAATATTTAATGTGTTCAAGTTTTCATAATATGATTTATATTTTGAAATAAGTTTTCGACTAAAAAGTGGCCTCACAAAGGAAGTAATATCTAGTATCTTTAATAAGTAATAGTTATCTTTTCTTAGGAAATTATTAACGAAAATTTTAGTGGATCTTAAATAGATATTAGCTGATTATTTTAATTGGTTAAAGGGCTAGGCTCATGAAGTGCAGTACATATAAATAAAAGGCTTAGACCTCATTAATAACATAATTTGGGAATTAATCAATAAGATTAATTTTCTAACTCTCCTTTACCCTCTAAGGCTATCGACCAGCCCTTTCTCCACTTCTCCCTAGGCTTGTCTCCAGCCTCCACCATCTATAACTACCACTTTCTCAACATTCCACCACCACCTAAAACCTCTAATCCATGCTACAAATATCCTAACCCTATGGGATACAAAAGTAGTGATATTCAGGAATAGGAGATTCAGGAATAATCAGACAAAAGTCCTGATTATCAGATAAATCAGGACACCCTAGTTTAGCTAGATGTTTAACTAGAGATCCTAACAAAAGACTTCCCCAATATGAGATACTAAATTATTTTATTCTGTCATGTTATTAAAGTAAATAACTAAATATGGAAATATCCCTAGTCATACCTCCACACTCAACCATTCGCATACAAACGTAACAATGTTCAGTAAGAGTTGACTCACACCTAATCAAACAAATTTTCCTGATTATCAGGTAAATCAGGACTGCCCTGGCACAGCTATATCTTTAACTGAAGATCCTAACACAAGACCCCACTAAGATAAGACACTTCAGTTAGTTATTTCATTCTGCCATCCTATTAAAGTAAATAATTAAATACAGATATCTCCCTAGTCATACCTCTGCACTCAACCTTCCTGATGTGTTATGCCAATTTAATTGAATCATCTCAACTGATATTGAGTTTGGAGCATTAATTTGCTTAGGCTTTTAAATATTAAATAAGTACCTTATTATGTGCTCCAGATCCACCATACTGTTTTGCAAGTGCATCGCCCATTTCCTCATAAAGTCTCATTAGCAGATATGCTAAAAGACCATCAAAATCTAAGTGTGGAGAGCCAGTGACTCCCAAAGCGTGGAGCTGCAGGCCAAGAGCAGCCAACCCATACATGTTCTGTGCAACATTAGTACGATCCAAGCAATCAACACAATTTGCTCTGAGAACCCCATTTTGCATCCTTACAGGCCTAATGAGTGGAAGTATGCATTGCCAATATTGTCAATACCAGTTCCTCGGTCAACCAAATAACAGAATAGATCATATTATGATGGGTTATGTCATTAGATACAGCATAAATTAGCAATAGACTAAATGCCCCTGAGCATATAAGCGAACATTACAGCATATTGCACACAACAAAGCAAACCATGATTTCCATCATATTAATATGTTTCCTGAAGATGAACAATCTTGAACATAATGTTTCCACATACACAACTTTCTATAAACCAATCAGGTGAAAAACAAGAGACAGCATCATCTTAAACGTCGTTAAAATCTTCAATCATGAACCATTGCCAAGAATGAAAGAAAAATGAATCACAAAACAGCTTAAATAGCAGCTACCTGAGACAAGATAGGTTAACTGAATCCATGGACACAGTGTTTTGAGGGACCTGACAATCAAAGTATCCAATATGGTCCAATACAAACACCGCCACATCATAGAGATCAGCCAACACCAGGGTACCTTCACTGCAAATAATCGAAGTTGCTAGCTTGAATCAAAGTTTAGTTACTTCCAATCTAGAATAATCAAATATGCAATGGTCAATATACCGTTGGAAATTTCCATCCAGATCTAACGAGAAAAACTCCAAATACTTTCCGATACTGGAATTTATTTTAATTGCCTTTACAGCTTCTGTAAATTCTCGATGAAGAATGGACTCACGAGGATTCTTCTCAGATCTCTGCAGCTCATTAGAAAATGTTTAGGTCATACAATTAAAATTAAAAGCAAGGTGTCACACAAAATTGTATTTGATGTTTCAGATCGAAGGCATACCTTGACTAAGTTCAATACATGTATTGGGCCCCCATACCTATTTTTAAGATTCTCAAAATGTAGCTGAGTTACAGCATAGAGGTCATTACCCTCTGACACTGGAAGTGCACGAGTACATAAGCGAAAAGCAATAAAAAAATATGAAGTACCACAAAATGGTTTGCTTAAAACTTACATAATATATCAGGTTTCATATTTAGCAGTGAAGCTTGTTGGGACCATTTTATGGGAATGGAACCCCGGTTCTGCAGGACAGAAGTTACTCTTTTATTAATATAAACAATCTGCTCTGTCTCAACATCATTGGCAGCTTGACCCTCGCAGTTGACACCTCGTGTTAGGTACCTATCATTAGAATGCAGAAGGAGCAATCCAGTAAGCAAGGACCTCTTCTCAATGGTGAAACAAGGCTAACACCCACAAAATGACTTTGTGAGCCCTGAAATATATATATATATATATATATATAACCCCAATGAGAACCACCTTCTCTCGGAAAGAATGGGGACTCTCAATCTGACGAATTGAGATTAAAAACTAAAAAAGATGGTGGCATTTTTCTAAATATATAGCATACGTTACAGGTTATGAAACCACTTTACGTGTTTATGTAACTAATCTCAGTAGTTAATGAAACATGTATGTAAACTATGCTATTAAAGTGTCAAAAAGAAAATGGGGGCATTTTTGTATCTATAAATATATTTATGTTACAAGCATGTTCTCAGTCCCTATTTGACTAATATAAACAATGCCATAGAATCTTCAAATAATTAGCGTGCACATGCATGCTGATATACTTCTCCAATACTTAGTTAACAAGTCATTAGCATGGATCATGAACATGCCAACTTATGATTGCAGCACAATAGTCTACAAGTCATTCGCATGGATCATGAACATGCAAACTTATGCTTGCATCACCAAATGTGAAAAGAAGCTGTTAACAGTAAATAGTCAAGGTGTCAAACCTGGTGCCAGCATGCTTATGTGATCGTCTAGAAATAATTGCTACACCAAATGGCTTCCCCGCATATGCAAGATCCACCTGCAGTATGAATATCAAATGGTATGAGGAGCAGTATAAGAGCATTACAGACCAAGAGTAGAAAACTTGCATATCTTGAGTAAATACCAACAGCTGTATATCAGAACATGTACTGAAAATTCAGGTGACAGGGATTGATCACAAGGGTATAATACAAAAGAACATTTCTTGAACAATGTAATAATTTTCTGAATGCTACCATCCATATTATCTGGAACAACTTGTGAATTTTGGTAAATGAGACGAGGGAGCATGCCTCCAATGTTACAGGGCATTAAACCTTAGCACGTGCAAGGAAGTGGGGTAAACCTTAGGTTGGAAAATATTCAATAGGAAGAACTTATCAAACCTACGACTAAGTTGATATAACAGCCTTAACAACATCTTGCACTAGCGAATACAATACAAATTAAAAGAGCATGAGACAAATCAGAGGAGCATGAGAAGAAACTGTCATGCAACAAAATGACCAACAGTTTGGGTAGGACAGTACACAACAAGAAATATTACTTTGGGCAACAAATTATTTCGTTGCCTAACAAAAAAAATTTGTCGCCCAAACTTTGGGGGACAAAAAAATTTCGTCACAATTTCGTCGCCATAAGCCCGTTGCCTTTGCTTAGGGCGACGAAAAGAAAATTTTGTTGCCCTAAATCTCTTTTTGTGCAACGAATATTTTTTGTCGCCCTAAACCTCTTTTGTGCGACGTAGATATTTTGTTGCCCTAAACCTCTTTTGTGCGACGGATATGTTTTGTCGCCCTAAACCTCTTTTGTGCGACGTAGATATTTTGTTGCCCTAAACCTCTTTTGTGCGACACATATGTTTTGTCGCCCTAAACCTCTTTTATGCAACAAATATTTTTTGTTGCCTAAACCCACTTTTGTGCGACGAAGTTGTTTCATTTGTGGCCCTATTACTTGTTTTGCAACAAAAGCAATTCCTAGTCTTTCTTCCAAGCTACAAAAATATTTTGTAGCCCAAAGACCTGTATTATGTATTATTCATAATAATAGATCATCCTGTAATGCAGTATCATTCATATAGATACTCCACCATATTTCATTACCCTGTAAAATCATATATCATTCAAACCATACATAGATTACGATATCATTGTCCAAAAACAAATGTCATTCCAATTTCAAAGTATATGATACTGCAATATACAAATTGGCAAAAGTCATGCCTAATGGGTACCATAAAAATCAATTATGCTATCTAGCTTGAAGGACCACCAAAAAATGGATGATGTTATCTATAGTTCTGCATACTTAGCTTCATCAAGTATATTGCAGCGTCACAAAATATGCTTCAAGTTAATCTGCAATTCATGAAATAAAAAAATATAAATTAAGATTATAACGAGATATGCAATGGTATCTATTTATAATTTTCCAATTCCCTTCAATTAAAAAAAGTTGTAAGCCATATTATAAAAATGAATACAAGAACTAACTTACATTCATAAGTCCAAAAAAGCTCCTTGCCTCTAAAAGTCTTTGTCATTTTCTAAGTCCAATTAGAACTCCCAGCTGTAAAAGAGAACAAATAGTATAGTTAGAATACCTGATGCAAAAAGTCATCCATCTCAATTTCAAGACAATGAATATCACATGTCTAACATTGGCACAAACTACAAATTTTAGTCCCATAATTTGTCCACACTTATAGTGCAGAGTTCAAATGTTCAAACCATTAAAAATGGGAAATTTTGAATGGATTAAATATACCTCATACTAATTTAGTGAGTTGTGAAGATTGTTGTTGTAACACCCCCAAATTTCACTCCTGAAAAAAAAAATTAAAGAATAAAGCAGAAGCTAGGAGCAAATTTGGGAAATGTTACCGCCACATCTAACACAAGATAAATGTCAACCATCTATCTCATGTTAGATGCAAAGCTAAAACCTGTCAAACAATCAAATCCGAATTTTAAAAACATGACAGCGTTACGAGAAATTAAAAGTTAATTACAAAATCCTTGGAAATTTAAATACAACACTTGTAACTTCCAAAGATGAATACAATTAAACAAAACACATCCCGAAGGATAAATATCCGGACCGCCTACTCACTCAAGTCAAGCCGGTGGACCGGAAGATATACGCACAGGGCAAAACGCCTCTGATCCACTATTATAGCCGGTGGACCGGAAAATAAACGCACAGGGCAAAACGCCTCTGATCCACTATTATAGCCGGCGGACCGGATCATGGCCCCGACTCACATGGTGTTTCGCTTTAAGTACTTAGTATCTTTCCCATGTATTAACTTATTCATTTGGTTTGTCGAGCACGAGATCCCCCATTATTATAGCCGGTGGACCGGAAGATAAACGCACAGGACAGAACGCCTCTGATCCACTATTATAGCCGGTGGACCGGAAAATAAACGCACAGGGCAAAATGCCTCTGATCCACTATTATAGCCGGTGGACCGGATCATGGGCTCGGCTCAACATTTTTCGCTTTACGTGATTAATGTCTTATCAGTGTCTTATTAAGTCACACATCACCCTTGACATGCATGTCCTAGAGGGCTGTAACATAACACATCACCCTTGACAGCCAAATCACTTCGATTACCTCAAATTGATAGTTTTAAAACACAATTAAACTAATTTTAGATAAATCTAGATAATCAATTTCAACCAAACAATCTTCCGATTAATCAATTCCAGATAATCAATCTTCAAAATTAGGGTTTTAAAGCCCACGACATAAACTCAGGTAATTCAAATCAATTAATTCTAATCAAAGGTATTTGAAAGCAATTAATACCATTTCAACTATTTCTATACATTCAATTTTAGAAAAACAACAATACAAGTAATCAATTTCTTAATTTCACTTGAAATTTAGGGTTTTAGGTCCGAAAATACAATTCGTTAAAATTCTATAAACTTAATCAAATTGGATGTTTAGAAATGCAATTAAACACATTTTATAACATATCAAATAATCAATTGCTCAAAACTAGTAAAAGAAATACACAATTTAGCACAATTAGGGTTTTTGAGCCCGAAACGCAAATCCGATCAATTCTTGCCAAAACATATCAATTGACGGTTCGAAAATGTAATTAAACATATTCTAATGTAATTTATATAGTCAATTGAATAAAATAACCCGATTACCCAAACCAATATAAACTCGCGGGAGTTTTAACCTAAAAATCCAATTTTGATCAATTACGCACAGTTTTCCCAAATCAACACTTTCAATATAAAATTAAATACATTTTAAACGATATTATAAAATCAATTGAGCGGAACGGCTCAATTACACGACCCAATTTCATTACACCCAAAATTTGACCTAGGAATCAAATTCCGATAAAACCTGCATAAATTCCTCAAATTGACGGTTCCAAAATGAAATTGGATACATTTTAAAACATATTGTATAATCAATTTGTCCAAAATCGCTAAAACGGGCGAATCCGAAAAATTTGGGCATAACCCGGCCAAAAATTCAATTTTTCCAAAATCTCAACATAACAATACAATTAACCTATCCAAATCATTCTTACAGCATATATATACATAATCAAACAATCAATTTAGCTTTTTACAAGCTAAATCACACTCAATTAATCAAATCAAGGGTTAGGGTTTTTTGGAAATTTATACCAACAAAATCAGTAAAAATCGGAGCAAGGAGGGCTGGGGAAGCTTCGTCGGAGGCTGGGAGTGGCTCGCCGGTCGTCGCCCGAGCTCGCCATGGCCGGACGGCGGCTCGCCGCTGCTGCGACCTACTGCTGCTGCTGTCGCCCGTTGCTACCGGTTGCTGCTACTGCCGTGGCTACTGTGCGCGGCAGCTCGTGGTTGGTGGCAGTCGGTCGTGGCTGCCGACGGTCGACGAAGGGGGAGGGATGTGCTGGGGAGGAGGCGACGGCTGGGGCTGGGCTGCAGAATGGGGAGCCGACGGGAATAGAGCAGGGGGTCGGGGACTGTCGAGACTCAGGGAAAAAGGAAAAGGAAGAGAGGGGGTCGGGGGCACGGGCTGGGTTTAGTCCGTGTTTTTTTTTTTTTTCAAATAAAATATTAAATATCAAAAATTTGTTTTGGAAGAATTTTATCTAAAATTTATTTCGAAAGAATCCGAAGGCTTAAAATTAATAAAAAGCTATATAAAGAATTTCGGAAATATTTTTCGAAGAATTTAGCAACGAACGTAAAAATTATTATTGGAAGATTTTATTTAAAATTTATTAAACAAAAATTATTTCGAAACAATCCGAACGCTTAAAATAAATAAATAAATCTTTTTAATTTAAACTTTCCAAAAATATTAACGATTCCTGGAAACGAACAAATTTAAAGTCGGAAATATTTTCCACGGATAGAATTAGTAAAAAAAATTAACTAATTAAACATAATTTCCGTAATTTGAATAATATATTTCGTTAACTACATTATGTGCAACAAAAAATAATATCATTGCCCAAAGATTTTTCCACTATAACAAAGGGCAACGATTATAAAAGTTTGTTGCCCTAAAGAAAACAAGGGCAACGATTATAAAAATTTGTTGCCCTAAAGAAAAAAGGGCAACCATATACTTTCGTCGCCCAAAATACAGAGGGAAGTTTTTTGTCTGTATTGTTTGTGTTTGATTTTGGCCGAAATAAGAAGTATGGCGGTAGAGGTAAAAATTTGGGCGCTAGGGAAAAGAGTACCATGGGCGACAAAATATATAGTCGTTGCCCAAACTTATTTTTGTGCAACGAGATTAATTTCGTTGCCCTTATTATCATATCAAACAATATTTCTTACTTATTAGAAATTGATTTTTCGCTGCCCCTGGACCCCTACGGGGGCGCCCCCTTATTTAATAAAAAAAATTAATTTTACGATTTAAACAAACACACATTTCAACATAGTTTTGAAATTTTATGTTTTCATTTGAGCATATAATAGAGTGCACTTCCCATATTAAATATACCATAAAGTGTTGATTTTAAAATTTTTAGCAATTATTTGCTAAGGTATGGGCAACGAAAAAATAATATTGTTGCCCAACACTATATAATGGGCAACAAAACAATTAAATCGTAGCCCAAAAGTATAAAGGGCAACGATTATAAGAATTTGTTGCCCTAAAGAAAACAAGGGCAACGACTATAAAAATTTGTTGCCTTAAAGAAAAAAAGGGCAACAATATATTTTCGTCGCCCAAAATAGAACCAAGGGCAACAAAATCTGTTCTGTCGCCCTATTATCATAGAAATCGTCGCCCAAACTCACTTTTCTTGTTGTGGTACGCAGTAAAAGGTTCTGATTCAGGTACAGGTAAAAGTGGAAAGAACATCTGTAACATTCCCATAAGTAAAATTCTAGAAAATAATATTTACAATTATGTTCCCTATCGTATAATTTAAGCAACATGAATACCCCACATCAGCTAATACCTGTTTGAAGAAGCCATGCACCAATGGAACGGTCCATAATGCATTCTGAAGCCGCTCATGAATTTCCTGAGAACATACCTTATTCCATACACACCCATAGTTTTAGAATATTCAGACAAGGGCATTCTTTTGGGAAACGATTATCGCTAGAAGAACAAAAGTTGATAGAGAAACTGGACGCGATAAATGTAAAACTGATGGAAATCATCAACAAATTACAAAGGGCTCCTGGTAATATGGCTGCAATAGTTAGGACAATATACAATGCAAGACACAAGTATAGGATGCAGAAGTTGGTTGGGCGTACAGTCATACAGAAGCGATTATATTTTATGGAAACCAATGACTATTGATATTGATATCATAAGTATCCAAGCTCTAATATGTTTAGTGATATTATATTTACACATCCTGATTATGTTGTTCTTTTGTGTGTGTTTTCATATGTCATTTTCTTGGATTGCACATACAAAACCAATAGGTACAACCTTCCTTTCTTGGAAGTTATTGGTTTTGTGTCTAGTGGTAAGAATTTTACCATTATTTTTTCATTCATGGGAAGAGAAAAGGAAGATAATTATCAATTGGTGCTTGATAAGGTGAAGAGGATGATGGAGCCCTATGAAACAAATATTGTCATCACTAATAGAGAACTGGGTGTGGCAGAAGTAGTGTCTAAGGTTTTTTTCTAGTACAACCCCCCTTTTATGCAAATGGCATATTAGTAAGAATGTTCTCTTACATACAATAAAAAAAATTAATAACTGCAACATCCGAAGAACATTTCATGATCCAATGGAGGAAGATTGTAAAGGCAACCACATTGCAGACATATGAGAATGAGCTTTTACTTATGCACGATGGATGGGACAAATTTTCTCATATGATACAATATATCTATGACACTTGGTTGAATTCTTATAAGAAGAGGTTTGTTTCCGTGTGGGTTGACCAAGAGCTTCACTTTGGTACTTATATGTCCAATAGGTATAAATTTATTAGTGTGAATATTTTTTTCATTTAAATTACAATTAAATAACCAACACTTATATTTTAAAATATTAAAATTAGGGTGAAAAGTGAGCATTTGAGGCTGAAGAAATATATAGTATCATCTCAAATGAGTTTCGACATGTTATGGCCAAAGATTGATATGTTGATTCGGCTCTAAGTGAATGAATTGAAGAAAGATTTGAAGTAGTCTTGGGTCATTATTCCTCATTACTCTACTAATAACTTGTTTAAGGAGACCACATCTCTTGTATGTTGTAAAGCATTGGATCTAATTGAGGAGGAGAATAAGAGATCTAATTTGGTTGGTTCTAATCCTTTAGTGTGTGGGTGTTACTTCAGGTGGACACACAGTCTACTATGTGCACACTAGATATTTTAGTACAAATGAGATAATCAAACTATCCTAGAATAAGCAATTCATCAATTCTGAAAGACTTTTACCATTGTCAAACAAGCTAAAGAAAGATTTCAATTCAATGGTTTAGTTGTTCCTCTAATTGCATGTCCTTTTTCCTCTAATATTATATGAAAGGTATAAATCTAATACAACCATTCCAATGTGACAAATTATTATATCTTCAATTCTAACATTACTACTGTTGGTATAAATGATGTTGGACCATTCCAATTCTCCTAGAGAACTAGCGCAATATTTGAATATCATGGACGAGATCTTCCAACTTGCTACTATAAGTATGGTTGAGCTAGATGTTCAACAAAGTAAGGGAGTAATAGTATAAGGAGGAAACTATTAGAGTGGGAGTATACAATATGTGCTTATTTGAATTCACTTAGGGGACGTGATTGATTGTGTTGAGGATGTGGTAGAGGACAAGATTCTCCTGGTCAATCAAGAATAGGTCGAGGATGGAGTAGTAAGATACATAGTACCGGGAGGACATGCTGATCCTTACATGATTTTCCATGGCCATTGGATATCAAGGCAGTGATGCTTTCGTGGGTTGAATCATGGTGTAATGTTGTGGGAGATAAAAATTATGGATTTAGAGTTGTTTCACTAAAACTCTTTAGGAACGAGAAACTCTGAACCGATGTTAGGGGTAATGTTTAGGGAATTGCTAACAAAGTCCGGATTGTATGAATATGTCTTTATAGATTCGATTACCCAAAATAGGGAGCGACTTACCCATTTTTATAGACTAGCTCCAATAGAGAAATGGTGGCAACAACCTGACTTTGGATTTCTATTGGTGATAGCGTATAATATGGTATTTGTCTACTTGAGCTGGGCAGAATCAGTTATATGTTTGTTACATAGAGCTCTACCTAACAACTGACAACCTGATTGCATTATTAACATCTTGGATTACAATGATTTTACGCACTTCGTATTAGTAAGTGATGTTTTTCATTTGAATAAAGCCTTCATTATATTATATCTAATAGGTAACCTTAAACTCTTATGTTTTTTTTTATATATAAATTTATGTAGATAACCTTAATGTAATATGCAATGTTACCACCTATATCTAATAATTGGTACCGTCATGCCGATCCTAATGTTGCTGGACAGGATGTGCTATATCTCAATTGTATTACCAAAATACGATGGGTATTATACACAACCAAACTTTAGTTAACAATTCTATATTGTGTTAATGGTATTATATGTGTATTATGTCATAATAGTAATCTTAATGTACGAGACATAACTATTATAGCAAACAATTTATTAACATTTAGACATTTTGTTTTGTTCAAAGCTGATAAATAAATAAAAATAACTAAATACACTACAAAATATCCTACTAATTATGACCATCACCATCAATATGTTTGTAACACCCCAAAATTTACTACTTTTTTTAAAGCGAGAGAATTTAAATAAAACTATTTAATTTAAAACCCATGAATTTTGGGGATGTTACGGCTACACTTAGTACCAAACCGATTCTCTCCGATCACTTCAGTACCAAGTACTAAGGCTAAAGAAAAGATTAACATTTAAACTCAAACCAACAGTTCATAAGAAACTAGAAAGAATCATACATCAAAATCAAAGTATGCATAAAACTAATAAAAAGATAGAAATCAGAGTGTGGAATCAAAATTCCTTGGAACAAAAAAATTTTTTAATCGATAAAAGATTCGTTTGAAATACTCAATACAAATACTAATTCATAAAAGGGCAAATTCGATACAAAGGAAATAATAGAAGAATATCAAATAATAAGAAGAGAGAGAATACGGCCACGACATTCTCGAACCTAGAGCCAACCACAATCTCAACACTCAGCCCCAATTGATGTCTCACCCACCTGCACAAATTTAGAAGGGCATACTACTCATGAAAATGAGCAGCACCCATGAAAAGGATGATCAGTACACTACGTACTGAGTAAGGTAACCGACCACTAAGGCCAATATATAAAATCACATAAATAATGCAGAAGAATAAAAGAGTATAATCATGATAACATAAACTCATGTGATCATCTAGGTAAAATTACAAAGGCCCATATATAATTCGATTCAATTACTTAATTAATCTCTGATCAGAAATTGATTCACACCATACTTTTTATCAAACCCACGCGAGTACGGGAACCCCACTATTATAGCCGGTGGACCGAAAACACATAGCACATCATGCCCTAACCACTATTATTCGTCGGTGGACCGGTCTCCAGGATACCGTAGTACCTGTCCACTATTATTCGCCGGTGGACCGGTCTGGCCCCTACTCGCATGGTGTTCCACTATAAGTGATTAGTGTCTTTCCCATGACTTGGCACAAATATGTTTGGTTTTGTTGAGCACGGAATCCCCCACTATTATAGCCAGTGGACCGAAAATGCACAGGTACAAAGCCTGACCACTATTATTACCGGTGGACCGGTTACGCATAGGACATCATGCTTTAACCACTATTATTCGCCGATGGACCTATCTGGGCCCGGCTCAACAATCTTTCACTTTAAGTGATTAATGTCTTAAGTATCTTATTAGGAAAATTTTAACCCTAGACATGCATGAATCACTCCCTTTACACTTCACACATCACAAATCATAAATTCCACCCTCATAATTATACTTTAATCACCAAATACACACGATACCCACAAAAACTCTAAGCATCCACAACAAACCCTAATTATCCACACAAACCCTAGCTCGGTTTCCTACGTACCTATATAATGCTCCACGTACTATTTTTCATCCAAAGTGTTCAACCACCCAAACAAAGCTTACATTACTTTCCTCACATCCCAAAGCAACGTTCCATACGTAAATTTCACTCCCATGTAGACTTTACACATCCTATGCGAACCCTAATACCACCATGCAACCATTAATACCACCATACAACTATTAATACCACCATGCAAACCCTAAATTCTTTCATGCAAAACCCTAAATTTCCCATTTTATTCCTCCACTCAAAGATCATTAAAATACTTAGATCAACTCATTTCCCCTTTAGTCAACTTACTTCCCTTTTTCCATTTTCAACCTTTTCCCCACACAATACCACTTTTATACAACCTCACATGCATGTCCTATAGGATTACAACACATCACATACCATAACACACATGCCATGCAAATACATAAAAACATACTTTAACTCCACATCATACCACATACAACATAATTAATAATGATAAGCATAGCACATAATGCATATAAACACACAAAAGGCCTTAGTAACCCCTTACCTAAAACGACACTAGTCTTGGAGCACGCTCCTACGCCTCCTTAAGGCTTTAACTGTTTTCACCTATTATGAGGAAAAAACTAGAAATTAGACTCCCTCTTACCAAAAATACTATTAAATACTAACTTATTCTAAGACTATACTTTTGATAAAATACTAAAATAATAATAGCAAAAATACCAAAAATAATATCAATTCTAGTATTAAAAAGAATAATAAAAATAGTAACAATAATAATATAAAGGCATTACTAAAAAACATAGTAAAATAAGGGCTTCGGTCCTCTTACCAAAATAATACTAATAATAATATTAGTAAAATAAATAA
Organism: Tamarix austromongolica; assembly: GCA_039764185.1. Classification (NCBI taxonomy): domain Eukaryota; kingdom Viridiplantae; phylum Streptophyta; class Magnoliopsida; order Caryophyllales; family Tamaricaceae; genus Tamarix; species Tamarix austromongolica. The sequence continues at coordinate 94,522,514 of CM077811.1, read as the reverse complement.
CCAAATGTAATAATAATAATAATAATAATAATAATAATAATAATAATAATAATAATAATGATGATGATGATGATGATGATGATGATGATGATGATGATGATGATGATGATGATGATAAAAACCATAATAATATTACAAAATAATAATAACCATAATGGTAATAATAGTAAGGATAATATTCGAAGATAAAATGAAGTAGGGTTTCTACCCTACTTTAAAAATACTAAACTTAATAATAATAACAACAACAACAACAATAACAACACTAATAATAATAATAATAGCAAAACTAATAGTAAAATAGTTGTAATATTAATAATTAAATAATAATAATTCAAAATAATAATAATAGAAATAATAATTATAATAATAAACACATATTAATAATAATAATACGAATAATACGAATAATAAGAATAATAATGCTAAAATCGAATTAAAAATTACAATAGGGCTTCCGCCCTCAACAGAAATAATAATAAAAACATTAATACTACTACTAATAATAATACATATTAATAATGGAAATAATAATAGTATTGATATTCAAATAAATGAAATAAAATAAATTAAGGCTTATAAAAATAGGGAGAAGGGTTTAGAGGGTATAGGGTTAAACCTTAGGCTAGAGGTGATAGACGGTACCGGTGGCGGTGCACAGTGAAGGGTTGAAGGCTAGGAACAAAATAGGGAGAATGAAGGTGAGGGTTGGGGTATTTAGGGTTGCCTAGGAGGAGAGGAACAGAATGGAGGTGGCGGCACACAGCGGCGACGGTAGTGGCCGAAGGAGGAAGAAGAAGAGAAAGAGAGGAGGAGAGGGATGGAGAGGAAAAGAAAGGTAGGGGAAGGTAGAGGAGGGTCTACAACACAATTTGGGAGGTGAAAGAAGCAGTGGAAGTAGCAAAAGAGGTGGCTAAGGGCGGTTCAAAGGGCAGCGGATACAAAAAATAGGGTTGATCGGGAAGGCTACTTTGCACAGCCTCTACGGCTTATGCAAGAATATTCAAGGGACGAGGGAGGTTTAGGTAGTTAGAGGGTGATGCAAGGATGAGTTGGGTGGCCAGAAATGGTGGAGGAGTTGGACGGAGGCGGCATAACTAGCGTTTGAAGGGGTGGTGGCGAAAAGGGATGATTTCTGGGTTGGAGACCAAAAACTCGATACAGGGTAGATCATGGAAGTATTTTATAGAGTTAGAGGAGAGGTTAGGGTTATGTGGTTCGGTGAGTGGATAATGCAATTAGGGTTAGGGTCACTGGCGGCAACAAAATTGGCGAAGATCAAGAAGACATGGCAAGGTGTGGTTGGTTGGGAGAAGGGGAAACATGCGAGAAAAGGGAGCGTTGGTTGGGTCAAAAGGGTCGGTGAGTCAGGGGGAAGAGAGAGGAAGGAGAATGGCCAGTCAAAATGGCCGTAACCGGCTGCAAAAATCCAAGACTGGGCGGCGGAGGGTGCAGGCGTCAACGGGGCTGGGCAGGTGCGAAGGAAGAAGAAGAAGAAAGGTGGGGGATCGGGCGGTTCGGGGAATAAAGAAAGAAAAGAAAAGAGAGTCAGATCGGGCCGTTCGGGCGCGAGGTGAGGGGTGAAATTAAATGGAATGCGGCGTATAGGGAAAGAGAGAATTAAAATGCGGCACGACGAGGGATAACGAAGGAGGAGCGGTCGCGCTAACCGGGCCGCGCCAAAGGAAGGAGGGAGGGGAACTAGGTCGTGGAAGAGGGCAGACCTAATGGGGAAAAGGAGAGGAAAAAGAAAAAAGGAGAAAAGAAAGAAAAAGAAAGGAAAAAGGAAGAAAGAAAAGGAAAAAAAAGGAAAAAGGCAAGAAAAGAAAAATATGAGTGTTGGGTTAAATAAATTAATTAAAATATTTGGGATATTTAAAAAACAATAATATTTAAATCTCTTTTTAGGCTAAAATAGGATTTTTAAAAGATTTTTCATAAATTTCATTTTAATTAGCAAAACACCCTAATTTTCTTTAATTAAATTATTTATAAAATTAATATTAATTTAAAACTATTTTCTCCTTCTTATTTTAAATAAAATAATTTTCCTAATAAAATCTTATTTAACTATAATTTTTAAAATTAGAAATTTTTAGGGCATTTCAATGTTGGTCACTATCCTTTTCACTAGAGGTAATTGCTAGTCTCCCAAATTCTAAGTACACCTCTTTTAATTTTTCATATAATGTGTCATTATCGATTAGTCCCCTCTTCTCTTGTTTGAACCAGTACCGGTACTCACCTGTCATCACATTATGGACCTCCACCCTTGTAGTGATGTACTCTGGATTAAACGATCCTTCATTTGCCCTACGGTGGACTCTTGGGTGAGATCAAGATCAAAACTACATAAGGAAGCCATTGGAAGCATGATGCTAATAAACACATTGGCTAGCTCGGCGATTGAAGTCTAATTTATGATCTGCTTAGCTCTTCCACAATGCTCTACAACTAGAGCAATCTACCTTATACTTCTACACCTTCATAATGTAGTAGAATCTAATAGTTGGTCTAATAGGAGGCATGGGAAAGAGCTTGGTATAGCCAAACGGCCACGCAACATGACCTGGCATGGACGGCTCCACAATGTCGACATAGACAAGGTCACCATGGTATAATGAAACCTCTTGCGACAACATCGAATAAGTGGTGAATGGCATAAAATCAAACTACAAATACATGAAAAATATTTTTATCAAAAGTTAGCAATAATTGAACTATAAAAGAGAAAGGTAGTAGTTTTGGGTTTAGGGTTTAGAGCTTAGGGGTTAGGGGTTAGGGTTTAGGGTTAAGGGATGATATTTGAGTGTTTGTGATTTGGGGCATGGGATCTATGGTTGAGAGTTTGGGGTTTAGAGTTTGCGTACAAGTAAAATTAGGTGACGGGGAAGACAGGTCGTTGTCGCATAAGAGGGTGGAGTCAATGGGTCATTAGTACGTAGGTAGGGGAGGCGACGGGTCTTGGTGCATAGGTTGGGGGAGGTGATAGGCAATTTAAGCATAGGGTGAGGGAGAACTACAGGGCTCTTACCCGCAGCCTTGTGGCCTCAATAGGTGGTTTGCTCGTTTGTTTCTCTCCCTTCGCTCTCAACTCATCCGTTCATCCCTCTACGCATGATTCACCCGTTCGTCCCTACCCTATTTCTTTCATAGATTTTCATAGATAATCTAACACACACCTAAATCATGCTACACAAGGAATAAATATAAAAAGAAAAATTAAAAAAATCCATCACTTATATTGAAGAGGAGCAATTAGACCACCAAATGAAAAATGGGAGAGACTGAGAGAGGAGGGAGACTTGGAAAAGGTGAATTTTAGAAATTCGAAAAAAAATGAGGGAATATAGGGGCATGTATCAAGAGATATAGCTGTGTAACGAGAGGAGTTGGTTCTTTAATTTGAGACTTAGAATATTAAAAATGGCCTCTTCTAAATAAAAAAACGATATTTTTATTTTATTTTATAGATTGTTCAAGTATCTATGTGCTAAGTATCCAAAGCACCTCAATTGAACTATTAAGAGAGATTAGCGAGGAAGCCAAGTAAGAAACCCACAAAGATTTAGACACAACATTAAGACCATGTACCATCATGTTTACCACTTATGATACAACTCCACCTTCTAAAAATATTAAATAATATTAAAATATTATTTAATAATTATTTTACCACTTATTTCTTTTCACTTTAATATTTTTATTCCTTTATATAATAATCAAATATACAATCATATTAACCTATGCCCCCATCAATTTATCTAACACGACTATTTTTAAATTTTATTATTCATTTAAGTATAAGTATTAGTTTTAAATGAAATAATTATATTTAATTTATTTTTTTTATTATTGCTGGACTATATTAATTACTAATAAAAAATGTTAATTTTAAAAATATAATATTATCAATATATTTTATTTAAATATTAAATTATTATTATTAATTTTTAAAATTAATAATATTATTAATGTTATTTTCAAAATAGATAATATAAGTAAAATTAAATATAAAAAAATTATTATTGTTAATTTAATTTTATTGCTAATTTTATTTTTTAAATTGATATTATCATTAATTTTAATTTTGAAATTATTATTATTACTTTTAAAAAATTGTTTTAATTTCAAATTTTATATTATTATTATTATTAATTTTTTTTGTGCACTAAATTTGATCACATTGAATTAATATTCATCTAAATTAATGGATATTAATTAAATTACAAATTTAATAGTTTATTATAAAGTTAAATTCATCTAAAATTAATCAATAGCAATACAAAGTAAAATAGTCAAATAGTCAAACTCACATAACACCCCAACTCACCCCAACACCCCCACCTATCCCCTAGCTCCTTCCCTAGCACCCCCTTCCTTTTCTTTTCTTTTATTTTCACTACTTACTTTTCACCTTTTTTGGGATCTATCCTACCTTTTTTGCTAGTAAGACCATAGATTTTTATGGGTGGTTAATGAGCTCTTGCCCTCCAAAAATTTTTAGGATGGAAATGGTCTAGAAGAGTGACTAGGCAGCCTAATTTAAAAATCCTAGTAAGCCATTCAATTAATAGTTCATTAGTTCACTTAGTGATGTGGAAGATCATAAACATGTAATCTTCTATAAAAACAAGGTCTTTATATGGTCTTAAGTATTGTAAAAATCTTCAAAATTTTCATTGAACTCGACTTGTTTGAGTTGATTTTGAAATTGGTTTTTTGATGGTGGCTAAGATCTTTAACCTTCTAAAGAGAAATATTCTATTTTTTAATAGAATAATCTCCAAAGATCTCACTTGAAGAAGAAGAATAAGAAAAAGCAAACACATAACTTGGTGTAATTCTCTCTATTCGAAAGTTTTCATTCATGTTATGTTATGTCGAGATCAATTGTGTACAAGTCTCTATATATACATGTACACATGTAGGCTCTTTCCTTAATAGGCCCATATATTTGGCCTTATTAATAAAAAAACCTTTTAGGCACGGTAAAATCATATATATATGAGTTACAATGACATTTTACAAGCATTACAAAGTATTAAAAAATAATAATAATAACAAAGCGACACAAACACTAAATATGTAATACATAGATTTAACATATGTAATCTAACTTTGTATCTTGTACCCTTATTCTTTCATACATTTTGTAATTTTTGTAATTCCATTGTCTTGTGCATCAAAGATTTTTAATAGCTTTAACTTCTTGCAAACATATATAATACCTACAAGAATTACGTAATAAAGCATTAGAAGTATAAGAATTTTCAAGCATAATGGGTTCCATATTTAAGTATGCTAATTCTTCTTGTTTTCCATCCCTTGAAGAATAAGATTAAGAGTGAACTAGATATGCTCCTGAATCATTAATTAGGCCGATGGTTAAAATTTAGAAATGATCTAAATTTGATTCCAATGCTAAGTTTAGGTATCTAAAGGGGCTTGTTCAATATATAACTAAGTATCTAACTTATTAATAATAGAGTTTTTGTAACACCCCGAAAATTAATATTGAAAAATTTTATTTTTAGTAGAAGCATAGTACCAAAATATTTGGGTGCTACGCCATAATTAACATAAGTTTAGCTTATCATACTATCCTTACATCAATCACAAGGCAAAATAGTTAAAACATAACACATTATAAATAAAAAATGAGAAAAACTTCATAAACTTAAATATGAGTTAGGAGATTAACTTTAAGTATAATATCGAAAAATATAAAAGAGATACCATGGAGTTAAGAGCCTAAAAAGATATCCAGGTAAAAGGTAATATCCGGATAACATTATTCTAGGCCCAAACCACAATACATAAGATCATTCTTCCTCACATAGATCATCATAAGCAACATGATCATCTAACAAGTCTTCATTGACTGCACAAATACATCCTAGTTGTCTGTTCGTAGAAATAAGTAGCACCCATGAAAAGAATTACTAGCATGTTATGTTTTGAGTAAGGGAAAAATGTAGTCAAGAAGGATACAAATAATTTTATACGTTCACATTAAGAGTAAACATACATATGTGATACATAAATCAATGTATGATATCTACTAATTCTAACACTCCAAAATTTACCACTAAAAATTTTCATGTTTAAGCGGAAGCATAAAACCAAAATAGCTGGGTGTTACTACCATAATTAACTTAAGTATGACTTACCATACTATTATTACGTCAATAAACGAATTAAATGTAAAACATGATAAATATAAAATGATTGAAGCTTTATAACATAAATACGAGTTGGATATTAACTCTGAGTATAATATCCAAAAATTACATAAAGGGATACCATGGAGCTAAGAGTCCAAAAAGGTATTTGAATAACATGACTCTACTCCTAAACCCCAATACATATTATCACTCCTCCACACATAGATTATCATAAGCAGTAAAATTATCCACTAGGTCATCATCAACCTGCATAAAGGCATCCAAATCATTTAATCGTAGGAATAAGCAACACCCATGAAAAGAATAATCAACATGCTACTTATTGAGTAAGGTGATAATAAAGTCAATAAATGATATAATGAATTACAAAAGTTCATATCAAAGGATAAGCATGTATGCAATTTACACTACAAAATAATCAATTTTGCTAACAGGGCCTTATCTGATGGTAAAGGCTATTTTTCTGTTGGCAAAAACTTTTACCAATAATTTTTTTTGTGGCAAAACTGTGGGTAAAAACTCTGTGCTTAAAAGTTTTATCCACATATGTATATATCTGTTGGGAATAATTAATAATGCATATAGATATTTATTTGTTAGTAAAATTTATTACCAAACTGGTATTTATAAGTAAAATTATTAAGCATAAAATAATATCTGTGACTAAAAGTATTACCCATAAAATAATATCTGTAACTAAAATTATTACCCACAAAGAAATTTTATCCATAAAATTTTAGTTGTGGTAAAAGGAATTGACCATACAATCATATATGTGATTAAAAGTATTAAACACAATATTATATCTATTACTAAAAACTATTGCCAACATATATATTGTTGGTTATACATATTTTACCTTTTGTGTGTGTGTGTTTGTGTATTTTATATTTATATCTGTTGGTAAAACCTTTATCAAAATGTAAAAGATTTATTGATAATACTTACTTCCATAATATCCACTTGTCGCAACAATTTATTCACCTATAGTCGTAATTTATCCTGATATAAAACTAACTACACCATATATAATTATCATTATGTAGTAAAAAATATTTTAGATCCCAAAGACATAACAATCTTGTAAGTACAACATTATATATACAAATAGTAAAATAAGTTATTATACAAAAACATCTTCATACATTAACATATAAAATCATCGAGGATCTTCATAAGCTAACAAACAAAAGCACCAGACATCTTTATAAGTTGTCATATATACAAAAGCATGGCGTTTCTTCATAAATTGATATACAAAAGTATGGATCATCTTTTTAAGCTAACAAACAAAAACATTGAGCATCTTTATAAGCTAACTCATAATAACATCTTTATAAATGCATTAAACATCATCTTCTTTATTCTCATCTTCGGTGTCATCCTGTTCATTCTTTCATCATCTATTTGATAACAATCATTGACATGTTTTCCCTAAAAATATATATGCATTTTACTTAATCAAATTAATCTAAAATTATATCAAAAATCTAGAAAATGAGGGTATTTTAAAGCTTTCTAAAACTAATATATTACCTTAATAAATATATTTTGTATAGTTGGAGATAGAGAAGGTGAAATTAGTAATTTAGAGAGCCACATAATATACTCATAAGTGTAATCATCTACAATATGTATGAATGCTTGATACAAATACAACATATTGTAGCTAGTCAAGTCTTGATACCTATAACTGTAATATGAAAAGTTTGATCACATCATACACTCTATTCTTAGTTATTATGTTAGTATGTATGTATATATATATATATATATATTATCAACTATAATTATAGAAAATTCATATATAATAGATGAGAAATATAAGGCCAAGCTTGCAACTCAATAAATAGTATAGTAGTGAGTAATACTAATAGAGGTAACAACACAAATAATTGTAGACAAATTAAGATAATTAGAAAAATTCGGTGAAAAAATGATTGGACGGCTAGGACTAAGAGGAGTTAAATGGGCATAAAGGAAGGAATACATATATTACTTTTACCACAAAAAATTCATTGTAGTTAATAAAAAATAGTAATCTATACACTTATTGGAAATAAGAACACTTGAGAACTAATTAATTTAGAACAACTTTGATACTCCTACTAGATAAAATAATTATCTATTCACATAGAAATGTAAAGTCGGGAAAATATGGAAAATATAAAAAATAAGTCAACATAGGGAATGGAGTAAATTAGAGAATCATTGTTTAAATAAATATTTATTACACAATTCTAATATATAAAAGTCCTCAAATATATTTTGAGAGAATAATACAAGTTAATTAATTAAACATGCATTCATATGACTACTTTTCCTTTTATTTTATTAAATTTCTTATGTTTTGCAATCTTTAACCTTCAATATTACTTAAGTTACTATTATTTTGATATGGGATGCAAATCAAGTGTAGAGACATGGAATTGTGTTGTGGTTGGCTATTAGGGGGAGATTAAATACAAAGGAGTGATACCCAGACATAACCTTTGAGTGTTCATTATGGGGTTACCAACTTAATTTGGGGGGGGGGGGGAATTAGATATTGGTTGGGTATTATAAGAGGATTTTCCACACTATATAATGTTGTTAGGTCTATCAGGAAGTGGAAGAAAAAGAAGAACCTACTGCATACACAAGGTAGAACCTTAAGGTAGTAGAAATAATTAATTAGATCTCAATAAATCAAAATTTTGCTAGGTTTTAGAATTAGATGAAATACATAGAGACCATTATTTTTAAGATAAAAATGGGAGTATATATGGTATTTTCAAGCATTCCCTCTTAGTTTAATTTGTAGATTGAAACATGTGGGGTAGGTTACTGAGTTTTTGATTTGTTTGCAAGGAAGGAATGGGAGAGGGTTTTCATAGTTAATCATAACTATAAAGGGAAATTGTTGAAGTATAAGTGACACTAAGGGTCCGATGTAGCTTATATTTGATGTTTTTCTTACTTTTATAACCCTCATTTTGCCTTTTATTTAGTGGGTATACTATTTTCCTATCATGGAATGTGAGGTATGGGTAAGACATATTTATGTTACTATTTTGTTTCTAGGGTAACATTAAACTTGTAAGATGCTAGTTAGTTGTCTAAATTTTTGTAGTAGTAGCCAATAGCTACTAATTATGGTAGTTATGGTTGGTGATACAATTTCATTTAGCTTGTTTGTGACAAAAGGGGCATTTTCTACCCTATTTTGTAAATTTAATATAGTTATTCTTTTTACTTTACTCTAGGTATGTGGCGTGGTCTTGGGTCAATAATTCTTGATAGGGTAATGAAATGAATGTATCACAACACAATTATGCAAGTATACATGATCGATCCCAGTAATAAATTAATGAGTGAGCATCATTCCCTCAGGGATCTAGTGAAATGCACATTAATAGAATCAAGTGTACTAAATAATTAAACTGTACTATTAAATATTGGCAGGGTTATGGAAATAATAATGAAAATACAATGAAAGTGAATGGGCATTAGGAGTTCATCAATATCAACATGAGATAGATGAGAAGAAAATTCAAGAGATAGAGTTGTATGAGGGAAATCACTTATCACTAATTGCAAGTATCCTATGAAAATTCATAGTTTGTCAAGCTCGAATGATATTAATCATTCTAAACTCACTAGACTTCACTTAGAGGTGAAATATACCCTCAGGCCATCTCTATTACGATACATGTGTTATGGAAATGTCACACTGAAAGCTTTAAGGGATTAATGGCAAAGCCACATCACTTTTTAGTGCTAACCTTGTCACCATCCACCATTATCAGTTTTGCCTACTCAGATGGTCAATTCAGAATTCAAGTGAGTGCCTAACGCAGCCAGCATTCAACACTGCAACATATGCATGCTCAATGAAATGAAATATCAAATAAATTAGATGTAGCTATAATGTCACATATTACAATAAAAAGAATAATAAATCCACCCCTAACAAAGAGATTCGCTCAAGCTAATTTCTCATGCCAAATCAACTATGAATAGTAAAAAGAATAAGGGATGAGAATGGTAGATCACAATAATTCAACCCCTATCCATCCTAAACTCTCCTTCTTCTTTCTCACTCAATATTGATTGATGACACTCTTCTCTCTTAAGATTTTTTCTCTTATAATCTCAATTTTTGATACTTGATTTTCTCCACCTTGATCTACCTGCCGAATGTTGCTTTGAACCATCAAGTCTTTATAGGGTGGTGCATATGTAACTTAGGATAGGTGCCAACCAATGCAGCTCCTAGTGGTTACAACCTCCAGTATCTCCCTAAAGAATACATCTAAATCTATAGATTTGGGTATTCTCTTTGGTAACTTGAAATGCCCAGAAAAATTCTAATTTTATTATTTATTATTAAATAATATTTTATTTTAAAAATTAATTAAATAAGTTATTTTTATTAAAATAAAAGGGAATTAGTTAGGGCAAATTAAGAAGGAATTTACAAGTATTTTAATTTGAAGAAATTTTGGTATTTTAGCAACTTAAATATTTTATTTAGAAATTAATTAAATAAATTATTTTATTTAAAATAAGAAGGAGAAAATAGTTTCAAATTAATATGAATTTTATAAATAATTTAATTGAAGAAAATTAGAGTGATTTGTTAATTAAAATAGAATTTATGTTAAATCTTTTAAAAATCCTAATTTAGCCTAAAAAGGGATTTAAATATTATTTTACTTAAATATTATTATTTTTAAATATCCCAAATATTCTAATTAATTTAATTATCCCAAACCATTATATTTCCTTTTTCCCTTTTTCCTTTTTCTTTCTTCTTCTTCTTCTTTTTTTTCTTTTTCTCCTCTCCGAACTGGGCCAGCCTAGCGGCTCAGTTCCTCTTTTCCTCTCCTTTCATTCGCGCGGCCCAGCCTGCGCAGCAGCCTGCTTCCTTGTCTCTCACCACGCCGCGTTTTACTAGTCTTTACCCCAAAATGCGTCGTGTTAATTAATGAACTTAACCCCTCGTCGATCCCGGTTCGCCCGGTCTTCCCTTTTTTCTTTTCTCTTCTTTCTTCCGCGAACCGCCCGGCCCAGCCCCATCGTCTTCTTCCTCCTTCGCACCTGCCAGCCCCGACGCCAGCCTGCAACCTCCGCCGCCCAGCCGAGATTATTGCCACCGGTTACGGTAGTTTTGACCGGCCATTTTTATTCCTATCTCTTCCCCTTGAATCGCCAACCCTCTTGACCCAACTAAATCTCCATTTCTCGAGCGATACTCTCTCTCTCTCTCCTGCGCAACCCTTGCCTCGTTTTGCTGCCATCGGCTAACCCTCGCCTCTGGTGAGCCCGAACCCTACTGAATTATCCCCTCACCGACCCAAATAACCCTAAACTCTCCTCTAACTCTATAAATATCCTCACAATCTACCATGTTGCGAGTTTTGATTCCCTAACCCAGAAATCCTTCCTTGTCGCCGCCACTCCATTAAACGCCTCTTCCTCCGCCTTCGGCCAACTTCGTCGCCATATCTAGCCACCAAAATCTTCCCGGAACCTCCCTCTAGCTAACCAAACCATTCATCACCCTCGATTATTTCTGCACAAGCCACCCCGGCTGTGCTAATTATCCTTCACGATCAACCTTGTTTTCTGCCTCCGCCACCCTTTGCGCCTAAGGTTAGTGGTGTTTTACTAAATAATTTAATTGGGAAAAATTAGAGTGTTTTACTAATTAAAATATAATTTAGAAAAAATCTTTAAACAATCCTAAATTAACCTAAATAGAGAATTTAACTATTATTTTCTTAAAATATTATTATTTTTAAATATTCCAAAATACCAAAATATTTTGAATACCCCCAACTCACTTATTTTTCTTTTCGTTCCTTTTTTCCCTTTTTCTTTTTCCTCTCTTCTCTTTCCTTTTCTTTCCTTCCTCTCCTTTCTCTTTTTCTTTCTTCCCCTCCCCTTCCCCAACTTAGGCTAGCCCGCATAGCCCAAACTCCCCTCTTCTTTTTCTTCCCGTCCCACTCAGCCCAAGGCCTTCCCCCTTCTTTTTTTTTTCCCAGGCTACTGCCGGTTACCTCTCCCCTTTTCTTTCTTTCTTTTCTTCCTGGACCGCCCTGTCCGGCCTTCTTCTTCCTCCCCCGATTCATGACCTACAACATTGACCCTGCAACCCCATTTTCCATCAGCCACCACTACATGCCATCCTTTCCCTCTCTCATTTGTCATTTTCTTTCCCCATTTCAACCCAACCAACCTACTCTCCTCTCACGCGTGCCTGCCCTTTCTTTTCTCCTCTCCCCTTAACCTAACCGCCCCTACCATGGCAGACCCACACTGCTTGCTGGCGTGCCTGACACCTGCACCCCCTCTTATCCTCTTCCCTATATCATTTTCCCCTCCAATTAGCCTATATATACCTCATAAATAGCCCCAAATTAGGATTCTTTTTGCAGCCCAAAAAATCCCATCCTTTGTGCCACCGCCCAATCAGACGACCGTCCCGTCGTCGCTGCCCGATTCACCCACAAAACTGCCCCTTGCATCACCCTCTCCCCAACTACACCTCCCTCCTCCCTCAATTTTCCCTATATAAGCCACCCCAACCGTGTGAAGTTCCCCTCCTGATTGGCCCCTCATCAACCCCTGTCGCCCTTTGCACCACCGTCCCCCACCACTTCCACTGCAACCACCACCCCTTACAACTCCCAAAAATCACCCACAAACCTTCCTCTACCTTTTCCTACCCTCCTTTTTCCCCTTCCTCCCTCTCCTCCTCCCTTACTCCCTCTCCACCACCCTCACCACAACACCGCCGCTTGCGCCGCCACCTTTGGCTATGCTACCACCACCACTCCAACCCTCTCCACCTAGGCATCCACCACCACCTCAGCTTCCACCCTCATTCCTGCCTCTCCTATTCCTAACACTCAACTATTCCCCTTTTCTCCCTCTCTCCTTGTCGCCGCCGCCGCCGCCAGTAGTGCCGCCAGTCACCACTAACCTTAGGTGGTATCCTAACCCCTCTTAACCCCTAAGTCCTATTTATAGAAACTTTATTCTTTTTATTTGTGTTATATTATTAATATTAATAGTATTATTATTATTATGTTATCATCATCATCATTATTATTACTATTTATAGCCTCAGAATACTAATCTTATTATTATTAAGGGGTTGAAACCCTATTTTACAATTATTTCAATTATTATTATTACTGCTGTTGTTGTTGTTATTGATACTAGATTTGTCATGTTATTATTTTGTTGCTATAAAAGAAGAAAACTCAAACCTTAATATTATTATTATTTATTATTTGAATGTTGCTAATATTATTCCTAATGCCTTTATTATTAACATTGTTACTATAGTATTATTATTACTACTACTATTATTACTATTATTATTATTATTATTATTATTATTATTATTATTATTATTATTATTATTATTATGGTAAAAATATTCAAACCCTTATATTATCATTATTTCAAATATAACTATTATTATTATTATTATTATTATTATTATTATTATTATTCTTAGTATTTTATTAGTATTACTATTATTATATTATTATTTTATTCCTAACCCTATTATTAGCCTTCGCCTTAAAAATAATGGAGTTTTTATTAGTTGGAGTATTGGTATTACTATTATTATTAATATCAATATTTTTGCTATAACTAGTATTGGAACTATTATTAGAAGAAATAAAGCTACTAGATTTAATAATATAAATATGGCTATAAATAATAACATAAATCTATTTGACTAGTAATAATCTAGTAGGGTAACTTAAGGATAAAAACCCTATTTTTCACTTGTAAAGTTTCATTTAATAATAGTAACCCTAATATTAGAATAAAATAGAAAATAATAGTATTTTTGATAGGAGGGAAACTAATCCTTAGTTTTCCCTCTTATAGGTGAAACCAATCAAAACCCTAAGGAGGCATATGAGTGTACTCTAAGACCAGTGACATGGTAGGTAAGGGCATAGCTAAGGCCTTATGTGTGCTATATGTCTTATATACCTTGTATGCCATGTATAATGATATGTTGTATATCTTGTTGGTGTGGCCATAGCTGACTCGTAATTTAAACCCTTTTGTTGTCAATTGTAGCACTGGTAAACAAGGGTATCGTTCTAGGCCAGGGATTGAAAGGGCTCACCTCTATTTAACTAGCTTGAAAATAAAACTAAAACTAAAAATAAAAATCCTAAATAAAACACAATAAATGAATAAGAAAATTACTAATGGGGGTTTATCAAAATAAAAATAATAATAAAAGGAGTAAATAAAATAAAGTAAAATAATAATAAAAATAATAATGAAAATAACGAAAATAATGGGAAACTCGCAAATATGAGGAATATGTTAGGGAAATAAAAATCCACCACTAGATTAGGTCGAAATATAATATTTATTTCTAAGTCAATATTTAATCGTTAGAATGAGATCAACCAAGTTGTACACCAAACGCAGGTCCATACACCTTATATTACTTCCCTTAATTAATTAATACGATAACGTGCCTATATTAACCCTACTAAATACTAGCAGTATAGCTGCAACAAGCAGCTCCTATATTTAACTAGATTTAATGCATTAAATGTAAGTGGAAGGCTATCAATCTAAGTACCCAGACTAGTACACAACACATATCTAGCTGTATTTCCTATCATTGACCCACACATGTCGAAACGTTTTACTACTTCGGTTAGAATCACAAAACTATTAGGTGAATTGTTATCTAACCTAGCTACAATTTATACATATAAATTCTAGTATATTTAGATGGCCACGTCATAAGCAAATAAACCTACATACTGTCACTTATGAGGAACCAGAACAAGGCATGCACCAAATAAACTATACTTGACAGAATTATACATATAAATGATAACAATTAACATAGAGTCAAGAAACAATCTCACGAAACAAAGAAAATAAAATTATAATTCAAATCCTAATCTAGGGTTTCAATTTATTCCCTAACAAAAAATACTCAGCCAGCCATAATTATAGAATTAATTACACAGAAATATATATCTAAAATATAAATTAAAATAAGAGAAAGAAATAACCAGAATTAATTTTGGATAAAAGTTCAAGAACTTATTTAGATAAAAATGAATTTTATCTGAAATAAATTCTATCAGTATTAAATTTCTTCTTATTCTCTCTTCTTTTGGTGCCTTGATTTCTGTGCAATAATTCCTTTTCTTTTCTTTTTGTCGCTGATGGCTGATGTGCGCCCTGCGTTGCTTCTCGTTTGGCCTCAGTTTCCGTGCGTCAGGCCCTACCACGCTGCCTCGCCCGAGCATGTAAAGGCTCTCTCTGTGGCTTCGTCCTTTGTAGCTCTGCCACACACCTCCAGACGCCCTTTGCATCCTTATATTCTTGTGTGTCTCTCTGCTTGCTCCTTTTTAATTGTGTGCTTCTCCTATGCTATGTCAGCCCTGACAGCTGACTTTTATTCTCATGCGCCCAACATTTTTTTCTTCGGCTGATGACGCTTTCTTTTTTCTTTCCAGGTCAGCTGGGCCATTAGGTTTAGTTTGGCTTGTTCCCACACCTTTCTCGCTGCGCTCCGTTTGTTTAGCTTTTGTGGCGTTTGGGCCTTCGGCCGTTGGTCCGAACGTCGAATTCTTTTTTTCTTTTATTTAAAAATAATAATACCTGCAAAATAAAATTTAATAAATATTAATAAATAATATTTTATTCTAAATTTACTTAATTTATATCATTTTAGCTCAAATAATAATATTTATGCAATTTTTACCACTTAAGCATAAAAAAATAATTATTCCCCTATATTTGTTAAATAAAATACCAAAAACTAAGATTATAAGGGTATAAAATGTGTCAAAATATGAACTCATCCTTTGTGCTATTGTTATAACTATTTTATGTGTATCGCAGCTTGGAGTTGAGGTATACTCTTGTGTTCTCTTATGGCATATGTACAATATGATTGTGGTGTGAATTATGATGTGATGTGATATGGCCCTTTTAGGAAATGCATGCTAAGATAATTAATGTAGTGATATGGGGTGGAAGGATGAAAAAGAAAAATGGGGAAGTAAGTGGATCAATGGGAAGTAAGTGGACTAAGGGGAAATAAGTTGACTAAGGAATGTGGGATTGACCTAAATATCCCATTATCCATGAGAGGAAGAATAAAAAGGGAACTTTAAGCAAAATAAAGTGGATGAACTTTGTATAGGAGAATCTAGGGATTTGTATGGGGATTTTAGGGTTTTGCATAAAAACTTTGAGGGTTTGCATGGGATGGATAGAGTCTGCATGGGGGTGAACTTCAGGTAAGGAAAGTTGCCTTAGGGTGTGAGGAAGGTAATGGAAGATTTTTATTGGTGATTGGAGGCTTTGGGTGAAAAATAGTATGTAGGACAATATAAGGGTGCATAGGAGACTGAGCTAGGATTTGGGAGGAAGTTCTAATATGAGAAGGTGGGAAAAAATAAAAATAAATGAGGATGAGTGGAGCATGAGATGAATATGGAGGATTATCATGTGTGGGGTGAAAATAGGTATCATGGGAAAGCGAGAGTGGAAGGTGAGAAATGGAAGGGTGACATATGGAAAGGAGGATGCTAGGGTTTGGTGTGGCCACCTAGGGTTTCATGAGCCCACGTGTATTTGGGGAGTAAAGTAAGATTATGAGGGTGAATCTAAGAGGTGTGATATGTGGGGTGTTAAAACAATATGGGTTATGTAAAGCAGAGGAGGATGGGCCACATTGGCCCAAATTAGGATTTTTCGGAGAAAACCTTAGGAAAGACTGTGAATGGGCTTAGTGGTATTAACTAGTGGGCCTTGACCTACACACCTAGAAGTTTGGCTTCCAATGTGAGTAGTGGAATAAGGAAAGGATGTTAGGCTAGTTAGGAGGTGTAGGAGTCTCAAGATATGGGACGCACCCTCTTGGGAGGATACGTGTAGATGGAGTTAGTCATGCATGTCTAGAGTGAAACCTATTGAATAAAACACAGTAAGACACTAATCATTTAAAGTGGAAGATTATTGAGTGGGGGGATCCCAAGATATGGGCCCAGACTAATCCACTGACATAATAGTGGCCACGTTCCAGGGTGCCCTAGAGGCCGATCCACCAGCATATAATAGTGGTCAAGTGCGTTCTATCCTGTAAGGAACTGATCCACCAGCTATAATAGTGGAGGGATCCCAAGCTCAATAAACCAAACCCTAAGTTTGATAAGACATCTAAAAGACACTAAGTACTTATAGTAGAATACCATGAGAGTTTGGGCCAGACCAATCCATCGGCATAATAGTGCCCAGGAGCATCTTGCCCTAGAGACCAATCCACGGGCATATAATAGTGGTTAGGTGTATTCTACGATGTATGTGACCGATCCATCGGCTATAATAGTAGGGTTCTTGTGCTCGCATGGATCGATAAAAAGTATGGTGTGAATTGAGTACTGATTAAAGATTAAATAATGAATTTATTTGGATTGTACCTTGGCCTTTATTTATCTAAATGATTGTATGTTGTCATGTTATCATGCTTGTATTATGTGTAGGGATGGCAAATTTTCCCACGGGTTTGGGGCCCCATCGGGGATTCCCCGTTTAGGTTTGGGTTTGGGGAAGTATTTCGGGGATTGGGTTTGGGGTCGGGGATTAATTCAGGGATGGGTTGGGTATGGGTTTGGGGTCCCCATCCTCAAACCCGCCCTGAATTAAAATTGTTTTCGAATTGGGCTGTAACACCCCCAAAATTCACTACTGAAAAATTTCGTTTTATTTGAAAGAATTAGCGGAAGCAGATTATAAAATTGTGAATTCTGGGGATATTACCGCCACACTTAATACCAGACCGGTTCACTCATAGTGTTCCAGTACTAAGTGCTAAGGCTCAAAGAAAATGAAATATAATTTGTAAGAAATTCAACATACTTAAATCATAGTAGTGTATCGAATCATTTACAAGCATAAAATCCACCAGTGGTGGTTACAGTAACAACATAACATTAAAACCAGGAATTTAAAAGAGAAAGAGAAAACCCTAACGGTATCGGATAATTCCTTACTGTATTTCCCGTGGCCCACTTGAGTAGCACCTGAAAAGACCTGCAAGGGGCACTACCCATTGAATAGGCAAGGGCCCTACGAAGGGAACCCTTCAGTACTATGGTACTGAGTAACCCTTTAATACCACACTTAAAAAGAGGCCTGTAATGCAACACATAATACAAGCTATATACATATGTCATGAGGGGTGCATACATAACAATCGCATATATAATAAGGCTACCATATATCAACAAGTTATAAGGTACGATCGATACCTTTGGGCCTTAAGCCATTAGTCCATCATTATTCAATCGTCTCTTTGGTTATATCCAAGTGAGTGCGGGAACCCCACTATTATAGCCGGTGGATCGAAATACATACAGGGCAGAATGCTCCTGACCACTATTATTGCCGGTGGATTGGTCTCTAGGGCAGAATGCTCCTGGCCACTATTATTCGCCAGTGGACCGGTCTGGCCCCGACTCACAAGGTGTTCCACTATAAGTGATTAATATCTTTCCGTAATTTATTCATATCCAATACTTGTTTTATTAAGCTCGGGACCTCACTATTTTAGCTGGTGGATAGGAATATATATAAGCATCATCCAGGGCAAAACGCTCCCGGGCCACTATTATATCCGGTGGACCGGTACTCATAATCACTTGCCAGGGCAACATGCCCCTGGGCCACTATTATATCCGGTGGATCGGCACTCAATATCATAAGTCAACTGGGTCCGGCTCATTAATCTTTCACTTTCGTAATTAGTGTTTTCCTTTTCTTTAATCAGCATAATAGTTCTATTTATTTGCCTCAGACGGGAGATTAAGATCCCGAGACACAAAGGTACACCGGTCATACCGGTGCATACAAGCTACTCAGTACCCTTCAACCACGAACCCAAGGACGCAAAGGTACCCTGGTCGTACTGGTGCATAAAGCTACACAGTACCCTACCGACAAGGACACCTAATCCATAAGTATGCATACCCCCTAACTAGGTCTGTAGAGCTAGATAGAGTAAGATATAGGGCCTGGCTGGGGCACAAAGGCACACCAGCAAATACCAGAATAATCGTGGACTAAACCATGTCTTTAGGGTAGCGACCCCTAAAGAGTCACCATTCCCGATCTCGAGGTCTTTCACTTTAAGTATTAGTGTATTAATTAAAGTGATCACGAAAATTACGATAATCAGATACTTATTCACTTTCAATCGTTCTGATATCATTAGTCATTTCTTATTCGGGCGATTACCCAAGATATCACAGAGAAACCATTAAAGCCATCATAATCTCATCTAATTCCAGATTAGGATTCGTTCTCGTAATACTTATTAGTTATCAAATATTCTTAACTTGCTAACCAACATTACTTGAATCATATTATGAAATTTCACAATTACAACGACATGTTAGGTAATTTCTTATTTACCCCTTACTTATATAATTGCTAAGTCATCCCTTCTTTACTTGACAAATTACCCTATTACCCTTTAGGTTGCATAATTACCAAATTACCCCTATCCGATTTAGGTTACCAAGTTATCTCCTACGCTTTTTAGATCGCCATTCACCCCTCATAATTGCTACACTTAGCATGTCTCCCATTTAGTTGGTTAGATTACCAAATTGCCCTTCTCATTTGTTATAATTACTAAATTGCCCTTGAGTTGGATAAATTACCAAATCACCCTCCTTCATTATCATGATTACTATTTTGCCCCTTTAGTTGGTTAAATAATTACCAATTTACCCTTTAGTTGGTTAAATTACCAGATTGCCCCTTTTGTTGGATAAAATACCAAATTGCCCTTCTCCTTTATCATAATTACCATTTTACCCCTCTCGATTATTATAATTGCCATTTTACATTTCTCTATTATTATAAATACCAATTTACCCTTCTCTATAATTATAATTATTATTTTACCCCTCTCCATATTTATAATTACCAATTGACCCTTCTCCAAATCCATAATTATTAATTTACCCTTCTTCATATTTATAGTTATTAATTTACACTTCTCCATATCTATAATTATTAATTTACCCTTCTCTATATTTATAATTATTAAATTACCCTTATCCATTTTTATAATTACTATATTACCCTTCTCCATTATTAAAATTACCATAATGCCCTTTAATTGGTTAATTTACCAAATTACCCTTCTCTAGTATCATAATTATCCAATTGCCCTTCTATAATATAATTTAATTAGCAAATTATCTTTCGTCGTTATCATCATTACCAAGTTACCCCTTACTCCAAAAATTACCATAATACCCCTTGTAAAATTAGCATTTTGTCATTTAATCATAAAATTACCATAATACCCCTTTTCTCTTACAACTTACAATTTTATCCTTTTACTTATAAAATTATCATTTCACCCCCTTTCTTTTGAAATTAACAAAATACCCTTTTACTCACAAAATCACTGTTTTACCCTTTTCTTTTAAAATTACTAAAATACCCTTTCACTTATAAAATTATCACTTTACCCCTTTGCTACACCACTTTTATGATTTTACCACCACTACATAAAATACCAATATTAGCACTTCATTCTTATCATTTAACTCCACCAACTTGTCATTAGTCAACATAATACTCATTAGCAACTACATATATTAGATCACATACTTACATAAGCATATTACTAAAATACCCTTAGACAATAATATTATTCATGCATTAGCAACATAATACATCATAGACAAGCATTTAACATTTCCATCAAATATCAACTCATTCCTTAAGTATCATATGGCACAATGGCTATCATACTTTTCTTTTCTTTTCTTTTTATCAATCAATATAAGCAACCATATATATATCATACTAGGCAACACAAAACATGCATAAAATCATACTAAAATCCCTAATGTTCTAGCATACGTTTTTCCATGCATTTAAGTGAGGTTTAACGATTACCTTATTCCCACAAAAATCGAACCTTACCGCCGTTACCGGTATCCCGGTTAAAGGTTCAAGCTTTGATTAGCAAAACCAATACCTAAAAATAATGTCAAAACTTATCATATTAGGAGTAAGAAAAACCAAAGCATAAAAATTTATAAAACTTAATTAATGAAACACTTAAATTAAAATGCTATTATACCTTCAAAATTTTATATTAAAATACTTAAGCAGGCAGCGGCTCGTCCTGCTCATGCAGCATGAGCTGCATGCAAAATAAAAAGGAGGGAGTCTCGAAGAGGGGGTTAAAGGAGGCAAAATTTGTTATTTTCAGGTTAGGGTCTTTAGGCTAGAAAAGAAGGTAGATGGGGGAGGTTTCAAGGTAAGGGAATGGTGCAGGAGTGAAGAGGGGGTGTAGGTGGTGGCTGGGGATGGTTTCACGGCGGCATAGGGTGGCGGAGACGACGGCGAGAAGGCGACGAAGATGGCTGTCAGGCTGGGTGTGGCTGAGAAGGAAGGAAAAGAGGAGGGAAAAATGAAGGGGTTAGAGGACTTATTTCGGATAACCAATGTATGGGGATCGTAGAGGAGGTTGCAAGGTGTGGATTGGTGGTTTGGGTGGCGGCAGAGGTGGCCGGACGACGAAGAACGAGGCGGTTGTAGGTGGCTTGGCGATAAGGGAGAAAAGTGGAGAGGAAAAGAAGAGGGGGAGAAGGGAGGAAGTGTAGGGGCTCGAGGGGGTGGCGTGATGGTGCAGGGCAGTAGGAGGTGGTGGCAGAAAGCAGCACAGGGGTTGGAACGGTGGTTGGAACGGCGGTTGGCGGCGTCGAGCAAAAAAAACAAGGAAGAATGGGAAGGAGGAGAAAGGAGAGAAGAGGGAGGTCGGGGAAGGGAGATGCTCGAAATTATGAGTAGGATGAAGCAAGGAGGGATGAAGAGAAATAAGAGGAGGTAGAGGGGAGTAGGTGGCCGGTCAGGCAGGTTGTAGGGTGGCAGATGGTGGTCGGATGACAGGGAGGCGAAGGGAGAAGAAGAGGAAAGAAGTCAGGCATAGATGGAGGGTGCAGGGGATAGTTTGGCTCGAAATAGGAAAGAAAAGGACGAGGGAGAGAGAGAGAGAGAGAGAGAGAGGCGGGGGTAGTTAGGATGGCAGCTGTAGGTGGTGGTCGGGCGTGCGCAAGGTGTCGGGCATGGGCGGCGATGAAAAAGGAAGAAGAAGAAGGGAAGAAGCCGGCCGGTCGAAGGGAAAAGAAATAAGGCTAAACCAGCCTGGTCGGGGGAGAAAAGGAAGTTTGGGCTACGATGCCTGGGCGAGGGGAAGAAGGCAGGGACAGGCCGCGCGAGAGAGGGAGGAAGAGAGGGAAGATGGGCCAGTGGCCCAGTGTGCAGGGGAGGGGAAGCAGGCCGAGTGCGGCGGCCCAAAGGAGGAGAAAAAAGAAAGGAAGAAAGGAGGAAAAAGGAGAAAAAGGAGAAGGGAAAAAAGAGGAAAATAATAAAAGAAATGGGAGAAATTAGAATAATTTGATTTATAAAATAATAGGATTTAATATTTTTAATAATAAATTTATTTAATAGTTTAATTTAATATAATTAAATATATGGGCCTGAGAAGGATAATTTTAATAAAATATTAGTTTGAAAAATTATTTAAATAAAATGAGTATGATAAATTAATAAAATATTTATTTTAATTTATTAAATATTCCTATCTAATTTTTTTATATAATCAAAATCCATATAATAATTAAACTACATAATTTTAAAAGCTAATTTATTTTAAATAAAAGCTATTTATTGAATTATAGATTTTTTTTTGAAAATTTTAGGGGATTACATGGGCCCAGCCTCCCCATTCGGCACCGTTTGAAATGTGCCAAACTTTTTTGCTTCCATTATGCCAAAGCTGCCAAACGTAACTTTTCCTCTATGGTTGGTAGGTAGCACAACACTACAGTAGTAATCTAACCTGTAAGGCTGTAACCCTTACCCTCTTTGCGGCGACGCGGTCGCGAACCTCACCTCCTCCATAGCTTCTCCTGTCATCCATGCCTCCAACCTTCTTCAAAGACAATCTTCTCGCCTCATAGCAGTAAGTCTTCTTCATCTTCATCTATTCTTCAATCTCTTTCGTTCTTTCGACTCTTTCCTTCAGTCCTTCCTCCATTGTCGACAATTGAGTTAATTGACTCATTAAAGACTGCTCGAAATGTTGAAGTTAATTAGTAAACATTTGTTTCTTTATTTTGACGGCATGGTTTCTGGCCACAATTTAGTTTAATAATCTTGTTGAATTGACTTAGTGTGCTAGTCTTAATCTCATGAGCCTTAATGTGAGAATTCACCGATTGCTACTTTTCTCACAATTTATACAGAGTAATAGAGACCTAAAGACTTGTGGGCTATTCATTTGCAACCAGTTTATCCAAGACCTCATAAAAGGGGTAGTACTTCTTGGCTAGTGATACAAAAGGTATCCATTAGATATTTTTAGATTTTAGTTTCTAAATTTGAAGTGTTTTTTTTTTCTTTTTTTAATAAAAAAACAAATAAAAAAATTTTAGTTTTGTTTCATCTTTGCCATTATTTATTTTTTCTCCAAAATTTAGCCAAATTTGAGTAATGCTTGCATCCATTTCATTTTTTGAAGTAGGAGAGTTTGATGACTTTGATCACCCTCAATAGGCACTTCATAGAAACAAGATAATAAGAGCTTGTTAAAGCAGAAGTTATTAGGAGTGCAATAGCTGCTTCCAAAACCTAATTTAATGAAGTTCATGATGTTGATAGAGGATTTAGTATTTTGGTTAACTCTAATATATTTGGTATATGTAAATTAGAAATCAATTCTTCCTATAAGTTCTATATTGTTTTTTGTGCCAGGCTGCTAAAAGTATTTTTCCATGGCTATTGATGCAAAATGTAAGCACGATTTTTTTGTAAGTTATAACATGCCTTGCTTATTAAAATTTCCTTGTATTTTCTTCTAGGCTTTCAGATTACTACTACTGGTAAAAAAATTGGTTTAGATAATTTCAAGCCTATAAAACCTTTGGGTTGTGGTGACACTGACAGGTACTCTTCTTTATTTGATAAGTCATATGCAATGCTTATGGATGAATTGTTCTCTTTCAATTTTTATTTTATTTTATTTTTCATCATTATTATCGACTATTATTTTACTCTATTATTCTGCTAATATTTCAATTTTTTATAAAAAAAGTAAAGGCATATTGGTTCAAATTTGCCAAACATACCACATTTTTTTAACGACTATGATTCCTAGAGCTATATTTAGAAGGCCTGTAAGGATAATTCTTATCCAAAAGAAAGGAATAATGATGAATAAATAAATAAATGAATTAAAAGGAAAATCGGGACTCGCAATAAATTGATATAGAAAAACATAACCCAAAAGAATTAAGAAAAAAAAATTGACAATCGGTTATTGATTATCATTATTTCTATAAATTTATAGGTAAGAAGAGGGAGTACAAGCAATGCAAGTAAGAAGAAGAATAATTTAGCTTAACCGATTAAGTTTGAAATATGTTATTATTAGTAGGCTATGGTTGTCGCTTCTCTAATCAAGAAAACTAATCCCCTAACAGCCTTTGATGCAGTAGACCCGCCCTTTAGAAATTAAAATTTTATTGGAGCTAACAATAAATAACAGCCTTGTTGCCTTTAATTGCTATTTTGTTATATTTTTTTCTTGTTGAAGTTATGATGTATGGTATATGATTATGTTGGTTAGCCTCATAACAAACTATTACCTATCTAGTTAATTTTCTTGTTTGTGGCAACAAATTTAGTAGAAACTTGCTTGTGGATTAGGCTACACATGGTTGATCTTATGCTCCAAGCTGTTACAAGTTGCTTCCTAATTGGCATGTACTTATTTATTTTTCAATTTAAATGATTGAGGCTCCATTTAGTTCTTGTAATGTTTCAAAGAATAGAAAAAAAAAAGAATTTAAGTCGAAAATAGTTTTCTGTAGTTGTTTTACTTACGAAAATGAACTAAAAAAAGATTAGGGAATGAAATTACTGACAACTTGGTTCTCTAAGAACTCAAATCAAAACTCATAACTTTCTTAAAAAAAACTCAAATATAGGTTGAAATCATTTTGAAAATCAGAAAAACCAACTAACCAAGTGAAAAACACAAATCATCAATCTTTCCTAATCACCAATAAGTTTCTACTTTATTCAAAACTCATCAATTCAACTACTTGTTTGTTATCTTAATTAGTTGAATTTATTTTTCCAAGCTAGAAAATTACCTGTTGGCCAATTTATAACTTGCAAAAATCTAATCGGTCTGAATTTTAGGACTATCGGGGTAACTAATAAGATATGTAAAACTAGATAATCAATATGCTGATATTATTGATAAGCACAAGCTTGGAGAAACATAAATGCATCTTTTTATGCTCAACACAAATCTAAGTTTACTAGAGTAAAAAAGGACCTTATTAAATGAAAGTTAAATTTACATATGTATTAACTTTATACAAACTTCTTAAAAATAAATTACTCTTTTTGAAGGTGCTCCTCATAAGCGGTTTCCATCTTAAGCAACTTTTCCAGACACCACAAAACTAGCAGGATTGATGGTTATGCTCTTTTTGCAATTATCATTCTTATAAATCCCAACAAGTCGATATGCTAACTTGAACATATTGTTCCTAAGGCTGCAAACATAAGACATGTACAATAGCTGGACCAAAGATTTTATTGAATGAACAATGATTGATGAAAGAACCAATTCCATGTATTGTGTAGCCTAACCCAAATTTTGCTCTTAAGTAAAAAAGAACCATGAGATGAATGAGAGTATGAGTATTAAAGGACAACTCTACATTCTTTAGCAAGGGAATAATTGAGATCATCCACATCCTACCAATATCCTTTGATTGGATAGAACTCTAAATAGCAAAAATGAGGTTAAAATGAAAAGATTGTTTAGAGGCTACTTGTCATTTCTAGGAAACATAGAACATAGAATTGTCCCACTTTTAATTCAAGGATCTCAAGACAAATTTCTAAGTCAAGGTATTTTAGTTCATCATTCATATTTCCACCAAGTCTCCTCTTAATCTTTCCTAATCTCTCATAATCTTTCCTAATCTTTCATAATGATTTGTTTTTCTATAATATAAATTAAAATATATCATGTATTTTTGTTTAAATCTATAGAGATGTATGGGTTATTAATATCTACTATTTTTAATAAACAGATGGAAAACATTGAAAAAGAGGTTGATAGTGTTATGGAAAGTGCTCCAACTCGAGAAAGTGGAGCACAAACATGTCAAGATGAGAATATTGAAGCTAATGTCGAGGTGTCAAATCATAATTCTAATGATGAAAACACTGAAAATATGGATGTGGATAGTGCCAAAAAAGAAAAAGAAGATCAATTGTATGGGATCATTTCGAAAGAAAATCAGTTGGAGGGAAATGGAAAGCAATTTTTAACTATTGTAAGAAGCATTTGGGAGGAGAGAGTAAGAATGGCACTAAGCATCTATATGATCACTTGAAGACATGTGTACATAAAAAGCAAGCAATCATGACACAACGTCTTTTAAATCCAACAAAGTCCATTAATGGGTCATCAAAACTTAGTACATATCAGTTTAATTAAGATCATGCAAGGGAGGAGCTTGGTAAAATGATTGTGTTGCATAAGTACCCATTGTCTATGGTTACACATGTAGGGTTTATAAGGTTCCTTCATATTTAATAACCATTATTTAAAGTGGTTTCTCAGATCACAATCAAAAGTGATATCCTAAAAATGTTTGATGTTGAGAAAGAGAAAACTATGAAGTTGTTAGAGACGAATGCAAGCCGCATTTCATTGACAAGTGATATGTGGACTTTAAGTAATCATAAAAGAGGATTTATGGATATCACAGAATACTTTATTGATGATTCATGGAAACTTCAAAGTCAGCTTGTTAGGTAAACTCTATGTGTTTTACAAGAAAAACCTGTACACATAAATTAAATTAATTACTAAACTTTGTTTTTTTTATTAGAATTTTGTACGTGACATGTATACATACGGCTGAGGTGCTTAAAAATTATCTTGTTGGTTGCTTATTTGATTATAATCTTTATAGTAAGTGTTCTAGTTTGACAATCGATAATTGCACCTCCAATGAACCTATGGTTGATATCATTTTGGAAAAGCTTCATCCGAGTTTACTTATCTTAGAAGGAAGATTGTTTCATATGCATTGTTCTACACACATATTGAATCTAGTTGTGAAAGATGGATATAATTAATTACAGAAACTATTGAAAATGCCCGTTACAATGTTGCATTTTGGACATCAACTCTAAAAAGAGATGAAAATTTTGTTGAAATAACTAAGCATATGAGAATTCAATGCAATAAGAAACTAGAACTTGATTGTAAGACTCGCTGGAACTCTACATATTTAATGCTCAACACTACAATTCAATATAAAGATGTGTTTTATCGTTTGAAGCATCGTGAGCCTTTATATAAGAGAGTTCCCACTGAAGAAGATTGGAAAAATGTGAGTGATATTGCTTCTAAATTAGCGATTTTTTATGATGTAATGGAGTTATTTTCAGGGACTAAGTATGTTGCTATGAATTTATTCTTCCCCACTATGTGTAAGATTAAGTTGGCAATTGATGAATGGATCAATTCAAATGAGACTAGGGTGAGAAGTATGGCAAGTAATATGGAAGAGAAATTTGAAAAGTATTGGGATAAGATTAATTGCTTGTTTGTGATTGGAATTATTTTGGATCCTAGGTATAAGTTAAAGGCCATTCAATTGTATTACCCTCTTGTCTATGGTGATGCGTCTTTAGAGAAGATTGATGATGTGAAAAAAGTAGTGAGTGACCTGATTGAAGAATATACGAAGAATCTCAGCAATATCATGTTTTCCATAGAGGGTCACAAGATTGTTCTTCCTCGAAGCCTCCAATCCCTAAGGGTGGTAGACTAGAAAGATTCATGGAGTCCAATTCTAGCATTGAAATTATAAAGTCGGAGTTAGATTGGTACTTGGAGGATCCTCTTGCACCAAGGACTGTTGCTAATTTTGACATCTTATATTGGTGGAATATGGATGGTTACAAGTATCCCCATTTGCAAAATATTGCTAAGGATGTGTTGGCCATTCCTGTGACGACTGTTGCTTCTGAATCAGCATTTAGCACTAGTGGGAAGGTTATAAGTGCTCATCATAGTAGGCTTCATCCTAAAACCATAGAGGCTTTGATGTGTAATCGAGATTGGTTATGGAGTGAAATTGAAGGTATTGTCCTATATTTTTAGTTATTTTTGTAAGTTTTATTTATTATAAATATTATTATTTGCTTATTTTGCTATTTATTTTTTTCTTTCAAACTCTACAACTACTTCAAAGTGTCAAAATTTTGATGATGATGTTGATGCTGATATAGAGGTAATTGACTTATTTCTTGGCCTTGTTGTATGTAAAAATATGCGGGTTGTATTATATAAATCATATATATATATATAGTATAAGCGAATCACGTATGACACAAAATGGAAATATGGTTTTGGTCAGTCTTAATCATAGTTCAAATTTAAGTCGCTTCAATATACAAATTGATCTTGTTTCAATTTTATTTATTATTCACCCTTTCGAGTGGTTTTGCTCACTACCTATTATCAAGAGAGTTCCAGCTCAAATGATTAGACAAGCCCGCTTTTCTCTAGTTATACCCGAAACTTTTGCTAACCTGGGGTATTTGTTAAGCCCTATTTTCTCTAGTTATATCCGGAACTTTTGTTAACCTGGGGTATTTGTTCATATATAGATGTATATACATACATATATATGTGTGTGTGTATAACCTCCACTACAAATTATAGGCAACAGAGGTGTGTATTGATAAGAGCAACATTGTGGGGAGCGATTTGATGTGATTTATGGATTTCTAAATCCTAAATGAATATGTAAGTCTATTAAATTGTAAACTAATTATATTGTTGAAAATGTACAATACTAGATATTTTTTTTATTCCTTTAATGATTGTGGGCATAGTCTACTATTTGTACAGGAATACAGGATGTAATGATTGTTAAAGACAACATGCAGAATCACGGACGCGGTGCGGATTATTTATAACGGAAGAATGAAGATGTCTATCGTCTCAACCTAATTTACTTTTAGCATTGCTCCAAGTGTTGTCATTTATCACGCAGAACTTGTATTTTTATTTATTTATAATTTGTGAGTTATCTGTTGTAATTTCTATAGATACATAATGGTTTTATTGTTTTAGTCTATAATAGTATATGGAATATGGATTGTATAAGCTAAAGTTATTGTGTTATTTTCTATTTTTATCTATTAATCAGGTTGATTAATTTATGTTTTAGAATTACGATTGTTTTTCTCAACATAGGAATTATAAAATTATCATTGGGGAGATTTTTTTTGAGGAACCATGCATACCTGCTAAAGTTATTATGTTATTTTCTATTTTTATCTATTAATCATGTTGATTAATTTATGTTTTAGAATTACGATTGTTTTTCTCAGCATAGGAATTATAAAATTATCATTGGGGAGATTTTTTTTGAGGAACTTCGCACAAGTATGCATGGTTGCGTGCAATTGAGCTATGAATGGTTTGAAACTATTCTTCATTTTTCTAAGTTATTTTTTCCTTAGCTTACAGGACACAGTGATCGGGGATTGGGGATGGTGAACAGGTATCGGGGATTGGGGCGGTTATCAGGGATCGGGGATTTGGTAACAGGTATCGGGGATTTGGGAGTTTATAGGAGATTAGGGATCTTATCGGGGATTAGGGTGGGTATGGGGATTGATTCCCTGCGGAGATCGGGTCGGGGATTCCCCATTAATAAAAAATTGGGGATCGGGTCGGGTTTGGAGATATTTTTCCTTATCGGGTTTGGGGATAGGGATGGGGTCCCCGTCCCTAACCCACCCCGTTGCCATCCCTAATTATTCCTTAGTGCATGGTTACCTTACTTAGTATGTAGCGTACTGACCACCCATTTCATGGGTGCTGCTCGTTCTCACAAGTAGAGGGCTTACCTGTAATACCTCAAAAATTTTGAAAACCTATATTTTAATAAATAACTTTTATTTGAAATAAAACTAGCTTATCAAATTATCTATTTTAATTATTTTATGGATTTTAGAGTATGTAAATTTGGATAATAGTATTTAATAAATTAAAAATAAATATTTTGCTATTTGTCATATTATTTTTATTTAAATACTTTTCCTTACTAATATTTTACCAACTTTATCCTTTTTAAACTAATATATTAGATTATAATGAATTAAATTATTAAATTAAATAATTTATCAAGAATATTACATTTTATGATTTTATAAATTAATTTACTTTATTTTCCCTATTTTTCCATTTCCATTTTTACCCTTTTTCCCCTTTTTTCCTTTTCTTCTCTTCTTTTCCTCTTTTCTCCCTCCCTTGGCCCGCCCGACCTGACCAGCCCCTCCTGCGCGCTTGGGCCAGGCCTGTTTCCCCTTCTCCTCCTCGCGCGCTGTCTAGCACACCCGACCTGTCCCTCCTTTCTTTTCCCCCGGGACTAGCCGGCTTACCTTATTTTTCTTTTCCTGTGCCGGTCCACCCGCCAGCCCTTCTTCTCCTCTCTTCTTCTCACACGCCCGACCAGCACCCCCTCTGCCATGGTCGAGCACGCCTCCAACTGCAGCTGCAACTACCGCCACCTACCTCCCTCTCCCTCTCTCTCTTCCCCTGCCATTGTCTTTTCTTTTTCGAGCCAAACCGGCTCTTGGACCACACCTCGCATGCTCTCCCCCTTTCCTTCTTCTTCCCTCTCTTTCCCCTGCCAACCGACCACCACCTGCCACCTACGTACGCTCGCCGGCCAGCCACCTACCCCTCTCTTCTCCCTCTTCTTTTTCTTCATCTCTTCAGCCTTCATTTCTGACATTTTTTGAGCCCCTTCTCCTTCCCCGAGCTCCCTCTTCTCTCCTTCCTTCTCCCCCCATTTTTTCCCGATTTTTGATCGCTGTCGCCAACCGCTGCTTGCACCACCACACCCAGCCCCGCGCCGCCTTTTGCCACCACCTACTACCACCCTGCGCCACCACGAGTCCCCTAGAGCCACCTTTGAGCCCCTGCACTTCCTCCCTTCTCCACCTCTTCTTTTTTTCCCCCATTTTTCCCCTTATCGCCAAGCCACCTGCAACCACCCCGTTCGCTGCCGTCCGGTCACTTCTGCCGCCACCCAACCCACCGTTCGACACCCTGCAACTCCCTGTACCACCCCATACCTTACTTTCCTGAAAACACCCCCCTTAACCCTCCATTTTCCCTCCTCTTTTCCTTCCTTCTCAGCCACTCCACCTCGGCAACCAACTTTGCCGCCTCGCTGCCACCGTCTCCGCCGCCCTATGTCGCCGTGAAACCACCCTTAGCCACCACCTACACCCCCTCTTCACTCCTGCACCATTCCCTTACCTCCAATCCTCCCCCACCTACCTTCTTTTCTAGCCCAAAGACCCCAACCCGAAAATAACTAATTTTACCTATCTCACCCCCCTTCGAACCCTTTATCCTCTCATTTTTGCATGAGACTCACGCTATTCATGCAGCGTGAGCTCCCCCTTTATTTTGAAATTTATTGGCTAAATTTTGAGGTATATTCGTATTTAATTAAAGTGTATTATTATTAAATAAATTCGTGTTATAAAGTTTTATCCTTTAATTTCTTACTTCTAACCTAATAGTTATTGATATTATTTTTAGGTGTTGAGTTGCTAATAAAGCTTGAATCTTTAACTGGGATACCGGTAAGATTTGATATTTTGCGGGATTAAGGTAATCGTTAATCCTCACTTAAATACATGGAAAAACGTATGCTAGCACATGAGAGATTTTGGTATGATTTTATGCATGTTTTGTGTGCCTAGCATGATATATAAATGATTTTTTATATTGATTGATAAGAAAAGAAAATTATGATAGCTTTTATGCCATGAGTAGGTATGATAATTAAGGAAGGAGGTTGATTATTGATGGAAATGTTAAATGCTTATTTATGATGTATTATGTTGCTAATGCATGAATAATATTATTGTCTAAGGGTATTTTAATGATATGCTTGTGAAGTATGTGATCTAATATATGTAGTTGCTAATGAGTATTATGTTGAATGATGATAAGTTGGTGGACTTAGATGATAAGAATGAAGTACTAATATCATTATTTTATGTAGTGGTGGTAAATTCATAAAAGTGGTATAATAAAAGGGTAAAGTGGAAATTTTATAAGTGAAAAGGGTATTTTGGTAATTTCAAAATAAAGGGGGTGAAATGATAATTTTATAAGTAAATGGATAAAATTGTAAGTTGTGAGAAAGAAGGGCATTATGATAAATTTTCAAGTAAAGGGGCATTATGGTAATTTTTGGAGGTAGAGGGGGTAAAATAGTAATTTCATAAGTAAATGGTATTATGGTAATTTTATAAGTGAATGGCGAAATGGTAATTTTATAAGTAAGGGGTATTATGGTAATTTTGGGAGTAAAGGGTAATATGGTAATTTTGGAAAAGAAGGGCAAAATGGTAATTTTGTAAGGAAAGATAAAAATGGTAATTTTGGATATAAAAGGTTAAAATAATAATTTGTAAAGTAAAAGGGGTGTTATGGTAATTTTTATAAGTAAAAGGGTAAATTAATAATTATAAATATGGTGAAGGGTAATTTGGTAATTATAATTATGAAGAAGGGTAAATTAATAATTGTAATTATGAGCAAGGGTAATTTGGGATTTATAATAATTGAGAAGGGTAAAATGGCAATTATAATAATTGAGAGGGGTAAAATGGTAATTATGATAAAGAAGAAGGGTAATTTGGTAATCTATCCAACTCAAGGGCAATTTAGTAATTATAACAAAGGAGAAGGGCAATTTGGTAATTTAACCAACCAAAAAGGGAAATATGTTAAGGTTAATAATTATGAAGGGTGGATGGTGATCTAAAAAGCGTAGGAGATAACTTAGTAACATAAACCGAGGAAGGGGTAATTTGGTAATTATGCAACCTTAAGGGTAATACAGTAATTTATCAAGTAAGGAAGGGATGACTTAGCAATTATATAAGTAAGGGGTAAATGAGTAATTTGTACCTAACATGTCATTGTGATTGTGGACCATTGTAATATGATTTAAATAATGCTGATTAGCCAAGTAAGAGTATTTGATAATTAGTATAGCCTTAATGGTTTTCTCTATGATATCCTGGATAATCATCTAAATAAGAACCGATTAATGATATCAGAACGATTGAAAGTGAATAAGTATCTGATTATTGTGCTTTTCGTGATCACTTTAATTAAGACACTATTACTTAAAGTGAAAGACCTCGAGATCGGGAATGGTGACTCCTTAGGGGTCGCTACCCTAAGGACGTGGTTTAGTCCACGATTATTCTGGTATTTGCTAGTGTGCCTTTGTGCCCCAGCCAGACCCTATATCTTACTCTTTCTAGCTCTACGGACCTAGTTCGGGGGTATGCATAGTTATGGATTAGGTGTCCTTGTCGGTAGGGTACTGAGTTAGTTTTATGCACCAGTACGACCAAGGTACCTCTGCGTCCTTGGGTTCGTGGTTGAAGGGTACTGAGTACCTTGTATGCACCGGTATGACTGGTGTACCTTTGTGTTCCGGGTTATTGATCTCCAGTCCAAGGAAAATAAATATGATTGTTGTGCTGATTAAGGAAAGAAAAGATACTATTTACGAAAGTGAAATATTAATGAGCTAGGCCCAGTTGACTGATGATATTGAGTACCGATCTACCGGTTATAATAGTGGCCTAGGAGCGTGTTGCTCTGGCAAGTGATATTGAGTACCGGTCCATCGGATATAATAGTGGCCCAAGAGCGTTGTGCCCTGGATGATGATTTTATATATATTCCAGTCCACCGGCTAAAATAGTTGGGGTCCCGAGCTCAATAAAACCAGTTATGTATGTGAATAAAGTTATGGAAAAATACTAATCACTTATAGTGGAACACCATGTGAGTCGGGGCCAGACAAGTCCACCGGCAAATAATAGTGGCCAGGAGCGTCTTGCCTTGGAGATTGGTCCACTAGCAAATAATAGTGGTCAGGAGCATTCTGCCCTGAGTGTATACTTTCTGGTCCACCGGCTATAATAGTGGGGTTCTCGCACTCACGTGGATATAAAATATGAGATTGATTGAATGATGATGGAATAATGACTTAAGGCCCGAATGTATTGATTTTACACTATGATATGGCTTAAGGCCCAAAGGTATCGATCGTGACTTATAACTTGTTATATGTGTGATTGTTATGTATGCACCTCTGATTTTATATGTATATAGCTTGCATTATGTGTTGCATTGCGGGCATGTCTTTAAGTGTGGTATTAAAGGGTTACTCAGTACCGTAGTACTGAAGGGATTCCCTTTGTGGGGCCCTTGGCTATTCAATGGGCAATGCCCTTGCAGGTCTTTTAGGTGCTACTCAAGTGGGCTACGGGAAAGAGAGTAAGGAATTATCCAGTACCATTAGGGTTTTTCTCTTTCTCTTTTAAATCCCTGACTTTTAACGTTAACATTGTTACTGTAACCACCATTGGTGGATTTTATTCTTGTGAACGATTTGATGCGCTACTCTGATTTATGTATGTTGAATTTCCTTCATATCGTATTTCATTTTTCTTAGCCTTAGCACTTGGTACTGGAATGGTATGAGTGAACCGATCTGGTACTAAGTGTGGCGGTAATACTCCCAAAGTCCACGGTTTATTAATTTGCTTCCGCTAATTTTCTTTTTATTAACGAAATTTTTTTAGTAGTGAATTTTGGGGGTGTTACACTACCTGAGTTTGTGCAGGTAGGTGATGATATCTTCGATGCCTATGACACTTATGAGGCATTAGGTGGGGTGGAGAGTTGAGCCTGGACCTAACTTGGGGATCGAGAGTGACTAGGCCAGATTCTATCTTCTGTCTCATTTTTCCTGTACTGTTTTGATTTTATTTCATTCTGTTGTACAATGTTTTCTGTAGTTGGGAGCATTAAATCCTTACTTTCTGGGTTGTAACTCTTTTTAACCACCCTCTTTCTATATCGTGAACGATTTAGTTCTTTTATAAATGCTTGCTTTAATTATCGACTTGTGTTTGATGTTAATCCTATTCAGCCTTAGCACTGGGTACTGAAATGGTACGAGTGAAACGGTCTGGTAATAAGTGTGGTGGTAATATCTCCCGAATTTACAGTTTTGTTATTTCGCTTATGTTAAACCTTTTCATCAAACAAAATTGTTCAGTAGTAAATTTTGGGGGTATTATACATCTAGTGTTTTGTTTTTGCGCAAAAAATTTACTACCTTAGATGACCTAATAAAATAAAGCCAAACTATAAGTTGGTATAGACATTGGGCTTTTGGGATCCATTAGAATGCTTTTTTATGTCGCTAATAGAAAGTGTAAAGACTAGATTAGAAAAACTATTTGGAGCATAGAATAATAGAAAATAAGTAAATTTGATCAAAAATCTCCTACGATGAGTGTTTACAATCCAAAATGGGTAAATCAATCAATTTTAGAGAATTAATCTAAATGATAAGTTAAAAACTCCATTTACTTGATTTTAAATTAAAGCTAGTTGATTTTAAATTTAATTGGCTTTAGAGACTATTTCTAAAAATTAGGGTTTTTGAGCCTAAAATACAAATCAAGACTATTTAAACTAATTAATCCAAATTGAAAGTGTTAAAATACAATTAAAGTCATTTCAAATAAATCTATAAAATTAATTTGAGAATAAACAACTATACAAATGTCATATTCCATAATTTTATATGAATGTTAGGGTTTTAGGCTCAAAAATACAATTTGGTCAAATTTTATTTATTTATTTAAATTGAATGTTTAGAAATGAAATTAAACATATTATATACTTAATTGATTAAAAACATTAAGATAATACTCAATTTAACATAATTATGATTTTGTATCCCGGATCGAAACCTGGTCAAATCTTGCTAAAATATTTAATTTGAAGGCTTGAAAATAAAATTAAACATATTTTATTACAAATTATATAATCAATTTATTAAAATAACTCAATTACACAATCCAATTTAAATTTGCAAACATTCTAACCTAAAAATTAAATTCTGATTAATTTCTACAAATTTCTCAAATTGACAATTCCAATATAAAACTAAGTACATTTCAAAGTATAATGCATAATCAAATTATCCAAAATAGCTTAATCATATGAATTTAGACATAACAAGGTAAAAAAATCCCAAATTCCATAAATCAACATATACCATACATTTAGTCTATCCAAACTAATCATACAATATATATATACTCAATTAAACAAATAATTTTCATTAATTAAAGATAATTCATTGAAAATTAATCAAAACAAAATTTAGGGCTTGGGGAAACTATACCAAATGAAGTAAACCAAAATAGAGCAATTAAAGGGTGGTGGAGCTTTCTCCGTGGGCAAGGACCACTCACTAGTAGCCAGGTGATTGGATGTTGGTGTGCCACTATTATCTTTGTTTGTTGCTAGTTGCATTGCTACTGCTGCTCCGCTGATGCTCTCGTGGTTGTGTTGGCGATGATAAGCGGACAAAGCAGAGGCCACAGTAGTGTGTTCAAGCAACAAAAAGATGGTTTATTGGTGGTATTGTGATCAAAGAAACATCGGAAGAAGGGAACAGGGAGATGGGGGGTTTAGGTTTCCTAGATAGGAAAATAAAGAACAAGAAAAAGAGAGAGAGATAAAGGAAAGAAAATAAGGAGGGGGTGGGGGTTGTCGGTACTATGTAACTGATAGTTTTTTTTTTTTAATTTTTTTTAAATACCAAAACATCTAAAAGGGGTTATATCAAAAATATGTTTTCAATTAGATTAAATATAATCGATAGATTTTATAAACAACTTTTTGAGTAAAAGACTTATCCAATAAAAGATTTTATTTAAAATAAATCATAACACTTATTAAAATAAAAATATAATTTAAATTAAATAACCCAATTAAAATAAAATTAAATGTTAAAACTCATTAATAAATGCTAATATTTATAAAAATTAGGTTTCTAAGAAGTAAGGTGTTACACTACGCTGCTCCCGGACCCCTAGCTCGCTAATCGGTTAATGAGACCCCCATTCTAGGTTATTCAAAATATGACTTAAATAATTATTATTTTTGTTTAAATAATTCTTACAATAATAATAGTTATTTATTATTATTATTACTATAATATTATATTAATTTTCATAGTTATATTATAATAATATCAAAAATTATTTATATTATTAGTTATAAATATGGTTATATATTAATATTATTAGTATTTATTATAAAAATAGGCAATTATAATAATAAGATATTTTCAGATATAATAATAGCTAAAATCATTGTCTTCCTAATATACTAATACCAACAAATATATGAGTGTATATTAGTTTATATTGGTATAATGCCACTAATACCTACATATATAAAAGTTTGCAAAAGATCTATTAGAAAAGGTTTTTTATTGTCCATAAAAAAATATCCATTGTAATTAGTGACTTTTACCAATAGGAAAAAAACCTTTGCTGAAATTTTTTTTGCATATATAAATTATTTTGTAGTGAAAATAATTAAACATTTTCATCAAATTACATTAATAAAATAATTAATTTTAAGGAAATTGAATTTTAAAAATATGAGATTTTACAATAATTATATAAATAACTATAATAATATTAGGTCTAAAAAGATCTAACAACTAGAGGTACAACGCCCCTTAGACCCCCAATATTACACCAATTAAGTACTGAGACCTCATCATATAAGTCATTTGAAGTGCGACTTGATTGATTATTACTTTTATTATAATTTTTATTATTTTAATTATCATAGTTATATCATAGTTATGTTATAATAATATTAATAATGACTACAATTTTAATTATAAATCTGGTTATATATTATATTATTAATATTTCATATAAAAATTGGCAATTATGATAATAATAGAAGTATCTTATGTATAAGAGGAATGAATATGGTTTGCCAAGGGATATAACAATAGTCGAAACATTTGTCTTCCTTATATACTAATACCAGCAAATATATGAGTGGGTATTAGTTTTGTTGGTGTAATACTAGTAATACCCACAAATATAAAAGTTAGCAAAAGATTTATTGTCATAATATACTATTATTAATAGATAAAAAATTTATATTGAGAAAACTTTATTCATTGCCCACAAAAATATATTTGCCGGTATTAGTAACTTTTGCCAACTAAAAAAAAATTTGCGACAAAATTTCTATTAGCACAAGTAAAATATTTTGTAGTGTTAACATTTTCCAGATCTCTCTATTTGATATAACATATTTAATTCTTTTATTTATATTGAATTCAAGGACTCTGTTATTATTAACCTGGTGGAACATAATGAAATATCTCCTTGGGGAAAACATGCATGGCCATTATTATTAAGTCGGTGGAACATACTCTACACTTAATAGGACAACATGCTCCTATGCACTATTCTTAAACCAAGGTAACGGTCTAAATCACCTCATAGGATAAAACGTGCCTGACCACTATTATTAAGTAGGTGGAATAGACTCCTACACCTTGATCCTAACTCATTTAATATTTCATTTTAAATGATTAATATGTTAATTATTTTTACTTATCCCATAATCATATTATGATTCACACTTATCAGAGCTTTACTATTCTTAATTCATTTAAATGAATTAGAGCACCTCTAAGGGAAAACATGCTTGGCCACTATTATCATCCGATGGAACAGGCATGTAAAACACCTAGACTCGGCTCATGTGATATTGCACTTTAAATGACTAATATTTTATTTATATTTTGTTACAACATCATAAAGTATTGACATATATATGTTCAACACATAATTAAAACATGTAAAGAACAACTGCATAGCTATCAAGGTTGTTCTCAGGGAATAAATCCAAAATCTCCATAAGAAAACCTAATTTCACATTATAGAGATAAATTCTTCCATATGGATTGTTTATCCACCAAATTACCACACATTCTAAAATATTATTATTATGAAAATATCATCAAATAAAGGTTAAACTCCAACTTCTTACATATGTGGTAACAACTATATCTCAAGAGTTACAATTCATGATGCTTACATAACCCTAATTTCACAAGTTATAAAATTTTCCTAAAGGATCATATAATAACCAATTTCAATATAAATTCTTAAAAATCCAATATTAAAAACATATCTAAAATTTGTGGTCCAACTCCAACACTTTACACACGTGATAATAAACTCATTCCTAGTGTTACTATTTCCAATTTAAGTTATTTTATCATTTTTTTGGACTTAGGTCGTTCATAAATATTCCAAACACTACCTTGGAAAGGGGTTTTAATAATGGTTATTTTATAGTTTTAATAACGGTTTTCAACCGTTATTGAATCACCCGTTATTAAATCTTTAATAACGGTTCATATCCGTCATGAAAAATACACAAAAACCCGCGAATATGTGCGTAAACTTCATATTTAATAACGGTTTTTAAGTAAAAACCGTTGTTAAAAAGGAGGTTTTAATAACGGTTTCTCAGTAAACCGTTGTTAAAAATAAGGTTTCAATAACGGTTTATATGAAAAAACTGCTGTTGAAAACCAGGTATTAATAACGGTTAATACAAAAACCATTGTTAAAACATCATCGAATTACCGTTTCGATCATTGATTATGCGTTTGTTAAACCCTCGAATACATATTAAATGAGCATAAATAAGAGATTAGAAGGAGTTTTAATAAAGGTTCTTAAACAAAACCGTTATTACAACTATATGTTCTTTTTTTTAGCATTTTTCTGTTTTGTTCCTGCCCACATACACAGTTGTATGTTCAAACAATTACCAAATCTACAATGTAAAACAACATCAATTCATACCAAATCTGCAATCACACCATAATTTCAATCAATCTATAATTGGTATGCATGTCTCAATACACCAACTATACTTAGGAATAAAAATTAGTGGGCATACCACAACTTGGTAGCTCTACACCCCAAAGTAAAGAGTTCATTGATCTAGGCTGGAAGACCGAAAGATGTAGACGAAATACAAACCTGAAAATGCATGTAGAATATATAGATCGCTACCTAATACCGAATGAATGTGTGCACGTGCTTGGCCCATTGGTCTCTAACTTCATCAATTTCATCAACATTGTATTGCTGGCCTCGTGCATAGTCATCGGTGAAAAACTACAACGCCCATGTTTCAATTAATATACAGTTAGCCATTAGGTCAAAAATATATATTTCATGATTCATTAATAGAAAAATATGGAAAAGCAAACATACATGGCTTGGATCTATGTTGACCGATCTATTCTGGACTATAAGATCCATTGCTCTACATACATAGTATCCACAATCATCCCCATTTTGCTGTTGTGGACACTGTCAAATGAATTCAGTTAGCTCTCTAACTATTATATATTAATTTGAATTAAAACAAAATACAAAATAGTTGTCTTCCTACTTACCATGATAGGCTCATATTGAAGATTCTTTGGATCTGGGACACCATTCCTACCTCTCCTTTGATATGCCGTCCGTAGTGCCCTAATAAATAGAGTTGGATACATAATATTTTAAGTATATATACCTCAAATAATGAACGTAGAATATATATATGTATGTATATATATATAAGCTAATGAAGTAAGAAGTGAAAAGTATACTAACATGTCGATAAATTCCTTCCCACCACGACGAGTGACCTCAAAAGGCACGTCATAGGTTCGAAGGGAATCAAACACATAAACTTTATTAAGATCAGGTCGGACGGTGTATAAAACCCAATGTTCAGTTGCGAGGTGAGGAATGAGATAGAGCTTGTTGTGTCCCTCAATGAAAATACGATCCGCTAAATAGTTTATGTGCCTACCCTCTGTTATTATACTACTGTCAGCTATGTAGTATGGGCACACAAACACAATAGAGGACAGCATTCCCTCCAACGTAGCGCGACTAGCTACCGACCTATATATGGACGACAATAACAATGGATATTTGTTAATAACTAATAACTCATATAAGAGGTCATAAAAATTCCATTTCTCCAAGAGTACTAAAATCTGAAATATGAAATAATGCTTACGTGACATAAACGGCGACACTCGTGGTTGACATCCATTCCTGATTATAATTGTCGCTTATGTCAACCGTCAATACCATGTAAGTAGCATTGTCCCTTCCAACATACTCAGGACGACAATCAATGGAAATATAATTATTCCTGAGGTAGTTTTGGGCATAGAAATACAATAATGCTAATGCTGGTGGAGGTTAGCGTATTTCCGAAGAAGGAATTTTTTGTGGGGCAACTGATTTTTCAGATTTAGCTCTCTTTCCTTTGGCAGCGCCCTCTTTTGTGTTGCTCGTTCTGCTAGTACCTCTCTTGGTTTTACTAGTAGGAGCAGTCTTCTTCTTTGATTCCTTAAATAATAATAATAAACAAAATATGTATTGAGCGTATATATATGAAAAAGGTATAAACAATGTAAATACTAAACAAGGTCTAATGAAGATATTGAATGTCAATACCTCTTCAGTAGTGAGATGTATCTGATCCATATGCCAAGGCACGAAGCTTCCATAAGCTTCTAGCACTGTGGTTGCCTCATCGCCCTCTTTATAACAAGGCAAGGGCGCACTACCAATGATTGGAGTGTCAATACTTACCGGCCTTGTAAGTAGGGCTAAGTTGTACCCGTGGACAATTTGCGTTTGGGTACTATGACTGATACGGACCCTTCCTTTCGCCAAAAGAGTTGAAAGATCATTCGCTAACAAGTTACATTTATGCAAACCCTAAACGAAAATATTACACATTATTAATTATTTATGACACCGAATACATTTAATAACAATTCATAGTTATGTAATGCTTACCTGGAAAGAGAAGAAAGACGTGCATCAGCTTCACAACTGTCTCTGACACTATTTACATTAGGTTTGTGAAGCTGATCATGGTCGACTAAATCAGATGGCTTATACCCTTGAGATTTGATAAATGATAACTCTTGCTCCATTGTTGCCATCCGTTTAAATGCCACGTTCAATTTCTGTGTGAGGATGGCGACTTGCTCATCAGTGTTATGAGAACCACGAGATCGACCACGTACGCTCGTTCTCGTAACACCTAATCCAAGACCCCTGTGTCTTCCAGGGTGTTCTACAATTCCTATAGCATGTGATACAATGTTATATTGGTCTACCCCCTCCTCACCATCTGACGCTTGAAGTTTGTCCTGTAATGTATATAATATATGTAAATTTAGCTTACATGAATAAGCATAATATAATAGTTTTCTAAAAGAAAAGTAAGTAGGGTTCCAAATATCTACAAACTTACAATTTTTGTCGCCGCAACATCTACATCTTCATTAATATATCCATCTTTTGTTACTCTAGCCTTCTTCCATAATGTACCAATATTAATGGACGAGGTACATGGGTCTAAGTCTTGGGCTTTGAGCTATAAATCAAAAAATATTCTTATAATGTACCAATATTATAAAATTCATCAGTACGTTGTAAATAGATAAATCACAAAATACATACCAACTCCTCTTTAAGGCCTGCATACCCTTTGCGAGCCATATTATGCCGGTATTTATTCTACTTCGCAATCTCTTTATTTTTGGCACTTTTTTCCTATGTGACAAGCCAAAACATAGTGACATAGTTATTTCAATATTATGCACAATACTAGGATCGATAAAAAAAATTTAATTGTTATCTAACAAATACCTTAAAATCACCTGTAAGACGATATGCAATAAATTGGTTCCAACTTTCTTGATCGATGAAACCGTATTGTTTGGGTGGATTCTTCCGTAGAGAACCATCCCTCTTTCTGTACATTTTCCTACGAGCTAAATATGACCTAAATGTTCTTAGACGCTCCCCACAATGTCTAAGAAGTCATTTCTTCCTACTCTTTGGCACATTAAACACTCTCTGCATTGTAAGGCATACAA
The DNA here is from genome assembly GCA_039764185.1 of Tamarix austromongolica. NCBI lineage: Eukaryota > Viridiplantae > Streptophyta > Magnoliopsida > Caryophyllales > Tamaricaceae > Tamarix > Tamarix austromongolica. The sequence continues at coordinate 94,479,244 of CM077811.1, read as the reverse complement.
ATGTATACCGATATTAATGTATTAAAATTAATAACATTTTACATACAAAAATGATTACATAAAATAGTATATTTACCGTGATTTCCTACCAAATATGCTCCTTATGACCCGTTGGAAGCTGCTTCAAATTATTATAGGAGATAGGAACACGGTTACGTGTCACAAGTGAAATGTAAGTCAATAACATGTCTGCATAAGAGTCAATGGGAAGATTGTACGCATTCCATCCCAACTCGACCAGTTCTCCTTTATTCCTCATATCTATGATGATTCTCATAATTGTCGGCCCTCTTTTCCCTTCTTCATCACTGCTATCCCTATCAATATTTTTATTGGCCATATCTCTAAAAAAAATCAATAAATAAATTATGTTAGAATGTTATGTATTGAGCATAATTGAGTTGAAAAATGCATTTAAAAAAACCAACATAGATATTATATGTTACAATATTATTACCCTCATTGCCTTCTTTTCCTTCTTTTTTCCCCCTTGTTTTCGGATTAGATTTAGGATCTAATACATATATTACTTCACGATGATCATCCCTGGCATATATTTCCTCCTCATTAATTGTATTGTTATCATCGTTCAATAATTGAGTTGCTTGCACAGCTGAGACACACTCTTTATTCCAATTGGCATCATTTTCATCATCACATTCATTGGAATTTCTTTTTTTCGTAGATAGTACTACAGATCATCTGTTATCAGCAGGGTCAGTGACATAGAATACTTGTGTCACTTGTGATGCTAAGATGAATGGGTCTTGTTTATGCCCTGCCCTATTAAGATCTACTAATGTGAATCCATCTTCATATCTAACCTCACTGCCGTTATCAACCCATCTGCAGCCAAATACAGGGATTTTAAATACAGTGTAATCTAACTCCCATATATGATCAATCACACCATAATAATTCATATCTGCATAAGTTGGATTCTTGTCTTTCGCACTAGCAACATGCATTGCCTCAGCCACTAATGTCACCCCACTGTTCTGCATTGTACTCTTCCCATCTTGTTCTTTTGTATAAAAAGTACAACCGTTGATCACATAACTGGTATATTGAAAAACTTCATAACGAGGTTTCTGAGACAACCAATGCAGGGTTTCGGAAATTAAAGTTGGGGAATTTCCGATGAGTGGAATGATGTGATCTCTTATCCAATCAATAAAGGAAAGATTATGTTTATCGATAATCCATTTCTTAGTCTTTGAGGGATTTTCAATACGTAAAGAAGTCATATGCTCTTCAATGTACGGCTGAACATCATCACTATTGTGTAATACATATAGATGTGTTGCACAGAACATGTTAGGGTATACACGCCCAAACTGTTTACCTCTAATACCCTGTCCTTCAAATTTGCCCGTATGTCGAGACTTAAGAATACCAAGAGCTTCAGCATTTGACAAGTACTTTGTGCAAAACTCAATTGCCTATTCCACCAGGTAACTCTCAACAATATATCCTTCTGGCCGATATCGATTCTTCACATAACCTTTTATCAACTTCATAAACCGTTCAAAGGGGTACATCCAATGCCCATGAACAGGTCCTAACATCTTTATCTCATAAACTAAATGAATAGTTAGATGTACCATAATGTCAAAGAATGATGGTGGAAAATACATTTCAAGTTGGCACAAAATAATCACAATCCCTTTTTGCAAGGCGTCCAAACTATCAGGATGTATAACTTTAGAGAAAACGGCTTTAAAAAACCAACAAAGCCTCGTGATAGTGATTCGAACACATTTTGGATTCCATGTATAACTTTATCTCATCATTTTCATATTTAGACTTTGTTTCCCCATGCCATATCCAACAAGTGTAACTTGTATCAATTCCATACACAAATAAATGATCTCTCAAATAATTAGCGTTGACACGCTGAATATAATCACACTTCAAACAAGGACAGACTATTCTACTAGAGTCCCGAGCATGTTCAACTGCAAACTTGATGAAAAACTCCACTCCTTCGTTATATTCTCTAGACAGATGATTTGCAGACAACCATTTCCGATCCATAGTTTTTGAATCTAGATATATCCCACATGAAAGTAATTATTAAAAATCAATTGAATTATAAGTTTAATAATTCTCAAATCACTCTTGCTTATAAAGAATTAATCTCAAATGTATCATGCTATTTTGTATATATATATATATACGAATCATGCTAAAAAGTTTCTAAAATTATATTAATGCTGATCAATGAAACTCCTCATACTTACAAAGAGTTCATATATATATATATATATATATATATATATATATATATATAGATATAGATATATACACATACATACATACGTAGAAAAATATTATACAATTAATAGTTCAAATTACAAAAGATATACATACTACAGGATTTAAGCAATATCAGCACTATATACATCAAAATGTTGCTACAACTCAAATACCTAAAAGACAAAACTCATATCTAAAACTAAATCCCCCGATAGCCTCGTCGAGCCCGACTAAAAACTATAACTCTAAAAGTCCACTCATCACGATATATCATTTGATCCCTAACATCATCGCAAGAGAGTCTACTCACGGATACTCTAGGGTAACCGAGGTAGATACTCCGAGGCAAGCTATGACGATACCTCTACTCATCATCGATGACCATCAGTTCTCTCGATATCCTATCATACTCTCTAGCAAACAACTTGTAACACCCCCAAATTTACTACTAAAAAATTCGTTTAAAATCAAAAGGTTTAGTGGAAGCAAAGGATAAAACCGTAAACTCGGGGGTATTACCGCCACACTTAGTACCAGACCGGTTCACTCCTACCGTTCCAGTACTAAGTGCTATGGCTATATCCGATCAACCTTTAGTACAAAGTATCAAAAACACAAGACAACATTTAAAATAAATCCTTAACAAGAGGTGAGTCAAACAGAAGTTAGAATACGATTTAGGATTACAACCCCAGAATATGTTTCTCAAAACAGGAATGTAATACCAAAATACAGCTAAACAAAAACGAATCCCGAAGGATCAATATCCGGATTGCCTACTCACTCACGTCAGGCCTTCCACCCCAAAACAGTATCCGATCTTAAACATGCACAAGAGGTCTGCTCCCCACCATCGGTGGATCATCACAGGACCCATTCAACCAAGGTAGTATCAGTACGGGTCCAATACTGAGTAAGTTCCACTACCCTATTTTATGGGAGAGACGTAACTATACATCAAGTGCATATTAAATCATGATACAAAACGTTGATACATTATTACGCATACTCAAACCCACATCACAAGTCCTACCATACGCATATAGTAACATATGAAACATGTGTAACATCGTATTGAAACGTATAAGGGTGTTATGACCAAAATGTAAAGTAACTCATTATGCACATAAGCAGCATGGGGTAATACAGATAATAAAAGCCGGTTATGGTCCTGGTGGGCTCATTCTTTAGATCTCTGGTAAGTATAGTAGATTCACGTCATAATCGTTATGAATCCATGAGAGTGAGGGAACCCCACTATTATAGCCGGTGGATCGGTCACTTATAGGGCAGAATGCACCTAACCACTATTATATGCCGGTGGATCGGTCTCCAGGGCAGAACGCTCCTGGCCACTATTATGCCGGTGGATCGGTCTGGTCCCAACTCTCATGGTGTTTCACTGTGATTATAACGTATCTTTCCATTATTTGTTTATAAGTCATTTCACACCATAATCTTTGTTAATCCATGCGAGTACGGGAACCCCACTATTATAGCCGATGGATCGGTCACTTATAGGGCAGAACGCACCTAACCACTATTATATGCCGGTGGATCGGTCTTCAGGGCACAACGCTCCTGGCCACTATTATGCCGGTGGATCGGTCTGGCCCCGACTCTCATGGTGTTCCACTGTAAGTATATAATATCTTTCCCATGGTTTAATTACAACATACTGTTTGGTTTGTTGAGCTCGGGATCCCCCACTATTATAGCCGGTGGATCGGTCACGTATAGGGCAAAACGCACCTAACCACTATTATACGCCGGTGGATCGGTCTCCAGGGCACCCCGGCACCTGGCCACTATTATGCCGGTGGATCGGTCTGGGCCTGGCTCAACAATCTTACTCTTTAAGTAATTAGTATCTTATTCGTGTCTTATCAAAAAGCTTTCCACCCTTGACATGCATATCAACTACCCTCTACTTCTTTCCTCCCCAGGGGCCCGTCCCATATCTTGAGACTCCTGTGCCCCTTATCACACCCTGATGTCCATCCCCTCTTACTCTTATACATAAGGAAACGTAGTAAGGGCACACTCTCCCGAGAATGTGGGCTAACCCTAACACAACGATATCGATCCCTCATGTCCTCACCCCTCGAGGGCTCCTCCTTGGAAAACCCTAATTTGGGCCTACATGGCCCAACTCCTTCTTACTCATCCTAACTTTACTTTGTTCTTTGTCTCGCATCCTGTCTCTACTAAGAAATTCCCAAAATATATCCCTTTATTCCCAAACTCCGCATGTGTCCGCCAAACCCTAGTTGGCCACACCAAACCCTAGCACTTTACTTCCTCCTCAAGTAACCTCCCCTCTTTGCCCCAAAACCTCTTCTCTCATTTAGAAGCCCATACTCATCCTTTATACAAGTGGACTCTCACTCTCAACCCCATACTCCATCCTTCCTTGATCATTTTTACCCTTGTACCCTTCAAATTGCTCATTTCCTCCCAAAACCCTAATTGGATCCCTTAGACACCTTTACATCGACCCACGTGAAATTTTGCACCCAAGTCTCCAATGGACCCGTAACTTTGACATTATCTTATTTACTTCTTAAATCAACTTTCCTCACGTAAGATTCATTCCCATGCACAATTTAAACACTCCATGCAGCCTCTCCAACACCCACTTACACACAAAACCCTAATAAGGTCTCTTATGCATTAACTTACGTACTATTTTTCATAATAATTCTCCAATCATTCCAAGACTCTCCCAAGCTCTTACTTACAACCCAAACAACTTTCATATGTAAGGGTCATGCCCATACAAGGTCTAGTTCCCCCATGTAACTTCCCAAACGTCCACTTCCCCGTTGTTCTTTTATTATCATTTCATGCTACCCCAAACCCTAGCATGCATGTCCTAGAGGGCCATAACAAGTCACATCATCAACATTAACATCAAACATGGAACATGTCATACACGTATAATATAAGACACACACAACATACCTCATGATCCACGCTGCGCTACACAAAACAAGTTATTCATAACACACGCATAATGCACATCAACATGGCATACTCATCATTCACCCACACATTACATCACACATAGCACAAGGCCATAGCTTCGTCCTTACTAAATACCCATAAGTAGAGGTAAGTAGAGACTTACCTGGATCCGAAGCTAGCTAAGCGAGATAGGAGGGAGAGAGATCACTAGCTCGTGGATCCACGAGAAAGCTTTCCTAGATCTGATAGAAATCGAAACTAAATTAGAAACTATTCTATCAATCAATAATTCACATATTATAATTAAATAAACACAAGCGACACAAATGATCTTTCTCAGAAAACGTGTCCAAAACCTAGAACTTAAAAGCATAGCTCTATTAAGATTTAAGATTAAATATAATTCAAAATAGAGTAATACAAATACACTTAGGACATTTCCAATTAATTTGGAAAGACCGAGAAAGAATAATCGCTCATAAATTAATTTTTCGAAAATAACTTATTTATTAGGTTTTAAAACTAAATAGGTAACCAAACCATTTACATAGAACCAAATCCAAATCGATTAGGTTAAAACAGAATTTAAATGATTTAAAACCCAAAGATAGAAATTGATTAGATAAAATACACATAGCAAAATCAATTTTATAAAATCATCCCCGAAAATTAGGGTTTTAAAACCCACGACACAAACTCAAGTAATTCAATTTAATCAATTCAAATTAAAGGTATTATAAGCATTTAATACCATTTCAACTATTTCTATACATTCAATTTTAGAAAAACAACAATATAAGTAATCGATTTCATAATTTCACTTGAAATTTAGGGTTTTAGGCCCGAAAATACAATTCGTTAAAATTCTATAAATTTAATCAAATTGAATGTTTAGAAATGTAATTAAACACATTTAATAACATATCGAATAATCAATTGCTCAAAACTAGTAAAAGAAATACACAATTTAGCACAATTAGGGTTTTTGAGCCCGGAACGCAAACCCGATCAATCCTTGCCAAAACATATCAATTGACGGTTCGAAAATGTAATTAAACATATTCTAATGTAATTTATATAGTCAATTGAATAAAATAACCCGATTACTCAAACCAATTTAAACCCGCGGGAATTTTGACCTAAAAATCCAATTTTGATCAATTACGCACAATTTTCCCAAGTCGACACTTCCAATATAAAATTAAATACATTTTAAACGATATTATAAAATCAATTGAGCGGGACGGCTCAATTATACGACCAAATTTCATTACACTGGAATTTTGACCTAGGAATCAAATTTCGATAAAACCTGCATAAATTTCTCAAATTGACGGTTCCAAAATGAAATTGGATACATTTTAAAACACTTTTTATAATCAATTTATCAAAAATAGCTAAATCGAACGAATCCGAAAAATTCGGGCATAACCCGGCCAAAAAATCAATTTTTTCAAAATTCCAACACAACCACACAATTAACCTATCCAAATCAATCTTACAGCACATATATACATAAACAAACAATCAATTTAGCTTTTCATAAGATAATTCATACTCAATTAATCAAATATATATATTAGGGTTTTCGAAAATTATACCAAACAAAAACCGATAAATCGGGGCAAGGGAAGGCTGGGGAGGCTTCGTCGGGGGTCGGAGGTGGCTCGCCGATGGTCGCCCGAGTTCGCCGGTGACCGGGCGGTGGCGCGAGCTGCTTGGCCTGCTGCTGCTGCTGTCGCCCGTTGCTACCGGTGGTTGTTGTTGCTGCGGTCGAGCTGGCTGCTGCACCTGCTGATGCGTCGCCGACGGTCGCGCGTGGCAGGAGGTTGAAGGTCGGCGGCCGACGAAGGAGGAGTAGGGAGGAGCTAGGAGGAAAGGTGGCGAGGGAGGTCGGCTAGGGTTTCGATTGCATAATAGGGGCACACAGGAGAGGGGTCGGGGTAGGGAAGAGAGAAAGAAAAAGAAGAGGGGGGGTCGGGGGTCCGACGGGTGCGGGGTTCTTTTTTTTTTGGGAATTCACATATAGAATAAAAGACTAAATATTTAAAAATTACCATTTGACGATTTTATCTAAATTTATTAAACGAAAATTATTTTCGAAACTACCCGAACGCTTAAAATAATTAAAAAGGTTATATAAATAATTTTAGAAACATTTTCGGAAGAATTTACTAACGAACGTAAAAATTTATATTATTTACGGAAATATATTATAAGACCCTAAAATAATATTTAAAAACCTATAATAAAATATTTAAGTCAAATTCCAATAAATGAAGACTAATTTTAATAATTTCCGAAATCGGTTTTCCACAAACTAAAAAGCGTAGAACGGAAGAAAATTAATTTTAAAAAGAAATTCTTAAGTAAGTTTCGAAAATATTTTTAATCTAACTTCCCACATTCAATTAATTAAAACATCGATAAAATATTACTTCCCGAAAATGATTAATTACATTTAATTATGAATTCAAAAACATTGATAAACCCATAAAACGAATCGAAATTAAAATAATTAATTGTTTACATCAAATTACGCTAATAAAATCATTAAACTTAATAAATCTAGATTTTAAAAAATACGGGGTATTACATAGCTCATCCTCAATAAATCTCGGGTGTGGTGCATCAGTGTGGTAGACAAACCATTGCAAAAAAGTAGACGTAGCTGATGCCCATGGCTCTATCTGAGGCAGGGTCAACAGAAGGTGATAAGATCTGAAATGAAAGGGGTGATAGGATGAGCCACTCGCGTACAAATGAAATAGCTCGTCATATAACCATATCACATGAGTCCGTAAACCTGTATGTGGCGCCATATGAAAATACAGTGGAGGGTATGTCATCTCACTACCTACAAATGAGAACCACTAAATCTTATCATCAAGGTTGTTCTTGAAAGGATCTAAATTATAGAATATGTAAACTGATCTTCAACTAGCTAGACAAATCATAAATATATTCTACTAGATCATAACCAACTCTGTAAACCTAACAACATCAAACTATTTAAAATAAGGACATAATCTTTAGTTATATATTTAACAAATTGGCTAAACATCAAACTATCATCAAATCATTCAAGCTACGCATAGTAAATCAAGTAGATATTAATAAGATAATATATATATATATATATATATATATATATATATACATACATACATATATACATATATAGTACAACCTAATAAATCCTATATGATTATTATTATTATTATTATTATTATTATTATTATACACAATTATTCATCTCTATTTAATTTTTATCACAACACCGATGCCCAACCAACCTCCTCAACTTTTCCCCATGCACAATACCCTTTTCCTTAGGATTTTTCCCTATAGCCCTAGTTTATATTTAGTATAATAAACGATAAACCCTAACCCTAACCCTCCCCCTCCCCTAACCTTAACCTTAACAATAATTAACCCTAATAAATTATAATAAAAACTAACACTAAACCTCATAATGTAATGATCCTAAACCTATAGCTAACCCTAACCCTAACCCTAACCCTAACACTAACCCTCCCCCTAACCCCAACCCTAACCCTAACGACAATTATTTTAGATTATATATACACATCTTATATATAAATATATTATAAATATATATACATATAATAGAACACATATAAACACACATTTTACGGAATATAAATACACGTCTTACAAAATATATATTAAAAAAAGCATATAAATACACATGACCTGTATAATAATGTGATTGCTAAAAAAATATATATACACCTTAATTTTATACTTAGAACGTACATATCTTATGATAATAATATATATTTTAGGCTTGTGGATTCTCTTAAAATAATAATATATATTTTTATGAAATAGATTATAAACACATTTATATATATATATATATGTAAATTAAGGTCTTGGCCACAATAAAAAAAGGACAACAATTTTTTCACCAACACATCAAACAACAGATTTTCGAACAACAAACCGCAAGTTTACAATAACAAACAAACACAACCTCTTCGTTATATATATATATACATATCAGTAGAGAAAAATTAAGCAATGAGGGAAGAACAAACACATATGTAAAGGGAGCGACGACGTGCAAGTTGAGAATGGCAACGACGAAGGTACAAATGCTGGCTATGTTTGCAAGAATGACAGAGGGGTGGTGGAGAGATGGCGGTGCGACGGTTTCCCTTAATTCAGAGGAGCCGGAGTGGTGGTGCAAATGTTTGCAAGAGAAAGAGAGTACGAGAGGGAAGCGAAAGAGTATGAAATTTTTGGCACGAAACAGAAGAGAACGAAAAAAAGGAACTTTTAATAACGGTTCTTACAGGAACCGTTATTAAAACTTTGCCAATTTTGACAACGGTTCTTGTTTGAACCGTTATTAAATCATGTTTTAATAACGGTTTTATGTCAACCGTTATTAAAATTCCCATGCAAAATTTCACCTTGCACTTTTAATAATGGTTATTACCTAAAACCGTTATTAAAACTTCCCGCACATTAATTTTCACGCATTTGATGACGGTTTTCGAACCATCGTTATTAATTTCCCGTTATTATTTCTTGTTTCCGTAGTAGTGAAATATTAAAAATGCTATTATTAGAATATTTTAACCCATATATCACATTAAAGTAAATAAATTTTTTATTTAACACATATTGACCATAATACCCTTAATAATAACCAAGTTCCCTTATTTTGTAAAAACTATATGTGTCTGATGTTCTTACTTCCAAATCCTCAATTTGTTACATCACCATACCTCTTAAATATACTTATTTCCCACTTACCATACTTAGTCAAATCAACATTAAAATAAGATATCGTATAAGTGCATACTTTTCAACTTACTCACTTTTCACAAATTAATATCACATTACCACATCATAATATTAGAAATCATCACATTAATACCATAATAATAAAAATATGATAAGCCACACAATCATATATAATATTTATCACATAAACCCTAGTATGCTCACCAAAAAGGACACTGGTTTTTAAGCATATATATCCTCCCCCACCTCCTATGGAACCTCTGTACAATAACCTAAGAGAAAATTATTAAATTAAAATAATAACTTAAGTATATAACCAAGGAAATACTAATGTAATGGAGAGTGAAAGAAGGAGAAAAAACTAATTTAAACTAAGGTAAGACTTGGGTGGGAATTTGTGTCAAAATGGAGTAGGTAACTATGGGATGTACCAAGGTGAGGGGGTAGTAATGGAAATTTGTGCCATTTCTAAGATGTAGGGATTGGTGAAAAATGCTAATGGGTTGGGGTAGGGGTTGGTCGAGAAGGTTTAAAGGTAGGAATTTGTTTAGGTGGCCAATGCTAAAGGGAAGTTGGAGGGGGGGGGGTTGCGGTGGTTTTGGCCCCTCGTGGTTGGTGGTGAAGAAACTTGTAAGGCTTTAGTGGTCAATGTTTGACTTGCTCAATTTTTGTGGTATTTTTGGCCATGGCAAGAAGAAGGAAGGGAAGGGAAGGAAAGAAAGGCTTAATGGGCAGTGCTATTTTTTAACAAAAAATAGAGAGAGAGGAAGGAAGTGGTTTGGGGTATTAAATGTGCTACATAAACACACACACATTCACCTAGAGAGTTGGTATGGAGAATGGAAGTATGTCATGTAATGTTTTCAAACAAACCCAAGAACTCATGGCATGGATGATGATGAGGGGTAAAGGAAATGAATTTAGGGTAAAGGAAATAAAAAGAAAAAGAAAAGGAGAGGGGAAAAAGGGGAAAGAAGGAAAGAAAATAGGTTTGGGTTTAGGATTATAATTATGCTTAAATAATTTAGGTTAGGATATTTAGGAAAAATTAATTATCAACCATCAATGGTTAGGTTTAGGTTAAACATATTAATAACATGGATTTAATATTAGAATTGGGTTAATATTTAGGATTAGGAATTAGGATAAAGTAAAACTTTAATTCTCTAATATCAAAATTAGATTAAGAGATTAATTACTTGGGATTAGGGTTAGCTAAAATTTGGGATATTGCGTTATCACTCCCTTAAAATAGACTTCATCCCTGAAGTCAATAAGTCAAGTTTGGGACAAAATAGCAAAAGGATTAAAGGAAAGATAATCTTGGTTGTTGACTCTACAAGAGTTGACACAACACTAGCGGGACTACACCCTTAAAAGAGAGAGAAGCCCAAATCTTAACATATATATGTTGAAAAGCTCAGGATGTGAATCATGCATTTCCTTTTATATCTCTTAGGTTTCCTCCTCTACTCCATGGCGGCTCCAAAGAATATTTAAGAGTAGAAGTGAGATTTTTCGGGTTTGACACATCGTGGTGTCGAGAATCTACAATGGCCTATCCTCATAGGGTAATGGATCATTAAGCTTGATCTCATTGGATTAGATCACATGGGATGGATCTTCAGTGTAGTTCCTTAGCAAAGAGATGTGGAATACATTATAAAATTGGGCTAACTATGGTGGAAGTGTTAGGGAGTATGTAACCTTGCTAACCCTATTAAGAATCTCATAAGTACTAATATATATCAATTTCAACTTACCTTTCCTACTAAATCTCTACACCCTTTTGGTGGGTGAAACTCTCAACATAAATATGTCCCTCAGCTCAAATCCATCACTACAATACCTATGATTTGCATAGCTTTTTTGACAACTCTAAACCTCCCTCATCTTGTCTTTGATCAATTGAACCTATTGATTCATCTCCTTAATCATCTATGATCTAGGTAAAACAGTCTCACTAATGATGCTCCAACACAAGGGTGTCTGACACTTTTATCCATATAATGCCACAAAGGGTGCCATCCTTATGCTATCTTGATAACTATTTTTATATGAGAACTCAACCAAATGTGAATGATCCTTTCAACTGCCTCAGAAGTTCAGAACATAAGCCCATAGCATATCCTTGAGTTTTTAAAGTGTCCTCTCAGTTTTTTGTCTACATCTAAGAAGAAGGTAGTACTCATCCTCAACTTTATGCCTATAGCCTCCTACAACATCCCCTTAAAGTGTGAAAGGAATATTAAATCTTGATTGCATACTATGTTAGTAAGGATACCATACTTAATCATCACAAACCTCATGTAAGCATCAGATAACTAATCCATAGTCTAAGTCAAATTCATTAGCACAAACACCACTAACTTAGTCAACCTATCGATGAAAACCTCAATCATATCACACCCATTGTGATTCCTCGATATCCCACTCACAAATCCATCAAGATGTGGTCCTATTTCCACCACTCCATCTTAGAACATCTAAAGGTTTGACCAACACTACATGTCTTAGGCACTTGATCTTAACCTTTTGGAAGGTCAAACACCTTGACACAAAATCTGATACCTTTCTCTTACGATGCCACAAATAGATCCTCTTGAGTTCCTTATATAACTTATCCCCTCCTAGGTGGGCTATTAAGCATTGGTATCCTCCTCTAAAATTTGGGACTTAAGATAAGTACAACTATGAGGTACACACCAATAACCCCTATAGTAAATGCTACCATCCTCATAAATCTAGAAATCCTTAGCTCAAACATCCTATATCTTTTGCTAAATCCTCTTACGGTTAACATCCCTAAGGTGTCCTGCTTGGATCTCATCAAACACAATCAACATAATTGCCAAAGAACTCATCCAAACCTTTAAATGTCCATGCTGGATCAACTCAAGCAACCGATCAAACACTAAAAAAACACTTAAGAAGTGTGATGTCTTCTTACTCAAGATATCTACAATGATGTTAGCCTTACCCTCATGGTAGGTGAACTCGATATTATTATCCTTCACTAAATCTATCCATCTCCTCTACCTCATATTCAACTCCTTCTATGTAAATGTTTACTTGAGGCTCTTATGGTTGGTGAAGAATCTGCATCGAGTCCTATACACATAGTGCTTCTAAATTCTTAACATGAAGACAACTACTACTAACTCCAAGTCATGTGTTGGGTAGTTCTATTCATGCTGCTTCAACTAGTGACAAGGTAAGCCACTACCGTACCATGTTTCATCAACTCACAATCTAGTCTGTACTTCAATGCATTGCTTTATACCTCAAACCCCTCCAATCGTGATGGTAGAGTTAAAATCAATGTTATAATCAGATGCTGTTTCAACTCATGAAATGGTCCCTTATATGAATCACTCCATTAAAATTTGTTTGTATTTTTTAGAAGGTTTTTCAAGGGATGAGCTACCTTCGAGATGTTCTGAACAAACATTTGTAATACCAGACCATGCCCAAGAAACTATAAACCTTGGGGATGCTAGTGGGTGCCTTCCCACTACTACAAAAAGGGAAAATAATAATGGGACATTAATAACGGTAGTTTGAAAACCGTTGTCAATCGCGTGAAAATTAATCGGCGGGAAGTTTTGATAACGGTTCTAGTTAAAAACCGTTATTAAAAGGGCAACGTTAAAATTTGGACGGATGTTTTAATAACAGTTTTATATAAACTGTTATTAAAAGAGGATTTAATAACGGTTCATATTAGAACCGTTGTCAAAAGTCAGAAGCTTTTAATGACGGTTCTTGGAAGAACCGTTATTAAAACCCTAAAATCAAACTTTTATTTCGCTCGGTTCTGTTTCGTGCCAAAGTTTTCAGACTCTCTGCACTTTCGTTCTCTTGCTCTCCTTCTCCTTGCAAACCCTTGCACCACCACACCGTGCACCACCAACTCGCACCGCCAACTCTCCACCACGCCTCTACCATTGTTCTGAAGCTAGCTGGCACTTGCACCTTCATCCTCCGTCGTGTTTGAAGCCCTTGCCTCTCTCAACATTCTCACCGTCGTGTTTGTAGCTAGCTCACTTTATGTATGTGTTTGTTCTTCCTCTCGTAACTTTTTATCTACTTATATAAATGCATGTCGCCAGGGTTTCGTTCGAAAATGTGTTGTTGAATGTTGGCTGAAAATTTTGCTGTTTGTTGTTGAATTTGTTGCGTTATTGTTATATATTAAGAAATGCATGTGTTGGCCGAGACCTTTACATATTATTGTTGTATTTGTTTGTATGGAGAATATAGATTCAACATTATTTAGAGCTACAACCATAATAAACAAAAGAGAAGACATTATTGAGGTTATTTAGAGCTAGATTTAACTATAAACTTTGGAGGGTCATAACTTTTTCATGGGACCTCGGATTTAGGTGATCTAGGAGGCTATTTTGGGTATTTTTTCGAGATCTAGAAGTGGAAAAAGGGCGTAGCCGGCTTGGGCAATTTTGGAGCCCAAAAAAGGCCATTTTGGCCTCTAAATTGAGATTTTTTTGTTACATACAAGTCATACAACCTTGAGGGTATATTTTTAGGGCCTTTTTTACAAATTGAACCTTTAATTTAGACTATCCTGAAAACCTTTTTCACATTCTAGGGTATGAGGGTGTTATATAACCTCTTGATTAAAGTGGTATTACATGTTGCCTACCTTTGTATTTTTTATATAGAATTTATTCTACAAACAACCATTATATATCTACCCCCTTGTATTATTTTGTATGTAGGGTAATACATGTTTTCAGTTATTTTATTTTTTACTTTTATCAGAATTGTTTTTTCTCTATTGTTTATCTCTTTATCCAGCCATCCATCTATTTAGCCTCATTGGATATCTTACTTCTTAGTTCTCACTGTAATTATGCCAATTCTGTGTAATTATGGAGCTTTAGGTACCTCCAAAGAGCTACTGGAACCAGATCTTCGAGACAAAGGAACTTAGATGATGATGAAATTGAAGTTTTTAAGGGTTCAAGTGAAGAAGACGAGCAATGGATCTTATAGTCCATAATAGATTGGTCAATATAGATCCAAGCCATGTATGTTTACTTTTCCATATCTTATAGTCCGATAACTATGCACGAGGCCAACAATATAATGTTGATGAAATTGATGAAGTTAGAGACCAATGGGCCAAGCACATTTACATACAACTGTGTATTTAGCCAGGAACAAAACTGTAAAAACTGAAAAAAAAACTAGAGTTTTAATAACGGTTCTTATAAAAACCGTTATTAAAACCTTGTTTTAATAACGGTTCTGATGAAAACCGTTATTAAAATGTAGGTTTTAATAACGGCTCTTCTAAAACCGTTATTAAAACTCCCGTTTTTAATAAAGATTTTCATAAGAACCGTTATTAAAACCTACGTTTTAATAACGCTTTTCATCAGAACTGTTATTAAAAACTGGAGTTTTAATAATGGTTTTTAAAAATCGTTATTAAATATGAAGTTTACACACATATTTGCAGGTTTTTGTGTATTTTTCATGACGGTTATGAACCGTTATTAAAGATTTAATAACGGGCGATTCAATAACGGTTGAAAACAGTTATTAAAACTATAAAATAACCGTTATTAAAACCCCTTTCCGTGGTAGTGTCCACTCGGTCAATGTCAAAATATTTGCTGGGTCCACGGTCACTCCTGCTAATACCACATGGCCCAAAAAATCTACGTCCTAAGGCCAAACCTAAGACTTAGAGAGTTTAACATACAACTTGTGCTTTTTAAGGATTGACATTATTGTATGAACATGCTGCTTATGCTCCTTTCTATTCCAAGAGTATAATAAAATATAGTCTGTAAAAACCATCACAAACTAATTGAGGAACAGCCAAAAAATCCTTACCATTAAGTCCATAAATATGGTAGGTATATTGGTGAGCTCAAAAGGCATCATATTGAAATTATAGTGCATGTATTATGCCCTAAAGGCCATCTTTATTTCTACCTTGGTGATGTGAAACTGATGATATCCTGACCTCAATTTAATCTTTAAGAAGATTGAAACATTCCTAAATTAATCAAACAAGTAATCAATCATCACAAGTAGATAATGATTCTTCACCATCAATTGGTTTAGACCCTGATAATCGATACACAAATGAAGGCTCCCATCATTCTTTTTATGAAGAGAACTGGTGCTCCTCATGGATACATACTCAGGCGAAGGTATCCGTGAGCCAAGATATCCTCAAATCGAGTCTTTAACTCCTACAACTCAACTAGTGTTATCTAATAAGGTGCCTTTGAAATTGGCTTCACCCTTGGTACCAACTTAATGGTGATGTCTATTTCATGTACCAGCCGCATATCCAATATATCTTCTAGAAACATGTTAGGAAATTCCCATGTAACTAAAATATCCTCCAATGCTAAAATACCCTTATTCAACTCCTAAACTCTACACAAATTTATAGGGTAACCTCTCTGCCCCAATGATTATAGTATATATGCATATATGACCTTACTATATTAGACTCCTAAAACACAAAAATACCCTCAAAGATTATTATTTTTTACCTAATGTTAATTCCTTCATTGATTAGCATCCAAACTAAAATAACAAAAATTGCCTTTACATCAAATACCCCATTGAGCTAAAAACATCCTAAACATTTTTTTCCCTTCTTCTCAATATCTATGATGGAACCAAAATAACAAAAATATCCCTTAAACTATATACTCCTGTCACTTTGATATCGAATTATATATCTTTTGTAAACTAAAATGATAAAACTACTCTTTTGTACCTAAAATGTAGCTCGTTGACTATTTTTGTTTCCTTCTAAGAGCTATGATGAAACTAAAATGATAAAGCAACACTTTTCACCAAAAAAAATCTATAACTTTAAATGCTTATTTTTCTTGAATAACCTAAAATGGAAAAACAAATACTCTTTATACTACACACCCTTATGAACCCAAAAATCACCCACAAGCTTTTTCTCTTTTAATGACTATGTTGACTACCATTCACACAATGTACCTCTATCACTTTAGATACCTGATTTTATTAAATGAACTTAAATGATAATGTTAGATAATTATCTAATGTTGGGCTGTTGTAAACTATATTTCATATAAGTTATACGATATATAAGTAATTGACATAGTTCTAAAGTATTGGGGATTAATATGTTTAATTTGATTTGGACCCATATATGTAGAGACTTTGAAAGTTCCAGATTGTTGATTGATTTAACTAATAGAGTAGTTATCTATATATATGATCATAGTTCCTAGGTCACATACACCTCATTCTAATTGATTCCTATTAGTCATTAGAAACATATGAGCACTTGCCAAATCTAGAAGACCATGGTATCATTCGTTTAATTTATCTATGAAATTTGATGGTAATAATCCTTATTGTTGCTATTTTTCTACTATAATGCATGCAAGTTTTATGAATACAACTATTTTTCTACAATATAAATGCATAATTTATGAACTAATCTCCATAAAAAACCCCAAACAACGTTAAAATGTGCAATAAGATCTGTGTATTGTCCGTGCTCCCATATATAATGTGATATCATATTGAAATTGAAAAGGAAATGTTGCATTTCTAATAGAAATAAAATAACACAAAGAAGATATCCACATTAAATGCCTAGAAGACTAATTTTCCACAATCTTGAACTTTTACTTTATGTTATGCTATTGATATCCATAAAAATATAGTTCTTTAATATATGAAACAATAAATATGTTGACCTTATAGGGATTTGATGATAATAAACCTTTCAAAGGTTTAATTTATTTGATTTGATGTGCATGAACTTTAACTTTCACAATTAACTAATCAAAGCACCAAGCCAATACATAATGTGCATAGGATTTCAAGATCACATGGTAACATTTTGCACAAGCACGAGGTAAAATTTAAAGCCTATCAAGACTTTATAATATATGATATATATTTATCTAAGTCTTAAGTTCAAGTTGTAGATTATTTTTGAGTAAAAGTAATTTTATTTTTCACTTGACAAGATGCTTTAAGAAGTGTTTCTCAATTCCTCCAATATTATTATGGTGGTTCTAATTAAATAATGATTTAGTTGAAACTAGCGGTCTAGTTCACTTAATCAACTTAGTATGGTTAGTATGGTTGTTCTCAAGTCCTCTAGTAGACCTAAATGCATTAAGTGGTTACATTAAAACTAGTTGATTGGAAAAGGAAACCATTAGACTAGTTTCTTTGACTAATTGATGGTTATTATTAGCTAACAACTAGTTTGGTAACAAATTAAGAGGTAACAAGTGGTTTGGAAAAACTACTTAACTAGTTAGGCCAACTAGACTAATGGAACAACTTATGTGCCTCAATACATCCTCTATAGAATTTTATCCTAGGATAAAAGTTATTCAAAGGTTTTTGAAACTAGCTAAGGTTTTTCTATACATATTCGTTAGATTTTTGTCATAGGATATAAACCAATCCACGAATTGCTCACGCCAATCAAATGGTTCGTCAAAATTTTAGACAATTATATTTATAAATATGTTTACTTTACATTGGAATTAGTCGGTAAACTAGATCAACCAACTAGTTGCTTATTCTAATTGACCAATCTAAGCCTTATTTCAAATTTTATAAGTTTCATTATCACTGATAGTGCATTAATTTCACCTATGACTAGGATCAAGAACATATTACTCAAATAAACCTTATTTAATGACACCAATAATTTCTTAAGAATTAGTGAAGCATACATATACATGCTAGTTTGAGGAATTATCAATATTTGTGATTACTAAAGGTAAGACCCATCTTTTATAGTGGTTTTATTATCATAATCCTAGTAAGGTTTTCACTCTAATTTATGTTTTGTTGAGTATTATTGGTTCTCGTTTAGTTAAGATTGAGGAAAGGGGGGGGGGTGAGAAAAAGATGTTTTACAATGGTAATTTTTGTTGGTGGGAATAGTTCTTGGAGTGACTCTTTATACTCGGACAACCATTTTTGTGAAAACGAACTAGAAACATCTTACCATGCCTAATACAATTCCATGAGGAGGGATTATTCTTGTTTCAGTTAAAATACAATATTGGCCTAGATTTTATCTATGATAGTCCATGCATGAGCTTTATGAACTAACCTTTAGTGTTGGAAATAAGGATGGATACTTTTGAGTTGAAAATAGAAAAAATCCAATACCTATGAACTTGGACTATGTTGCTTGGTATTTCTTCTCTGTTATAGTCTTAAAATTTCTCAAGTTAACTTGCTACCTATATTAGAGTGCCTATGTGTGCTAATTCTATTACAAATTCTAATGCTTGAATTTCCTTCATGAGGCTTTTAGTGGAATTAGGTGCTCAAAAGGATCTCCATGAGATTATAACCATTAAAAAAAACCCCATGGAGGTGTGCTGCAACAACCTATATCTATGTGTGGAAACCACAACTTTGTGTTCATTATAAGAAGTTTGGGCATATTATTTTTCACTATACAAAAATTCAAACTAGAAGGTGAAGTGAAATAGTAATGGAAAATAATGCATGCTCAAAGAAAGGAGTTAAAATAACTCGTAGTCTAATTAAAAAAAAGAGCACGACAAGACCATTCAACAACCAACTTCCACAAGGTATTTGAATTCATATTCAACATATTGGTAGTGGTACTTAACTGACTGCAAGTGTAACCGACATCTTAAAATATATGCAAACTCTTACCTACCTATGTGTATATCCATTGCTTGTTATATCCTTTGCTACATGGTTCTTTCAATGTTAAAACTATTCAAAAGCCTTTTGCATGATGAAAAAAGAGGGATAAATTTGGGGAGTTTAGATAAAGGATTCATGCATGGTAATTTTTTGTATTTTTTAGTTGATACATCTTATGATTATAATCATTACACCTTTTGGTTTTTCATCATCAAAAAGGGAGAAGTTATTAACCTTGTAGGTCAATTAATTTCACTTCTATTTATTTTGATGATAATTAAGTTATTTTAGAGTTTAACTTGTCTTGTTAAGTGTACATGTGAAACATTGTAACTATTGAAATTTTCATCATTTAACAAAATCAAGAGCTAAGGAGATTAAAATTGCACATAATATCTTAAGTACATATACAAGGATCAACAATGAAGACTTTGAAGACTTAAGAGCTTATGGTAGAATTTTCTTTAGGTCTTTAATGTTATGATGTTTTGTTGTTATTCTTTGATCCTTAGATTTTTCATGTAGAAAGTGTTAAATTATCTTAGAAATTAGTTTTGAAAAGGGTTTTAAGTTGGTTTATTCTTTGAAATTATTCTCTAAGTATTTTAAAGGGTATTTGTTTTCTGCTAGTATCAATTGACTTGTTTTTGCCAAAACTAAGGCATTGATTTCAAGAGAAATAAAATTGTTGTGGAATTAGTATGGATTTAGAGATATCCACACCAAATCAAGGTTAAAAATATTATTCACAATTGAGAACTCAAACACAAAACATAACAATTCAAGATAAAATAAAGATTGTTATTCATGCTCTTATGTAATTACAATATGGTTAAACCAATCAATCAATTAATCACACATATTTATAATTTTTTTTGATGGATAATTCTCTAGAGAAGAAGAATAAGTTGGGATGCATGACTCTTGACATCTAGGGTTTCAATATATCTCATTTTATAGAAGAAAAAACCCTACGGGTTAAAACAATGTGTTTTAGAAATATAGCAAAAATGTGGTCCATATTTTGGAAATATGAGACCCCCATATTTATTTCCTTACTTTTAACTTTTTTCCAAAACACATCAAGAATTCCCAAGAGAATCACGGTTCGTGTTTATTAACACCCCTAGTATTTCTCACACAAAACTCCAAATTATACCAAACTTCTCGAACACATGCATGAATCAACACAATGTTATGTTGTGTTCAAATATCCAGTAAAAACCCACAATTCGCCACCTTGACACGGTATTTGTGACATATAATATGTAAAGACCTCAACAAAAAACCCTATCCCAACAAAGGACTTCATGTCTTGTGAACACCAATCAAACGCGAGAAACACTCAAACTTACTTACGGTTAGTGGCTTCGTTAGCATGTTAGCTGGATTATTTAAAGTACCCACTTTTTCCAACACAACTTTATCTACAACAACTATATGTCAAATAAAAGTGATACCTGAAGTCAATGTGTTTCGTTCGACAATGGAAAGAATTCTATTTCTTTGCTTACTAGCACTCTGGCTATCACCACAAATAACTAGAGCACCATGACCAAACCCTAACTCTCATACTAAACCACAAAGCCACAAGGCTTCCCAAAAAGTCTCTATCATAGCTAACACACACAACCTTAGAACCTTTAAGGTTGAGCACTAGCAAACTAGTGTACCTCTGATCATTAAGACCATAACGAAGATTAGAGTAATCTGTCAATAGAATAGTCACCAACACATACTCAATACATGCTGATGTTGTATGCATCAAGTACCTCATAATCTGCACCACACCTAATGAAGATTTCTTCAAAAGACTCACGACACGAGAAATACTGCAATTCCTACTAATTATATCGTATATCAAGCATCTCACTCCTATAGAGTATAAACCAATCACTAAGAAAGATACCATAAGTGCTTTGGATTTGAGCACATCCAAAGCTTTTAGCTTGTTCTCCTCACACATTTATTTTATTGCAACAAGCAAAATATAATCACATAAAAAATAGTAACCAGTGAAACATCACATAAAAATATTTGAGTTTGCTAAAAAGACCGCATCTCCTGAGCAACACCAGCAGAATACTACAAGGCACAATCAACATCCAAAACAATCTCTGAGTCTAATATTTACTCCTGTACACCAACATTACTCACAATGTCAAAATAAATGCCCACTTGCTCCACCTGCTGCCCATATTCCTCCTCACTAGAAGAATCTATATCATCTAGATCAACAACATCATCTACCTTGTTTGAATCACCCATTATAATTTCCTACTCCACCTTCTTGTCAAGAAGGAATTTAAACTCATAAAAGATAACATATCTAGATGCAACAAGGTCATAGAATAAGAACCCTTGATTCATGTGTCAACCACGTTAAATCAAGGCCAACATCATTTGAGTCACACACTCTCAATATTGAACCTCAATAGTTTTGCTAATGCTCATACAATATCCTAACCTGCTTGCCAACAATTGCCACCTCAGCTCTTCTAGCAACCTTCAGTGTGCCTTTTTCAATGACACAACTATAACCTTTGTTTTATAAGGAATATAGAGAAATCTAGCTCTTGGTCATGTTAGGAATATGGCAAACACTAGATAAAGTGTTGACCAAATCATGAAACATCCTCACCTTCACAATTCCAATCCTAGAAACTCTGCATAAAGTACCATTTCCCAACACAACAACGCCATCTTTAACTATGTCATATGTTTGGAACTAGCTTCTATTGAGACATGCATGGTAGAAACAACTAGAATCCATAATCCACCTACCATCTAATCTAGTCTATTCATCTGTGGTAGTCATTATATCATTATCATCATTGCCCCCAGCTATGGTAGCATCACACTCATCAAATACACCATTAGTAGTATTTATATCTTTCCTATTAGGATAGTATCTCTTTATATGATCTTTCGTGTGACAACCATGTCATGTTACATTTTTCTTCCAATTAATCAACTTAGATATGTACATATTCTTATCACTAGACCCTCTCTCCTATGTTCTCCCTAGCTACCAAACCCTCACTATATGAGTCCCTAGAAGTACCGTTACTAGTAAATTGGCTATCAATCAACTCTTATTGGAGAAGGGTGGATTTCATATCCTCAAGGACTAACTCATCCTTCCTATATAAAATAGTCTCATAAAAATACTTAAAGCTAGTAGGTAAAGACCATAATAATATAATAACCAAATATTTATCATCTAAATTAATATCTATATTATAGAAATGCATAACAATAGAGTCAAATTCATCCAGATAACTTTTCAAACATTGACCCTTACTTAGTTTCAGGGTATAAAGTTGACTCTTTAACAGTAGTTGATTTACTACTAACTTGTCTTATATAATGAATCTAGCTTCAACCATAAGGTCGTCACTATTGATTCTTTTGCCACTTCCCACAAAACCTTGTTAGACAATCATAGTTATATGGTAGAGAGGGCCTTCAGATCTATTTCTTTAAATATCTCATTCGTTATCAATTCTGGCTTCTTTGAATAATTAGATAAAGTTTTACCCAATACTCCATGAATTAGAATTGCCTATATCTTCAATTATCATAATCTAAAATTGATGGATCGATCAAAATTCTAAATATCAAATCTTCTACTTATCTTGGTAATCAAATATCTTCAATAATATAGCTCTAATATGAAAATTTTGCATTATTTGTGTGGATTTAGAGAGATCCATGCCAAATTGAGATAATAAGAATATTCAAAATTTAGAACTAAAAAAAAAATAAAACAAAACAATTTAAGAAAGAAATGGAGTTCTTTATTCATAATTTTTTGCAATTATAATATGTTGAAACCAATCAATCAATCAATCAATTACACAAATCTTATCTATGATGGAGAATTATATGGAGAATAAGAAGAAGTCGGGGTGCATGACTCTCAACAGCTAGGGTTTCAACATGTGTCCTTTTGTAGAAGAAAAAATCCTATGGGAAAAATACAACTTATTTCAAAAATATAGCAAAAACACGATCCATATTTTGGAAACACGAGACCCCGGAGTTTATTGCCTTATTTTTTGAATTTTTCCCAAAACACATCAAGAATTCCACAAATAAACATAGTCTGTGTCTATTAACATATCCCCATGTTTTTCACACAAAAATTCAAATTACACCATACTTCTCCAATAAATGTATGAACCAACATAATCTTATGCTATGCTCAAATACCTATTCAAAACCCACAAACATTTTAGGTTACTTTTAGGGCGTGTGTTTCTATGTAAAAATTAGTCCACTAGTTTCATTCCAAATCACTCCTCTAGTCCTAAACAATCTACCCATTTGGGAAAATAATCCATTAGACATATAATGTGAAAAGTCACTTGGAAACAATATGAGCCTAACTAAATAGTTGCTTAATCAATCCATTAGTTCCAACAAGTCCACTAGTTATTTGTGTTAGATAACCAATCTAATAGTTATTCTAGTGATCTTGTGATGGTTTTTAAACTTTGAAATTTTCTCTAAAATAAGATAAAACAATCCACATGTTGCTAAAATTAGTGTATTGGTTCCTTTACAATAACTCTATTTTTATGATTATAACATTTTTTAGGGAAATTAGTAAACTCATCCATTAGTTTTTGCACATAAATTGATTGGTTTTGCTATTTTTTTTAAAAGAATTGTTCATTTGGTGTCCTATGTAGTATTAATAGCACCCCTAATGTCTGAGGTTCTTAGAAAAATTAAAAGAGTTTATGAAAAGAATTTTAAGCAAAATTTTTCCTTATTGATTTAATTCTAGGATCATTGCACCAATTGTGTGTTATTAATATAACACTTAATTTTGGGGCTGATAACTAGTACCATTAGTTAATATGTGTCATTTTTATCCACACACACTGTTTTTGGAAAAATTTCATAAAGGTTAGTCAGGTTTAGATTATTCTGAGCTAAATATACTTAACTATAGAGTTCACCATGAATACATTTGTGTGTCTTGTTAATATAGATAGTGTTTTTAATTATTTTAAGACTTAATCAACCACCAGATAAATTTAGGTATTAGAAAATGTAATATCTCATCATAAATTTATTCAAAATACATTTAAAATTATGTTAATGTAAAAGAAAATAGTTTTAGTTTTGGAAAGAGATTGAAAATGGGTCAAAATGTGAGTATGGATAAACTAGTCATACCTAATACTAGTCAATTAGTTTGTTCTAGAACTAAGATTTTTATCTAAAAAGAACCAACCAATTGGTTGGTGCAATCTAGCTGACTCTAAAATAAGTTGATTAATGTTGAGTAACTAGTCAATTGGTTCTCTTAAAATATTTATTTTTTCTCCTATTTTACTTTGATTCTTCACTAAATGCTTTTGAAAACTTCTAATCATTATTTTTTTACACTAATAAGCATATTTTAGTACATTGGAATTATTTTCATGATATCATATCTTTTTTTAATCCATTTAGCAAAAATCTCATAAAACCTCTTTTTGAGGTACCTTTTTTCACCAACCCTCTCTTCCTCACTCTCCTCTATCCTTTACATGTTAATGATATGTGTGGTTACTAATTAACCATGCTTGGTGTATCTTTATTCATATTTACACCCTTCATCCTATACCTTCATCACTTCTTTACTTACTCTCTTACTATCTCCACTCTACCTTCCAAAGTTAACCATCTTCTCTCTTATTTTCTCGTGTTGACCAATGGTGCTTTAAAGGCCTCATTTTTTTTATTTCCTTTAATTTATCACACTCGAATATTTTATCATTAACTCTCTTTCTCTCTTAAAATTTATTTTCACTAAACTTTCTTCACCTTCTTCTTCCTTTTTAGCCTTCTTGCAAACAAGGCTCTTACCTTTTGTTCCTTATCTTTTTTAGTTTGTTTCCTATTATCTTTCTTCTTCATCCTATTTATTTTATTACTTTATTTTCTTTAAAACAAGAAGTATTATATTTTAGATAAAGGTTGGAGAGCTATTTATTTTACTTTGTTTGGCTACCAATAATTTTTGGGAGGAGAAATAATGATGCATAATGCTAAACATATTGGATTAAGTTAAGTGTTAGTGTTGGAGTTTGGGTAGATTACAAGAAAACAAAAAATGTAGAGAAGAGGTAAGAAGATGAGAGATTCCCTTAATATTGAAATGCCTTCAAGATCAAGCACCTACACTAACCAAATAGGGTTTCAACTCTTAGCTTAAATGGTGTAAGATTTTGAGATATCACAAGACTCACTCTTAGCCTTGAGAAGGTAATTTTTGTATTTACAATTGGTTGGGTTTTTCTTCATGAAAAGCTACATCTCCCTTCATCCCTCTTACCTCTATATAGAGTTTATTCAGGCATTTAGTGATTACATTACTTATCTAACTCATAGTGAGCAGATTTGGTTACATCCCCAACCATAGTTTATACTAATATAATCTAACTAAGGTTTCTTGTATATACAATCACCTAGTGTTGATTGTTGACCCTTCATAGCCTCCCATCACATGGTGGATTCTATTAAAACCCATGAAAATTTCTTAGAAAAAATAAATTGCACATTAGGAAAGTCTAATAGAATGCTTTAACTAGGCTTAACTAAGAAAGGAAAACTTTAGCTAATTGAAAGATGTAAGTAGTCTCCTCGATAGGTTGGAAGTTTGGCCAGAATTCTTGTTGTTGATTTCCATTATTTTAATCTTAATTTTAAGGCCTTGATATCCCCAAGATTATCTTCCCAAAACCCTTAATTTTGCACATGAAATAGGGTAGCACAAGGTAGACTTCTTCATCTGAAAATGATGTGTAGGGGTAGAAAAAAATGTGGATTTTGGTGAGCCATAATGGAGCCAATTATAAATGGATTTGTGGAGCCATAATGTAGCCAAAATATAGCCAACCACATATGGAGGTCGACATATTTTTTTTTATTACATGGCTTTGCATGGCTCCTTAATAGTCTTGTTATTCATTAATACAAGTGAGAAGAGTTTTGAAATCTTTAAATTTAAGAAAATTAATAAGTAGATTATTTTTATTTTAGGATGCTCCTACAACATATAACTAGTTCATTCTCCTTGCTCTTTTGCCTTTACATATTTGAGTTGATTTTTAAATATTTTTACTAATTTGGGGTTCTTGATTTCTTAGGATAATTAAGAGTCCTTGACAGTTTTCCATCAAGTTAAGAGTATTTCTTTTACTAGAATATTTGTATATAAGGTAGGACAATATATGTGGTTGATTTCTAGATTTGTGATATGATTATTTGATATTATCTTGATTAAATTTTTATATTGACCTTGATCAACGTGTATCTTTGTTATTGGTTGTGAAAGCATAAGTTTGGTATATATATATATATATTTTGTGAGATAGTGCAACACCCCCACTTTTTGCAGCAGAAAGTTTTTTTAAGATAATGTAGAAGATTTTAAAAATCAAAGTGGAAGATGCTACCTATAGATAAATGATGGAGAGAGCTATGATCTTTCACCTAACTCATGATTGATTTAAGAAAAAAGCCGAACACAAGAAAACTAATGAGATGAAATCAATAATAGATATATAGATATGTTATAACATAATCCGCTGTAACCAAACTATAAGATCAAAGCTAATAGTTTAAATAAATAAAAGCATAAAAAAAATCCAGCATGGTCAGTAAAAAAATTAGCTATCCAGTTAGCCTAACTCTTAACTAGTGTGAAAAACATAAGACCTTAATCCCCAAGCAATGGACATATAAAGGCCCACAACAATCACAATCCCACTGTTATACTCTAGATGGGTGTTGTAATCCTATAAATCATCAAAGTCTAGCTACCCAAGGATTGGGGACATTATAATTCCATAATATAGCAATCAATATGAAGGCACATAGTAAGACAACTAAACCTAACAAGTAGGATTAGGTCCATATTGCACATTTAAATCATGCTTCAACAAAAACATAGGAAACATGCTTGATGTACATAATATAACATAATAAGAAAGATGAGGAAACCACATGCATGATATAGATAAGCTAGGTTATTAATATCCACTTGAGAGATTGCATAAAGAACGATAAGATAATGAATAAACCACAACTAAACTCCACCATGATCTATTGTTATTGAAGTAAGTCAATTGTGTGTTTTGTATTTATTACACCAATCACAATAAATGTGATACCACACCCATCACATGTGGTCAAAATACATCAAGGGAGATTTTCTCATGAGATGCCTATAATAATCTATTATGAAATCTTCTAAGACATGTTTAAATTTTTTTGATAATAAATAAAATGGTTTTATTTTGGATTAGACTTGCAAAACTATGTAAAGTAGGTATTTTTAGGGGCATCAGTTGATAATGTGATAAATTAATCGACTAAGATCCATTGGTTGACTAGTTCATACATCAATCGATGGAGAAAACTCCAAAAAATGGGCATTTTATCTAGGGCACTTTAGTCGACCGATATGCATAATTATTTAGTCTATTTCTTTTTTAAATCGATTCTTGCTTAAGTGATTTGAAATTCTTAGATTATAATCTATTTATACTAGTAAGCGCATTAAGGTGCTCGGGGAATATTTTTATATTATTTAGATCGATAAATCATTTTTATTCACTTAAAATCCCTTAAAATCACTTTTAATGTACTTTTCCTCACCTACCATCTTTTCTCTCTCCTCCTACCTTCTCCCTCTTTCCTTTGGCTAGTGCATAGCCCTCTAGACCTTGTGCTACCATGTATTGATATGATCTTGGCTTAACTTCCCCTCCTTTCATTCCGCATGCTTCATCATTCACCTCTTTGCACATTCATCCTTACACTCCTCCCTTTCCCTCACTCAAATTCAACCTTTCACCTTCTCTTCTCATCTTTATCATCCAACAGGCTTCTCTAATTCTCCTCAATTAATTTCTTTTCCTTTTAGCACACTTATTAGCCCCCTCTTTACCTTTTTCACTAAGAAATTTTTTTGAATAACTGGTCTTGTCTTTCTCTCCTACACCTCATCATTAACTATAAGAATCTATATTACACCAAATTTACTAAAATATCCTGATATATCATTAATAATACCATATCCAAAAGTCATAATATAAGTCCAGCATTTCACATATAAAAATACCAATATTACTCTTTATTTATCATTCCCAAATTAAGTTTTATTTATTTATTTATAATATTACACCTCTGCTACTCCTTTTTGTCCCTGATATTTTACATATCTTACTTAACATTTTTATGGCCCAAAAATGCTTATGCCACATCAAATTTCTATATCTCACCCAAAAGAAATGAAACCTCACTAATTCACCTAAACACCATCTAACTTATTATTTTTATAACTTAGGTCAAACTCATCTAAACCCTAAAATAGAACACAACAAATTTATTATAAAGACCTCAAGGAATAATATGATATACTTATTTACTACATAAAACTCACAAATTACTAAATTACCCTCAAGGTCAAAAATTACCTATAACCCACAAAATTCTACAAGCTTCCATAATTTACCAAAATTACACTCAACCACCCTTACATTATTAGCATTTCAAAAACTGTATTTAGCTTTAATTAAAATAACGCACAAAACCTCAAATGACCTAAAGGCTAAAAATACCACAAGCCTAAAATCCCAAGTCTTACAACTGTGACATACTACACTCATTACAATATTTAAATATAATTAATTCTACTCATCTACAAAATTATTAAAATAATATAATACACTTTCATGCTTGAAAATACCTAACATATAGAGATTTCACATAAAATAATAAACTCATAAAAATATGAATGTACTAATATAGTACATAGACAAACATAAAATTATAAACTGACCATGATTTCTAGCACCAAGAAACTAACAGGGTAATTCGAACACATAGAAACAACTAGGCCTTACTCTAGCGACATGTATCCTTACAAAAAGCTACTCTGATGTCTAAAAAATAAATACTCCTAAACAATTCCTTTAAAAATTTGATCACATAGAATAAGAATATAAACATTTGATAAAAAAATTATAGGAAGGGATATAATAGAAGAGAAAAATTAAAGAGAGGATAATAAACCCTCAAGGATTAAAAATGGCTTGGAACAAGCTTGAATAATCTTTTACCAATCTATGAATTTAACTCTATTTTGCTTAGAACAAACACCATAAATCTAAGGTTCAAGATTTTAGAAGTAAAATGATGAAAGAAAATGAAGTGAAAAATGAGGGAGAGGGTTGATAATGAGGGAAGAAACCAAGAATGTAATCCGTGAATAAGAAGAACAAGAATAAGGTAGAAGAAAGAAGAGAACAAGCAAAAGTTAGGAATTTTTCTTAGTGTAGAATGAGAAACCAAAGTGTATAATCCTCTTATGAATATGAAAAGTTTGTAGGAGAGAAGAAGCAAAGTTAAATAGGAGGGTTTCTTGCAAGTAAGAGAAGTGGTGTGAGTAATTGACATGGGTGAAAGAGTGTAAAAGAGTTGTTGGAAGATGATTTTGGTGATTATGGATAGAATTTTGGTTAAGTAAGCAAAGAAAACACATAATCTAAATTTTAGAGTCCAGATGCCCAAAAAAGATAAAAAGGATTAAAAATAGATGAAGTGAGGTAGAGTGTCCAATAAATAACTAAAAATCATAAAAATAATCAATTAATTCCCAAAAATATGGAAAATTAGGGAAAGGTTTGTAATTGATCTAAGAATCCAAATATATAAAAATATTAGGCATAGGAGCTAACTTAAGTTAAAAAAAGGAAAATCAAGAATAATGCTAGGTATCCATCTTTGGTGGTTCGAGTGAGGTTGGTGGTCAACTACCAAATGTTCTAGATGAAAGGTTCTATAATGATATTTGTAGTTTGGTCGAAGGTGAGACCTAATTGACCATTAGTTGGTTAAATTAAAAAAAAATGGTTCAAAGGGTGGAAAGGTAAAAATGAGGGTTTGAGGGGCCTAGGCACGATGTTAATGGAAAGGGTAAGGGTTAAATAAGGTATTAGGAGACTAATTACCAAGGAGTTGGGTTATAAAAGTGTGGGGGTATTACAAGCCTAGATTCTAGAGTAGGTGCCAAGTGCTTGCAAGAAGCACATGGTGAGATTTCACGAGGTAGCTAAGGGTATTATGTTAAAACAAGATTCCATATTCTTGTCACACTTTTGACACCAATTATAGATAACTTTTTATACACTCTTAAAGATGATTACCGTCTTCCATCTAGCTATAGGTGGAAAAGCCAAGATCAAATTCATACTTTCGATATTATGCTTTGAGCTTTTAGACTTGAGTTTTAGAGTTATTTAGAGAATCGCTTGGAGCTAATTGAGTTTTACTAAAATAATATTCATCACACAAGCAAATGAATAATGCCTTTTGAGGTGTTATATGGGTGGAAGTTTAACAATCCCTTGTGTTGGAGTGCCACCAAGAAGACAACTTTTTTTAGGCTCGAGATGATAGAAGACACCATTAGACATATTAGGTTGTTTCAAAACCATATGAGGGCTACCTAGGATCTACAAAAGAGCTATGTAGAATTGTAGAGTGATGTAGATAGATATGAGGTGGGTAACATAATCCTATTTAAGCTATCACTCACTAAGGGTGTATTGAGTTTTGGTTAACGAATTAAGCTCAATCTAAGATACATAAAACCTTACTATATTTTTGACTAGGTTGGAGAGGCTTCCTACAGATTAGCATTAACTATGTAGATTTTGTGGGTGCATGATGTCTTTTATATCTCTGAGTTAAAGAAGTACATAATATGTTTTTCATATATCCGAAGGTAATTTAGCTCACTGGTTTATTAACATATAAGGATTAAAAATTGATAATTCATGATGCCAGGACACAAGAGACACATCCATAAGTCATCCCATTAGTGAAGATAATTTAGTTACAATATGGGGATGAAGAGAGTACTTCGGAGTATAAGGAGGAGATCACAATAAAGAACCTATAGATTTTTGCATAAGTGTGTTATGTAGTCTAGCATCATTTCTTTTTAGTGGGCTAAACCCTCTTCATTACACTAACTCTTGCATGTTATTTTCTTTTTTTGGGTATCTTAGGGTTTTAATTACTTCTACCCTCTCAAGAATGTTTTACTTTTTGTGGAATTATGAATGAAGTACATTTTAACGTAGTGTTTTAATACCTCATTTTAAAATCATTCAAAATAGATCTAAAATTATGTAGGTGTGAAAGAAAATTATTTTAGTTTTGGAGAGAGCTTGAAAATGTGTCAAAGTGTGAGTCTTAGGTAGATTATTCAACTATTCATACCAAAAACTAGTCTAGTGATTCATCTTAGAACCTAATTTTTATCTTAGTAAGAAACAAAAAAAATATGCATTATATTTGTGTTTATCACATGATTTTTAGATGCTTGGTGCATGTTTTATTTTTAAATCAAAGATACTGGCGTGGTATATGCTCTTATGTGCAGGTATTGGCCCTAAATTTAAATATTTAATTATTTTCTGATGTTTGAAGCAACAATAGGGAAAATAATGTATTATTTGAGAAGAAAATATATATATGAGCTTGGAGAATCAATATTTAGACCATGGTCTATTCAATATCATAACAAAAAAATTTTATCAATAAAGGTTGTAGATCTTTTCATTATCTTTCCAACACATCAATTAGAGGTGAGATGGAAAATTTATGGCAAAAACATTAAAGATTATCCTAACAAGTAGCATAATGGAGTAATAGAGCTTAACATCGCTTATCCATGTTATGATATGCGATTGCATTTAGCATCAGCTTAGAATTATGTTTTCTAGATCCTAGACTACTTACCCATGTTGAGATACACTATTGTATTGGATGTCATTATCTGTTTTTTGGAAAAATTTTAATCTTGATTTGACAATTAATTTTGGGGGATTCATTTTAAACCCTTTTAGATTGTGTTGAGGGAATCTTTATAAAGGTAGTATAAGTTAATTTTCTCTCATATTCCACTTCCACTTCTGTTTTCTCTATCTAGAAAAATCTTAGGTTAGGTTTTTTCACTAAATGGTGATCATTCACTTTTTAGAGAATTGGTCTATAATGTTGTGAACTTTGAAATTATGTTATATCCTTCAATCTATTCTTTTTTTTTTTTGTTATTATGATGCTTTTTTATTCTAATTTCATGTTTTCTAGTTTAATTATGTGTGAGAACTAATTATTATAGGATGGAATTAGGTTCAACCATAGTATTCAAATAATGAATTGATTCTATTGTTCTAGTTCCCCTTTTAATTTTAATAATTTAATGGCTAGTGCCTAATTATTTAGGGTTACTTCAATTGGCCATTGATTTAATCTAATTACATTGTTAATTAAAGAAATAAAAGGTAAATATTAATGTTTGAAATTAGTAATTAAATAAGAATTGGTTGATCACAAAAGTAAGTTAGTAGTTCTCGGGAGTGTATTAAACTTACATGAATTTAATAGGTTTAATTTGGTGTAGCACCAAGAAAATAGGTTGTTAGAATAAGTTGGGCATGTATTTTAGTCATCAAAAGAGGCTAATACTTATCATATGTTAGTCATTCCTAATAATTGAGTGTTCAAATTGATGATTAAGTGATTAACTTTATTTATTAGTTTACACCAAAGTCGTAATCATTGTTCGATCCTAGGAGTTTCTTATTGATTTTTTTATATTTCTGTCATCCAGTGTTTGCATTATTTTATAGCATTATAATTGAACCTTCCATTTTTATTAGTCTAGAGAGATAAAATTAATGAAAATATGTAATTCACAGCAAAATCCTTATGGATATGATCTTGTATCGCTATAATAAGATTTATGCACTTGTTGATTGAAATAAACAAGTTTTTAGTGCCATTGATAGTGGAATTCGTCTTGGTTACTATTATATCTTTTCATTATTTTCTTTGACTAGACCTTTTAATTTATTTTTATTTTTATTTTTACTTTTATGTTTGACCTACACCCTTAGTTTCTTATGCATAAACCCTTTGCTTTCCATGATTCCTAAAACTTGGAGAATTGATAGAGTGCAATCCTAATATTAAAAAGACTTTGAGGATTATCAATAAATGGATAAGAGAAACAAAGAAAAGTTTCAATACCGAGGTTGCCATAGGGATCAAGAGAATCCAAGCCACTAAGATTGATCCTCAAAGAAGTTTGCTTCACTAACATCTCAGGGCACCTATTCAAGTATCACTGAACCTAATTATGTTGTGAACAAATTCAAAGTCAAGTCTTTGCTCCTTTCCATGGTCTAATCAAATCCTTTTAAGGGGTGCCCCATTTGAATATCTTGATATATATATCCTAATCTTCTTATACTACTACGACACTTGGAAGATGAATGGTGTATTGGACGACGCTATTAAGATAATATTGTTCCCCATCTCCCTATGGTATAAGGAAATGGCTTGTTTGCAATCACTTCCATCAAGCTCCATCACTATATAGGATCAACTCTCACAAGGATTTCTCCAAGTAAGACAACTCAGTTAAGGAATTATATAATAACCTTCACTTAGAAGGAAGGGAAATTATTATATGATTATATGATTTTTAAGAGAGGTATATAAACCTTTTGAGGATGTGTCCACACCATGGATCAAAGGACTAGTTTGTAATACCCTAATATTTCTAACTTTGATTTTTTGGGTGATCAATCTTCTAATGCCCTCTATAAACCTTTAACCTTTTGTGGAAACTTTGTCCATACATCTCAATCCCTCATTTTTTTTAACCTTTCTACCCTTTGAAACCCTAGTTTTCTTTTTAGCTAATTAGTGGATGACCAACTAGGAATGCCCAAAACCCTATCTTCTAAGGACTCAAGCGGTGAAAAACTAACCTCTTCCAATTAACTAAAGTTAAACAATTTTAATAATTATGGATTTTATTATTTTGTTTTGATCCTAAATCAATTCCTAATCCCAATTTATATATATGGGTTCCGAAATTAAAATTTCACCTTTCCATAATTTTTTATCATTTTTTGGGAATTATTTGATTATTTTAACCATTTATTGAAAATTTTACCCCATCTAACCCTTTTATAGAATTTTTGAATTTCTTGGACATGAAGGATTTGAAAATTTTACTTCCTCGCACCTAATGATTATATTTAACATGGTACTTGCTTATGAAACCAAAAATCTAAACATAATCACCTCCATCACCATTACTAACTCTCTTACACTCTATTACCTATACATATAACTCCTATTGCTTACAAGAAGCACTCCTATCTAATTTTCCCCCTCTTCCCTACCCATTGTTGGCAACCTTAATGGGGTGTACCCTTGGCTGATCATTTTCAAACTTAGCTAACTTTCTTCACCTAACTTTGGACTCTCCTCTCCTCTTGCCTTGATTAAGGGTTTTTATGGCTTCCTCCTTTGTGTCGAGCCCCTTGTCTATTTTCCTCTTCTATTTCCTTTATATTCTTACTTCTAAAATATTAACTTTAACTCTTTAGTGCTTTTCTTTTATTAAAAGAGAGTTAAGATTATAGATTGGTGAAAGTTTTTCAAGATCCCATTTTTGAATTTTAAGGGTTATTATCACCTATTTCAACCTTTTCTAATTTCATCTAGCCTATTCCATTCCCTTTATCTAATTTCTACTTTTATTATTTTAGGTGATTGGAGGGTGGAGTAAGTAGCACAAGAGTTTTGTTGTGCTAAGAGACTCAAGTAGCTGTTGTAAGAAATATATACCTCTAGTTTACTCCTTTTTGTGTTAATATATTGATTTGTGTGATTTGTTTTCATGCTAGAAATCATGCTAGGATTTATCTTAAATTTATGTCCATGTATTATTCGGTAATAATGCATGAGTTTTATAGTTTTGTGTTATTATGAGAAGTTGTCATATTTTACTCATTGCTAGGATTTGCCTTAAAATTCTAAGTATAATTGTATACTATGTTATATTTTTAAGTCTTGGGGTGAATAGATTAAAACATGTTTAAGTATAATAATTAGTGTATTAGGTTGTAGTCTCAAAATTTCTGAGTTTTATGGCTTAAGAAAGTTTTAGCCGTATGCCCATTTATGGTGTTGTTTATTGTTTTAATTTTATAAAATTATATTTCTACGATGATAATAATGTAAATGGGGTTGTGTGTAAAATTGATAAGATGTGGAGACTTGTAGAATTATATTTCTACGGTGATAATAATGTACATGGGGGTAAGATGGCTCTTTTGTAAGTTTTCTAAGAAAATAAGTATGTCATTATGTTCCTTGAGTTTTTTACAATACATTTGATATATAATATGTTAAATTTTTGATGAATATGACTTAAGTTATAAAATAATAAAATAGGAGATGTTTAGGTGAACTAAAGGCATTATGATATTTTTGGTCAAATCTGGAAGTTTGAGTTTTTAGGGGTATTATATAGGCCAAAACATAAAAATGATGAATTTGTGAGTTATCTTGATAAATTATGAGTAGCATAAGGTATGATTTTATAATAAAATGCTTAATTTTGGAATAATAACCAAAAAGGTAATATCAGTATTTTACACATGAAAGTTTAAAGCTAAGTTATAATTTTTTGGATATAATATTTTTAACAATATTTTAGGTTAGTGCATTAAATTTGGCGATCGGGAAAGCCTTATAGATAAAGTTATAGTGAATTGTGAAATTAAGATTTATACGACTATTATGGTATTTTACCTTGTGAAAGATTCCTTTTTGTATTAAATGAATATGTCCATATCTTGCCTTAATCTTGTAGCATGATTCAATGTGTTCTTTATGATACACTCTAAGTGATTGCATGTTATCAATTGTTGGAATAAATTCATAATAATCGGGGATCATGCTAAACAACTTATCTTACAATAAGTCAATGATAATAAAAGTGGAAGTACAATGATTAAAGTAACTTGGATAATGCTTTTCATATGTTCTAAGTATTGAATGAAGTACTAATAAGACATTAATATTTAAATAAAAAACACATGAGTTAAGGCTAAATACTTTATATTTATTGAAATTAATTTCTTAGTCTTAATGAGACCAAAGGATCATTGTATACTTTATTTGACCAATCCACTGGCTCATAGAAGGTATGAATACTTGAGAAATTGAGGCTTACTAGGGGCCTAGGCATGTTTTACCCTACATATGAGAGTGTTAGTGAGGTTGAATATCTTTTTTTATCTATGGGGGAAAGGGGAGCGTATTATCAGTATCGATTCCTTGACCTTAATGTGTTAATGATATTGTTTCGTTGATCACCTAATTGTAGATATTTAATATGGATGCATCTTAGGTAGTTCTTAATCATGAGTAGTGTGCTTATGTAATTTTTAAGGTAATTTAATGTGCTTAATGCCTTATCTTAGTTATATATATTTGTTATCTTTCTCAATACGCAAGAGTTAATCATCATTTTCATGAGTGTTGCTAATTTTCAAAAGTAGATAACCCTGTTATTTATGTATGGGTATTTGATGACCAAATGGGAGAGTTTGCTAACTTTGATGCACTACCAATAGAAGAGTAACTTGTTGATTTGTGAAAGTAGAGTTTAGGATATCTGGAAGTTAGAGTTTTTTTTTCTACATACCTTATAAACCCTTAGTTCCACGGGTTCCCTTTTATTGTATTTTGACTAGCATTGTATTTGGAATTCATCTCTAAATCTTTGTCTATATTTCATAAAATTTCTCTTGTTCACTTTTTTATCATATTCAAATTATTGTTTTGTTTTACCTTGTACTTGGTATGATAATGGTATGGTAAATGGGACTCATATTAGGTATGGTAGTAACATATAATTATTTTTTGTATTGCTTCCACTAAAATTAAAATTTTTAAAAGTAAATTATGGGGTGTTATATGGTTGATTATCCACACCTTCTATTATTCTCTACACCAATAGGATGGCCATTGATGCTATAGTTGATGGGGGCACTAATGAATAAGAGTGTGCGGGAGGAAAGAAAACTCATCAAAGATGTAGCATGAAATCATTTCCAATGGTTCATTGAGCTCTCTTTCCCCAAAAAGTGCGGGGATATAATGTAGATGCACTATACCACATATCCTATAAGGTAGGAGCATTATTTCATAAATATTGCAAGATGAGCAT
This sequence comes from Tamarix austromongolica, assembly GCA_039764185.1. Lineage (NCBI taxonomy): Eukaryota > Viridiplantae > Streptophyta > Magnoliopsida > Caryophyllales > Tamaricaceae > Tamarix > Tamarix austromongolica. The sequence goes on along the minus strand of CM077811.1, from coordinate 94,441,428 downwards.
GAATTCCTATAGTAGCCCAAAATTTAGCTAATCCTAGTCCTAAGTAATTGATACCTTCACCTTATCCTAATCTTAGAAAATTGATATTTTTACCTTACCCCAATTCCTTAATCTTAAACTATAAGCATAATCCTAATCTTTATTCTTTGTCATTAATATTTTAACCCAAACCTAACCATGGATGATTTCTCTTTTAATTATACCCAAATCTTTAATCTACATTGTTATCCTAATTCTAATCATAACCCTAAAACCTATTTTATTTTTTCTCCTTCTCCTTTTCTTCTTCTCTTTCCTAGCTTCCTTCTTCTTCTCCCTTATTTCCCAGTGAGATTGTATCTTCTCCAGACTAAATCTCTTTTTTAATGCCTACACCCTAAACATGCCTATCCTAACTTTAATCATCACCACCATCCCCTCCATTAACTCACGGGATCTGTCATTAAATTTTTTTTCTCAAAACTAATCACTTCCCATGCATGTACGCCTTCCTTCTCTGCCAATTCTCACTATTCAAACCTCTCTCTATATGTACCCCTCCACTCTCTCTTCTTGCTTAATTTAATTTCCTCACCAAACTTCATCCATCCCTCCCTTTTTATTGAGCACTACAACTCTCAAACACATTTTTCTTCTTCCTCCATCTTTCCCTGTTTGTCACTTCCATACATTATACATCACTTTCCCCACCGAACACCTGGAATCACCATTTTCCTCAGCAACTAACCATCACAACCGCCTCAGTTAACCCCTCCTCATCAATATCAAAAACCCACACTAAACACTCAACCATGTCACGCTAGACAACATCCAAATTCCTAGACTTCATGCCACTCCACCATACCACCATCACCTTTCCCTATTTTACCCCATTAGCAATGACTACAAGTGGTTTTTCCATCCCTAATATCAACAAAAAAATGTCATTGATTCCTCCTTAGCTACAACAACATGTCCCATTGTGCCCTTTTGTTCATTAAGTCTTGCCATAGCTTGTTTGACATTTGAGAGTTTTAGTTTTGCTCCAACCTCCTTTACCTTAGCATTTCCTTTATTATATTCTTAATTTATAATCTTCTTTTTTTATATATTTTTTTCTTAGGTAATTTTCTAGAGGTCTTGGAGGAGATGGGTTAGGCTTATATGTGCTTAGAGACCGATGTTCTTTTTGGTAAGGTTAGAAGTTCTAGTTAGGGATTTCTTATGAATTTTGAGTATAATGGTGCATGTTTTATCATGTTTTTTTTTTAAATTATGTTTATAATTTCGTTTTGTTAATATTAAGATGTGAATTTGTGGTATCATATGATGGGAAGTGAGTAAGATGAGAAAGTATGCACTTTTACGATATTGTTACGATAAGTCTTATCTTGAAAACCCTAAGTAAGATATCATTATCGTTGGTATTGTAATGTGGATTTGATAATGTATGGTAAGTGGGAAATTATTAAACTTAATATGTATGGTGATGTAATAAATTAAGGATTGGAATATGATGATATCGAGTGTATAGGATTTTTTTAAAATAAGGGTATCTGGCTATCCTTAGGGGTATTTTTGTCAATATGGGTTTAAGATGGAACTTTTGGTGTTTTAATGTGTTAAATAGTTCAAAATAAGCTAAGAATATCATATAAAATATTTGGAGTAATTATGAATGACCTAAGTCTAAATAAAATGAGAAAATGGCGTACATTAAAAATAGTGACCCTATAGGTGGTGTTATTATCCCATGTATAAGAAATTAGAATTAGACCATGATTTTAAAAATATGTTGTTAATACTAGACTTTTGTAAATCTTTATTAAATTTGGTGACTATACAAGTCTTATGTAAAAAGTTATGCCTAACTTTTGAAATTAGGATTTTGTAGGGGATGTAAATAGTAACTCTAGATATAGGGGTATTATCATATGTCTAAAATATTGAAGTTAGATTTTAATTTTTGGATATATTGATAATAACAATATTTTAGGAAGATATGATAAAATTGGTGGGTAAATGAGCATTATAGGAAGATTTATGCTTATAAAGTGAAATTAGGGTTTCTTAAGGAAAATATGGCCTTTGTCCTTAGGGAATTTTCAATCTTCATGTAGTTGAGTTTTATGTGTTTTGGGTAATTATGTCATGTTGGATTATGTTCTTTGTAGATGTATGTCAACATTATGTTGAGATAAATAACAATGAATAAAATGTTAATCATTTTATGTGAAAGATCATATGAGTCAGGATAGTTTTACATTTTTGCTCCATCAAATGAGAATAATGGCCAGGAGTTGTATTCCCTCAAGTTGTACATTATTGATAATGTTCCATCAGTTGAGAATAGTAGAGTGTCTAAGCTCAATTTAAAATAACTCATCAGAGTGATCTTAATCATTGATAAGATAGTAATCACTTAAAGTGAAATGTAGTGATAACTTAAAGTGAAAGGACACATGAGCTAGGATTGGTTTTATCTATCCATTCCACCAGATGAGAATATTAGCCATCAGATAAGATACCTTGGGGTTGCATATTATGGATACCATTCCATTGGTTAAGAACACCGAGGTTCTTTAATTCAACATAAAAAATGTTATAGGCCTTTATTATGCCATTTTCTTTATGAGATTTTAAATTGATAAATAAGTTTGTACCACCATATACAAATCTATATGTATGTTTATCCCTTGTTGTGATCTTATGACTTGTATGATCCTACTGTGATTGTATTTTTACCTTAGTACTTAACATACAAGTCATTCTTCTCACGAGTGCTACTCATTCCTATGAGTAGATGACCCAAATGTTTTTTTGCATGTTAATGCAGATCCCTTGAATGACTTTGATGCTTATGATGCTTTAGTTATTGAAGAGTGATTCTTATATATTGGGGTTGGGTGTATAGTCATGTTATCTAACTATTCACTTTTTTTGGATACCTTTTTGGACTCCTAACTCTATGGGATCCCTTTTGATGTATTTTTATATTGTACTTGAAGTTAATATCTAAACTCTTACCTAATTTTATGACAATTCTCTTATTCTCTATTTATCATAATTTAAACCTTAATGTTTTACCTTGTAATTGATGTAAGATGGTCTTGTTAGCTAAACTTATGCCGATTATGGTGGTAACACCTATTTATGTTGATATTATGTTTCCACTAAAATGAATTTTTTAGTAGTAAATTTTAGGATGTTACAATTCTATTACATCTAGTTATACTAATTGCAAAATATGTGGTATTGCAACACTTTCTACTATAGAATGTTAAGTTGAAAATCCCCATCCTTTGATGCACCAATGTATTAATATGTTAACTATATGAATCATTTTAATTAGAAAGGGGAGTCATAGTCTAAAACTTACAATACAAGGTGGAAATGCCATTCTAATTTTTATTACAAAGAGCCACCCTAAAATTCCATACCTCAATCCAACTTTGGATCTCCCAAATTTTAGGTCCCTAACCTTCCTTACACTACTTAAAATTCTAACTTGGAGATTGTTAGGTTTAATGGATCTTATTTGTATTCCAAGATCCATGTGCACGTCAAGAATGAATCGATCAATATAGAAGTTACCTTTTGTACCATGATAAAAATTGTCCAAATTGTGTGACAATTATACCACCTCTACTAGTATCCTTATGAATGTGTTTTATTTGATATTGGGTGTGCTAACACCAATACAAATTTTATCTCTCTAAGGTGGTTGAAGAAGCGACTCACATAAATCTAATTTTCTGTACCTATTAAACCTTATATGGCTTTCTCTCTTTTATAAGGGAGATGAGGCCACTTAAAACCCTTATGATTTGATATTTGATAGATCTTAATGTCTTGGACTAGATTAAGCATCATATTTCAATAATATTAAACCTATCTTGTTCTAGTGTGTGACCCTGTAGGTTCATCTAACATTAGTTATAGGGTAATAATACCTTCTTGGCACATAAGTCATAGGCAATCATCTAGCAAGATATTATGACTACCTAAGTTGTGTGAAGGTTGGATTAATAGAATAAGGCCTTAGGCTCAAAGGGGTTATTTAGTGCATAACAATTTTCAAGGTAAGCTATTTGGTCTTAGATTTCACCTTATTAAAAAAACAAATGTTCTCCTTGAAAATCTATTACTCCACTAGTCATAGAGTAAGAAAGGAAATTTCATATGGAGATTAGTTTTTAACAAAGGTTAGATTAATAGAATAAGGCCTTAGGCTCAAAGGGGTTATTTAGTGGATAACAATTTTCAAGGTAAGCTATTTGGTCTTATAGCTAATGAAGAAAGAAGAGTGCCTCTATCATTTTTAAATATCCTAAAGTTATATGCGGTCTTAAAGCGAACTAATGAAAAATTATAGTTTCACATATCACTAGAGAACTCACACAAGAGAAAAAAAAATATTTTGGGTGAACGATATATCCATAGATTAAGCTCAAACGCTTATGATATTATATCTACCAATTTTGAATTTCATTTCATCTCATTCATAATCAATGAAGGGATTGATTTCTAAATATTCTAACTCTAGCTCTTTCCTTTACCACTATCACAATCTCAAATTCTGTTTTAAGGTTTTGGAAGATGATGATCAAATCAGTTATTATGACTTAAAATAGCCTTTATCAAAAGATTTAGTCCCAATAATTTACTTACCCAATGAATGAATAAATCAAATCTTACACTTCTTGTTTAGATATGAACCAAAAATACCAACACAAGATCACATAAATAGAAAACAATTCATATCTGCAAACAAACAAAGAAATAATAAAAAGACATGCAAACACCACCAATAACAACTAACATCAACTATATATACCACCAAAAATGCACCCCCTATTTAGCTTGTTCATTGTCCCCAATGAACAAACCCATGTAAAAGTGTAAAAGAAGAGAGGAATGAGAAAGGATTTATGAAGGAGGTGGTAGTAGATCCCTATTCCTAAGATGAAACTCATAAAGAGTTTTCATCATCTCCATCATTTGATCTTGAGTAGTACGAAGGGGATCTAACTGGGAGAATACTTAAACTTTAAATTGGAGATGCCATTCGGGGACATACGAAGAAGAGAAAGAGGATCCAACATGCATATGAGGAGGAGGTGGTGGTGGGGTGTGGTCACCATGAAGGGGTAAGGATTGTCAATAGCAAGAGGGGCGGGAGCATCTTTGTCATCTGAGGATTTCCAATTTCTTTGGTTTAAAGGGTTAGTTCATGGAGGGTTAGGTAAAGGAAAATGAGCATGTCCTTATTAGCAAAGATATGATACATTACCCCTATCCTCAATGAGATGCACTAAATGGCAATGTCCAATGTCGATACGATGCTCAGGGCTTCTATTGGCATTTCATTTGGAATGAGAATGTCCATGAAATGCCTCAAAATTTTCAAATTTTAAATATTATATTTAAATGAGGTTTTATTATAAAAATTATTTAAATAAATTATTTTATTAAAATAAAAGGGAATTAATTAGGATAAATCAAGAAGAATTTTATAACTATTTTTATTAGGAGAGAATTTGGGTATTTTAACTAATTAAGGATCTTATTTTGAAAATTAATTAAATAAATTATTCTATTTAAAATAAGGAGGATAAAATATTTCCAAATTAATAATAATTTTATAAATAATTTAATTGAAGAAAATTAGGGTGTTTTACTAATTAAAATAGAATTTATGGAAAATATTTTAAAAACACTAAATTAGCCTAAAAAGGGAATTTAATATTTTTATTACAAAATTAGGGTGCCGCGTCGACAGAGGAGAAAAGAGGAAGAAGGAAGGAGAAAGGGAGGTGGACCTTTTGGCCGGGAAAAATAAAAGAAAAGGGGGAGAATCGGGCCTGTTGGCGCTGGTTACTCCTTCATTAAACAAGACGCGACGTCTCGGTATTAAGAAGGACAAAACGCCACGTTTGGACGTATGCTGGGACAGCCAGCGATGCTGGGCCACGGGGAGAGGAAGAGAAGGTGGGTTGGGCCGCGTCCAGGTCCAACCGCGGAAGAAAGAAGAAAAAGAAAGAAAGAAAGAAAAAGAAGAAAAGAAAAGGAAAAGGAAAAAGGAAAAAGGAAAAATACAAGGTTTTGGGTTTAAATAAATTAATTAGAATATTTCGGGTATTTAACATAAAATATTTATTTAATAAAAATATTAAATTCCCTTTTTAGGCTAATTTAGGGTTTTAAAAATATTTTTCATAAATTCTATTTTAATTAGTAAAACACCCTAATTTTTTTCAATTAAATTATTTATAAAATTATTATTAATTTGAAAATATTCTATCCTCCTTATTTTAAATAAAATAATTTATTTAATTAATTTTCAAAATAAGATCCTTAATTAGTTAAAATACCCAAATTCTCTCCTAATAAAAATAGTTATAAAATTCTTCTTGATTTATCCTAATTAATTCCCTTTTATTTTAATAAAATAATTTACTTAATTAATTTTTATAATAAAACCTCATTTAAATATAATATTTAAAATTAAAAAATTTCGGGGCATTTCATTAATACCCCCTTAAAAATAGACTTCGCCCCCGAAGTATCTGGGAGCGCCTATGGTTAGGGAGAAAATGCTTTAAGTGGTTAGAAAACCACAATAACACTACTATCTATATAAACTACCCCCTTAGAAAATAACTTACTAAATTAAATTTAAATTAAACGAAATAAGGACACCATACGAAAGAAAAGAAAAAAAAAATAATACTTATAAAAACTACCCCCTTAAGAATAAACTTAATTAAAATTCTACCATTCGCTTCTCACCGTGGTCGGAATGAAAAATTTTTAAAATAAATAAATCTTTTTTGGTTTAAAAACGATTTCAAATCAAGGAAAACTTTTTAAACCCAATTCATTTTGAAAATGATACTACTTGTAGTATCAACTTTAAAAGGTTAAGAACGAAAGAACGATTGATACACACTTTAAAATCCGATAAAAATTTCATAAACTAAATTTAATTTCAAAACAGGCGTGGTCAAAATTTTAGAAACGAAATAGTGCGGTCGAAACTAGTTACGATACCAACTTGTGGTATCAACTTAAAAATTTTAAAACGAAAGAGCATGTCCGAAAGGATCAACCACACTGATACCAAATTGTGGTATCAGCTAAACATTTGAAATAGAAAATGGTTTTTGAAACCAACTCTGAGCGAAATTGTTTTTAAAACAAGGAACCCTTGGTTAAATTAAAAAATTTCGAACAAAAGTGTGGTTATCGGAACCAGCTCTGATACCAACTTGTAACACCCCAAAATTCACTACTTTTTTTTTATTTTTTTTAAAGAAAGGTGGAAGTAATTAAAATAAAAACTCTTAAATTAAAACCCGTGAATTCTAGGGATGTTACCGCCGCACTTATTACTTGACCGGTTCTCTCCGACCGTTCCAGTAGCAAGCGCTACGGCTAAGAAGATATTAACATTAAACCAAATCAACAGTTCATAGAAGAACTAGAAAGATCATAATATCAAAATCAGAGTACGCATGAAGGTTTACAAACCAATAGAGTAAAATCAATCATAAGATAGAAATCAGAGTGCGAAATCAAAATTCCTCGAAGGGAATAATCTTACAATCGATAAAAGCTTCATTTGAAATACTCAGTACAAGGTAGTAAATCAAATAGGATAAATCTGATACAAGAAGAAATAATAGAAATAAATAAGATAACAAGAAGAGTGGATCCGACCACACTACTCATGAATTTCGAGCCAAACACGCTCAACACTCGGCCCTGACTAATGTCTTGCCCCTGCACAAGTCAGAAGGGCATATTACTCATGGGAATGAGCAGCACCCATAAAAAGGGTGATCATTACGCTACGTACTGAGTAAGGTAACCGAGCACTAAGGCCAACACATAAGCATATAATCCATGTAGAATAAAAGATCATAAAGACAATCATGATATCATAACAATGAATAATCATTCGGGTACATACGTAAAGGCCCAATTATAATCCGGATTAATTATTTAATTTATCTCTGATTAGGAATCGTTTCACACCATGATTTTTATCAAATCCATGTGAGTACAGAAGCCCCCACTATTATAGCCGGTGGATCGGAGGCACATAGGGTATCATACCCTAACCACTATTATAGCCGGTGGATTGGAGGCACATAGGACTACGCGTCCTAACCGGTGGAACGATTGGAGAGAACTGGTATGGTACTAAGTGTGGCGGTAACATCCCCAGAATTCACGGGTTTTAATTTTAGAGTTTCTATTTTAATTACATCCGCCTTTCTTAAAAAAAATATAAAAAAAGTAGTGGATTTTGGGGTGTTACAGTCCATACTTAGACAAATTGTGGTAATTAAACCACCGATGACAATATCTCCAATACTTAGAAAGTAGGTAGTGTCAATTTGGTCATGATCTAGAATGGAATGAATAAAGACGAGCTCAATAGACTGAACTATCCATGTACTATCCCCCAACCAAAAACAGTGCTAGCTAAGAGTCTTTGTAAATAACAGAATATAAGATTGAATATTCTCGAAACTTTAGCTTCTAAAATTCTACAGGTGTCAAGGGTTGGCATATTATAAACACCACCAATTTTGGCAAAAAAAATTTATCCACATTAAACCTAGGGGGTATAACATGATCTCCTCCTTGAGGTAACATAAAAATGTGGGTAAATTCATGTAAAGAAATTTGTCTATCCACATTAAAGAGGCAAAATAAAATATATCCACCTTCTTATGTAGATGAACTAGTATGTAATTCAAGGGTACTCAGGAATTCTAGGGTTAACTGTCTATATGTATGATTAGTATAATAGATAAAGTTATGCAATCCAACATTTCTCAGCATTTGTGTGACTTGTGCATGGATACCTAATGTGTTAAGACAACCATCATCTAAATAACATGTTCTAGTAATACACCTTTGAGATAAATAGTCATACATTTATTGTTGTTCAGTTGTGGTAAAGAAAATACCTAGCTCATTAGGCGTGTTCCATCTATTTTGATTTTGGATTGGTGAGTTCCGTTGTCTTGAAGATTCTCCCTCAGTTCTTTTTTTCTTTTTGGGTGCCATCTGTAAGGATAAATAAATACATTTATTATGTTCATTTGTATACTACCAAATACAAACACTATTCCATTACTTGGAAGGCACATAACAAGTTCCATTATGTATTGTATTCTAATCAAAAGACTTATTGTAATGATTGAGGTATTTAAAATAAAAAAAAGGATTACAAATGTTATATTGGCCCTTACTCAACCTGAAATTATTGTCATATGCAATGTCGAGTACCACATAGCAAGATGAAATTTTATTGTTCATATTACAACATTCATCTTGCTGGTAATGCAATTGTCTTTATAGATAATGAAATTTCATCTTGTAGCATTCAATCTTAGCAAAACAAACAAACATTCATTTGCACCAAGACCGGTGACATTTTAGGTAAGGGAGTGCTAAAGCCATTGTGTATTATGTGTTTTATATGCCATGCATGCCACATGATGTGAATTATAATGTATTTTATGTGTTTTTGTATATCTATCATTTGTACAGCATGGTATGGAGTTAGGGTAAGATCATGCATTAAATTGTGGCATGTGTATTATGTGTATGAATTGTGATATTATTGTGGTATGATGTGGCCCAGAAGACATGTATGATAGGATTGTAGGGAGCATAATAATGTGGTATTAGGGTTTTGCATGATATTAGGGTTTGTATGGTGGTATTAGGGTTTCACATAGAGGTATTAGGATTTGCATGGTGGAGTATGGTTTGCATGGTGGTATTAGGGTTTCGCATGGAGGTATTAGGGTTTTCATGGTGGAGTTATGGTTTGCATGGTGGTATTAGGGTTTGCATGGTGGTGTTAGGGTTTCGCATGGATGTATTAGGGTTTGCATGGTGGGGTCATAGTCTGCACGGTGGTATTTGGATTTGCATGGTGTTGGGTTTTGCATAGGAGATAATGTTTGCATGGGAGTTAATGTTTGCATGGGAGTTAGGGTTTGTTATGGTTACCATAGTTGGTGTAGTTAACTAGGGTTGGAGGAGTAGAAGTCAGTCATGCATGTCTGGGTGAAAGCTTCTGATTAAGATACTTAAAATATTAATCATATAAAGTGAAAGATATTAAGCTGGGCCTAGACCGATCCACCAGCATAATAGTGGCCAGGTACTGCGGTATCTTAGAGACCGATCCACCGGCGTATAATAGTGGTAGGGTATGTTACCCTAGCCGATCGCTTCATAGCTATAATAGTGGGGGATCCTGAGCTCAATAAAACAAACCCTATAGTTTGCTAAGATGTAAAAGACACTAATACTTACAACGGAACACCGTACGAGAAGGGGCCAGACCGATTCACTGGCATAGAATAGTGCTAGGGTATGTTACCCTAGTGACCGATCCATTAGCTAAAATAGTGGCCAGGTGCTAGAGTGCCCTGGAGATCGATCCACCGGCTAAAATAGTGGGCTTTCCGTACTCATGTGGACTTGATAAAGAATATGGTGTGAATCAATTTCCAATAAAAGATTTATTAAATAATTAATCTAGATTTCTTGGGCCTTTATGTGTGGGCTTGATCATTTATAAGTTGTATAATACTCTACTTGACTTTATATATATATATGTGTGTGTGGGTTTGAAATTGTAAGTTGAATATTATCTTGCATGATTTTATGTGTTTGTGTGTTGGCCTTAGTGCTCAGTTACCTTACTTAGTACGTAGCGTATTGATCACCCACTTTCATGGGTGCTGCTCATTCCCACGAGTAAAAGGCCCGTCTGATGTGTTGTAGGTAGGAGATGCCTATTTTTATGCCATTGATGTCTATGGGACATCAGGTGGGGCTGAGTGATGACCTTTGGGGTGGATCGGTTTTTGGAGTGGCGTGGCCATTTTTCCATTTGAGATTATCATTCCCGTTTTCTTTTAATAACATGAACTTGAGAAACAATTTTATTATTGTCGCTATTTTATTCTCTGAAAAACTATCTATAGTATTTTGAATTATGTAAGAATGTATGCGTACTCTATTTTTCGTATTTATGAACTTTAGATTATTTAACACTATTGTGAGTTTTCTTCCTTAGCCTTAGCATTTGGTACCGGAACGGTAGGAGTGAACCGGTCTGGTACTAAGTGTGGTGGTAGCATCCCTAGAATTTATGGTTTATGTAAAAAAAAAAGTGTAAATTTTGGGGTGTTACATATATCTTCAATTACTCCTTTAGGATATATGTTAGATCTATCACCCAACTAAATAATAACATGAGTTTCCCTTAAAGGACCTAGACTTAGTGCATGAAAGATAGATAAAGGCATCACATTAATTGAAGAACATAAATCAAGCATACATCTTTCATACCTTGTGTTTCCAATCTTTTAAGGGATGGTAAAAATACATGGATCTTTGCACTTTGGTGGAGGTTTCCTTTGCAAAATTGCTGATACATTCTCTCCCACACTCACCTTTTCATCCCCCTTCGATTTCATTTTTGTTAGTACATAAATCCTTAAGGAATTTTGCATACCTAGACACTTGTTTAATTGCATCTCTGCGAGGGATATTGACCTGCACCTTTCTAAATATGTCAAACATCTCCTTGTCATAATTTAGCTTATTCGTTCTTTCTAACCTGCTAAGAAAAAAAGTAGTAAACGTAATAGGAGTCGGGGAATCATCTTTAGTTACCTATGGAGAATTTTTAATTTCTTCTTTTTCAATATCTCTCTCATCTTCTTCTTTGCTTATTTCTTCCTCTTCACTTGCTTGACTTGGGCCTACCAATTGTTTCCCACTCGGAGTTGTGATAGCACTAGCATTTTCCCTAGGATTTCTTCCCATTTGACTTGGGAATTTTGAAGATCATTGTGCTTTTAATTTCCCAAGGAAATCTACCAATTGAAGTTCTCCATATTCTTGATACCATTTTATAGTTTCTTGTTGAAACTACAATGTGTCAGTAGATAAGGATTTCACCAAATCATCTAAAGGCATTCCTCCTAATGGTTGTTGAGCTGGTGAGAGAGGTAATGGTTGAAATGGTGGTATTTGGTGGTTTGGTGGAACTTGAAAGAATCCAAGAGGTAGATTTGATCCTTGTTGATTCTGATAAACTGATGGTCGGATATTTGAATTACCAACTTGATGATTGTTTCCATACCTTAGGTCAGGATGATCCTTCCATCCTCGATTGTATGTTAGAGCATAAGGATCATTCCTCTTTGGTATTTTTTTTCCTCCAATAGCATTCACTTGTTGCTCTTCCTATAAAGTAGGATACATATCAGTAGGATGACCAATAAAAGAACAAATTCCACTACCTTTGTAGGAATTTTGTCACCCACAACTTTCTCTACCATGGATGTCAGATTTGATATTTGTGTTTTCAATTAAGTAATTCCAGCTTCTTTTACCTGTTGAGATACAGAAGTACTACTCCTACTGCAATATTGAGAGTTAGATATCATATTAGCAATTAATCTTTTAGCTTCAGCAGGGGTTTTATCAACCAATGCACCACCACTAGCAGCATCTATCATGTTTCGATCCACAGGAGATAATCCTTCGTAAAAGTATTATATTAACAATTGCTTACTAATTTGGTGATTGCGGCAACATACACATAACTTCTTGAAACATTCCCAATATTCATGCAACGATTCTCCTCTATCTTGCCTAATACCAAAAATTTCTTTTCTTATGTTAATTGCTCAAGATGAAGGAAAATATTTTTCAGGGAAAACCTTTTGCATATCAGCCTAAGTGTTCATAGAGCCCACTAGTAATTCATACAACCATTATTTTGTTTCATCATCTAAAGCAAAAGGGAAAGCTTTATGTTTAAGTTGTTCTACACTTACTCTAGTTGGTTTCATACCGGAGCATGCGATATGGAATTCCTTGAGGAATTTGTTGGGATTGGTGAAACACCCTAAACCCATTGAGTTGTTGTCCCTGAATCTTGTAAAAATGGGTAAAGAACGTATTAAACTAGTTTTAATCTCATAAGTATAATTTTCTATAGGATAATTAATGCATAAAATGTTAGGGTTGAAAATAGGAGCAGCTAGCTCCTTGAGAGTTCAATCTGCCATAGGTGGATCGATTTGATAAGTTGAATTAAACAAATCCTCTATGTGATCTTCCTCTAGATATGTAGAATTTCCTTTAGAAGGTAATGGAATATGATGAGTGTATTCGAATCTCCTTCTTCTTCGATTTGTAATAGGAGAAGAAGAATTAAGGTCTATTGGCAGGAGGATTTATCCTTGATGCTCAACTACAGACAACCTTAAATGCAAGTGGCTGAGGATCATACATAATTAAAGAATAAAGAAGTATAGTTAGAGAAATCATTAAAACAAAAACATACAAAATAACATCAAAAATAAAAATAAAGATTATAATTGCCATTCCTTGTCAATGACACAAAAAATTTGATGTGCTGTCGTATGCACAACAAATTTATTAAATAAATCCTAATTCCAAATATGTAGTAGATGCCAAGAAGGAGTCGAACCCACAATGAATTGTTTTTAATCAATAATTTTGTAATCAATGTTAAATTTCTAGTTATTTAATAACATTACTTTCTATGAGTAAGTTATATACTATGGATCAATACTAAAACACGTTACTCATTAATTAATAAATAAGGATCGGAAGATATTGATTATGGTATTATGATATCAAATAATCATGGAGAAAAGAATGATTCTAAATGATCTAACATTGACCTATAAAAACTCATGATAATTCATTTATTTTCTTTCTCTTAGTTCTAATATATTGAATAATCTCTCAATTTATCATCTAGCCAATTACTAACCTAGGTTAAGAATGCTAGATACAATTTATGGCAGCATTATGAATGAAAAGTAGTAAACTATGACTATAATCACATAATCTCTAATTATGCAATCATATAAGTTAATATATAAGATTAATAATTAACCTTTTTCTACTGTAAAAATATTAATTAAAAATTATGTATTAATTACTTTATCCTAGCTTTGATTAAGATCTAAACTAAATAGGCAATCAATTTAATTAGTTTAAATTCTTAACCTATGATGCGAGATCATTCAATTCCACCTATTAACTCAATTAAATTTTATTTAGAATCATAAACTCAAATTATGTTTTCATATCCAAAATCCTAATTCCATTATCAAATCCTCCTACCCTATATTATCTACACTACTATCTTCATAATTACACTAACACACCATTATATGCATTAATCTATAATTAACATCAATTATTAATAATAAATTAACAATGAAACAATAAATGCGAGAGAATTAATAATACAATAAAGATAATTTACTTCCATTCAATCAAAAATCAAAACTTGCAATTAAGAGAGGAATGGAGAAGAACTTGTCAACTTGAATTGCATAGTGTTAATTGTTTAATTGAATACAATGAAGAGAAAGATAATTGAAATTATGAAGTATATGTGGTTTCTAGAGAATATAGGAAAAAAGAAAAAATCTAACTCTTGAACTTCTAAAAATCGACAGTCAAATGTTTAGAAATTTATGAAAATATATCAGGAAAAAGTCTGCGTAAGCAGTTATAGAATTTCGGAAAATACGGTCCTTTTTTTGAGAAACACGGGGCCTTGATGTTTTTTCCTAAATTCTCTGCCAATTGATGAATTTTAAAAACTAAGATTCTTGTGTTTTGGCGGCATAACACAGCTCATGTTTGGGAAACACAGGGGTACCATGTTGTTTGTTCCTTCATTATCTCTATATGAAATTTCAACACAAGCTTCCCTTTGTTATATATTCTTCATTTTTGGTCATTTATTCCATTGCTTCAATATCTCTTGATGTGTTCTGTACTTCATTTCCACTTTCTTTCGATTTCTCCTTTGGATTATTTATTTATTTTTATCTTTACATTCAAAAATCTATCCAAATTAGAAAAACTCAAGAAAAGATTAAATATTATAAAAATGATGAGGAGTAAATGGAATTTTTACCTAGCATACTAACATATAAATATCATATATTAGAGATTTATAATTTTAACGATGTTTCACGACCCTTTAAAATTTTTGTTTAGAGTTTTCTGTAATTTATTTTGATTTTTTATCCAAAATGATCAATAGCTATAAGACAAAATTTCATTGGGATTTAGAAAATATATTTCTATAAATTTTGTGAATCCGTTATATTGAGTTAATATACGAACATTCTAATGTCTAATTATCTACTATTTCTATCTTAAGTGTTTATGGTAATCTTATTCGGTAAATTATTTAAATTATTTACGGATGCTTAGAATTTGATTTAAATATTATTCTATAAAATTTTGAATATTATTTTAAGGTTGCATTATGTATTTTCATAAATATTACAAATTCTTTTTATTGTGGTCATTTTTATTCACATTTTTTTTTCTAAATACCGTAAATAGGCTATGTATCAATCTTATTTCCCTTAGATATTTACAAAGTGATTCCTAAAAAGTGAATTTTAGATAAATTTGTCCTTTATTATTTAGTTATTTTACAATCCTTAACATATCTAGATATCTTTATTAGCATTTAAAATAAAAATAAAATAGGAAATGGAAAACATTACCCTTACACGACCTAAAAAGATTGTTTTTATTGAAATTGATTATCTATATTTATGTAGAATTTGCTTAATTTTAAATTTAAACTTTCAATTTGAGGTAATCAGTGCAATTGGTTGATTTGAACTTTGGGCCTAGAAACCCAATTTTTTTGGATAATAGTGGATAAAAGTTGAGTGAGCTTTATTAATGCTTTCTTAAATTGGTTCATTGAATTAATTTCATACATGTTCAATTGATTTTATCTTATATATATTGGATCAATTCTATAGAATTGTCTGATTTATACTTTAGTAGTAAAACCTAATTTTTAAGGTTGTTTTCTATGGAATTATACTATCTTATACAATTTTTACTCAATTAGTGTTCTAAAAAAATTAACAATATTTTAAAATATTCATATTAGCTTAAATTGGTCAAAACCTCATTTCTTTAAAATAATTTAGAAGCTCTTCCTTGAATCTTGAAATATTTATTTTCCTTTTAAGAAAATTGGTTTGTGTTTCTCATTGATTGGTTGGATGATTGTTAAGTTAGCTTGCTAACTTAAATCTTCCAATTTTTAAATATGAGCTTGGAAAGCATTTTGGAGGGTCCTAAAGCTAGGGTCTCATTCTTTTGTTCATTAGGTTTAGCTATCTATGGACTAAGTTATGTCTCTACTTACCTCCACTTGGGGTTATTTCATGAGGATGGATTGTTGTGCATGCATTTTGGAGGTGAAAGTGGTGTGACTCACATATGTTAGTATGTCAAGCATATAATTGATATATGACATTTATATGTTATTATCTTATATAAAAATGTCATTTATTCCTCATTATTTTTATAAGATTTAATATTTTCTTGGGCTTTTCTCTTTTTGATAGATTTTGCAGGAAAGACAAAAATGAAGAAATCCAAAGGAGAAATCAAAGGAAAGAGGAAATAAAGCAAAGAACACATCAAGAGATATAGAATCAATGGAAGAAAAGACAATAAATGAAGAATATATATCAAATAACAGCTTGTGTTGAAATTTTATAGAGAGATAACAAATGAACAAGCAACATGGTACCCTTGTGTTTCCTAAACACGAGCTTTATTTTGCCACTAGAACACAAAATCTTAGTTTTCAAGTTTTGCAGTTGGCAAAGAATTTAGGGAAAAACACGGAGGCCCCATTTTCCCAAAAAATGGACCATATTTTTCTTAAATTCTGTAATCACTCATGCGAATTTTTCCCTAATATATTTCCAACATTTCTGAACATTCGACATTCGGTTTTTAGCAGTTTGAGAGTTAGATTCTCTCTTTTTTTCTATATTCTCTAGAAACCATATGTACTTCACAATTTCAATTATTTTTCTTTTGATTATATTCAATTGAACAATTATCACTCTACAATTCAAGTTAATAAGTTCTTCTCCATTCCATTCTTAATTACAAGTTCTAATTTTTTATTGAAAGCAAACATATTCCCTTTAATGTATTATTATTTCTCTTACTTTTATTATTTCCTTGTTATTTTATTATTAATCATTGATGTTAATTATAGTTTACTGCATTTAATGGTTAGTTAGTGTAATTAAGAAGATAGTAGGGTAGATAGTATAGGGTAAGAGGATTTGATGACGGATTTTGGATTTTTGGAGATGACATCGTAATTTGAATTTATGATTCTAAATGAAATTTAATTGGATTAATGGACATAATTTAATGATCTCACATCATAGGTAAAAAATATAAACTAATTAGAATGATCACCTATTTAGTTTAGATCTTAATCAAAGCTAGGACAACAAAATTAATATGTAATTATTAATTAACATTTCCAAAGTAGCAAAAGGTTAATTATTAATCTTGTCTATTGATTTGTATGATTGTATGATCCAATCTTATGTGATTATGGTTGTAGTTGACTGTTTTCCATTCATAGTACTACCATTAATTGAATATATCATTCTTAACTTAGGTTATTAATTGGTTAGATGATAAATTGAGAGCTTATTCGGTTTATTAGAATAAAGAAAAGCAAAGGGATGAATTATCATAAGTTTCTATAGGTCAACGTTAGATCATTTAGAGTTATTCATTTATGCATGATTATTTGATATCCTAGTTCCATAATCAATATCTTTCTATCCTTATTCACTAATTAGTGAGTAAATTTTCTATTATATATCCATAGTATATAAATTAGTGATAGAAATTAATGTTATTGAATGACTAGGGTTTTAACATTGATTATAGAATTATTGATTATAAACTATTCCTTGTGGGTTCGACTTGTTCTTGCTTTCTATTATGTATTTGGAATTGAGATTTATTTCTGAAATTTGTTGCACATACAACAACACATCAAAATTTTATTGCCATTGTTGGGGAATGGCAATTATAATCTTTATTTCTATTTTTGATGTTATTCCTTATTTTTTCTTTTAATAATTCATCTAATTTTTCTTATCTATTCTTTAATTGTGTATATTCTTCAGGAACTCACATTTAAGGTTGTCTGTAGTTGAGCATCAAGGAAAAATCCTCCTGCCAATAGACTCAATTCTTCTCCTCCTATTACAAATCCAACAAGATGGAAATTAGAATATGCTCATCGTATTCTATTACCTTCTGAAGGAAATTCTATAGATTTGGAGGAAGGTCACATAGAGGATTTGTTTAATTTAGCTTATCAAATTGATCCACCTATGGTAGATCGAAATCTCAATGAGCTAGCTGCTTCTATTTGTTTAAATTAGCTTATCAAATTAATTATCCTATAGAAAATGATACTTGTGAGATCAAATCTGGTTTAATACGTGCTTTACCTATTTTTACAAGATTTAGGGACAACAACTCAATGGGTTTAGGGTGTTCCACCAATCCCAAAAAATTCCTTAAGGAATTCCATATCACATGTTTTGGTATGAAACTGACTAAAGTAAGTGTAGAACAACTTAAACACTTTAGCTGATGTAGCAAAATAATGGCTGTATGACTTACTAGTGCGATATGTGAATACTTAGGGTGATATGCAAAAGGTTTTCCTTGAAAAATATTTTCTTCATCTAGAGCAACTAACATAAGAAAAGAAAATTGCTGTATTAGGCAAGATAGAGGAGAATCACTGCATGAATATGGGAAACGTTTCAAGAAGTTATGTGAAAGTTGCCCCAATCACCAAATTAGTGAGCAATTGTTAATATAATAGTTTTATGAAGGATTATCTCCTATGTATCGAAACATGATAGATGCTGCTAGTGGTGGTGCATTGGTTGTTAAAACCCCTGCTGAAGCTAAAAGATTAATTGCTAATATGATGTCAAACTCTCAATATTGTAGTAGGGGTAGTACTACTATATCTCAACACGTAAAAGAAGCTGGAATTACTAAATTGAAAACAAAAGTATCAAATCTGACATCCATGGTAGAGAAAGTTGTGGGTGAAAAAATTCCTACAAAGGTAGTGGAATTTGTTCTTTTATTGGTCATCCTACTGATATGTATCCTACTTTGTAGGAAGAGAAACAAGTGAATGCTATTGGAGGACAAAAAATACCAAAGAGGAATGATCCTTATGCTCTAACATACAATCGAGGATGGAAGGATAATCCTGACCTAAGGTATGGAAACAATCATCAAGTTGGTAATTCAAATATCCGACCATCAATTTATCAGAATCAACAAGGATCAAATCTACCTCTTGGATTCTTTCAAGTTCCACCAAACCACCAAATACCACCATTTCAACCATTACCTCCTCACCAGCTCAACAACCATTAGGAGGAATGCCATTAGATGATTTGGTGAAATATTTGTATACTGACATATTGTAGTTTCAACAAGAAATTAGAAATGGTATAAAAAATTTGGAGAATCAAGTGAGTCAATTGGTAGATTTCCTTGGAAAATTACAAGCACAAGGACCCTCAAAATTCCCAATTCTAATAGAAAGGAATCTTAGGAAAAATGCTAGTGCTTTCACAACTTGGAGTAGGAAACAATTGGTAGGTCTAAGGTAAGTGAATGAAGAGGAAGAAATAAGCAAAGAAGAATATGAGACAATTGTTGAAAAAGATGTAATTGAAAATTCAGCACAGGTAACTAAAGATGATTCTCCTACTCTTGTTAAAGTTATTGCTCCTTTTCCTAGCAATTCGGCAAGAAGTAAGAAGCTGAATTATGATAAGGAGATATTTGACATATTTAGAAAGGTGGAGGTCAATATCCCTCTCATTGATTCAATTAAACAAGTGCCAAGGTATGCAAAATTCCTTGTGTACTAACAAAAGAAAATTGAAGGGGGATGAAAAGGTGAGTGTGGGAGAGAATGTATTAGCAATTTTGCAAAGGAAAATTCCACCAAAGTGAAAGGATCCAAGTATATTTACCATCCATTACAATATTAAAAACACAAGGCATGAAAGATGTATACTTGATTTAGGTGCTTCAATTAATGTGACGCCTTTATCTATCACCAATTCATTAAAGATTTTTCCAAAATAGCTCAACCTTTTTGTTAGCTTCTTAAAAAAAATAGAGTTCAATTTTGATGATATGTGTAAGAAAGTGTTTGAGCATTTGAAGGAAAAATTAATTAGTGCACCCATACTTTAACCACATGATTGGAATTTTCCTTTTGAATTGATGTGTGATACACCTACCTATAATGTTGGTGTAATTTTAGGTCAAAGGATTGGGAAATGTCCACATATGATATACTATGCCTCATGCACTTTGAATGAAGTCCATCTTAATTACACAACCACTGAGAAGGAGTTTCTTGCCATTGTCTTTGCTTTAGATAAATTTTGTTCTTATCTTTTGGGCACTATTATTGTTTATTCCGACCATGTATCTTTGGAATATCTATTAGCAAAGAGGGAAGAAAAACCAAGATTAATTAGATGGACACTAATACTCCAAGAATTCAATCTACACATCAAAGAAAAAAAAGGAACAGAAAATGGAGTAGCAGATCATCTAAGTAGATTAATCAAGGAGATTGAAGTTAAGGCACCCATTAATGAAACATTTCTGGAAGAACAACTTCATGTAATATGGAATGAAATACCATGGTATCCTAACATGGTAAAATTTTTTTGTCACAAAGGTATTTCCTTCACATTTTTCTAAAGCACAAAAAGATAGAATAAAAAATCAAGCAAAGTATTTTATATGAGATGATCCATATTTGTGGAAACAATGTGCTGGCTAAATTATTAGATGGTGTATCCCTGATAGTGAAATTCTTTCTATCTTAACTTTTTTTCATAGCTATGCTTGCGGGGGTCATTTTGGTCCTAAAATAACAGCTCATAAAATTCTAGAAAGTGGGTTTTACTAACCTACCTTATTTAAGGATGCTTATGAGTTTTGCAGAACATGTGAAACTTTTCAAAAGATTAGAGGGTTCGGTCCTCGAAATGAAATGCCACAAAACCCTATTATCCCATGGGAAAATTTTTTATGTTTGGGGTATGGATTTCATGGATCCTTTTCTATCATTTTTTGGCTTCAAATGCTTTCTTGTTGCTGTAGATTATGTATCAAAATGGGTGGAAGCAAATGCCACATCTACTATGGATGCTAAATTTATTGTATATTTTCTTTGAATTAACATTTTTTCAAGGTTTGGCTTGCCAAAAGCTATAATCAGTGATAAAGGTTCACACTTCTACAACATAACAGTAGATGCATTGCTAAGGAAATATCATGTGACATATCGAATCTCCACAGTATATCATCTACAAATAAATGGTCAAGCTAAAATATCAAATTGAGAAATCAAATTAATTATGGAAAATATAGTGAAACTAATATGGAAGGATTGGAGCTTACACCTTAATGATGCTCTTTGGGAATATCACACATCATTTTAAACTCCAATTGGTATGTCACCATATCGTTTGGTCTTCGATAGGCCTTGTCACCTTCAGGTTTAATTAAAACATAGAGCTTTTTAGGTTATGAATAAATGTAACATAGAGTCAAATTGATTAGGAAGACATAGAAAACTTCAGTTATAATAACTTCAGGAAATAAGAAATGACACTTTTGAAACTGCATTGACATACAACGATCAGACTAAAGCAATTCATGATAAGTTAATTATTAAGAAGAATTTCAACATTGGTCAAAAAATTTTATTGTATCATTCTCATTTAAATCTATTTCCTGGAAAATTAAGGTCGAGATGGATCAACTTGTTTATTGTGACTAATGTATTTCCTCATGGTGTAGCAGATATTCAAAGTGAAAAGATAGGAAAGGTGTGGAAAGTGAACGGACACCATATCAAACCTTTTTACGAGGGATACTATGAGAGAAACTTATAGGTAATAGATCTTACTACTCCAAGTTATGAAAGCTAAAATATTAGGACACTATTAATTGGAAAACACCCAAGTGTTGTAAATAAGTTTTTCTTATCTCATACTTATGATGGTTCATTATTTCATGTGTGCTAGGTTTGTGAATATTTTCCATTTTATGTATGTTCCTAAAATTCAAATTTTTTTGAGTGTGAGTGTGTTTTTCTCTTTTTGTATTGTAAATAATGAAAGGTTTGAGAAGAAAATCAAATTTGCATTAAGATAAAGTTTCAAAAAATAAATATGACCTTATCATATTTGGAAGATTCTTTGTGTTCTTTTTGTAGGATAAATTTTAAGGAAAATAGAAGAAGAATAAAAGAAAAAGGGGGTATTGTATTCCAAAAACACGACTTGTGTTTAACAATCAGGATATTCCCTACACAAACAGCCAAAAGTCAAAATGATTCAAAATTAATACCTACACAAATAGCAAAAGGTAGAATGATTCAAAATTAACATAGGGGTCTCCCCTACTCCTACATCAAATCTCCATTACCATTCATCCTATTTTCGATTCACCATCTCTCATCACTTCTACATCCAAAAATCTTGCAATGAAATCGGCTACAACAACTCCAAATTAGTTTCTCTACATGAATATACAATTGGAACCTTAACTTCTATTTTTGCTCAAATTCTGTCAAAATCTTACCTAATTAACTTAGGTATTTTTCTTATTTCATTTTTTAAGCATTATTCAAGAATCATTGAAATGCCCCGAAAATTTCTAATTTTATAAAGTATATTTAAATGAGATTTTATTAGAATGATTTAATTTAATAAATTATTTTTATTAAAATAAAAAGAGAATTAATTAGGGAAAATCTAGAATAATTTATAAGTTCCTTAATTAAGTGGAATTTTGGTATTTTAACTAGATAAGGATTTTATTTTAGAAATTAATTGAATAAATAATTTTAATTAAAATAAGAATGAGAAAATAGTTTTAAATTAATAATGATATTATAAATAAATTAATTGGAGAAATTTAAGGTGTTTTGCAAAATAAAATGAAATTTATAGAAAATATTTTAAAAAAATCCTAATTTAGCCTAAAAAGGAATTTAAATATTATTTTATTCAAATATTATTATTTTTAAATATTCCAAATATTCTAATTTATTTAAATATCCAACATAATTATTTCTTTCTCCTCCTTTTTCCTTTTCTTTCCTTTTTTCTTTCTTTTTCTTCTTCTTTTCTTTTTCTTTTTTTTTTCATTCTTCACCCCGGACTGGGCCAGCCCGCGACCCAGTCTTCTTCTCCTCCTTCCTTCTTCGGCCCAGCCGCGCTAGGAACCCGTCGCCCCTCTCGCGCCGCGTTTCTTCTTTTCTTCACGCAAAACGCGTCGTGTCGTTTAAGAAGATTTTCCCCGTCGCACCGGTTCGCCCGTCTCCCTTCCTTTTCTTCTCTTTTTCCCGGACCGCCGGTCCACTCCTTTCTTCTTCCCCAGCTTCGTACCCCAACCCCAATACCCTCGACGCAACCTGCGACTCCCCGCCGAAAATGGCGGCACCGGCTACGAGAGGTCTGACCGGTCGAGTCACCCCTCTTTTTCTTCCTCCTGGCTCGCACATTAGCTTAGAATAATCAATTACCCCTAACTCTCGCTCATTCTCTCTCTCTGGCTTCGCGAAGGTTCGACCCCGACCCAAGCTTATGCCGGTCGATTTCTGTCACCGGCCGCCAAAACCCTAGCAATAAATGTCATCCACGCGACCCCCAAAACCCTAATAACCCATCTAAAATCTATATATAGCCTGGTTGTGAGTGTGGTCGAGACTTCTTCCTTCCGAAACCCTAAGTGAGAATCGCCCACCACCGTGACTTCAGACGCATATTCTGACACCGATAGCCAACCTCAACGCCACCACCACATCTCAAATTCATCGTTGCAATTCCCTATAGCTAACCATACCATTTTCAAACTTCGATTCTTCTTTCATGGGCGTCCATAACCGTGCAAAGTTTGCTTCTCATATCGCCCAAAATCTTGACCCCGAGACCTTAAACCACCGCTCGCCGCCACTTACGCCGCTTCTGCCACCCTATAAACCACTCAAAATCTTCTACTAAGTATCCTCCACCGAACCATAAGCTTAGTTTATTTTTCTCCTTACCCCTTCCCTCTTTTTCTTCATTTTTACCTCTCTTAGATCCATTTTCCGGCCACCTCCGGGAACCACCGCCAGTTCCACCTACACCCTCCGACTCAAGGTGATGTCATAGACATTTTAAGTACTTAGTTTCGATTTATTTATAATTATCCTAATTTTAGCCAAAATTTTAGTATTAATTCAACTTTTATTATTATTATTATAATTATTATTATTAGTAATATTAGCTGCATTTTAATTTCTAAATTTTGTTGACAGGTCAGGGAGTATTATTGAGTAAGATATATTATTCATCTCGGCCTTTACTTATTTAATTAAATTTTTGCATGTTTAATGTTATTAATAATAATAATAATATTATTATTATTATTAGTGTAATTATTTAGTTAGTATTGTAATTATTTCAGGAGGATTATAAACCTAAAATTTTAACTAAGTCTCGCACATTTGCTTTTTACAACTATTATTAACATTTTTAACATTTTTTCTAATTATATTATTATTATTATTATCTTTATTAACTTTATATTATAAGTATATAGAATATTAATACCATTATTACATTTTTGAATAGTGTTATTATTAAATGGGTTGATTTTGAAAGCCACCTTGTAATTTTAAGAATTTTGGTATTATTAATATTAATATTCTACTAATAAAAGTGTTATTAATAATGTTTTATTATTATCATTATTATTGTTATTATTATTATTATTATTATTATTACTATTATTGTTATTATTATTATTTTGGTGAAGGGTAGAAACCCTTGTATCACCACCCTTTCGAATGAAAACAATAATTTATTTGTATTTTTAAGTAATATTTTGTATAATTAATTATGGTGTAGTATTGTTTTAATTAAAAACAAAATCTTAGAATAATTTAGAGAATAATAAAATTTTATAAGGGAGCCTAATTCTAGTATACTGTTATTTAATAGGTGAACCTAGTCTAATCCCTCAAGAGGAATAGGAGCGTGCACCAAGACCGGTGTCGTATTAGGTAAGGGGTGCTAAGGCCTTTTTGTGTGCTTATTTGCATTATGTGATTCGCATGCTATGTATCATATGTCTATCATTATTATTTATGTTATACACGATGTGATGTGGAGTCCATATATGATCTTGGTTTGTTATATGGTATGGGTTTTCATTTATATGTGATAATATGTGATTTGGCCTTAAGACATGCATGTTAGGGTTTGCACGATGTTATTAATATTGCATGGTAAAATTAGGGTTTGCATGCAAAAGTGGTACGTTGCGTGGCAATATTAGGGTTGCATGGGAAGATGGTACGTTGCATGGCAATATTAGGGTTGCATGGAAGATGGTACGTTGCATGGCAATATTAGGGTTGCATGGAACGATGGTACGTTGCGTGGCAATATTAGGGTTGCATGGAAGGGTGGTACGTTGCATGGTAATATTAGGGTTGCATGGAAGTGGGGTACGTTGCATGGGAGTCAGGATTGCATGGTTTACGTGGTGCTAGGGTTTGCATGGGAGCTAGGGTTCGTATGGAAGGGGGGTATGTTGCATGGGAGTCAGGATTGCATAATTTACGTGGTGCTAGGGTTTGCATGTGAGCTAGGGTTTGCATAAGAGCTAGGGTTTGCATGGAGTTAGTAATGCGTGTCTGAAGCTACGATTGCGAATAAGATACTTAAGATATTAATTACATAAAGTGGAAGATGGTTGAGACGGGACCAACCGATCCACCGGTTCGGAATAGTGGTTAGGGTTTTTACCCTATGCGTGACCGATCCACCGGTTATAATAGTGGTTAGAGCAAGATGCTCTATGCGTAAACCGATCCACCGGTTACAATAGTGGGGGTTCCTGAGCTCAACAAAAATAAACCAGAGTTTCGTTAAAATACCTAAAAGACATTAATTACTTACAGCGGAATACCATGTGATACGGGGCCAACTGATCCACCGGTTAGGAATAGTGGTTAGGACGCATAGTCCTATGTGTCTCCAATCCACCGGCTATAATAGTGGTTAGGGTATGATACCCTATGTGCCTCCGATCCACCGGCTATAATAGTGGGGGCTCTCGTACTCACATGGTTTTAATAAAAGCATGGTCTGAATCGATTTCCGATCAGGGATTAATTAACTAATTAATCGAGACTAAAAATGGACCTTGTACTTTTACCTGAATTGTTCATATGCCTTTTTGTTGTTATGTTGGATTATGCCTTTTATTATTTTATATGGATTATGTGTCTATGTGTTGGCCTTAGGGCTCGGTTACCTTACTCAGTACGTAGCGTACTGATCACCCGTTTCATGGGTGCTGCTCATTCCCACGAGTAGAAGGCCCATCTGACTTGGTGCAGGTAGGAGATGTTTACTTTGATGCGATTGATATTCATGGGTCATCAGGTGGGGTCGAGTGATGATTGGGCCGAATCCGTATCAGAGTGGCGTGGCCGGACTTCCATTGAGATTTTCCTTCCTATTTCATTATTTATGTTAAGCACTTCCAAATAAATTTATGTTCGGAGTTATCTCTCTCTTCCTTGAAAAAAACTAACTCTCGCAGTTTGGATTGAATAAGGACTTGGGCGTGTTTAATTCTCGTATTTATGAATTTGAACTATTATTAATTTTTATGAGTGGTTTTATTAGCCTTAGCACTTAGTATTGGAACGGTAGGAGTAAACCGGTCTAGTACTAGGTGTGGCGGTAACATCCCCAGATTTCACACGTTTTAAGTATTTCTATTTTAATTACTCCCTGAAGGAAAAAAATAGTGAATTTTGGGGTGTTACAAGTTGGTATCAGAGCGGTTGATCCTGTTGACCATGCTCGTTTTTGAAAATAAAATTTATTTTTGGAAGTTGCTATTGAAAATTTGAAAAAAAAGATTTTCTGCCTTAAGTGAAAATCTTCCTGTTTTAAAAGTTTTGGAGCCCAGCCACGGTGAGATGTACCAGGGTAGATTAGGGTTTGCCCTAAGAATTAGAAATCTTATTGATAATTTCGAACATGTGGGTTTGTTTCTAAGTGTTCATTTTTGTGTAGCTAGATGGCAAGCAACGGGAGAGTTCAGCGTTTGGAGGAGGCCATCACCGCCTTCCTAGAGTTCACACAATGCGCTCAAAACGTTGAGGAAGATTGGCTTGGGAGGGTTACCGGACATCACCCTCCGACGTATTCCGGGGAGGAGAATCCAGTGGTTTTAGAGGGGTGGATCCGTGATATGGATCGCACCTTTGAGGCCGTGAATTGTCCCCTCAACCGACGGTCCAACATTGCAGCATTCTTCCTCCGGGGCGTAGCAGACGCTTGGTGGGAGGATTTTAGTGCCAAAGAAGGTCCCCCGGCTACTTGGGAGGCATTTAAGACCGCCCTACGTACCAGATTCTATCCTGAGAGCCTCAGGAGGGATAAGCTTCGGGAGTTCATGCAGCTGACACAAAGGCCAATGTCAGTTCGTCAGTACTACGCCAAGTTTACTGAGCTGCTCCGGTTTGCCCCAGGGATTGCCGCCAACGAATCCATGATGGTCTTTCAGTTCGAACAGGGACTAAATTTTAGCATCCTCCGCATGATGGGTGTCGTGACGTTCAAAGATCTAGCATCCTTGTATGAAAGTGCTTGCGTGGCTGACACACTAGTCCATGAGCAGGCAGCCATCTTGGGTAAGAGGAAACCTGAGAGTTAGAGTTCTGGGAGCAGGACCCAGCCCAGGTATGGAGAGTCTAGGAGGCCACCACTGAGAGATAACAGTGGAAGCCAAGGTCCCCCAAGAGGCCCAATTTGCAGGAAATGTAGCCGAGCCCATCCAGGCAGAACCTGTGCAGGCAAGTTGATTACATGCCTAAACTGTGGGAAAATGGGTCATAGGGCAGTGGAGTGTTGGAGGCCCCCTCATTTCCAGCAGAGTCAGAACCGACCACCCCAGCAGGGAGGAATTCTCATACCTCAGCAGCAGGCCTACCAGCAGTATCGTCAGAATTCATCCCAGCAATATCATCAGAGAGCACCTGCTCCATCTGGTGCCCCAGCTCGAGAGACGGGGGGAAGACCGCAGGGATCTAGGCCTTATCCTCAAAAGGGAGGTCAGTCAGGAGGGCGCCTGAACGTTATTAGTCAGGCAGAGGCAGACCGACAGCTGGATGTTGTTACTGGTATGTTCACAATCTATTCATTACCAGCCTATGTTCTATTTGACTCCAATGCTACATTGTCTTTCATTTCCTCTGCTTTTGCTACTAAGGCTGGATTGTCACCATCTGCTAGAGTAGAGCTATCTGTTATGCTTCCGTCGGGTGACAGGATGGAATGTAGTCGGAGGTTTTCTGACGTGGCCTTAGATATAAGAGGGGTAGACTTCCTAGTAGACCTAATTGGGATGGACTTGAGAGACTTCGACGTGATTTTGGGCATGGATATGTTGGGGAAGTACAAAGCAGTTATCGATTGTGCCCAGGAGCGGGTGATTTTGCGAGGCCCGAATGGAACTAGGGTTTCTTACCGGAAGACTCAGCCTAAGCCAACCACTAAGGTGGTGTCAGCGGTCAAATTGCACGCTTTGATCCAGAAAGGGTATCCCTTATATTTATGCAGTGTGCAGGAGCTCAACAAGGATTTGGCGGCATTAGATAGTATTCCAGTAGTTAAAGAATTTTCGGACGTGTTTCCCGAAGAAATACCAGGTATGCCTCCGGTTCGGGAAATTGACTTCAAGATCGAGTTAGTGCCAGGAGCTGAGCCCGTTTCCAAGGCTCCTTATAGAATGGCACCAGTTGAGTTGAAAGAATTGAAGGCCCAGTTGGAGGAACTCTTAGAGCACGGGTATATCCGACCTAGTGTATCACCATGGGGAGCACCAGTTTTGTTTGTGAAGAAGAAGGATGGTAGTTTCCGTCTCTGCATCGACTACCGGGGGTTGAATCAGTTGACGGTAAAGAACCGGTATCCACTCCCGAGAATAGACGATCTGTTTGACCAACTGAAGGGTGCTACGGTATTTTCCAAGATCGATTTGAGGTCCGGGTATCATCAGTTGAGGATAGCTGATGCTGACATCATGAAGACTACATTCCGGACCAGATATGGGCATTACAAATTTATAGTGATGCCCTTTGGACTTACAAATGCTCCTGCAGTATTCATGGATCTAATGACGAGGATATTCAAACCTTTCCTCGATCAATTTTTGGTGGTATTTATAGACGATATTTTGGTGTATTCCCGGGGAAATGAGGAGCACGAACAACACCTACGCACCATTTTGAGCACATTGAGAGAGCATCACCTATATGCTAAGTTATCGAAGTGCAGGTTTTGGCTTCAGGAAGTAGCTTTCCTTGGTCACATTGTATCAGCTAAGGGGGTGGCTGTGGACCCCGCTAAGATTGTGGCCATCACGGAGTGGAAGCCTCCTACAAATATATCGGAGATTCGGAGTTTTCTGGGTTTGGCTGGATATTACAGACGATTTGTACAGAATTTTTCCAAAATAGCGAGACCATTGACTAATCTCTTGAAGAAGACTACGAAGTTTCAGTGGGATGAGGCGTGTGAAGAGGCTTTTCAAGAGTTGAAGAAGAGGTTGACCACTGCACCGGTGTTGACTTTACCCGAGGGGACTGAAGAGTTCGAGGTTTACAGCGATGCATCCAAGCATGGGTTGGGATGCGTGTTAATGCAGAAGGGTAAAGTGGTAGCTTATGCCTCACGACAGTTGAAGAAACATGAGCAAAATTATCCCACACATGATCTCGAGTTAGCTGCTGTGGTGTTTGCCTTGAAGATTTGGAGGCATTATCTATACGGGGCAAAGTGTAAATTCTTTACGAACCACAAAAGCCTCAAGTATATCTTCACTCAGAAGGAGCTCAACTTGAGGCAGAGAAGATGGTTGGAGCTGGTAAAGGATTATGATATTGAGTTGACCTACCATGAGGGTAAGGCCAACGTGGTTGCTGATGCTCTAAGTAGGAAGACTGCACATTCCACACTATGTTGTGTGGTTGCTGATCGGACAATAAGAGAGTTATCAGATCTGGAGATTGAGATGATTCAGCAGGGAAACCTCGAAGCCCGTATGAATGCCTTGACGCTTACTCCAACTATATTTGAAGAGATCCGAGCTGGCCAGGTTGGAGATGTTAAGTTGGAAAGGATCCGACAGAAGATGCGGGAAGGCAAGGCGGAAGGATTCAAAGTCCATGATGATGGAAGTATTCGATTTAGGGGCCGTTGGTGTGTGCCCTAGAGTTGTCCCGACCTCAAGCGTCGTATTATGGAAGAGGGACATCAAACTCCCTATTCGGTTCACCCAGGAGGATCAAAGTTATATAAGGATCTCAAGAAGGTGTACTGGTGGCCCCGTATGAAGCGAGAAGTAGCTGAGTTTGTATCCCGGTGTCTTGTGTGTCAGAGGGTCAAGATTGAACACCGGAGACCAACGGGATTACTTCAGTCTTTAGAGGTACCGAGATGGAAATGGGATTCCATTTCTATGGACTTTGTGAGTGGTCTACTGAGGACCAGAAGCGGCTGTCACACTATCTGGGTTATTGTTGATAGATTAACCAAGTCGGCCGTGTTCATTCCTATGAAGTCTACCTGGAGTATGGAGCAATTAGCAAATGCTTATATGAAGTTTGTGGTTAGCCGCCATGGAGTCCCGAAGGATATAGTTTCAGATCGAGATTCGAGGTTCCTCTCTCACTTTTGGGGGAAACTACATGAAGTTTTAGGAACCAAATTAAAGATGAGCACTGCTTTTCACCCTGCCACAGATGGGCAGACAGAGCGGACCATTCAGACCTTGGAGGATATGTTGAGAGCATGCGTATTGGACTTCCAGGGATGTTGGGAGGAGCGCTTGCGTCTGGTGGAATTCTCGTATAATAATAGTTATCACGCTAGTATTGGGATGGCTCCCTTTGAGGCATTGTATGGACGGAAGTGCAGAACTCCTTTGTGTTGGAGTGACATCAGTGAGACAATTGTGCTGGGACCAGAGATGATTGAAGATATGACTCAGCAGGTCAGACAAATCCAGGATCGGATGAAAGCAGCTCAGAGCCGACAAAAGAGTTATGCTGATCAGAGGCGTAGGGATGGAGATTTTGAGCCTGGAGAAAGAGTAATGCTAAGGGTTTCGCCTACCAAAGGGGTGCAGAGGTTTGGAAGGAAAGGCAAGTTGAGCCCCAGATATATTGGGCCCTATGAGATATTGGAGAGAGTAGGTGAAGTTGCTTATAGATTGGCTCTTCCTCCGGAATTGGCACGAGTGCATAATGTGTTCCACATTTCTCAGCTACGAAAGTATGTGGCCGATCCATCACATGTAATTCAACCAGATGAGGTCAAATTGGATGATTCCCTGACTTACGAGGAGCGACCAGTGCAGATTCTCGACACCAAATTAAGAAAGACTCGTACGAGTTCGGTGCCTCTAGTTAAGATCCTATGGAATCGACATGGGACTGAGGAAGCTACTTGGGAGACTGAAAAAGATATGCGAGAAACATATCCGGAACTTTTCGCTATAGGTTAGATTTTTTTTATTTATTATCTAGTTTGTCCCTAAGGGGGTAGTGGATTTAAATATAGTTAATAAGGCATTATTCTAGAAGTTAGAATACCTTAGCCCTAACCCTAGGCGCTCCCGGAGACTTCGGGGGCGAAGTCTGTTTTTAAGGGGGTAGTGATGAAATGCCCCGAAAATTTCTAATTTTATAAAGTATATTTAAATGAGATTTTATTAGAAAGATTTAATTTAATAAATTATTTTTATTAAAATAAAAAGAGAATTAATTAGGGAAAATCTAGAATAATTTATAAGTGCCTTAATTAAGTGGAATTTTGGTATTTTAACTAGATAAGGATTTTATTTTAGAAATTAATTGAATAAATAATTTTAATTAAAATAAGAATGAGAAAATAGTTTTAAATTAATAATGATATTATAAATAAATTAATTGGAGAAATTTAAGGTGTTTTGCAAAATAAAATGAAATTTATAGAAAATATTTTTAAAAAATCCTAATTTAGCCTAAAAAGGGATTTAAATATTATTTTATTCAAATATTATTATTTTTAAATATTCCAAATATTCTAATTTATTTAAATATCCAACATAATTATTTCTTTCTCCTCCTTTTTCCTTTTCTTTCCTTTTTTCTTTCTTTTTCTTCTTCTTTTCTTTTTCTTTTTTTTTTCATTCTTCACCCCGGACTGGGCCAGCCCGCGGCCCAGTCTTCTTCTCCTCCTTCCTTCTTCGGCCCAGCCGCGCCAGGAACCCGTCGCCCCTCTCGCGCCGCGTTTCTTCTTTTCTTCACGCAAAACGCGTCGTCTCGTTTAAGAAGATTTTCCCCGTCGCACCGGTTTGCCCGTCTCCCTTCCTTTTCTTCTCTTTTTCCCGGACCGCCGGTCCACTCCTTTCTTCTTCCCCAGCTTCGCACCCCAGCCCCGATACCCTCGACGCAACCTGCGACTCCCCGCCGAAAATGGCGGCACCGGCTACGAGAGGTCTGACCGGTCGAGTCACCCCTCTTTTTCTTCCTCCCGGCTCGCACATTAGCTTGGAATAATCAATTACCCCTAACTCTCGCTCATTCTCTCTCTCTGGCTTCGCGAAGGTTCGACCCCGACCCAAGCTTATGCCGGTCGATTTCTGTCACCGGCCGCCAAAACCCTAGCAATAAATGTCATCCACGCGACCCCCAAAACCCTAATAACCCATCTAAAATCTATATATAGCCTGGTTGTGAGTGTGGTCGAGACTTCTTCCTTCCGAAACCCTAAGTGAGAATCGCCCACCACCGTGACTTCATACGCATATTCTGACGCCGATAGCCAACCTCAACGCCACCACCACATCTCAAATTCTTCGTTGCAATTCCCTATAGCTAACCATACCATTTTCAAACTTCGATTCTTCTTTCACGGGCGTTCATAACCGTGCAAAGTTTGCTTCTCATCTCGCCCAAAATCTTGACCCCGAGACCTTAAACGACCACTCGCCGCCACTTACGCCGCTTCTGCCACCCTATAAACCACTCAAAATCTTCTACTAAGTATCCTCCACCGAACCATAAGCTTAGTTTATTTTTCTCCTTACCCCTTCCCTCTTTTTCTTCATTTTTACCTCTCTTAGATCCATTTTCTGGCCACCTCCGGGAACCACCGCCAGTTCCACCTACACCCTCCGACTCAAGGTGATGTCATAGACATTTTAAGTACTTAGTTTCGATTTATTTATAATTATCCTAATTTTAGCCAAAATTTTAGTATTAATTCAACTTTTATTATTATTATTATAATTATTATTATTAGTAATATTAGCTGCATTTTAATTTCTAAATTTTGTTGACAGGTCAGGGAGTATTATTGAGTAAGATATATTATTCATCTCGGCCTTTACTTATTTAATTAATTTTATTCATGTTTAATGTTAATAATAATAATAATATTATTATTATTATTATTAGTGTAATTATTTAGTTAGTATTGTAATTATTTCAGGAGGATTATAAACCTAAAATTTTAACTAAGTCTCGCACATTTGCTTTTTACAACTATTATTAACATTTTTAACATTTTTTCTAATTATATTATTATTATTATTATCTTTATTAACTTTATATTATAAGTATATATAATATTAATACCATTATTACATTTTTGAATAGTGTTATTATTAAATGGGTTGATTTTGAAAGCCACCTTGTAATTTTAAGAATTTTGGTATTATTAATATTAATATTCTACTAATAAAAGTGTTATTAATAATGTTTTATTATTATCATTATTATTGTTATTATTATTATTATTATTATTACTATTATTACTATTATTGTTATTATTATTATTTTGGTGAAGGGTAGAAACCCTTGTATCACCACCCTTTCAAATGAAAACAATAATTTATTTGTATTTTTAAGTAATATTTTGTATAATTATCTATGGTGTAGTATTGTTTTAATTAAAAACAAAATCTTAGAATAATTTAGAGAATAATAAAATTTTATAAGGGAGCCTAATTCTAGTATACTGTTATTTAATAGGTGAACCTAGTCTAATCCCTCAAGAGGAATAGGAGCGTGCACCAAGACCGGTGTCGTATTAGGTAAGGGGTGCTAAGGCCTTTTTGTGTGCTTATTTGCATTATGTGATTCGCATGCTATGTATCATATGTCTATCATTATTATTTATGTTATACACGATGTGATGTGGAGTCCATGTATGATCTTGGTTTGTTATATGGTATGGGTTTTCATTTATATGTGATAATATGTGATTTGGCCTTAAGACATGCATGTTAGGGTTTGCACGATGTTATTAATATTGCATGGTAAAATTAGGGTTTGCATGGAAAAGTGGTACGTTGCGTGGCAATATTAGGGTTGCATGGGAAGATGGTACGTTGCATGGCAATATTAGGGTTGCATGGAAGATGGTACGTTGCATGGCAATATTAGGGTTACATGGAACGATGGTACGTTGCGTGGCAGTATTAGGGTTGCATGGAAGGGTGGTACGTTGCATGGCAATATTAGGGTTGCATGGAAGTGGGGTACGTTGCATGGGAGTCAGGATTGCATGGTTTACGTGGTGCTAGGGTTTGCATGGGAGCTAGGGTTCGTATGGAAGGGGGGTATGTTGCATGGGAGTCAGGATTGCATAATTTACGTGGTGCTAGGGTTTGCATGTGAGCTAGGGTTTGCATAAGAGCTAGGGTTTGCATGGAGTTAGTAATGCGTGTCTGAAGCTACGATTGCGAATAAGATACTTAAGATATTAATTACATAAAGTGGAAGATGGTTGAGACGGGACCAACCGATCCACCGGTTCGGAATAGTGGTTAGGGTTTTTACCCTATGCGTGACCGATCCACCGGTTATAATAGTGGTTAGAGCAAGATGCTCTATGCATAAACCGATCCACCGGTTACAATAGTGGGGGTTCCCGAGCTAAACAAAAATAAACCAGAGTTTCGTTAAAATACCTAAAAGACATTAATTACTTACAGCGGAATACCATGTGATACGGGGCCAACCGATCCACCGGTTAGGAATAGTGGTTAGGACGCGTAGTCCTATGTGTCTTCGATCCACCGGCTATAATAGTGGTTAGGGTATGATACCCTATGCACCTCCTATCCACCGGCTATAATAGTGGGGGCTCTCGTACTCACATGGTTTTAATAAAAGCATGATGTGAATCGATTTCCGATAAGGGATTAATTAACTAATTAATCGGGACTATAAATGGACCTTGTACTTTTACTTGAATTGTTCATATGCCTTTATGTTGTTATGTTGGATTATGCCTTTTATTATTTTATATGGATTATGTGTCTATGTGTTGGCCTTAGTGCTCGGTTACCTTACTCAGTACGTAGCGTACTGATCACCCGTTTCATGGGTGCTGCTCATTCCCACGAGTAGAAGGCCCATCTGACTTGGTGCAGGTAGGAGATGTTTACTTTGATGCGATTGATATTCATGGGTCATCAGGTGGGATCGAGTGATGATTGGGCCGAATCCGTATCAGAGTGGCGTGGCCGGACTTCCATTGAGATTTTCCTTCCTATTTCATTATTTATGTTAAGCACTTCCAAATAAATTTATGTTCGGAGTTATCTCTCTCTTCCTTGAAAAAAACTAACTCTCGCAGTTTGGATTGAATAAGGACTTGGGCATGTTTAATTTTCGTATTTATGAATTTGAACTATTATTAATTTTTATGAGTGGTTTTCTTAGCCTTAGCACTTAGTATTGGAACGGTAGGAGTAAACCGGTCTAGTACTAGGTGTGGCGGTAAGATCCCCAGATTTCACATGTTTTAAGTATTTCTATTTTAATTACTCCCTGAAGGAAAAAAAATAGTGAATTTTGGGGTGTTACAATCATTATGTCGAAACAACTCCAAATTTGAAAAAAAGGTACGTGCACTTTCCATATTGATTTGCTTGATCAAAACCTATTTGAGTTTTTCTTTTGACATTCTTCATCTTGAATGAAATTATTTTATTGCAAATACTTGTTTGTTTTGTTGAGATTGAATGATGTAAGATGAAATTTCATTAACTAAAAACACAATTGCATTAACTATAAGATGAATTCTACAACATAAAACCATAAAATTTCATCTTTCTTTGTGGTACTCGACATTGCATATGACAAATAATTGTAGGTTGAGTAAGAGCAAGTACAACATTTGTAATCCTTTTTTTAGTTTTGAATGTCTCTATCACTACATTAAGATTTTTGAGTGTAATACAATATAAAATGGAGCTTGATTCTATGCTTTCTAGTTAATCCAATTGCCTTTGTATTTGGTAGTAAATGAACATGATAAATGTCTTTGTTTATCCTTGTAGATGGCACCCAAAAGGAAACAAAGAATCGAGGGAGAATCTTCAAGACAACATATTTCACCAATCCAAAATCAAAATAGACGGAACAGGCCTAATGAGCTAGATATTGTCTTTACCACAACTGAACAACAACAAAGGTATGACTACTTATCTCAGAAACGCATTACTTGAACAAGTCATTTAGATGATGGTTGTCTTAACACATTTGGTATCCATGTGCAAGTCACCTAAATGTTGAGAACTATTGGACTGCATAACTTTGTCTATTCTTCTAATCATACATATAGACATTTAACCCTAGAATTCCTAAGTACCTTTGAATTACATGCTAGTTCATCTATAGAAGAAGGTGGATATATTTGCTTTTACCTTTTTAATGTGGATAGACAAATTTCCTTGCATGAATTAGCCCACATTTTTATGTTACTTCAAGGAGGATATTTTGTTATACCCCCTTGGTTTAATTTGGATAAAAAAAATTTCGCTAAGATTGGTGATATTTTTAATTAGCCAAAGCTTCAAGAATCTTCAATCTTATTTTCTATTATTTACAAAGTCTCTTAGCTAGCATTCATTTTGGTTGGGGGATAGTACAAGGGTAGTTTGGTCCATTGAGCTCTTCTTCATTAATTCCATGCTAGATCATGACCAAATTGACACTACATACTTTCTAGCTAAAAAATTTAAGAGGGTTAGTAACTTTAAGCAGGGAGATATTGTCATTGATGGTTTAATTACCACAATTTGTACAGCTATAAACCTTCTCATTCCAGATGACATTCTAATAGAATCCACAAGCATGCGTATCGACATTGAACATTTTCGTTTAGTGCATCTCATTGAGAGTAGGGGTAATGTGATATCTTTTCTATCAAGGATGTGCTTATTTTCCTTTACCTAATCCTACTAGAACTAACCCTTTAAACAAAAGAAATTGGCAACCCTTAGATGACAAAGATACTCCTACCCCTCTTGCTATTGAGAATTCTTACCCCATCATGATGAGAAAGCCCCACCACCACCTCCTCGTCCCCATTTGATTGTTGGATCATCATCTCCTTCTTCTTCTTATGTCCCCAAATGGCACCTCCAATTTTAGACTTAAGTATTCTCCTAGTTAGGTTCCCTTCATACTAATCAAGATCAAATGATGGAAATGATGAAAACTCTTTATGAGTTTTATCTTGGGACTAGGATCCTCCACCTTCTCATTCATAAGTCATTTATTATTCCTCTCTTCTTTTGCTTGATTTAGTTCATTGGGGATAATGAACAAGCTAACTGGGGGGACACTTTTGGTGGTATATATAGTTAATGTTAGTATTTTTTGGTGTTGTTTACATGTCTTTGTATTATTTATTTGTTTGTTTACATTGATATAACTTGTTTTCTATTTATGTGATATTGTATTGGTTTGTTTGGTTCATTTCTAAACAAGAAGTGTTACATTTGATTTATTTATTCATTAGGTGAGAAAAGTAATGGGGCTAAATCTTTTGATAAATGCTATTTTTAAATCATAATAACTGATTTGATCACCAACTTCCAAACCTTAAAAAAAGAAATTGAGATTGTGATAGTGGTAAAGGAAAGAGAGTTATAAAGGTTAGAAATCAATCCATACATTGATTATGAATAAGATGGAATGAAATTCAAAATTGGTAGATATAACATTATAAGTGCTTGAGCCTAATAAATGGATACATTGTTTATCCAAATTTTTTTTTCTTTTGTGTGTATTATCCAATGATATGTGAAACTATAATTTTCCATTAGTTTTCTTCAAGAACACGTAGAACTTTAGGATATTTGAAAATGATAGATGCACTCTTCTTTCTTCGTTAGATATAGGACAAAATAGCTTACCTTGAAAATTGTTATCCATTTTATAACCCCTTTGAGCCTAAAGCCTTATTCTATTGATCTAACCTTTGTTAACAACTAATCTCCATATGCATTTTCCTTCCTTACTTTATGACTAGTGGAGTAATGGATTTTTAGGAGAACATTTGTTTTGTTAATAAGGTGAAATCTAGGCATGGGGGAGTGGATATCATAAAAAAATGGATGATGTAGCTAAGAATTCTCTTAAAAAAAATAATTGATTTGTTGTTTATTTGGTTGAATGGAAGGGTTTGAAATTATAACTGATATTTTTTAAGGGGGAAGTGAAGTAAGGGAGAAGAGGGAGAATTATGATTTAATTGAACGAAAGAATTTTCTTATCTAGTTGGTAGATTATAGCTATAATCCCAAAATTATATCCCACCTTAGAATCCTAACCCCATTACAACCAAATTTAAGAACTTTTGATTCTTATATACTCTATTTCTCTTAAGTGATGGCGAATTGAGAGTAATGGAAAACATATGGGCAATTATAGTCATTTGGAGAAACCTTGAGAGTAAACACATTTCACGCTATACATATAAGATTGAGCATTTATGTAACACCTCAAAATTTAGTACTAAAAAAATTCATTTTAAATAGAAGCATATATTCAAATAGTTGGGTGTTACCACTGTAATTGACATAAGTCTGACTTAACCCACCATCCTTATATCAATCACGAGGCAAAACGATTAGAAAATTTAAAACATGATAGTAAGAAACGAGATAAATTTTAATAACAATAATAAGCATTTGGAGATAAACTCCGATTACAGTATTAAAATACAACAAAAGGGATCCCATAGAACTAAAAGTCTAAAAAGGTATTTGGGTAAAACTATCATCCGGATAACATGAATCTAAGCTTAAACCCTAATTCAAATAAATCACTCTTCCAAATATATAGCATCAAAGGTTGTGACTTCATCCACCTGGAACTCATCGACCTACACATAAACATCTAGATCGTCTACTCGTTAGATTGAGCAGTACCTACGAAATGGATAATTAGTACACTATATACTGAGTAACGTAACAATACAGTTAAGTAGAGTTATGAGAATTCTTATAAGCAAATCATACATGCATAAATCAAAGAATGCCAAATAGGTACTGATTCTAGGTCTTTTATTAGATATAACATATTCCAATCTTTTATTTACGTTCAGTTTAGATATCCCACTATTATTAAGCTAGTGGAATAGTCTGAAACACCTCTCGGGGACAATACAACCAAGCCACTATTATTATTCGGTGGAATGGAGCCAATACTTCTTAGAGTAAAACACTCCTGAGCCACTATTATTAGATCGGTGGAATGGTCTAAAGCACCTCTCCAAGACAACACACCCGAGCCACTATTATTATTTGGTGGAATGGACACAATACCTTAGTCATAACTCACATAGTCTTTCACTTTAAATAATTAGTATCTTTCCATTTATACTTTATGTCTTAATCGTATTTTCTTTCACGGTGAGTATGGGGCCCCACTATTCTTAATCTAGTGGAACAGGCTAAAGCACCTCTTGGGGACAAAACACTCGAGCCACTATTATTATCCGGTGGAACGAACCTATATAAACACCTTGGCCCAACTCACGTAATCTTTCACTTTAAATGGTTAGTACTTTATTTAGAGTTGATTGTATAATATTATGTTGAACTTATATAAATGCACAAGACATAAAACTGAATAACATAAGTATGACCACATAATTATCCTTAAATTATCATAATACCCTTAGGGTGTTCAAGACAATTGTATTCTCTCAAAGCCTTATGAAACCTAAAATATATACATTTTCAATAAAATTTTGAAATAAATATTCTCAGTTTTTCATAGATATCCTATATCCAACATTATACCCAAAAACATACTTACAAAATTTTATTACTCTCAAGTTATCACTTCATAGCATTTCCATAAATAAATTATTCAATACAATATATGCAATACAAAAGCATATACAACAATACAAGTATAACATAAATCCCTAGCTACAACATGCATCCTTACCAACAAGGACACCGAGCTCTGTACACGTAAATCCTAGACCTCCTTTAAGATCACAAAAAAAATCACGTAAGGAGATAAGATAAAATATGATTAGGATCAAAGATTAAAAATTAAGAGGGAAGTTAAGATAGAGGAGGGTAAAAAATATAATTTATCGGAGTCACATGGAAGCTTGAATTTTATGGAATTTTATAGGAATATGTGGTGGAGCTATGTTAAATTTTGGAGGTGTTTGGATAAGTTTTGAATTGAAAATACGAGTGCATAGCCGAAAAATAAGTTGCATAGCCAGATGGTGCAAAAGTTGCATAGCTATGCAGCAACAGGCCGAGAGGAATTATGACGCACGACCTAGCAGTGCAAAAGTTGCACAATTGTGCAGTACCAGTGCACAATAGGTCAAGAGAAAAAAATTCATAACTAGGCAGTGCAAAAGTTGCACAACTGTGCAGAAGTTAGTGCACAATCCGTGTACTTTGCAACACAGCAACAAATGAAGGGAAGAATAAGTGAGAAGAGGTGGTGGTCAGTGGCGATGGCCGACAACGGCGAGAGGGAAGGTTGGGGTAACCTTGGTGGTTAGTCCACTAGCCAAATGGCATTGAGTGGTGGCTGAGGTGGTGCACGGTGGTGGATTGGGTGGTGCGCAAGCTGAAACAAGGAAACAATAGGGAGGAAGAAGAAGAAATAAAAAAGGAAGAAGAGAAGAAGGTCTAGGAAGTGATGGATGACAATAAAATGAAGGGATGGGGGTACATATACTAGTAAGGTGGCATGTTGTGGAGGATAATGGAAGAGGAGGTGAAAATGACAATGATGATAATCGGTAGAGAAGAAAAAAAGAAAAATGATAGGGGTGATGGTGATGGTTGAAATTAATGGAGATCAGGTAGAGACATGAGGTATGATGATGGCGCACTAAGAAAACATACATGGAAGAGGAAAGCAGGGAATGTGATGGTGATGACAGACAAAAAAGAGTAGCAGCAGGAAGAAGAAGAGTGGCAGGGGAAGTGATGGTGGTGCGTGGGCTGATTAGCATGGCAGGGGAAAGGAAGAAGAAAGGAAGATAGGCATAAGGGTGGCAGGGATGATGGTGTCATGGTGCATGTGGGAGACAAAGTGATGGGGGTGGTGTAGAGGAACCCAAATCCTTCACACCACAAATTCAACACAGGAGAAGAAGGAAAAAGAAAAGAAAAGAAAAAGGAAGAAGAGGGAAGAAAGAAAGAAAGAAAAGAAAAGGAGAAAGAAAAGGAAAAAGAGAGAAGGGTTAGGGGATTAGGATTAGATTAGCCATAAAGAAATTATGATTAGTAGAAATTTTAGCAGGTTTTGATTTCAGTTTATGAATTACAGTTTATCCGAGTCAAGGTTTTAGTTTCGGTTACAGTTTTGGGATTAAAAAATTTTGTTAAGGCTAAAAATAAGATTTCTTGAGATTAAAATCAAATTGGGGTGCTAATGACGTGAGATTAGGCTAAATAATTTTTTGGGGTATTACAATCTACACATACCAAAAGTAAGAATCTGCCAAGTTAACTTTTATTAATCTTAATCTAGCTTTGCACAGTGAGATGCTAACTGTACTAATTATCATTCCCTAACCACTTGAGCATTTGATAAAACTGTTTATTAGATATGTTAGATGTGTGATCTAAAATATTTTCAAATTTTCTATCTTGTGATTTATAAACGTTTTAAGACCTAGTGCATTGTTAAACTCAATGAATGACTAAATCTAATCTTGCAGTTCTTTTTGTTTAGAACTTGTCTCACTTATAATCCTTGATGCTTCTTAAGTGTATGACACGATGTTGCTTGAGAACAAGCAATGATTTAAGCATGGAGGTATTTGATATATAAGATTTATATGTTATTACCCTATGTAAATATATCATTTATGTCTCATTATTTTTATATGATTTAATCTTTTCTCGTTTTTTTTTTCATTTGGATAGATTTTTCAGGTAAAGATAAAAATGAAGAAATCTAAAGGAGAAATTAAAGGAAAGAAGAAATGAAGCAAATAACACATCAAGAGATATGGAATCAATGAAAGAAAAGACCAAAAAATTAAGAATATATATCAAAGGAAAGCTTGTGTTGAAATTTCATAGAGAGATAACGAAGAAACAAACAACACGGTACCCCCATTTTTCCTAAACACGTGTTGTGTTTTACTGCTAGAACATAAAATCTTAGTTTTCAAATTTAGAAGTTGGCAGATAATTCAGGAAAAAACAAGGAGGCCCCGTGTTTCCTAAAAGATAGACCGTGTTTTTCTTAAATTTTATAACCGCTCGCCAAACTTTTTCCTGCTATATTTTATAATGTTTCTGAACATTCAACATTCAATTTTTAGCAGTTTGAGAGTTAGATTTTTTATTTTTCTCTATATTCTATAGAAACTATAAGTTCTTCACAATTATAATTCTCTTTCTTTCCATTGTATTAAATTGAACAATAAACACTCTAGAATTCAAGTTGATAAACTCTTTTCCATTCCTCTCTTTATTGTAAGTTATGATTTTTGATTGAGAGCAGATAAATTATTTTTATTGTATTATTATTTCTCTTACTTTTATTGTTTCCTCATTAATTTATTATTAATCATTGATGTCAATTATAGATTAATGCATTTAATAATGTGTTAATGTAATTATGAAGATAGTAGCGTAGATACTATAGGGCAGGAGGATTTGACGACGGAATTAGGATTTTAGATATGACAACGTAATTTGAATTTATGATTCTAAATAAAATTTAATTAGATTAATGAATGGAATTGAATGATCTTGCATCATAGGTTAAGAATTTAAATTAATTAGAATGATCACTTATTTAGTTTAAATCTTAATCAAAGCTAAGATAACAAAATAAATATGTAATTATTAATTAAATTTTCCAAAATAGAAAAAGTTTAATTATTAATCTTGTCTATTAATTCGTATGATTTCATGATCCGAGCTTATGTGATTATGGTCGTAGTTGAATGCTTTCCATTCCTAATGCTGCCATTAATTGAATCTAATGTTCTTACATTAGGTTATTAATTAGTTAGATGATAAACTGAGAGCTTATTCAATTTATTAAAATTAAGAGAAAGTAAAGAGATGAATTATCATGAGCTTCTATAGGTCAACGTTAGATCATTTAGAATTATTCTTTTATACATGATTATTTGATATCTTAGTTCCATAATCAATATCTTCCTATCCTTATTCACTAATTAGTGAGTAATGTGTTTTAGTATTTATCCATATTATAGAAATTAGTGATAGAAATTAACCCTATTGAATAAATGGGGTTTTAACATTTATTGCATAGTTATTGATTATAAACCATTTCTTGTTAGTTTTACTTCTTGCCATCTACTACGTATTTGGAATTATGATTTATTTATTAAATTTTTTGTGCATACAACAATGCATCAATAATATGACTTGTATGATGCTTTCTATTAATCATGTGTTTAAAGTGTTGACCAGTATGATGAACATATGGCTATTGAGAATGAGGTTTAAGCAATTCATACTTTGGCATAAGTAATTCATATTTTGGCATAGTGTTGAGCATGCTAAGGTAAGAATATGCATAATAGGGTTATTTGGTTCTTTTGAGAAGGATGAATATGAAGCGCTCATATGTTGGAATAAAATTATATTTTATGTTTAGGCATTTGATTGAGTAAGAAATCACATTAAAAGCATGATTAAGCAACAAAATATAGTAAGCTTGTTTTTTCTTTGAGCATGGTTATATGGATGATATGTTAAATTTAAAACATGTGTTTTAATTAAGTGAGCGTAAAGCTTGTGTAATTGTGTTGAAGTAATTTTTTAAATGATATA
Organism: Tamarix austromongolica; assembly: GCA_039764185.1. NCBI lineage: Eukaryota > Viridiplantae > Streptophyta > Magnoliopsida > Caryophyllales > Tamaricaceae > Tamarix > Tamarix austromongolica. Next base: position 94,397,235 of record CM077811.1, on the reverse strand, counting down.
TGCGTTTGGGATAAGTGAATCCTCAAATTAAAATTTTGAATTAGTACTGAGGGCTGGACATGTCCCTTAGTAATGACCGAGGCTCAGAATGTCTCTTAGTAATGCTTGTGGTGGAGCACGTCCCTAAGTAATGCTAGGGCTTGAGTATATCTAAGTAATGGTGAGGGAACAAGTATGTCCCTTAGTAATGCTTGGGATTGTGCATGTTAAAAAGTAATGCTTAGGGATGGACATGCTCCTTATTAATGCCTAGGGGTTGAGCAACCCAATTGGTTTTGATTATCTATATAATCTTGATTGGTTTGGTCTATCATTAACTACAAATACCGATTGGTTTATTTGAATCCCTTTTATGGGTGAAGATATTCATGATAGACTATATAGATACTCTAAAAGGGGTAAATAGAGTATTTTTTTAAATAACACCAAATTTAAATTTTGTGAGAAATAAGTATAAGGATGATAAACAATAATTATGCAATTTATAATGGCTTAAGAAACTCTACAAAGTTTTTCTACATCCGCTATCAAAAGGATTTGTCTTTTGTATTTTAATCTCTCTTTATTTGTAATAGGTATTTGATGATGATCACTTCTTTCTTGGTTTATGAGCCTATAATCTCAATAACCCTCTAAGAGATGATACGCAATTTGCATTACCATCTCTCTAGGTGTATGAGACTACAATCTCAATGACCTCTCTTATAAATGTTAGACAATATACCACTCTTTACTTGTGTTTGAGATGATAGGTTTAAATGAATATGAATATTCACTAGATAGTATATTAAAGTGATTAATTACTAATTAAGATTTTGATTCTAGATAGTAAAATAATAATTTCAAGTGTATAATCACTCTAACTAAATATTAAGGAAAACTTGATCACTAGAGAATTGTTTTTTTTAATTTGAAAGCGTAAAATCAAAACTCTTTTCAATTCATTGTAAGATATGAAAATGATGAATTTACAAGAATTGTCATAGCTTGTTGACGCTTATTAAAGTCTAATGACTTTTATTTATAATGTTCAAAGATGATCAAAACTAGCACTAGCCATTGGGTGTAAAAAGTATTCCAATAGTTGAATTACATGGGACATAAAATCTCATAAATTCGCATACCAATTAATTGAATTTCAAACATTGCTCAATTAATAAATTAGTGTAAAATACCAATGAATAAATCAATTAATATATGTGAAATATAAGGTTAAAAAAATAATAACACATATCATATGTTATAATGTTATGTGATTACCTTCATAAAATAAATTATATTTCAACATAATACATGCTTAATAAATATATACAAAATAGAAGGTAAAATAAAAAGCACACATATTATAAGTTAGAATGTTATTACCCTCATTTATTTTTTTCTTCTTTATTTTTGGATTGGTTTAAGGATCTAATATATTTATTACTTCAAGAAGATCATCACTTACATAGATTTCCTCCTCAATAATTTTACTATTATCGTTGTTTAATGATTGCGTTTTTTATGCAACTATGATACAACCATCATTTCAATCATGAACATTTATTTTCTTCATAGATTATACCGCATACCATCTTTTATCATCATGATTGGTGACAAACAAAACTTGTGTTGCATGTGATTCCAAGATGAATGGGTCTTGTTTCTACTATACCTATTGATATCTATTAATGTGAAGCCATCTTCATATCTAATCCCATGAACATCATCAACCCATATTCACCCAAAAATAGAGACTTTAAATATAGTGTAACCTAACTCCCATATTTATTCAATCGTACCATGATAACTCATATCTACATAGATTTGATTCTTGTTGTTTTGTATAAAAAGTATAATCGTTCATGGCATAGACGGTATATGATAAAACTTCATAATAGGGGTTTTGAGACATCCAATGTAAGGTTTCATAAATTGAAGTTGAGGAATTTATGATGAGTGGAATGATGCAATCCCTTATCCAATCTATGAAGGAAATATCACGTTTATTGATTATCCATTTCTTAGTGTTTGATAGATTTTCAATCCTCAAATAACACATATGTTCTTCAATATACGGTTGAGCATCATCATTGTTATATGATACATAAAAATGTGATTTACAATACATGTTTGAGTCTATATTCCAAAACTCTTTGCCTATAATACCATATATTTAACTTTCCCTACACTTTGAGACTTAGGAATACAAGAGCTTTAACATTTGATAGGAAATTGTGAAAAATTCAATTACCTCTTCTACTAGGTAACCTATCAATGCATTTTTTAGCCAATATTGTTTTTGAACAAAACCTTTTATCAACTTCATAAACTACTCAAAAGGGTACACCATAAATAGGCCTTGACATTTTTGCCTCATAAACTAAGTGAATAGTTAGATTTACCAAAATGTGAATGAATGAGGGTGGAAAGTATATTTCAAGATGGCACAAAGTCATCATAATTCTCTTTGTAAAGCATCCAACTATCCATGACTTTGGCGAAAAGTGCATTAGAGAGATAACAAAGCCTATTGATAGTAATTTCAACACGCTTATGCAAAATCCTATGCATGGGCATCAGGAACACATGCTATATAAAAATATTCTTCATGTTAATTAGTTTTAGCTCTTTCATCAGCATAAGCCTTCTGAAATTTGAAGAATAAAATTATGGAATATTAACACTAAGAATTCACAAAATCTGATTTTCTATTTTCTAGAGAGAGCATGACAAGCGGTAGTAAATATGTTATTCTTCCATTGTCTCATAGTATTAGTTCATATCTAATGCCCATTTCCTTCGTATCTATTCAAGCATTTATTTCATCTTTAATCTTTCATGGAATATTAAGTAACGTACTAATATGGATACCATATATATTTTTCTTGATAAGTATCACATCAAGGGAATTTCTAACGTGCAGAGATTCCTAATAAGGAAGGTCAAATAATATAGATATTTTCTTACACCTAACTCATGGAGACTTATTTTTATTCTTCTTCCAAATTTTTACCATAAAAGTTTTCATCTTCAAACTCATTTGTCAACATGTTAACTAGGTTGGTGTCTGCCCTTCTTTTAGAAAGCCATTAAAAGCTTTCCTTGACCTATGATAATGATGATTATTTGGAAAAAATCTATGATGCCTGAGAAACATAATCATCCATCCATGTTTTAATTTAAAAAATGAAGTATTGTCCTCCCATATGAGACAAGCATAATGACCTTTCTCTCTATAACTAGATAAATTTTCATATGCTTGAAAATCATTTATATTACAAAGTAATATTACTCCCAAAGTGAAATTCTCCTCATGACATGCATCAAATACTTCAACGCCCATATATCACAAGAACTTTAAATCGTTAATGAAAGGTGCCAAATAAACATCAATATCATTCCCTGCTTAATTTTTCCCTAAAATGAGTAAAGATAGCATCATATGCTTGTCTTTTATGTCAAGCCACATTAATAGACTATACATAATCAAAATTAATATCCATATATTGTAGGTTCCTTGATTATGAGGATTCATTCCATCTATTGAAATTTGAAGATACATGTTTCTTGCCTTTTCATCAAATTTAGGGACCAAGACATCCATCATCATCCATTATGGAGATTCATATAGATGTCTAAGAATCCCATTATCTATATTCTCATAAACATGCCATCTCAAGTTCTTGGTATCTTAGAAATCATTAAACATCTTCTTGAATCTTGATATTATAGGGAAATACCATAACACTTTAGCTAGCACCTTATTCTTCTTATATCATAGTGCTCTACATTAAGGATTAGGACAATTATCCAAAGATGCATACTCATTGTGAAGTAATATATAATCATTAGAACATGCATATATCATCTCAAAATGCATGATTATAGATGAAAGGATATTATTTCATTCATAGGTATGCTTGGGTAGAATATTATCATCATGAAGCATATCTTTCATAAGTGTTAATAATTCCGCTAAGCATTTATCAATCCATCAAGTGCATGATTTTAAATTATACAGCCTCTAAGTAGCATATGATCTTGTAAATGTCTTACAATCACCAAACAAATGTTTCTACAAGTAAATAAATAACTTTTCAGACATATTTAGACAATTTTGAACACTTTCCTCAACTTTTTGAGTCATCTCATCTAATAAATCCCTCTCATAGCTCTGAAATAATCTACTACCTTCCATCATATTGTAACAACCTAAATGTTACCACTAATTTGTTTTAAATTTTATCAAAAGTGTAATATAAAATATTTATGTGTTACCACCATACTTAGTGATGCACAAGTATCTCTTGAAAACTCTCAATCTTCTTCTTTTGATGATAGAGATCAAGATAAATTAGTATACATGGAGATAGAACCAATTATGCTTGAAAATCCATATACTTCTAATGTCTTATCAAGTCATTCTTCTTGCTAGTATTGTGTATATTTGAAAGAAATTTATGAGGTGCATCATGGTTGAAGATCTTTGAGTTACAAGGTAATGAAAAGAGATTACAAGATTAAAAAGTGAAAAGAAGAACAAGGCTACAAAATTATATGGTTTTATCACATATGATTACATCTATGTATAATATTATTAAGTTGCGTAGCTTTATTTTTTTGTTATCTACTTTGTGATTCTTATAATTTGTCATTGTAACTTTGTTTATAAGCATGTAACTTGCATTATGATGGTTAAATCATTAATGGGGCTACTAATGGGCTTCTTAACGAAAAGGCCTACAAGGTTCTATGCCTATAAATACTTTTACTTAAAGGATTCAACACACATTATGTCATGAAATGAAAAGTTCATTCGAAACTTAGGAAAGATTTGAACGAGCGTGTGTTTCTTCTTCTTCATCATCTTCTTCTTCTACTATTATCCTTTATCAAGTGTGTATTGAGAAGTAGAAAGGGTGATCTAGTGAGAAATAGAAGATTCTCATTAGAAGAGTTAGATCTTGGATTAGATTTACTCAAGTTCTATCATCATTTGAAAGTAACTAAAGCATAACACTTGAAGTTGAGGGTTTGGTTTCTATTTTTTTATCTTTATAACCCTTCAAAAAAGGTATTAAAATGTTGTAGAAGATTTAGGGATAATATTCCACATCACTCGACATAAGTCTGGCTTATCATAATATCCTTACATCAAATATAAGGCCAGCTAGTTATGACTTAAAATATAATAAACAGAGAACAAGAGAATCTCCATAAACATAGATAAAATTTTGGAGGTTAACTCCAAGTATAATATCAAAATACATCAAAAGAAATCTCATGGAATCAATAGTCCAAAAAGGTATCTTGGTAATAGCTAACTATCGAATAACATGACTCTACACTTAACCTTGATACATAAGAATCACTACTTCACACATAAGGTATCATATGCATCAAAATCTTTCAAAGGGTCTTTATCGAACCAAATAAAATAATTTGGGTCATCTACTTGGGGGAATGAGAAACACACATGATAAGGATGATCACTAGGATACGTACCGAGTAAGGTAACCATACAACTAAAGTTGGGATATAAAAGAGAATAAGCATTCATTTGAGTTAAAAATAAGTGATGTAAGGTAAAAACTGATTCCATAACCCATTATTATATGTAAAAAAAGATTCATACTTTTATTTACATTGATTTTGGGGATCCCACTATTCTTAATCTAATGGAATAGATCAAAGCATCTCTTAAGGCTGAACACACATAAGCTAATATTATTACCTAGCGGAATGGACCCAACATATATTAGGGGAGCATGCTCTTGAATAATATTCTTAAACTAGCGGAACGTTCTAAAACACCTCTAATGGTAAAACAACCTAAGTTACTATTATCATATGAAGGAACAAACACAAAACCTTAGTCCGAACTCATGTAATTTTTCATTTTAAGTGATTAATGTCTTATTCATTAGTTACTTATCTTAGAATTATATTATCATTTATGTTGAGTTTAGGGCCGCACTATTCGTATTCCAGTGGAATTAACTGATGCACCTCTTGGGATAAAACACTCTTGAGAAACTATTATGGTCCAATGGAATGGACACACAATACCTCAACCGGACTTATGTGATCTTTTGCTTTAAGTGATTAATGTATTATTCATATTATGTTACATTAAGTTCATCATGAAGTACTCATGTAGATATACACAACACATATTTAAAAACTTATAAAGCACAACCATATAGTTATTAGGGTATCTACTCAAAGGGAAGGACCATAATTCCCATAAGAAACCCTAATTTCACCATGTAGGTGTAACTTCTCATTTTATTATACTTATGCTACTCATCATTATCCCAAATATTTTGAGTATCATCCTTAACATATTTAAAGTCTATTCCCCTTTAAAAATCATAAAAAAAATTCATTTTTAACCATTCTTAACCAAAATGCCATCATCTTACCAAAAATCTCATAATATCATATTACTTAACTTGTGCCCTACTCAACTATCATTTAATCACATTAATTATAAAATAATTGACAACACCTTTAAAAACTTATCATGACATGATTATTTTCCATATTATCATTAAATAACTGTAATACCCTTATAATAGCTAAAATACTCATATTTTTCCAAATACCTTTCGACTCCCAATATTGATAAAGTTCAAACTCCAACATTTATATCACAATAAAATTTACAACCCCTGATATGTAGAGGTACCACGTATCTAGATTCATGATACTCAACAATATACACAAATGTATAATCACACATTTTTCTCAATTTCAAGATATATATAATAACATTATCATAATTATCATCATTCATATAACATTACGAAATATGATATTACGTACAAACATATGTTGCACATACCAACCCTAACTATGAAGTATTCTTTTTAATAATCATGTATGCCTAACATTACCAAAAAGGTAAAGGAGGGTGGAAATGGGGATAGGAAAAACAAGTAAGCTACTAGGGCTACATGAGAGTACATTGGTGCTAGAGTGGAGCACGGGGTGTGCTAGAAGGGAGGCATGCTTGTACTAATGGGACTTTGAAAGTGCATGGGCAAAGCATGCAACACATGCACCCGTCAAGAGGGTAAAATGTGTATGGGCAAGGGGTGAAGGGTACACATGGTTGTGCATAAAGTGCATAAGCAAGAAGAAAGACACACATGGGCTATGCATAAGGCCATGCGTAGGTTGTACGAGAAAGGCACAGTTGGGAAATGGGATGATGCAAAGATGTGAGTCTCAATGGAAATGAAACATAATATGATGGGGAGTGGAAAAAAGAATAAATTTGGATGGCGATGGTTGGGTAACGACGAGGGAGAAATATGGGGTGGTAATGGTGGTTGGTTCTATAGGGAAATGGTGGTGTTTGGTGGTGGTGAGTGGTATTTTATGGTTAATGGTGGTAAGTGTTTGTAATACCTTGAATTTTTGTTACCTTAATTTAGAACGTCTAGTCTTTTATCCAACAAAATTTAACCTTTAAATATTAATGTAATTATTTTTAGTAAACCTTTGACTTACAATCTAGATAAATTATTCCAATTATTTTATTTTACCATTTTTGTTTAATAAACCATAAATCAATAATTTTACCTGATTTATTTTTCTTAATTGGATGCCCTAAATTTAGATATAATAATATTTTTATAAACCTAAATTTAACCTAATTCTAATCATAGCTCAAAATTTAATCTCTTATTTTTCCTTTTTCTTCTTTCCCCTTTCCCCCTTTTCTATCTTTTCTCTTGTCTTTTTCCCCTCCTTTCCTTTTCTTCCTTCCCCACTCCCTAGCCCAATCTCCCCTTCCTTTCTTTCTCCTTTCCTAGGCAACCTAACCCACCTTGCCTTTTTCTCCCTGTCTTCTTTCCTTCCTTGAGCCCCAAACCCACTTTCCCTTCCCTTCTTTTCTCTCCTTTTCTTCTTCCCTTCTTCCCTTTCATGGCTTGTCCACCCAACCTGCCTTTCTTCTTTCTTTCCTTATCCTTTTCCTCGTTGGCACCAATAACACTAAAACATGCCCCCTTGTGCGCACAAACACACCTCCTCCTTTGTCCCCTACACCTAATGAAATGCCCCGAAAATTCCTAATTCTAAATATTATATTTAAATGAGGTTTTATCATAAAGATTAATTAAATAAATTATTTTAATTAAAATAAAATAATGATAAAATAGTTTTAATTGAATAATAATTTTTTTATAAATAATTTAATGGAAGAAAATTAGGGTGTTTTGCTAATTAAAATGGAATTTATGGAAAGCCTTTTAAAAATCCTAATTTAGCCAAAAAAGGGATTTAAATATTATTTTATTTAAATACTATTATTTTTAAATATTCTAAATATTCAGATTAATTTAATTGGCCCTAATCTAATTATTTTTTTCTCCTTTCCTTTTTCCTTTTTCTTTTTCTTTCTTCCCTTTTCCTTTTCTTTTTCTTTATTTTTCTTCTTTTTCTTTTTCCTCTTCTTTTTCCCCGGTTGGGCTGCCCTCTCCCGCGGCCCAATCTTTTTCCCCTTCTTTCTTTCCCTCGGCCCAGCCCGCGCCCGCGCGTCCTCCTTTCGCCCTGTGCCGCGCCGCGTTTTTCCTTCTTTACCACCGAAACTCACCGTTTCATTTAATGACCCTTTCGACCCGCGCCCGACCGCCCGGTTCTCCATTTTTCTTTTCTTTTCCCCGGCCGACCGGTCCGCCTCCCTTCCTTCTTCCTTCTTCCTTCTTCCTCCTTCCTCCTCCGTCAACGCTGCTGCACCTTCGACCCCATCAATGGCATCTCCGGTTACGATGAATAATACCGTCCATTTCTTGTCTCATTGCCTTCCTCTTAACTCCAGGAATAAATTGGAATAATTATTGGACGTTAAATCTCGCCCGTTTCCTCTTCCCAACTCCGCGAACTTTCGACCAAAACCAAGGAATCGTCGGCCGTTTTCTGCCACCGGCCACCCAATTTCTCGCATCTAATGCCTTCCTGCCGACACCCAAAACCCTATTATACCATCCACCATCTATAAAAAGCCTGATTGTAGGAGTTGTGGAAGATTTTTCTTCCCCGAAACCCTCGGCGAGGGCTGCCATCATCGAGACTTTAGACGCCTCTTCCGCCTCCGTTAGCCAACTTCAGCGCCACCTCCGCATGCCAAATTCTTCCCTGCAACACCCTCTAGTTAACTAAACCATTTTCACCTCTCGATTCTTCTTATACGAGCCTCAATAATCATTCAAAGTTGGATGCTCGTTTCGCCGGAATTTTGACCCCGAAGCCTTAAACCGCCTTCCTCCGCCGTGCGCTGCCACCTTTGGCTGCACCACCACCATCATTTTGTCCCTCTCCTCCTGGGCAACAATAAACACCTCTTATACCACCTCAATTCTCCCTATCTTTTTCCCAACATCCATCTTTCTCTTTGTTCTTCTATTTTTCCGGCCACCGCCGCCGCCGCTGTGAACCACCGCCGGTGCCGCCTATCCCCACCAGCTTAAGGTTGAACCCTAGACCCTCTCAACCATTTTCCATATTATTATAAGCCTTGATTTAATTTATTTCAATTATTTGCATATAAATACCATTATTATTATTCTTAATATTTATATTCTTAATATGTTTTATTATTATTTGATATAAAAATTTATGCTGAATTGTACTTGTAGGGTGGAGAGTGATAATAAAATAATTTTATTGTTAGTTTCGAATTTTAATTTATTAATTGAATTATTATAGGATTATTATCATTCTTCTTCTTCTTCTTATTATTAATATTATAATTATTAGAATAGTGTTATTATCATTTTATTATTTATTCTAGAAAATCTTAGGCCCTAATTTTGTATTAACATTTGCACTTTTTTATTTGAGTATTATTATTTCTACTGTTCTTATAACCATTAATAATAATATTATCATTATCTTTATTATTTCAATATTATTATATATGTTATTAATTTTATTATTAATTTTAAATAAGTGGTAAGTCATTAGTTATAAGTAGGGTCGAAACCCCACTTTAAATTTTAAAGCTTATTATTATTATTATTATTATTATTATTATTATTATTATTATTATTCTCATTGATATTAGTTTTATTATCTTTGATATTATTATATTAGTATCATTATTATTATTAGGGTAAAGTCTTGAATCCTATATTATCAAGGTTTATAATATCTCTATTATTTTTATGTCTTTAGCAAAGTTAGAATTTTGTTAAGGTTATTATTTAGTCAAAGCTCTAAGGAGGCGTAGAAGCGTGCTCCAAGACCGGTGACATTTTAGGTAAGGGGTGCTAAGGCCTTTTATGTGCTTATGGGCATTATGTGTTTCACATGCTATGTATCCTATGTATTATTATGATCATTCTGTATGTGATATAACGTGGATGATATGACATGGAGTTGAAGTATGATTTCGTATGGCATGTGTATTATTTGTGTATGACCCTGTAAGACATGCATGTCAGGATGTTGATATGATTTTATGTGGGAGAAAGGATGAAAAAGGATGATGGAGAAAGAAGTTGATTAAGGGGTGTGAGTTGACCTAAGTATTCCATTGATTCACGAGTAAAGGAATAAAATGGAGAATTTTAGGGTTTCGTGTGTAAGAATCTGATTTATGATTTTTGAGGTTTTGTATGGAGAATATAATTTATGGTTTTATATGGGGAAGTTTAATTCATGGTTTTGTATGGTTTTGTGGGAGACAATATAATTTATGATGTTATATGGGGAAATTGAATTTATGGTTTGTTAGGGAGAATCTAATTTAAGACGTTATTTGGGGAGAATGTAATTTATGACATTATATGGGAGAATCTAATTTATGATTTGATTGGGAGAATCTAATTTATGATTTGTTTGGGGGAATCTAATTAATCTAAATTATGGTTTTGCTAGGGAGATTCTAATTTATGATTTTATGTGGGAGAATCTAACTTATAGTCTTGTATGGGAGAATATAATTTGTGGTTATGAAATGGGAGAATCTAATCAATTGTATTATGTGGAAAAATATTTGGGTTTCATATGATTTGAATCTTTGTGTTGGTATGGATTGAATTTAGGGTTTTGTGTGAATGAATCATTGGGTTTTATATGGTTTGAATCTAGGGTTTGGTATGAATGAATCTTTGGGTTATGTGGAATAAATTTAGGGTTTTGTATGATGAGATTTTGGGTTTTGCATAATGGTTAATGGTTGTATGGTGGTATTAGGGTTTGCATGGAAGTTAATAATTGCATGGGATGTGTAAAGTTTGTATGAGAGTGAAGTTTACGTATGGAATGCTGATTTGGGATTTGAGGAAAGTAATGTAAGTGTTGTTTGTGTGATTGAACATTTGAAGGGAAAATAGTGCGTGGAGCATTATATGGGTACGTAGGAAACCGAGCTAGGGTTCGTGTGGATAATTAGGGTTTGGTGCAACTGCTTAGGGTTTTTCCGGTATCAGGTGTTTTTGGTGATTAAAGTGGAGTCATGAGGATGGAATTTATGAGTTACAATGTGTGAAGTGTTAAAGGAGTGATTCATGCATGTCTAGGGTGAAAGCCGTTGAATAAGATACTTAAGACACTAATTATTTAAAGTGGAAGATCATTGAGACGGTACCAACCGATCCACCGGTTCGGAATAGTGGTTAGGGTTCTTACCCTATGTGCAACCGATCCACCGGTAATAATAGTGGTTAGGGTGTTTACCCTATGTGTGACCGATCCACCGGCTATAATAGTGGTCAGGGCATGATGTCCTATGCGTAACCGATCCACCGGTTATAATAGTGGAGGTTCCCGAGCTCAACAACTGCAAACCAGAGTTTTGCTAAAATGCCTAAAAGATACTAATTACTTACAGTGGAACACCATGCGAGCCAGGGCCAACCGATCCACCGGTTAGGAATAATGGTTAGGACGCGTAGTCCTATGTGTTTCCGATCCACCGGCTATAATAGTGGTTAGGGTATGATACCCTATGTGCCTCCGATCCACCGGCTATAATAGTGCGGGCTTCTGTACTCGCATGGATTTGATATAAAGCTTGGTATGTATCGACTTCCGATAAAAGATTAAGTAAATGATTAATCTGGATTATATGGGCCTTTGTACTTTTACGTAAATTGTTCATATACCTTTATATTGTTATGTTGGATTATGCCCTGTTATTAATCTGCATGGATTATGTGCTTGTGTGTTGGCCTTAATGCTCGGTTACCTTACTCAGTACGTAGCATATTGATCACCCTTTTCATGGGTGCTGCTCATTCCCACGAGTAGTATGCCCTTTTGGTTTGTGTAGGTGGGCGAGACATCAGTCGGGGCTGAGTGTTGAGCATGTTTGGCTCAAGTTCGAGAGAGTTGTGGCCGTATTTCAGTCTTTATGTAATTTTATTTCCTGCTATTATTTCTTTGTGTTGGAGTATTTATTCGCTTTGATTTCGCACTTTGATTTCTATTTTATTACGTTTATAAACGTTTATGCGTACTCTGATTTTTAGGTATGATCTTTTGAGTTCTTTTATGAACTGTTGATTTGAATTTAATGTAAATATTTTCCTTAGCCTTAGCACTTGGTACTGAAACGGTCGGAGAGAACCGGTTTGGTACTAAGTGTGGCGGTAACATTTCCAGAATTCACGGGTTTTAAGTATTTCTAATTTAATTGCTTCCGCTTTAAGAAAAAAAAAATTAGTGAATTTTGGGGTGTTACAAAGTGGTATCAGAGCAGGTTTCGACCATGCTCTTCTGCTTTTAAACTTTTAAGTTGATACCACAAGATGGTATCGAAGTTGATTTCAACCAAGCTCCTTTGTTTTTAAATTTTTCTTTAAGCTGATACCACAAGGTGGTATCAGAGCTGGTTCCGATAACCACGCTCTTGTTTGAAAATTTTTAATTTAACCAAGTGTTCCTTGTTTTAAAAACATTTACGCTCGGAGTTGGTTTCAAAAACCATTTTCTATTTTAAATGTTTAGCTGATACCACAAAGTGGTATCAGTATGGTTAGTCCTTTCGGACACGCTCTTTCGTTTTAAAATTTTTAAGATGATACCACAAGTTGGTATCAATATGGTTGATCATTTTGGAAACACACTCTCGTTTTAAATTTTTTTTTTATGCTACCACAAATTTGTATCAAACTGGTTTCGACTGCTCTTCCAATTTTATTTTAAATTCTTTAAGCCTATACCAAACTTTGGTATTATAGTGGTTCATTATTTTGATTACGCTTTTTCGATTTTAAAATTTTTAAGTTGATATCACAAGTTGGTATCGAATTTGGTTTTGACCACGCTCTTTTGTTTTTAATCTTTTTAAGTTGGTACCACAAGTTGGTACTAGAGAGGTTGATCTTTTTCTAAATACGTTTGTTATCGAAATTAAATTTGGTTTACGAAACTTTTATTAGTTTTGAAGCTAATTTTGACTGATCTTTTGGTTTTAATCTTTTTAATTTGATACTAAGAGTAGTATCATTTTGAAAATGAGAATGGATTAAAAAGTTTTCCTTGATTTGAAATCGTTTCTAAACAAAAAAGGATTTATTTATTTTAATTTTTTTTCCGGTCACAGTGAGAAGAGAAGGGTAGAATTTTAATTAAGTTTATTCTTTAGGGGGTAGTACCATCCACCACACTTCTTGTTCTTCCCACCTTCCATTTCGTATGTCACCCCTTTGTACCATGACTATTGTTGCTAACACCACCACCACTCCCTTGTAGCATCACCACCCATCAACTCCACCCAATCGACCTTTCTTCCCTAGCTTTCAATAGTCGACCCTTATCCAAAACTCATTCCATATGGGCATCGTGAGAAGTTTAATTTTTACCCCATTTTCACTAAGGGAAATTTGGTAATTTCTTATAATTTGTAGGTAATTATGATTAAATTTGTAGGTACAAAATTTTTATTATGGTAATTATGATATAATTTGTAGGTACAAAATTTTTATTAGCAAAGTTTAATATTTTTTTTAGGCTACCCAATAAATTGTGATATTACTAAAAATCAGGTAACCTTTATACTCTATTAAAATATTCAAAATTTTCTTGATAACACAATTAGGTTCCAATAGATAAAATATGTTAAGTATTTTCATTATGTCGTAACCTTTATAATCCACTAAAATATTCAAATATAGCATCATAGCACAATTCTGTTTCTAAATATCAAATGTGTTATGTATGTTTGTCACATTGTAAATTTTATACTCTACCAAAATGATAGATATCATATGATAGTACATTAGGGTTTTGATATATAAATATTATTAAGCATGATTCATCACATATAATTATGTATTTATTATTATTATCATAAAAATCATTATAAAGGAAGCATGTTATCTTATGTAAAATACTGTGTGTACGGAAGTATGATTAAAAATGGTTCTAATGTTGGGAACAGATTTTATATGATATGTATAGGTGAAAATAATAGGTTGAATATGTTTAGATATACTTGTGGCATAATTATTATTATCAGCCCTAGGGATAATTTGGTCATTTAAGTATATCATGATGTTCAATCTAAATCATAATACCTAATATGTTTTAATTATTATTAAGTATAGCGGTACGTGATTTTATATTTTAGAAACACATGTTTCAACATGAGTATTATGATTATATGGCATAGAGGTATTTTGAGTGTATCATGATAACTATTCTAATAAATATGTCTAATATGCATTATTCATTGTTAAGCATGAGGTTGTGCTTTGATGTTTTGAGAAACATATATTAGGGTTTTACGTGAAAAGTTTTATGTAAGGACAAAATGGACATTTGTGTATCTGATAATTTAATTACATGAGAAATAATTTAATTTTGGTATGTTATCTTTTTTATGACAATTTGATAAATAAAATGGAATTCGTAATGGAAATGGATGATAATTTGGTAATTTTAGCCTCAAGGGTAATCTGATCATTTCCGACCTAAAGTTCTTAAGTGTGAATAATTGAGCCTAGGATTGCCTTACTAGATTTCTAATGTTGACTTTGGTATTGATCTTAATTATGATTGTCTTAGATGTTTGAAAATAAGAAAAAATGGTTGAGTATGAAAAACTAGATCTATGTAATTAATATATGGTATCATGGTCATCATTAAAAAATACTAATACTTAAAGTGAAAGACCTTGAGATTGGGAATGGTGACTATTTTGGGGTCCCTACCCTAAAGACATGGTTTAGCCCATAATTTTTCTATGAATTTAGCTAGTGTGCCTTAGTTTCCTAGTCAAGCCCTATATTTTACTCTACTTAGCTCTACGAACCAAATAGAGGATATGCATACTTATGGATTAGGTGTCTTTGTTGATAGGATACGGTGTTAACTTCGTCTACCAATGTGACTAGGGTACCTTTTTGTCCATGGGTTAATAGCTGGTAGGGTACCGTGTTGCCTTATTATCTCTAAATTGATATGATCTTCCTTTGAGTAAATAAAAATGGAAATGATTGTTATTGAATCAAAATAATTACTAGATTGGTTGGTATTAGAATTCATACCTACCTATGGTTTAGCAGTAGTCTTTGTGCCTAATTGTAGTTCGGTAGTAGCATTTGTTTCTAACCGTGGTTTGATAGTAGCCTTTGTGCCTACCTGTGGTTCAATAGTACCCTGTGTGCCTATCTATGGTTTTGTAGTAGCCTTTGTGCTTACCTGTGGTTTGGTAGAAGCCCTTGCGCATATCTTTGGTTTGGTAGTAGCCTTCGTGCCTACTTGTGATGCTATGAGTTGTTATTGGTATATGTTGGTGAGCCTACCTATGTTATGGGATTTTTTGGTACTGATAATGAGCTTTGTGACCATGGTTATAATTTGAGGATGATGTTATTTCTAAGTATACAACAAAGAGCATCTATGAGATGTTCCATTAGTAAGTTTTAGTTAATTCTAGATGAATGAGCATGAGTAGTATATGACCTTGGTGGTATGTGGTTATATGAATAATTATTGTATTTCAATTTATGTATGTATAATTAAATTTTTTAAATCATGTATTATTGTGATGCCTTCTATGTTTTCCATGTTGACTTTTCATATTATTTTTGTATAATGGATTACGTAGTACCATTATACCAAAAGATTCTTTTCATAGGCCCCACTTATTTAATAAGCAATGATCTTTGTAGGATATCTTGCAATATCAATTGAAGGTTATTATTTGGATTAATAGTTTAGAGCCATCTAGTGTTTTGCCTCGTATCTTTTAATCCAGAAGATTTTATACTCTTAATGTCCTCATGTATTTCCTTCCACTAAACTTTTGTAGCTACTAACAATTAGTTTTACATAGAATGATGTTAAATTTCTTTAACTCTGTCTATAATCTAATTTTATAATTATGTTATTAATTTAAGTGAAGTAATGCTTTTAGCCTTAATACATGGTACCATAATGGTAGAGAAAACTGAATTTTTTTGGTTCATAAATTTGGGGAGGGGGTGTTACACTGGTGAAGGACGATGATGAACATAGTAGAAAATGAAGGAGCTGATGCGGGAGAAAATATGGATTTTCAAGATAATAAGGATTTGTCATACTTAATAATGAAGCCTATTACAATATGTGTCTTTGATAATAATACGACTAACCATAACAAGTGTACTTTGAGTAATTCTTGTAAGTATGTAACATATTTGCAAGGAGAAGATTCATACACTTCAAGATGTCAACTTACTTAAGCTTTCATATGTTGCAAGTTATTACAAGTTAAAGGAGCTATTATGCATAGAAGTCAAACTTACAAGTCATGAAGACCTATTTATCATTCTTATGTAAATTAGGGATTTTGTTAGTTGTTTTCATGTAATAATTAGCTACATTTGTTTGTAATAATTTTTTGTTTAATTCATGTACTATATAGGTTAGTAATATGTTTCTATTACTAGTTAGTGTGCTACTTAGCCATGGCTGTATTACCTTAGCTACCTTAGTGTGACTACCTGTATAAGGCATGGTCGACACCCCTTGTAACATATGAGTCAAATATATTGAAATCAAATACAAGTATTACATTTGAATATCTTTTCTCTCTTTGAGTGAATATTTCTAACTAAGACTACTTGGTGTAATATTATAGATAGAGTACTTGGAGAAACAGTCAAAGTTATATTCTTATTGAATCTTGATTGAAGATTCATACCATTCTTTAAATCTTGTTTGAATCTTGCTTAAATATGCCCCTTCTTCGGCCTCATCTTTGACCCACCTATCCTACTCCCTTCTTCTAACATTTGAATCTCCATTCTATTAAGAATATTCACACCATTTTTGGTATCAACTATAGGTTGGCTATTTCCATAATTTGAATAGCCAAGATATCCTTTAAGTTCCCTTTTTTTATTCATCCATCCAAACATATGAAAATGTGAGAAGATTAACCACCTTAGTTTATCTTCAAAGTTATCTTTGAATCTTTAACACTCAAAGTTGAATAACTTCAACCTCGTTGTGGTATTTTCCTTCTAATTGCACCAAATATCTTTTGGATATTCAAACTCAACCTCATCATCCCTTTTTCATTCCAAATTGTAAGCACCACATCTTCGGTTTCTCCTTCTTTCTCCAATTGTATTCAACTGCTAGTGCACATCATCGAACTCTATTCAAGTATTCTCGATCATCTTGATTTAAGAAATAAGAAGTTTACAAGTTTTTCCCCACCATTTGGACATTACTTGGATGTTTAGTCTCTTTTTCCTATCTTAACATTGATTTACACATAAGAAGATTACTTGAACCATTCTTTAGGTTCTAGTTGATTTGCTCCATAACTTCATTTGTGATGTTACTCGTGCAATATTAATCCATCTCCCTATATCAAGAATCCTTCATCGTGCATCAAGAATTGGTGGTAACCCCTCAACCATATTCTTTCCATTGCTACTTCTTCTTCACGACCAAGAAGCTTCCAATATTCTTGAATCTCTACCAAGAATCCATCAAGGACCGACATCAAGAAGCAAACACATATTATCAAAGTTATTTTCGGCAAGAATAATAGATATGGATGAAGAAGTGTCTATGAAGGTTATGTTTGACACTATTCAACAACTTGCAGCTAGTGTGCATGTTGCTAACACACAACTTCAGTAGCTTCCTTCCATTCAAAGCCAACTCCAAAGGTTGGAGATGAGAGTAGCTGATCAAGATACACTTTAACATATGCACAACACCATGGAATCGACCAATGTTTGAGTAGAAGGCATGGTGAGGAGAGTAAGCCAAGCATGAGGTGGACACCTCAAAAATCATATGGTGAATGAAGAAAGGGTGAATGAGAATGGCTCCAATTATTTCAGCCAAAATCAAGGAGGACATGCAAATTACCAACCAAGGAATAATCCTATTGGTGACAAAAGTATCAAGCTCAACCTCCCTAATTTTTATGGTGAATTAGATGTCGAATTAATTGAATGGTTGCATGAAATAGAATCTATATCCAAATTTATAGAGTATGATGATGAACATAAATGTAAGTTAGCAACTCTTAAATTTAAAAAATAATTCAAGGGTTTAGTATGACAAACTCAAGAGGACTTGGGAAAGGAAAGAAAAGAGTAAAATCAAGTCATGGGAGAAATTAATAAAAACAAAGGAAGGAATTTTTTCCTAAAGTGTATGAAAAAAATTTATATTAAATTGAATAATTTTAGGCAAGGACTAGTTAGTGTAGAGGAATACACTAGGGAATTAGAAATACTAGCACTCTTGTGTGACATAAAAGAAATAAAAGAACAAAAATGTGCTCGATACTTAGGTGGCCTTAATACCTTAATTAGAAAAGAATTTGAATTATTTGACTATGATTTTCTTGATGATTTGATTAAGTTAGATTAAAAATGTGAAAGATAAATTAAGTCTACCAAGGCCTATGCTAAAGAAAATTCTTTGACTTCAACTTCAACCAAGAACTATTCAAATACATCTACTTCAAATTATGGGACACATGTATCTTCAACTAATGATAAGAAAATCAACCCTAACAAAATGAAAGAGTTAAAAACAAGGTGATTGAGATGTCCAATAATCAATTTTTTAAATGTAAAAGTGTGTGATCCTTTTGTTAGAGAATGCCCTTACCAAAGTGTTTTAACCTTAAATGAAATAGCAAGTATGGAACCATGTGATGATAATGATAGCCTAGAGACCGAATCTAATGATGATACCTTGAGTATGTGTGAAGAGGATGGCAATCCATGTTTTTTAAGAATGAGAATAGTTTATTCTTACATGAAAAAGATATGATTAACTACGTTGACAAAGAGGGTTTTTCCTATACTTTAGTAGTAAAATAATCTCAATTTAGGGAGAAAATTTATAACAATTCAAACATTATTAGATTACTGAATGAATATAATGGCGTATTTCCTAATGACTTACCTCCTAGACTATCCCCTATTAGCGGTATAGATTATCATATAGATTTAATTCCTAAAATGCCTTTACCTAATAAAACTGGCATATAGATTTAATCCATAAGAAGCTAAGGAATTAAAAAAAGATAAATACAAGAACTAGTAGATAAAGGTTATATGAAAGAAACTATGAGTCCTTATTGTGTACCTACTTTGTAAGTTCCTAAAAAAGATGGTACCTGGTACATGTGCATAGATTCTAGAGCTGTAAATAATTTAATGGTCAAGTATATATTTCCTATACCTAGACTTGATGACTTGCTTGATAAAATTTGTAGTTCACGTGTGATTTCCAAAATTATCCTTAGAAGTAGTCATCATGAAATGAGAATTAAGAAAGGCGATGAATGGAATACCACTTTTAAAACTAAATATGATCATTATGAATGGATTATAATGTCTTTTGGGTTGTGTAATGCACCTAGTTTTTTCATATCTTTTAATTTAAGAGTATTTTTTATTATCCCCACATTATTCTCAAAAAAGTTTTTTAAAAGGTGTATATATAACATCCTTAGAGAGATTATTGTCCAATCTAGAGAATGTAACTAGATAAATTTGTAGAGGCACTTAGGATTGTAATCTCACAAACTTAGAGTGAAGGAATAATTAATAATATAAAAGGAGAGTTATAAAGTTCAAAAGGAAATACCTTTTTGGTAATAGGTGTACATAAACATTGTTGGGTCATTTTGAACTACAATAAATAGTATTTTAACTATTTTTACATTCTCCATTCATATAATCCTATTTACCAGTCCATCTAGGGTTCTTCAGATAACCTTATGGTAATTTTAAGAGGAGAAAGAAACTTAAGGAAAGCCTATCCCTTTCCACCTTTTTTTCTCTTTCTTTTCACTTGAATCCTTTTAAAGATTTTATACTTGTATGGAATGGACAATCCTTATCAAGAGTATGAAATAAATATCCTTCTTTAACCCATATTACATATGATAATGATCCATCGGCCTTTGGCTATGCCAATTCCTCATCCCTACTCAATTTAAAGGAAATTCTAAAGATATTTTCCATATGTTTAGGTTATGAAGTCACTTTCCTATTTTTTTATTTTTTATAATATCTCTCTCTATAAAGGAACAAAGTAGTTACAATGATCTTCTTTATGTAAAATTCATGGAGGAATATAATACAAAAATTTTCTACTATCTCAAAATAGAACTTCACACTTTAAATTATGAACTTGAGTTAAGAAAAAAACTGACAAACTGACAAGTTAAAAAAAATTTATTACATGCAACCTGCTTAACATTGATTAAGCCATCCCTTTCCTTCTTTCCTGTCTACCATATTTCTTCATACATAATCCCTAATTAAGTGTATAATAGCCTTGGAAAACACCATAGAGATCCTTGATGGCACCAAGGGGACGAAACTCATCATTTGATACCACCTACTTAGGATCTTTTATGTTTAATAAAACATAAAGGAGGTTTTAAGATTAATAAATCTGAATTTATAAACAAAAATCTCATTTGCAAACTCATATAGATATTCATCACTTCTTTTTCACAACTTTAGGTTAGGAATCTTAAGCTAAATTATACACTGCTCTAAAGTTTCTAAGATGTTAAATTCACTAACAACTTTATCCTAGATTACTGTGCAATGCTTCAACTTAGATAATTCATGAACCCAAATATCCTCTAGCGTATTAAATTTTGTATAAATATTGAAATCTAGCTTGATCATTGGGTTCCCACTTTGCTAAATCTTATATTTGAAGATCTTCTACATGCTCAAAATATAGTTACTTATGATAGTAGTGTTATGATGCTTTGCTGTTATCAATCAAATGATTGATTGATTGAACTCTTTTTTTGTTGCTATAGATGAGGTTGCACATACTCTCCAAAATAGATTAATACCTGCTAATTCTAATTAGATGACATAATGAGGTGGAAACTACTTCCACAAGGTTGGCTTTATACAAACACTACATATCAAACTTTGCATAATCAAATTTCTCTTATTTATGATGCTTATACTTTTCATAGAAGTGACTTTATGCTTTGGGGTAGATTTAAACTCATCTTAACTCTTTGCTTAGGATACATTTATTTCTTTGAAGAGTGATAAATCACTATTTGAATACTAAGTCTTATGTTACAAACGTCACTATCCAACTGAATAATATATGGTCATATTAATATGGTTCGTTTCTCTCATGGGTATTCATATTATAGAAGACAAACTCACTTTAGTAGCTAAATGTGCACAATATTTTTCTTTGATCTTAATAGAAATCTTGTTAAGTGACTGTTGTGATATTCAATGCCATTATGGAAGTGAAGAAATATTATTATTTTCAAACATCAACAGTAGTGTAGCAGAATTCTAACTATTGATATATCATCTAATGGAAAAATCCTTCGACTATTTTATATAGCACCAATGTAGTTGCATCTTGTTTAGCCATAACTATTGGCTTTGATGTGGTTATTTGGGATTATAAAGGTGGTGTTCATCATTTTTTGATAGAGTATGAATTGATTATTTGCAATTAATTCGAGAGCATCCAACATCATTTTAAATTGTACTAAGGAAATTTATGTTAAATTTGAAATCAAGATTTTCAAGGTTTAAGAACACTGTTGCATGGTCATTCTTGTTATAGTTGGATGAGATTATGGTCTTGGTTTGATCTCCTATCAAACTAAAACATTCTTCAACTCAAAGATTGAAGGACTTTTGGGTGGAAGTTCTAAAGAGTCAAGGAATCATCAAACATCACATCTAAGCCATGGTCCCAAATCAAGGACTTTTGGGCATAATTTCTAATACTTAATTTTTTTTATTTTATGGAAGTGTAATCTTAGCATAATTCTAGTCTCCTTAATTTCTTTATGCTAAGTGTAAGGTTAAAAAAGTCATATAAAAGACAAAATTAGTGGAAATAATATGTAATAATATATAAAAAATAGAGTAACTCAAAATGAGATTGATATAAAAGGTCAATGAATATAGTTGTGCTCTCTCCTCTCTCTTAGGGTTTTGAGTGTGCCATTCAAGAATGGAAAAGAAGAAGAAATCTTCATCTATTTCTCTTGTGTCGCTGAGGACTAAGACTATTGATGGTAGTGAGATGGTGTCGAATCATGATGTTTTGAATTGGAAAGAAAGGAATTCTATGACCAAGGATGTCGAGACAAATGTTGACCTAAACTTACCTACTGAAGGGGATTTAATCGACGTGGTTATAAACGATGGGTGCCCGGATAATCATCTAGCACCATTATTATTGAATCTTATACCCCTTCAAGGAGTCATACAGAGGGATTACCTGGTCTTGATGGTGCAAATCCGAATAACATGGACAAGGAGACAATATGGGATCGGCTACAGTCTGTGTATCCCCTAACTCTTCAACTTGGAGGGATGTGCTCATGGGTAACCGTATACCTAGTCATGGACAGGCATTAACCTTTCAGAACCCCTCTTATGACAATGGCAAGATAATGGTTAAGTTAGATAGGTAGGATGTTGCGACTAAGGCTCTTCAATGGGTTAATACTTTTATCGGGTTTATCTTTGGAGATGTTCCATTATACAATTAGATGTAGGGATTTGTTAGAAGGCAATGGTTTGGTATTAAAGTGCCACAAGTTATATTGCATACGTCTGAGTTTTATCTTATTTGGTTTAATTTGAAAGAGGCTGCCACCTGGGTTCTTAGCCAGCATTGGATGTTTTTTAATAGGCCTTTTGTTTTGAAAAGATGGCATAAGAGATTGAAATTTAACCCAGATAAGATGTAAGTGCTGCCTTTGTGGATTCGATTTCCTAATCTTCCTTTGGAATATTGGTCTTCAAGATCTCTTAGTAAAATTACAAGTGTTGTTGGTAGTCCAGTTTGCACTGATGCTATTACAGCATCTAGGGACCGAACTTCTGATCCTCGAGTGCTGGTTGAGGTTGATGTCAAAAAACCTCTTTCAGAGTCATTCCTTATTCTGGATCCTAAGGGGGCGGAAGTTGAGCAAAAAGTGGAATATGACTGGAAGCCTTTGTATTGTTCTCTGTGTGATTATTTTGGCCATGATGCCAGGAGATGTAAGTGTTCTCATTAGGCTGTAAAAGAGGGACAGGAAAAAGGAGGAGAGTGGAGAATGGTGCGGGATCTTAAGAAGGGTAAGGCTCCTACTTCTGAAGATATCCATCACCTAGGGGTGTTGAATGATCACCCTGTGTCTGCATCTGTGGAGGATCAACAAATTGGGAACAAAGTTTGCTGTGCCAGGCTGCTTGATTTTGGTCCATCTCTTCTTGTATATTCTTCTGATGTAGAGGGGAGAAGACCATGACTAGAAAGGCTTTACAGAGACCCTCTTTTCCTTCTACTGAACTAAGGATGACTAGGCAAAGAACTCTCCTTTCTAGGGATTAGGATGTTTCTATTGGAGGCCATGGGTCAGCAGTAGATAAAGAGGGCAAAGTTGATGGTGGTGGAAAAGGTTGTTCCTTCCTTGATTCTGGTGAAATGATTAGTGCTTGGAATGTTCATGGTTTGAATAAGACTTCCAAACATAAGGAAGTCACGAGGTTTTGTGCTAGGCACAAACTGTCTTTGATTAGTCTTCTTGAAACTAGTGTAAGAGAAAAAAATTTTTCCAATATTTTTAATAAGGTCTAAAGGGGTTGGACTGCTCTTACTAATTATTCCCATCATCCAAATGGCAGGATTTGGGTTCTCTGGGATCCTAATGTTTGGGTGCTAGGGTCCTACTCTATGTGTGACCAAGCTATTTTGTGTCAGTTTTCAAATTTGCAGACTTCTACAAGTTTTTTTGTGTCTTATGTCTATGCTCATAATAGCGGTGCAGATCGAATGGGTTTATGGCATTGGTTGAAGACTCATTCTCCAGGTAATGTCCCTTGGATTGTGTTAAGTGATTTTAATGTCATCCTGAATGCTAATGACAAGTTCCAGGGTTATATTCCTAATGCCTCTAATGTTCAAGATTTTAGGGATTGTTGTCAGGATCTAGGCCTCTTTGATCTTCAAATTCAAGGATGCCAATTTACTTGGTCAAGCCATAGGTTTGGAGAAGAGGAGGTCTTTTGTAAGTTGGATAGGGCTCTAGTGAATTTGGCTTGGCTGGACTCTTTTCCTCATTTAATGGCAGAGTTCTTGAGTCCTTTATTTTCATATCATAGTCCTGTAGTTATCAATTTGCATATTCCCTTTCTTTCAGGACCAAAACCTTTTAAAATTTTCCAATTCTAGACTAAATCTGAGGACTTCCCACCTCTTGCCCAAAGAGTTTGGAGTATAAAATTGGGTGGGAATTTTTTGCTCAGATTTTCCAAGAGATTATTTCTTTTGAAGCAGGATTTGAAGAAACTCAATAAAGACAAGTATGGTTCTGTTTCTTACAAAGTAAAAGCTGCTAGGAAGGAGGTAGGTTCCCTGTAAAATGTTATCTATTCCAACCTTGCTGATGTTGTTCATAGGGATCAGCTTCGTCTAAAGGAGAGATATTACCATCATTTGCTACATTGTGAGGAAATTTTTTTCAAGCAAAAAGTATGTGTTCAGTGGCTCAATTATGGAGATTTAAATCATAAGTTTTTCTATGCTAAGGTAAAGGAAAGACGTCAGAGGAAATCAGCGGTGATGCTGCTAGACTCAAAAAATAGGGAAATTAAAGGGGCAACAAATATTCAAGCTGCTTTCATAGCTTATTATGAACAACTCTTGGGGACTGAGCATAGCATGATGGGTGCATTAGATTATTCTATTATTGAATCTCAATTGTCACATTCTCAAAAAGTTGGCCTCACTACACCTGTGTCCAAAGATGAAGTCAAAGAGGCTATTTTTCTATGGGAGACACTAAAGCCCCTGGGATTGATGGATACTCTGCAGGCTTTTTCAAGGCAAGCTGGCATATTATTGCTGATGAGCTTCTATAGGCTATGAGAGAATTTTTTTTTTATTCTGGGTTCATGCCTAGGAAAGTGAATATCACTGCTTTAACTCTATTTCCAAAGAAGCCAAATGCAAATAGGGTGGCAAAGTTTAGACCCATAGCTTGTTGTAATGTGTTGTACAAAATTATTTCCAAAATTTTTATGCAGAGACTGAAGAGTATTATGCCTACTATCATTGACTATTCTCAGAATGCTTTCATTAAGGGTAGAAGTATTGGAGAGAATATCCTCTTGGCTCATGAATTAGTCAGGAAATATTCTATTAGGGGTATATCACCTAGAAGTATGCTTAAGATTTATCTTCAAAAAGCATATGATATGGTGAATTGGAATTTTCTGTAGAATGTCCTACTCTTATATGGCTTTCCTCCTCATTTTGTAAAGTTGATTTTAGCATGTGTTACCTCTGTTTCTTTCTCTGTCAGTTTTAATGGGGGGCTTGTTGCTCCTTTTCCTGGGAGAAGAGGTTTAAGACAAGGAGATCCTTTTTCCCTCTACCTGTTTATGTTGGTGATGGATTATTTCAGCAGATGCTTGAAGAAGTTATAGGCTGATCCAAGATTTCATGGTCACCCTAGATGTAAATCCCTAAGGCTCATCAATCTAAATTTTGCAGATGATCTGCTGCTGTTTTGCAAGGGTGACCTACAGAGTGTCATTTGTTTACAAGAGGTTTTATCTCAATTCTCTGCTCTATCAGGTTTGTCTATCAACCCTTTGTAGTGATGTGTATTCTTTGGGGGTGTCAATGACTCTATACAAGTAGCTATTCTATTATATATTGACTTCCCTACATGATCTTTTCCTATAACTTATTTGGGTCTACCTTTAACTTCAGCTAGGATTTCTGCAAGCCATATGCAACCCCTGCTGGATAAAATTACTGCTAGATTGAGGCATTGGAACAATTTATATTTGTCATATGTTGGTCGTTTACAGCTAATAAAATCTGTTTTGTTTATTGTCTAGCTTTATTTCAGTCAAATAATCTTACTTCCCAGGAAAGTGCTACACTATTTTGTCAGCATGTGCATGGGTTTTCTGTGGTCAAGAAAGGTGAATGTAAGGAAGATTGCCCTTGTATCTTGGGATAAGATTTGCTCCACAACAAATGAAGGAGGTCTAGGCTTACTAAACCTGTATTTATGGAACAATTTTTCTTTGGGGAAGCTTCTTTGGAATATTGTAGCGAAGAAGGATATTTTATCGGTTAAATGGATGCACACCATTTATCTTAGGCAGGGGTCTGTGTGGGATTTTATTCCCTCAGCTTATACTTCTTGGCTTCTTCATAGAATACTGAATATAAGACCTCTCTTACAAGGGTATATCTAGATTTGTGTAGCAAGGAATGTTACTAATTTTAGCATTAAAGCAGCTTACCATTTCATTCGTACTAAACAAGAGAAGCAGAAGTGGGCAATCCTAGTTTGGAGGCCTTTGATTATCCCAAGATTGAGATTTACAGCATGGCTTGCATTCAGGAATAGGTTACTAACTAAAGAAAGAATGGGGGAGCTAGGTGTGGATGTGGATCAAAGGTGTGTTTTTTGTCAATAGCATGTGGAAACTAGAGATCATTTATATCTTTTTGCCCTTTTACTTCCAGTTTTTGGCAAAAGATTAGGGTGGGTGTAGGGAGAAGTGATAGGATTATTGGTTGGGATCATGAAGTCAAAGCTTTAACTACAAGATCTCGACAAGACTCTAGGAAAAATCACATTTTAGGTGCTTTGTTTATTTCTTATATTGCTACTAATTGGCATGAAAGGAACCTTCAATTGTTTTAAAATAAGGCTAGGAAAAACTCTATGATTCTAAGGCTCATTATTATGAATGTTTCTAGGAGAATAGTTCACCATAGTCTGCACGCTAAATATGCTAGGTGGTTATTGCTTCTTGACTGTATTGATTGTTATGCTTGGTCGTAACTTCCATTTCGATAGTAATAAATCTTCTTACTTATCAAAAAAATGTAATAATATACATAAAGGTTTATGGATAATATAACTTCTATACAACAAGCTAATGAAAATAAATCTTGGGACACAAGAGTCCAAAAGGAAATCTAACATTACAAAAAAAAAAACATACATCTAAAAATGTGATGCCTATTTCCCTAATTCAATTACTCTTTCCTCAAAAGAAATCTCCTCTCATGGATCCTCACCATGCTTTCAAGCCTTGTTCCACTCTATAGCCCATACAAATTCATTTGCAAAAGTAGCATCAATATGATTTTATCATATTAATTAAATCATAATACCTCACAAGAAGTAGCATGCTTGCATTACACATAGCATACAATAACAAAAACATGACTAAAATGTAATAACACATGCAACCACAATATTAAGGTTAATATAAATCACATGTCCATGTACAATAATAATCTAACCCAATCCTGAAAAAATACCAAAGATCAACATCAATGTAATCTCAAACCTTTAGATAAAGTCAACCCTAATCCAATCATTTAGCAGTCATAAGGTATTTTTTTAAGTAAGAAACAATCAAAGGTGATTTCAAATCTTAATAGGAATACAATCAAATAATCCATGGCACTAACACCAAGGAAGTATTAACAAAATCAATATCTAACCCTAAAAAAAGGTCGAAGAAGTCACAAGGGATATGTCATGTATAAATAACCTCAACACTCTAGTCCATAAGTAAGTGTACTCACTATAGGGTTTGTGAGTCCCTTACATAAGAAATGACCCATTTAACCTCGAAGGTCCCAACTTTGCACTCAAGAGTCTATTCTAAGGCATCAGATCAATTTCTAATCCTAATCTTTCTCTTTAAGTGATTAATATCTTATTAAAAATCCATATTACCAACCAACGATAAAAAGATCCACAAAAACAATCAATTTGTAATCAAATCCAAAGGACCACAAGGGTTTCTACAACACAAAACTACTTAGGCCTAGGATTAGGCATCTAATCATAGCACGAAAAAGTTACTCAACTCAAATGATTCAATCATTCTTTTAATTAAGCATTTAAATTTATCCAATGGTAAATCCTAAGGTCATCTATCAATGGTGACATTCATAATTCAACCCTAAGTTAACTAGAGCTAATCTAGTTAGCTTATTGACACTAGGCACATTTTAGTCACAAATGACTAAAATGCCATCAAACCCTAATTACCATATTTTAATCCATTTTAGTATAAAAATATATTATAATGATGAATTATCATGAAAAGGTTAAAAGATGAAAATTTTAAATACTTCATCAAGATGGTATATTCTAAGATATGATAAAGGACTATTCTACCCTAATATTCATATGATTTCTAATCAAAAGAATAAACTCGATTATGAGGTAACCATGCTCTCTCAATTGTGTGTCTATCATGGTTTACCATTGAGCAAGGATGATGATCACCCCATAACCCCCCTCTACTAAGCAAATCTTCAAATTTACGTCCCTCTCCCCTACCTCTTCTTATATAAATGTTAACAAGAAATGTGCAGTAATCCTTTGTTGATGCTCAAAATCAAACAAGGTAATGGTTGTAGGAAGCATTTCATAGCCCTAAATGGAACAAGATAGGAAAGACTAAATTCATCGAAGTATGGTATCCATATGCAAAGTTGAGGCACGTATTGATGACACTAAAATTGCGACAAACATTCCTAGCACCATTAATAGGGTTGTAAAAAAAAAAGAGGGCTCAGAAACCTTAATTCCTTAACCCATTCAAGTGGAAGAATTAAATGTTTTTGTTAGAGAATTTAATGAATACTAACCCAGATATGACTAAGGGTCTTGATTTTAAAAATTTAGATCTCAAGCCTACAACTACAAGTGAAGACATTAATGCCCTTGAAATTGAGCCTAATTCCAAACCTCTTATTATTGCTCCTCTTTAGAATCAGCACCATGAAAGCTTAGATAAATGAAATGTGGATAATGAAAAGGAAGTAATATACCTAGTGAAGGATGGAGGTGATCTTAAAGTTAGAGAGCCTTGGACTACCTTATCCCCCTCAAACTTAGGGATAAATGTGAGGTTATTCTTGATTGTAAGGAAAAGGTGGTTCTCAATCCTATTATGCTTCATAGTGTTGATGACACTTGGGGTAACTTATTACTAGGTATATTTTTGGGAAAATTGCTAATTTACCATGTCTTCTGAGCTATCAAGAAACAATGGAAAACTAAGAGTCATTTCATTGCTGTTAGTATTAGTGGATTGTGTTTAGATTCTCATCATCAAAATCCAACATGGAACTGTTGAAGAATGGTCACTACCATGTTTATGATAGGGTTATGATTATCAAAGGCATCCTTTGAATCTTTAAATTTCAAAAATGTGATATGTTGGTATCCCAATATTAGTGTGGTTGTTTGGACTTCCCATGGATTTGTGGAATCCCATAGCACTAAGTGTTATATGTTCTCACTTGGGAGATCTTATAAAAACTGATGTTATCACTAAAAAGAGACACGCCCTTGAGTATGTTCATGTAACACCCCAAAATTCACTATTTTTTTAAAGCGAAAGAATTTAAATTAAAACTTGTGAATTCTGGGGATGTTACCACCACACTTAGTACCAGACCAGTTCACTCCAACCGTTCTAGTACCAAGTGCTAAGGCTAAAAAGAGATTAATATTAAACTCAAACACAGAGTTCATAAAATGAATTCAAAGATTATAACACAGATATTAGAGTACGCATAAAAGTTTATAATCAATAATAAGATAGAAATCAGAATGCAAAATCCAAATTCCTCGAAGGGAATATTCTTACAATCAATAAAAGGTTTATTTTAAAAACTCAATATGAGGTAATAAATCATAAAAGAACAAATGCGATATAAAAGAAATAACATAATGAAATAAAATCACATGAAGAGGAAATATAGCCACGACACTCTCGAACTTTAAGCTAAAACATGCTCAACACTCAGCCCCGACTGATGTCCCACCCACCTGCACAAAGTCAGAGGGACATACTACTCATGGGAATCAGCAGCACCCATGAAAAGGGTGATCAGTACGCTATGTACTGTGTAAGGTAACCGAGCACTAAGGCTAACACATGAGGAAATAATCCATGCAGAATAATAACAAAGCATAATCACCAACACAATAACATAAAGGCAAATGAATGATCTGGTGAAAATGCCAAGATCCAATATAGTTTAGATTAGTTACTTCATTAACCCTTTATCGATATATTTTCACACCATGCTCTTTATCAAGTCCATATGAGTACAAGAACCCCACTATTTTTGTCGGTGGATCGGTCTCCAGGGCACTTTTGGCTCCTGGCCACTATTATAGCCGGTGGATCGGTCACTTATGGTACATGCCCTACCACTATTATTTGCCGATGGATCAGTTTGGCCCCTTCTCGCTCAGTGTTCCACTGTAAGTCATTAGTGTCTTCCCATATCTTAACAACATATATGGTTGGGTTTGTTGAGCTCGGGATCCCCCACTATTTTAGTCGGTGGATTGGTCACTAGGGTAACATACCCTACCACTATTATGCCGATGGATCGGTCTCTAGGCTACCGTAGTACCTGGCCACTATTATGCCGATGGATTGGTTTGGGCTCGACTCAACATCTTCCACTTTGCGTGATTAATGTTTGAAGTATCTTATTTAGAAGCTTTCATCCTGGACATACATGAATCATTCCCTTTACACTTCACACTTCACAAATCATAAAATTCCACAATCATAATTACACTTTAATCACTAAATACACGTGATAATACAAAAATTCTAAGCAACCACAACAAACCCTAATTGTCCACACAAACCCTAGTTTGGTCTCCTATAGACCCTTATACAATCTCCACGTATTATTTTTCATCTAAACTGTTCAAACACCCAAATAATATTTACATTACCTTTCTTACATCCCAAATCAACCTTTCATATGTAAATTTCATTCCCATGCAAAATTTACACATCCCATGCAACCTCTCAAGCTTTTCATACAAACCCTAAATCCTATGTAGTCATTAACTCCCATGTAAAACCCTAACTCCACCATGCAAACCCTAATACCACTATACAATCATTAATACCAACATGCAACCATTAATACCACCATGCAAACCCTAATACCACCATGTAAACCCTAATACCACTATACAACCATTAATACCACCATGCAACCAATAATACCACCATACAAACCCTAACACTACCATGCAACCATTAATACCACCATGCAAACCTTAATACCACCATGCAAACCCTAATACCACCATGTAAACCTTAATACTACTATACAACCATTAATACCACCATGCAACCATTAATACCACCATACAAACCCTAATACCACCATGCAACCATAGATTAAGTTCTCCCAAACAAATCATGCAAAACCATAGATTAGATTCTCCCACATAGCACCATAAATTCAATTCTTCCATATAACACCATAAGTTAGATTATCCCACATAACACCATAAATTAGACTCTCCCATACAAACCATAAATTATATTCTCTCACACGAAACCCTAAATTTCCCATTTTATTCTTCCACTCATGAATCATTTAAAATATGTAGGTCAACTCACATCCCTTGGTAAACTTCTTTCCCCATCTTCCTTTTTCATCCTTTCTCCTACACAAACCACATCAACACCCTCCATGCATGTCTTACAGGGTCACAACACATATCATCACACACCATAATATTTCATTACATGTAGTACACATGCCATACAAAAACATACTTCAACTCTACGTTATACCACAAATGAATTAATTAATAATGATAAACATAAGATACATAGCATGCGAAGCACATAATGCATATAATCACACAAAAGGCCTTATCACCCCTTACCTAAAACGACATCGGTCTTGGAGCACGCTCCTACACCTCCTTCGGGCTTTTACTTGTCTCACCTATTACGAGGGAAAAACTAGAAATTAGACTCCCTCTTACTAAAATACTATTAATTAATAACTTATTCCAAGACTATGCTTGTGATAAAATACTAAAATAATAATAGCAAGAATACCAAAAATAATATCAATATTAATATTAACAAGAATAATAACAATATTAACAATAATAATAAAAAGGCATTACTCAAAAACATAGTGAAATAAGGGCTTCATCCCCTTTACTAAAATAACACTAATAATAATAATATTAGTAAAATAAATAACCAAATTTAGTAATAATAATAGTGATGAAATAATAATAATAATAATAATAATAATAATAATAATAATAGTAAAATAAATAACCAAATTTAGTAATAATAATAGTGATGAAATAATAATAATAATAATAATAATAATAATAATAATGATGATGATGATGATGATGATGATGATGATGATGATGATGATGATGATGATTATGATGATAAAAGCCTACATTGAGTAATAATAACTTAATAAATAATAATAATAACATTAGGAAGAATAAATACTACTAATAATAAAAATACTAATAACCCTAATAATAATAAGACATAATATTTATAATACTACTACTAAAATTTAAAATAAGCACAATAGGGTTTCAGCCCTATAATAATACTAACACTTGAAAATAATAATAATAATAGTAATAGTAATAGTAATAGTAATAGAAAACATAATAATAATAATAATAATAACAACAACAACAACAACAACAACAACAACAATAACAATAATAACATTATTAACAACACTAATGGTAAAATAGTTGTATTAATAATAATGGAATAAAAATAATAGAAATTCGAAATAAAAAATAATAATAATTATTATATTTATAACATATTAATATTAATAATAGAAATAATAAAGGTAATAGTGCTAAAATCGAATTAAAAATTACAATAGGGATTCAACCTTCAACAGTATAATAATAAAAACTCGGCGCACTGGCTGCCAAGGAAAGAAGAAAGAAGGAAACGGGTGTGAGCCATGGTAGGAGAAGAAAAAGAAGGAAGGAAAGTCGGGGGAGAGGAGACCAAAAAGAAAAGAAGAAGAAAGAAAAAGAAAGAAAAAGGAAGAAAGAAAAGGAAAAAGGAAAAAGGGAAAAAGGAAAATTAATTAGATTGGGTATTTAAATTAATTAAAATATTTGGAATATTTGAAAATAATAATATTTAAATAAAATAATATTTAAATCCCTTTTTAGGCTAAATTAGGATTTTTAAAAGATTTTCCATAAATTCCATTTTAATTAGGAAATCACCCTCTTATTTTAAATAAAATAGTTTATTTAATTAATTTCCCAATTAAAATATTAATTAGTTAAAATACCCAAATTTTCTCTAATTAAAATACTTAAAAAATTTCTTATTAATTTTGCCTAATTAATTCCCTTTTATTTTAATAAAAATAAATTATTTAATTAATTTTCATAATAAAATCTTATTTAATAATAAATAATAAAATTAGAATTTTTGGGGCATTTTAGTTCATGTCTTAGTGGAGGTAAACATGAGTATAAAACTCACAAATGAGGTGGAAGTACACTATAAAGATACCTCTTTTGTTCAAGATGTCATCTATGAGATTCTTCCTAGCTATTGTAAGGACTATAAGATGATTGGAAAACATGTATTTATAAGGCACAGAAAAAGGTTTGGGTACCAAAATGGACCAAAAGTAATGCCATTAAGCCATCTAAATGAGGGCCTAAGGCTGTGGAAGGTACAAACTATAATCTAATAGTTGAGAGACAAATTAAAGCTTAGTTAGAAAAAGAAACCGGTGCAAGTGAGATAATAGGTTTTGAGCTAATAGTTGATGTTCCCAAGGTTACTCATTACCATATAAATTAATCTACAACATATCTAATATAAGGTAAACTCTTAGACTAGCTAGGAGTTGGCACATGCCAAATATAGGAAGCCAACACTAGAGTGCCAACAACTACAGAAAGTGTAGAAGATGTAATACTAAAGGGAAAAGGAATTGAGGAGAATTTGGCTATTGAAAGTTACTCAACACCTATCCCAATACCCCAAGAAAGTGAAGAATCGCCATTCTAACCAATAGCCTCAAAATCTACACATAAGAGAATGGTAAAGAAATTAAGGAGTAGTAGTTTACTTAGTTCATCCAAAAGGAGCCCACAAACCCCTAAAAAAGGCCCATGACATTACTCATATGGAATATAAGGGGATGTAACCTCTCCATTAAATAGATGGGGATGCAAAAGAAGTTTTGAAACTATAAATGTGATATTGTAGGCCTATTAGAGAATAGGGTGGATGATGTAAAACTTACTCGTATGTTGCAGACATATTTTAAAGGATGGAAAGAATTTCACAACTATGGCAATTGCTCTAATAAGAGGATAGTTGTTATCTAGAATGAGCAAAAGGTGCATGTGCAACCCCTTCACATTTGTCAACATATCATTAATTTTTGGGTCCAACCTAAAGCTAATTGTGAGCCCTTCATGTTTAGTGTATGATATAGGTTCTATACTCTTATAGATAATAGAGGTTTATGGGAAAATTCATTTGAGTTTGCTAGACTATATTCAATGCCATGTATTACAAAAAGAGATTTCAATTATGCTTTGAATAAAGAGGACAAACAGGGTGCCCGAGAAGTGATAGAGTAAGAAATAATTGATTTAAAAAAATGTTGAGTAGTTACTAGACTTGTTGACGTGCCCTCTATTGGCTACTATTATACCTTTGCACATGCTAGGATAAAGAGCATCATTGATAGAGTGATGATGAACTCATTAGTAGGTGACCTTTATGCCAACATCCT
Source organism: Tamarix austromongolica (assembly GCA_039764185.1). Lineage (NCBI taxonomy): Eukaryota > Viridiplantae > Streptophyta > Magnoliopsida > Caryophyllales > Tamaricaceae > Tamarix > Tamarix austromongolica. The sequence continues at coordinate 94,362,150 of CM077811.1, read as the reverse complement.
CGCCACCTTCCTTGCACTAAGTCCTCACTTGTACCATTCTCCAAATCTTTTCTAGCTACTATAGGAGTACCAAAAGAACCAACCTTTCAAGTTCTTTAATATGTTGGTGGATCACCTAAAGTTTGTTGCCAATGTTACTAATACTTAGTAGTTTAGGGGATGGGTAAAATTCAATAAAACTTATGCAAAATGTTGACAAACATGAAGAAACCTATGAAATTGCTCAATCAACTCCACTTTTCTCATATTGTTACAAGGACAAATGAAACAGATTTGAAGTTACAAATGTCTCAAGAAGTAGCTTTGTAGAAGGAGGATATGATAATGCTGAAATTGGGGAATTAAGGAAGCAATCCATACACCTCAACAGTGCAACAATGAATGTCATGTCACAAAAATCCAAGAATTAATTCCTTTCCCAAGTCGATAAGGGCATTAAGTTCTTCCACACTCTAATGAATTCCAATAAAAAGAAGAGTTTCATCTCCCAAGTTGAGAAACAATATGGCTCATTAACTCAAAATGAAGTATAGTTAGAAGATTCATTCATAAACTACTATAAGAATCTTTTAGGAACAACTATACAACATTAAGAGGATGATTAAAGTATTTTTTAGCATGGAAGAAGGGTGAATCATTCAGATATTTCCAGACTAACTACACTAGTGACGCTAAGAGAGGTCAAGGAAGCTTTATGGTCTATAGAGGATGAAAAAGATCTAGAAATTGATGGCTTATCCTCTGAATTCTTTAAGGTATCATGGGATACAATAAAAAAATTATATGATGGCATTAGTGAAATAATTTTTCAAAAATTGAAAAGTGTTGAAGCAACTTAATGAAACCCTTATATCACTCATACCAAAGAAAGCACATATTTTATAGGTCACTGATTAAAAGCCTATTTCTTATGTAATGTAGTATTCAAAATCATCACTAAGATCCTTGCAAATAGACTTAGTGGATGTTTAACCACTATTATAAACAAGACCTAGGGAGAATTTGGTCAAGGAAGGCTAATAGTTGAGAATATCTTTCTAACATGGGAGATCATGAAAGAATATGATAGGAAGATAACCTCCCTAAAATGCATGATGAAGATTGATTTAAGAAAAGCTTACAAAAATGTTAATTGGAAGTTCTTATAGGCTATTATGGTGGCTCTAGGGTTTCCTCCAAAATTTATTCAGTGGATAATGGTTTGTGTTAGTAACACCTCATTCTCCTTGGTTATGGATGGTAATGTGTGTGGTTTATTTTAGGGGCAACAAGGGTTAAGGTAAGGGAACACAATATCACCTTAAATTTTTGTGGTGTCCTTGGTTTCTTAGTAGAATTCTTAGAAAGAATGTCCACAACTTATAGTTTTCTTATCCTTCAAGATGCAAATTGTTGGGAATCACCCACCTAGATTTTTATAATGATTTCATGATGTTTTTTTTAAGGGATATGCTATCTTATTGCAAGTGTCAATGTATTCATTAAAAGAATTTAGTAATTTTGTTTGCTATGCACATGAAATATGAGAAATTATAGTTATATTTGATAGGTGTAAAACTAGCAATTAAAGAGAACATTATAGAGATCTGTAATATATCTCTTAGTAAGTTATGTTTCAGGTATCTAGGGGTCCCTCTTAGTCCCACCAAACATAAGGTAATTAACTATGATGATTTACACGTATCCATAGCAAATGTAGTAGGAAGATGAAACAACAAAACCATCTTTTATGCAGGTCAAATGGAACTAGTCAGATAAGTGGTGATGAGAATACCTTGTTTTTAGCTTAGTGTTTTTGATATTACACATAATGTTATTAGAAAATTCATAAGGTAATGTAGAAGTTTTATTTGGGGGTGGAAAACAACCTCTCATTACCTAGGATGATATGTTCTTACCAAAGCATGAAGGAGGATATGGTATAATGTAATACCCCAAAAATCCTAATTATGGAATTATGGCAAAATAATGATTTATTAGAGAAAATTAAGAAAATATATTACTTCTTTAAATAAAGGGAAGTTAATTGAGGATAATAAGGAGAAAATAATAAATAAATTATTTAGAAATTTTTGGACACTTTACTAATTAAAATGGAAGTTAAGGACAATTTATCCAAAATAGCCTAACTAATTTAAAAATGGATTTGATTATTATAATTAAAATAATTATTATGAAAATTAAATATCTAAATTAATTATATAAATAAATAATGAAGAAATATCCCCAACCATTTTATCAATTTCCATTTTCCTTTTTCCTTTTTCTCCTTTCTTTTCTTTTTCTTTCTTCCTCCTTTATTTTTTTTCTTCTTCTTCTTCCCCCGGTTTGGGCCAGCCCGTCGGCCCAAATCTCCCTTCCTCCCTAGCCTGTCTCGCGCGTCAGCCTGCTCCCTTGCCCAGGCCGGCCGATCCTTCTCCTTCTTTTTTTTCCCTTGGACCGACCGGTCCAGTCGCCCCCTTCTTCCCCGACCTGCACGCCGACATGCAACTCGACTTGAAGCCCCGAATCTCGCCGGCAGCCACCGGCTCAGCACCGACCGTCCTCCCCTGCCCTTCCCTGTCATTTTCCTTCCTCTTTTCGACCCCGACCAAGTCCCTCTCTCCCCTTCCCGCGTGCCCATCTCTTTCCCTTTTCTTCTCCCCCTCCCCGACCCAACCTGCCATGGCACCCCCTTGGTCTTCTTCCCCTGGCCTTGCCCGACCACCCTACCTATAAATACCCCCATTGATCACCTGGGTTCAGGATTTGGAACCCCCAAACCCTGGGTTTGCTCCCTCTCGCCGCCGCCCCATCAGACGCGTCGACCGTCGCCCTCCCCCCGAATGATGGTAAATTTTATAACTAAAGCTATACAAATACACTGGGCATACCCAGGTCAAAAATTCACTACCAACAAAACAGGGTGGTAGCGACCCAATACCAAGAACAAAAGTTCTACCTTATTGAAGCATCAAAATACAAGGACCGATACACATAGATTTTAATTTGAAGGACTAAGCCTTGTACATCGAACTTCTTTGCTTCAAAAATTGCAGCATTGCGAGCGCGACAAACTAAGTAGATGGTAGCTGCTAAAGCAATACGGCAGACCTTAGCAGTGAAGAAGTGATCTTTGCGCAATCTTCTAAGGACTCTAGCACAGCTGACGAGAGTACTACAGCCTCGTGAGAGCCCCAACCACATCCGGATAGCTGACCATAGTTGGTTTACCACAGGACACCGAAAAAATAGATGCTCATGGGATTCATTTTCCAAAGCACAAAAGGGACATACTAGTGAACCTTCGAGGAAAGAAAGCCGATCTCTAGTGTTCAGCTTGTTCTGAAGAGCAAGCCACAAAAAGAAAGAGTACCTCTTCGTACGACAACCCTTCCAAACCAAGGCATGATCCCTCCACAGCTCACCAGAAGAGCGAAGGAACTCATACGCTGTCTTAGTGGAAAACTTGCCTTTAGAACCCCAAGAAGAAATGTGAATCATGGCTTCATCCTGAGACCCTAATTTCTCCAAAACACAAAGATACACTTGCCAGAGCTTCTTCAAGAAATGAGACGAATCATGCGAGGGTTGAAAATGCCCCCACCCCTGGCCTCTGAGATAGTTGGCATGAATCCACTTAGTCCAAAGGGACTCCTTCTCATCTTGGAGGAACCAAATATACTTACACAGAAATGCTTTGTTCCAAACAGAGAGATCCTTCAACCCTAATCCCCCTTCATGTTTGGGCAAGCAGACTTTGGCCCAAGCTACAAGAGGCTGTTTTCCTTGCCAAAGGAAGCTACGGCACAGGGACACAATACGGTTTAGCACTACCTTTGGTAAAGGAAAAACACCAAGCCAGAATCCTATAATCCTTTGGATAACTGAATTAAGCAGCTCCAATCTTCCAGCAAACGAAAGTAACTGCGACCGCCACATTTTAAGATGATCACATACTTCATTAATCAGGGCTTCATAATCCACAGCTCGCAGCTTGCTCGGATTTAGGGGAACACCCAAATAGCGAAAAGGAAATGAGCCCTCTACCATTTGTGCCAAACTAAGTATTTGGGTCTTAGTCACCGGATCAACACCAGCCAGGAAAATCTGGGACTTGAGAGGATTTGCCTCCAATACCGACACAACACTGAACTCCAAGAGAGTCTGCATCAAGGCCTGCACCGAAGCAACATCTCCTCTACTAAAAAGCACTAAATCATCAGCAAAAGCAAGGTGAGAAATACCTAGTGCTTTACACTTCGGGTGGAATGAGAAGCCCCTCTGTCTAACGGCTCTCAAGCGAAGCAGACGAGAAAAGTACTCCATACATAACACAAAGAGATACAGCGAAACCGGATCCCCTTGCCTTAGCCCACGAGCACCCTGGAAGAAGCCCGTTAGCTGACCATTGAGCTTCAAAGAAAAGGATGTGGAAGAAACACATTCCATAATCAAATACACGAACCGATCCGGAAACTGGAATCCCCTAAGAATAGCATGCACAAAAGACCAAGAGAGGGAATCATAGGCCTTCTTAATATCAACCTTTAGCAGGCACCTCGGCGAGGCTCGTTTCCTTGAATAATCCTTAACTAGTTCTTGAACCAGAAGGATATTCTCAGACATCAACTGCCCATTAACAAATGCCCCCTGTTCATCACTGATAATATGCCCCAAAACAACAGAAAGGCGCTTGGCGAGTAGTTTAGAAATCACCTTATATGTGGTGGAACAGCAGGCTATAGGGCGAAAATCAGAAACCGTATCCGGATGTGAGCATTTGGGGATCATAGCCAAAGCTGTATGGTTTATGCGCTTCAGGAGCCGACCAGAATGGAAGAATTCGAGCACCGCATCACAGAAATCTTTCCCCACTATATCCCAAGCACACTTAAAGAACCGAGCAGAATAACCATCCGGTCCTAGAGGTCCTCAGATAACAAAGGGACCTGAGAGAAAACCATGTTATCAGGAGGATCACAATCAACTTCAGTCCCAAGCAACTGTTGGTAAACAGAAATGAACTCCCTTTCTAGCTCACAATCATTCTGGGTCCACGAACCATCAGTCTTCCTCACACGCAAAACTAAACACCGCCGGTCGAGCGCCGCCCAGAACCCCACCTAGCACCACCCTCCACCTAACCAAGCCCTCCTCATCCCTCGATTTGCCTTGCACGAGCCACCCCAGGCCGTGCAAAATCGCCACCCCGAGCAGCCCCTTTCAGCCCGTCGCCGCCTTGCGCCACCTTCTGCCGCCTCCTCCGCTGCTACCAGCCACCCTGCCACCTCCTAAAATAACCGGCAGGTCCTCCCCTACCTGCCCATACCATCCTTACCCCCTACCTCCTTCTCCACCAGCCTCCACCATCTTCTACCACCTTCTTCCACCTTCGGCTGCCGCGTCCACCACCGCGCGCCGCCGCCTTTCTCACGCCACCACCCTCATTCCACTCCCCTCTCCCTGTTGTCTCCTCCCCCACACTTAACTTTCCTTTCCTTTCCCCCATCTAACCTCCACCTTAACCTTTCCCTCTCTTCTCCTCCTCTGTCGCCGCCAAGCGCCGCCGCCGGACCACCACCAACCCTAGGTGGTTCTCCACTCATCCAAACCCTAATACCCCTTTTTATAACTACTACTATTTTCTACTAATATTAATACTAATATACTTATTATTATTATTATCATTATTATTATTACTTTTATTATTATTATTATTATTATTATTATTATTATTATTATCATTATTACCATTATTATTGCCTCTATTATTAATGTTCTTATTTCTTACTAATACTAAAATCCCTTTTAAACCCTAACTTGTATTATACTTAACTTTGGTATTATTTTTATAATTATTAGTATTAACATTTTTATCATTATTATTCCTATTATCCTCACTATGGTTATTATTATTATTGCTTACCCTTACTTGGTTGTATTATTATTATTATTATTATTATTATTATTATTATTATTATTATTATTATTATTATTATTATTATTACTATTATCATTATTATTATTACTATCATTATTATTATTATTGTTATTATTATTATACTTAACACATTTGTCACCATTGTTAATAATAATACTACTTTGTTCTTATCCATGTTAGTTAACTCAAGCTAGTAAATATCATGTGGTTGTTAACTAAGAAGAGTACTTGAACCTTATTACCATACCATTTAACATTAACCCTAACCTCATTACTATGACACTATTATTAACTATTACTATTATTACTACTATCACTACCTTATTGTTGTAAAAAAAAGCATTTGAACCCTTTTATTATACAAGAATATACAACTATTATCATTATCACCCTTAGGAATAGTTACTTGTAATATTGTGACCTTATAATAATATTATTTCGAATATAACACCATTAATAGACTTAGCCTTAAAAACGCTAGGGTTTCTCTCACTATAAACATTAGTGTCACTAGTATTAGTTTTATTATTATTATTATCACTATTTTTCTATAGTTAGCATGAACATTATTATTATAAGAATAGGGCTAACGGGTCTAATAATATAAGTGTAACAATAGGTATTAAAAATAAACATATTTTGACTACTAATATTTAGTATACTAATTCTAAGGTAAAAACCCTAGTTTTTGTATAAATCCCTTTTTAGTAATAAAAACCCTAACCTTAAACTAGAATGAGGATTGATAGTAATTATAAGGGAAACTAATACTTAGCATTTTCCCCTTTTATAGGTAACCCCGACCAAAGCCCTAAGGAGTTAGAGGAGCGTGCTCCAAGCCCGGCGTCGCCTTAGGTAAGGACGAAGCTAATGGCCTTGTGCTATGTGTGACGTGGATGTGTTGAATGTTGTGTATGCCATGCTATGCCATGTATTATATGATTTGTGTATAACTTGTCTTATGTGTAGCGCAGCTTGGAGATTGAGGTATGTTGTATGTGCTTCCGTGACATGAGCATGAAAGTTATATGTATGATGTTTATGATGTAATATGTTATGGCCCACTAGGACATGCATGTTAGGATAAATGGTAATATGAGTTGGGAACCATCATGGGAGTCTTGAAGTTTGTATGGTGGTATTAGGGTTTGTATGGTGGCATAAATGTTCGTATGGTGGTACTGATGATTTCATAGTGGTATTAATGGCTTATGGTGGTATTCGGGTTCGTATGGTGGTATTGTGATTTTATGGAGGTATTAATGTTGTATGGGGGTATTTGTGATTTTATGGAGGTATTAATGTTGTATGGTGGTATTTGTAATTTTATGGAGGTATTAATATTGTATGGTGGTATTAGGGTTTTTATGGTGGTATTAGGGTTTGTATGGTGGCATAAATGTTCGTATGGTGGTACTAATGATTTCATAGTGGTATTAATGGCTTATGGTGGTATTCGGGTTCGTATGGTGGTATTGTGATTTTATGGAGGTATTAATGTTGTATGGTGGTATTTGTGATTTTATGGAGGTATTAATGTTGTATGGTGGTATTTGTGATTTTATGGAGGTATTAATGTTGTATGGTGGTATTAGGGTTTTTATGGTGGTATTAGGGTTTGCATGGTGGTATTAGGGTTTGTATGGTGGTATTAATGTTTGTATGGTGCTATTAATGATTGTATAGTGGTATTAATGACTTATGGTGGTATTAGGGTTTACATGGTGGTGTTATGGGTTGTATGGTGGTATTAATGTTGGTATGGCGGTATTAGGGTTTTGCATGGGAGTTAATGATCGTATGGAATCAGGGTTTGGAGTGATTAACTGTGGGGCGTTGTGATTAAGAAGGGATGGAGTAACTAATTGTGACTGTTGAGGATAATTAAGGTTTGGGATGGCTAAGTACGGTGGTTATGGTAAAATAGGGATGAGAGTGGTTAACCACGGGTTGGTGTGGACAATTAGGGTTAGTTATGACTGCTTAGAGTTGTTTGGCGTTATCATGTGTATTATCGATTAAAGGGTAGTTATGAATGCGGAATTTTATTGGTTGCGATGTGTAAATCATAGAGAGAATGATTTATGCGTATCCTTGGTGAAAACCTTTTGAATAAGATATGTTAAGACATTAGCTACTTACAGAGAAAGATGTTGAGCCAAACCCAGACCGGTCCACCGGTAAATAATAGTGGTAGGGTATGTTACCCTCGTGACCGGTCCACCGGCTATAATAGTGGCAGGGCATGGCCCTCGTGACCGTTCCACCGGCTATAATAGTGGGGGATTCCGTGCTCAACAAACTAATCAGAATGATGATAAGACCTGGGAAAGATACAAACATTTACAGTGGAACACCTTGTGAGTCGGGGCCAGACCGGTCCACCGGTAAATAATAGTGGCAGGGTGTGTTACCCTCGTGACCGGTCCACCGGCTACAATAGTGGCAGGGCATGGCCCTCGTGACCATTCCACCGGCTATAATAGTGGGGTTCCCGCACTCACACGGACTATTAAAGAATTTGTGTGGAATGAACGTATTATTAATGAGAAATGAGGAATAGGTCACAGAAAAGTATTCAGGCCTTATCTTGCTGGTTATCGCATGTTGTCTATATGATTGTGCTACGTATGTTATGTTGTATGATTGTATGCTTGGACTTAGCGCACCAGCGCCCTTACTCAGTATTGGACCCGTACTGATACTACCTTGATTGAATGGGTCCTGTGATGATCCACCGATGGTGGGGAGCAGACCTCCTATGCAGGTTTGATCGGTTACTAATTGTGGGGTGGAAGGCTTGACTTGAGTGAGTAGGCGATCCGGATATTGGTCCCTTGGGACCCATCTTATTAACCATATTTTGTACTACACTTATTTCTTTGAAACCATACTTTTAAGTTGCAATCTTAACGATATTTTAACTGTTGTTGACACGTGGTTTTCGTGAATGGACCTATGTTTGGTGACTCTTACTTAATGATTGTTTAGTTAGCCTTAGCACTTAGTATCGGAATGGTAGGAGTGAACCGGTCGGGTACTAAGTGTGGCGGTAATACCCCCAAGTTTATGGTTTTAATTCTTTCACTTCCGCTAAAACCTTTGTCTTAAATGAAATTTTTCAGTAGTAAATTTGGGGGTGTTACATATAAAGTAGCTCAAGACTTATAATGTTGTATAGATGTGCAAATACATTTCGCATATATAGAGCAAGAAGGAATCTTTGTGGATGAATTGGATAAACCATTTGTATCTAACGAAGTGTGGCATATGGTAGTTTGAACCCGTCAAGGAAAATCCACACTAATGAAGTCAATATACAGAATCAAGGACATGTTGATTTGTAAATTGGGTACAGTGGAAGCTGCTACATATATGCTTACTGGTTGTGTATATGCCAGGAATTTCTCTACTAAAAGTGCATATGATGTATTTAGAAGGAAAGGGAAGAGGATGAAGAACAACCCTATCATCTGGAATAATATTCACAAATAGAGGCAGGGGTTTTCTCTTTGACTTGAAAGAAAAGGGACACTTAAAACCAAAAAAAGGATCACTATCTCAACATTTCTTAATTATGCTTACTTTTCAGGTAAGTTAGTGAGATCCATGCCCATCTATTCTTACAATGCCAAGCCACTTAGAAAATATGGCAATAGGTTAGAAAATGGATAGGGTTTAAAAGATGATGCACCACTTTGGAAAGCACCATGAGAGCCATTAGAAAAAGGAACACAAGGACCCCACACAACACATGCTAGCTCTTACTACAACTATATACCATATTTGGAAGGCTAAAAATTTTACTCATTTTGAAGATATAACTACTTATATTGATTTGATAGTAAAAAAAGATTAAATTATATGTGTATGGGGTTTTGAACACCAAGACAAATCATGCACCTCTAAACTTGTAATGTTAGTCTTCCACTTTTTGCTCTCATATGTTTGATGGATGCCAATCTTCCCCTTATGTTTTTGGTTGTTATATGGGTATCCTTATTTTCCTCTAGTTTTATATTACCTGGGTATGCTTGGTATTTATATATATATATATATATATATATATATATATATATATAGAGAGAGAGAGAGAGAGAGTTTATAAATATAAATCTAATTTTTACCTTTGATAAAAAAGACTATTCTACCCCTATGCATGACTTAAACATAACATGGATATAAAACCCTAAGCGTGAATATATAACACGTCACAAATTTATGCTATGCATACATAATAACTTAAGAATATAATCATGGTGCCATCAAAAGTTACATTTCTGCCTATAGAACATACAAATGAAGAATTATCTAGAACTAACCCTAGTCATGCTTAAATACCAATATATTATCTATCAAACTTTAACAACAACATGCAAGGATATAATTAAATACTAAGAATATAATGAAGTGTCTTTTAAAAGCCAAGATCCCTGACTCTAAACATGCATCATAATCTATCAACATTTTCACTTAAATCTATTTCATATTTAAGTGCAAGTACAAATAAATGTGATAAATAAAAAAGATCATGCTTTTCATTTTTTCCATAGAATTTAGCAACACTTGCATTAATTAAGACCCTAGTATGATTCTAGATCTAAAAAACACCATCAGGTTTACGTACAAAGTTTCTACCATTTTATGAGTGATTTAAAATATAACTAGCTGGTAAGGTTAGGGTTTCCACAATTAAGGGTTGTGTCACACCCACCATAAGAATGTCATAAGGCCTAATTGAGTCATTAATTTGGAACTTCATTATAATTAGCTAATTATCATTATCTTTTTTTCATGATTTAAAATACAATTGGTTAGCAAGCCCATGTTTTCTCATGTTGTAACATTGTGTAAAATATATTATCAAATCATAAATACATATGCTAATACGTGCATAGATTCTAAGAATATTAACACAACCACAATTCCTAGTAATATCTAGGAATAAAACTCTTACATATAAAAAAAATTCCTATTCAATTCCATTCTACTAATACTTTCAAATATTTAACCCTAACATACTAAAAATTAGGTTTCCACTCAAACACTCAATACTCAATAAGGTAAACCATTCTTGTGTAGGTTTTTAATCTAATTTTTTGTACAAGAATGTAAGACAACACTCAACCACAACCATCAATCTCCACCTAATCTCCAATCTCCACACAATAGGAAATACAATTGTTAAACTTAAGACATGCAACAAAACCCACTAAAAGAGTTTCCCTTTAAGATTGAAAATTCCTTAAAACCTTCAACCCTAGATCTTCTTTGCAATAAATAAATAAATAAAATTATTAAAAACCTATTAAAATATTATAGAAGTTGAAATAAAACATAGGAGTTGGAGAGAAAATCATAGAGGCTCAACTTCCTCCCAAAGCCATATTTCTAAGGAAAGAGAATGTGCAACCTTCAACTTTCTCCTATCTAACCCTCTTTTTCTTTATAAAAAAAACAAAAGAGAGAGAGAAAATGGGTTAAAGGAAGGTTATATGAATAAGATAACAAGAAGAAAAATGGAGAAGAAAATTTAAGGTGGAACAAGAAGAAGGAGATTTTGGCAGTAGAGAAAAGAGAGAAATAGGGTTCTGAAATTAATACTTAGGTAATAATATAGGTGCAAAATGAATTGTGACAGTTATATATCTTGAAATGCTAATTCATTACTCATAATTAAACCACTTTAAGGTATATTAGATGGGAAAATAGGGTCAAAGTTAATCCATGAGATGAAATAGTGAAGGAGAGGGTATCTTCCGGGTCAAGGCTAAAACATACCATTAAGGAAAATAGACATAAATGAAGAGAATGACATCAGGGGAGATCTATATGATCATATGGGAATGAATCATGACATTCTAAATTGAAAAAGAGAGAGAGAGAGAGAGATAGGATAAGAGGTAGAAAAAAATAAATGTGCTTAGCTCATCTAATCTTTCTTTTTTCTAGAAAAATTTTCCCCAAATCTACTCAAATTCCTTAATCAAGATTAAATAGCTAACAAATTCTTATAAAATGATTTATATACTAGCATCATAAGAAATATTAAGGCACAATTAATCATGGAAGAAGAATCATAATCTTTCAACCCTAAAAAATCTAACGAATCTAAGGAACTAGTTGATTTGTTTGACCCAACCATTCAACTGGTATGACTAGTTTTTCCAGTCTACCATTTACTAGATGGTTGGTTGTTTAGGTCTTAACTTTTAGTGAAAACATAAATCATTTAATTGGTCCTTCCAAATCAATCAACTTTTTCCCAAGGAAATCAATTCTCTCAAATTTTAAATGCTTTCCCAAAACATTTTCAAAACCAAACTCAAATTTCACTTAAATCATAATGTAACACAACTAGACCATAATCAAATATAGAAATTAATGCACATCAAGAGATCTAAAATTGGGGTACTGCAACACATCCGCTAAAGGTTTTTCTTTAGCTAAATCTTATGAACAAGTTTGTGAAATTTTAGATACCATTGCAAGTAAATTTTGTCAATGATCTATAATATATTAAAAATGGCACTCAAAACATTGAATTTTAAAGTTCCATCAATCTCTGACATACTAAAACCAAGTTATTTAAGACAAAGAGTTCAAATGTCATAATAGCATTTTTGTAGGATGGGTACGACATAGGCAATACTAGCTTCTTGTGTGTATTGTAGTGAATATCAATTGTTTGATTATTTCCTCTTCAACTATAAAATAACAAAATCCTTGGGTAATATACATGATCTAGAATCTTTGAATGTGATGCATAAATAACCCTAACCATATGTAAGTAAGCCTTTAAGCTTTTTGAAGTATTTTTAAAGGAATATATTACAAAGAATGATGACATCATCTAAAGCCACTCATTATCCCTAAAGAACTTAGAAAATCAAGTGAGAAAACTTGAAAATAACTTAGTGAATCAAACTCAAGGAGCCTTGACAAGTGACATAAAATCTGTCAAGAGAGAAGAAAAGGAGAAATATGTGGCAATTTTTATGAATAGTGGTTAATAAGTGGACGTTGGTTTGAAAAGTCTAGAGGAAGAACTAAAGTCATCTTCAACCCAAGGGTATAAGGAGATTAGGTTACAATAAAAGGAAAATTTTATATATGAATCTACCAACACCCAGACTTTTATAGCACTACAACAACATCCAAATGATGCAACATGTCATGCACATCATCTTGCACCATTCCATCAAAAGGTTATAAAATCAACTACAAGGGAAGGTATGTTATTAATGGAGTTGATGATAAAGTTTGACTATGTTGTTATAGCATTTAAGAAGGTATAATACATGTTTTTGATGGAGCATGTGGAGTAATTTATTAAATACAATCAAGGGGAAAACCTATTCGATTGGGAGAAAGAAAAGAAAAATTCTATGAGATTTTAGAAAGAGTTTGAGTTGGTGAAACTCTTTGAACGGGAACTCGTACCTCATAAACCACCCCTTTGAGGGAGTTTTATTTCCCTTTTTTTTTTCTTTTTTATAGTTTATGTGCATATGATTTGAGGACAGTATATCTCTCTAAGTTTTTCTTTTTGTTTCTTTTTTATCATGTGGGTTGGATATATTATGTGGTTTATATATTATTTGTGCTATAGAAATATTATGGGATTGGTATAAAATACATTTTTTTGGTGCCCTCACACGTTTATGAATGGTTTTAGAACTTTTTTCATATTTCTTTTGTGATTTTTATGGTTTTTGTTTCCTTATTTTTGGTATTATGTTTTGTATTTAGTTAAAATTTTATATATTATCCTCTTTATATCCTTTTTAGTTTAGTAAGATTTCTCATGTTATATGGTGTATGTGACAATGTTATGCTAATGATATATCAGTATCATATCATAAGTATATTATTTCCCTATTTACTTATAGTAAGCATAGGTACTTTGACTAACTCTAACTAGTGTTGCATACGTGAAATTTAAAGAAGCCATATGATTAGATGAATTTTTGAAGGAATGTTTTTCTCCCCTTATGTGTAGTCTCTATGATATTTCTTTATTTGATTAATTCCTTTAATGCACAATTACCGTATGATTGGCTACTAAGTGGAATATGAGAGTATAAAAAAATGGATGTGAAGTTATGGCCTTTCGAGCTTCATTATAACTATTTTCTTAATTTATTAGGGAGATAATGATTTAAGGAAGGTATGGGTATTGATCTTAAGTTGTGTGATCACTTTAAGTTTTGGCGAGTAATGTTCTCTTCAAAAGTCATGTTTTGCTTCATAAAAAGAGCACTCCTCTACCTTGTGTGTGCCTAGTAACAAGGGTTCCTTGCATGAAACCCTTGTTTATACCTCATAAAAAAAAGTAACACAAGGAAAATTTATATAAAATAAACTTAAGAATAAGTGAAAATGTTGAGTAACTAGGAGTACCATTATGAAACCCATATGCACACTTGTGTCCAAATTATTAATTACCTAAGAATTCCTTTAGAAAAAAAATGAAATAAAAAAAATAAAACAAGAACTATGTTGTTCCACTCCCTTAAACTTAAACTCTCCACTTTATAGTTTATCCCTAAGTTTTTATTGATGAGTTGGGAGCTTACTTAAATCAGAATATTTGAAAAGTAAAGCTCTTTGAGTTCATTATTTGATTCTATGAGTCTAGATTGCCTTTTTTTTTTAATGGATATGAGTTTGGATTTTTGCAGCTTTATTAAACCATAAGGTGGCCACTCTTATGTTTTCACACACTCACTTTCCAAACCTAATCAACTCTCAGAAGGTATGCATAGCCTTAAGGTTTTAAAGATTTTTTTTCTTGTGAGTGTGACAAAATAAGAGGTTTGAGAATGGATTTGTGTCATACTAACTTTAGTTAGGTGGTTTTTTATTTTCTTATATTCCTTAGGTTGATTAATGAGATAATTTTATAGGTGTAATAGCTTACCAAAATTAGTGCTAAAGGGGCTTGTTTGTAGATGGAATATATTGATACATTTGGAAATACTTGCATAAAACCTAAAAAAAATTAACAATCAAAATAAGAATTTCAATCTTTACTACCAGTAATAACACAACTTTTATATATTTATGTGAAATTTTTAGAACATTTTTAGATACTACAAAATTATACCATCACAGGGAAATACTATAACTAATTGATCAATACAACATGTGGCAACACCAAAAATGAAATTGATGAAGGGCCCGATTGTTTTCATGATGATGTTAGCAAATATTTTATAGAAATAAGAGTATGCATGGGACATGTGTCAACTATCCATGAAAGGAACATTTCTTCTATTTCCTATAAATTTCTTCAAATGCTCCCAAGAAGATATTCCTCACCGTATTAGGCCAAGTGACCCTCACACCCAAAAACCCTAGCTCTATATATAGGAGTTAAACTCCAACAGTTGGGAAGGAGGATCAAAGGCACACTTTCAAGTAGAGAAATCTAGGTTTTTACCTAATAAGAAGAATAAGGAGATTAAGGATGACTAAATGTAGAATCCATCAGGAAGAAGATCAATCTATAAGATGGTGTTGTATTTCTTTTTCTTTTTCATTTTCATTCTAATTTTGCATGGGTCCTTTATTTTTCATAATGATTTCAATTATGTGCTATACTCCTTTTGGTTGCATTATTAGATGAACCTATAGGCTATAATGATTCTCTTTTGCTACTAAAGTTATTATGATTTACCTATTTTCATCCAAGTTTTCTTATTTCTTTTCTTCTCATTATTAATTGATCACTAATAGAGGTTACGTAGGTAAGAATGATCCTAAGAAGGGTGTGATTAGTAGATAGGCGTAAGTGATACTTATGTTAGTGCATGAAAATTACTAACTTGTGAGGTATAGAGATATATTTTCTCCAAGTAAAACCATTTGGAACCTATTCATTCATTATTATGAACTCTAATAGGGCATAGAAATATGCTTGTTTAGGAAGTTTGGATTATATGCATATGGCTTTGAGAGATTTATATGTACTTTTGGATTTCAACTTAGTGAGGTTGATTACTATTATGATGCTACAATGTTGAGGTTTCTACATATATAGGGGATTAAAAAGCTCAACTATTTGTTTATTTTACATGACTTATTCCATACTTTACCACTCTATTTGATTGTAGGTATTATCCTTCTATCATTTATAGTTTTCACTTATCTTAGTTTACTTTAGCTTCACATGCACATTGTTTATCATTATTTATTATTGATCTCACACAAATTTACAACATTATATCCTTTTGGATTTGATATTTTTACTAACCCTTTATTACTTATCCAATCACGTATACTTGCATATGTGCTAGAAAATCCCCCAATAAAAGGCTTTGTAGATTTTATAACATTTTACTTCATAATTGTACTTATGTCCAAATAGTATAAAATATTAGTAAGCATTTCCTCACCTTTTCTAGTTCAATGATGTTTAGCTACTAAAGTATCCCTTTAACTTGCAACCCCCTTAATATGTTCATAAAGGTTGTTATGGTCAAATTTGTTAAGTCTTTAAGGTTAAGGGTTGATTATTTTATAGTTAGATCCAAACTAGCTAATTTAGATTCATTAGATAACCACTGATTTTTTTCTCTAACTAAATTAGTTATATTATAATTAATGGGGTTATTTTGTAACTAGAAATGGACTAACACTATCTTGTAAAGTGTTAGAGTTCATTCTAATTAATGCCCATACTTTCACTCTTTATTAAGATTCGGTACTCAAAGTTCTAGTGAGTAAATTTATTATATTATCATTCAAAAACATTTATTTATTTATCTTAACTTGTTACAAGCCTTAAGTGGTGAATTTGAGAATACAATTCTCAAGAGGTTTCTAAGATTATATGAAATTATCTCCTTTCTCCCTTGTAGTATCATTTTTTGGTTTGGTGGTAATTATTTTATTTTACCATATTTTTTGGTACGATCCAATTTGTATCTTTTATGCATAAGTAATGAGTATCATCCCTATTAATCTAAAGTATTGGTCTTCCTAAAAGGCTTAGAGCCTATTTTAGATAAGTATTTATAATCAATCACGTTGGAATATAATGTCTAGATGGATATTAATCTCCTCTACTAGCAAGATGCTACTCCTTCCTAGTATATCAAAAGTATCATAGAGCAATGTATAAGCATTTTACTATCACATGAAGGATTATATATTTTTCATGTGCCACAATAAGCTAACATGGTTCTTCATTCTTTGGCTTGCCTTTTTCAACCTAGTCTCTATTATTTACTATTTTAATTTCCCTATCTATATGGTAAATAATGTTTTATATGAATCCACACATGAATGGAATTTAAACCTTTAAGGCTTTCAAAAAATAGTTTTATTTTTGATCCCATGTCCTCAATTAATATGGATCTACCTAATAGGAAATTCTTATATCATGGATTTGGAAGCACCTTATAAAGTACACTTGAGACCATTTTTTGTAATTTTATAAACTTTATTAGGTATATAGGATCATTCTTTTTTGTAATTTTATAAATTTTATTTAGCAACATGAGATTATTTTTATAGTTTTATAATTCTTATGTTTTAAAACACATGGTCATTTTTATTATTTTTATTTATAGATATAGGGTCACTTATTATAATTATACAATTAATATAAGGGACATTTTAATATATATTCATTAGTTATACCTAAATAGTATATGTAATGAACTTAAAGGTTTTATGGGTTTAACATAAAATAAAAAGATCCTAAACATATATTTCCAACATATTCAACATTAACTATAAGTAAAATGACACTAGATATTAAGCATAAATATTTCGTTGGCTGCACCTAAATGGTTTATGTTATAAACCTAAATATTATATGGGTTGAACAAAAAATAAAAATATTCTAAACATAAAAGGCTAATATAATCAGAGTTAACTCTTAGTTCAACAGTTTTAGAATTTGTAAGCTCAAAGGTAATCAACTAAAACTACCACAATTTGTGATTAGAAGCCCATCCTGTTTCTACAAGTACTACAATCATCTAAAGTGTGCCTCATAAAAATCAAAACTATCTTTCATTCTCTTTTCATATGGGTCCACTGCTATTAAATTTTTACAAGTCAAGTATTAATCTTGACCAATTTAAATTTTCTTTGAAAAAATAGATTTGGCATGCCTAAAAGTGAGAAAAAGGAAGAATAAAGTAAAGCATTTATATCTCTTGATTCCTACCAATAATATGTGTTCGATGGATGAACCAAAATATTTTATAGGTTGGATATAAAATAAAAAGATCCTAACCATATAATACCAACATGTTAAACATTAACTATAAGAAAAACGATACTAGATATTAAACTAAATGTTTTATTCATTTAACTTAAAGGGTCTATGTGATGAACATAAACATTTTATGGGTTGATAATAAAATAATAAAATAAATCAAATGTGGAAGCCCTATTCCAGGTTTTCTACATGATTTTGAATTCTAATATGATATTCTCTCCTCTTAAACCCTTAATGAAATATCCTTCGTACCATCTCTCCCCTGAATGCATGCATGTAGAAAAGCTTCAAGGCCAAATTGCTGCTTCACCTAATTTCATTGTATCTAAAGGTATTGATGTGTAGAAAAATCAATGGCTTCAAAATTCCCTACTTTTTTGTAGTGTTATGATGATACACTAAGGATGAATTCTAAATTGAGGATATAGATGAAGGATCACATAAATTAATTCTTAAAAATAGCTTTGAAAGCCTCATATAGATAACTCTCCAAAGATCTCTAATAAAGAAATACATGGTAAACTTAACTAGATAACTCTATACAAACCCACATAGGAATGGTATAGATGGTTTCTAAATTATCACTAACACAGATAAAATAATTTAGAGATAAATCTATGATATAAATCACAAAGATAACATAAACATAGAATAAAGAAACTCACATAGGGTTTTGATGAGATAAAACTCAATTTAATAACTCAATTCAACTATCTTCCTCAAATAATGAGTTTACATGTGATATTTATAGAATAATATCCATCTCCTCATATAACCTCCTTAATAATAAGATAAACTGAATCTAAATATCATAAACACTAATTAAATCACTATTAAAGTGAATAGTAATCTCCTATGATAATAATAATTAAATCCTAACATATCTTAAAAAGATAAGATACATCATAAGATACAAGATGAACACTATCTAATTTATTAATAATTAAGGAAATAACTTAATTAACTAATATCCTAACATAATTATCAAATAAGTTAATAACAACCTAGCTATAATGCTAATTACAACACTTTATCCATTAGTATGTAGAAAACTTGGATTTGAGATCTGAAAGATGTGTTGGACTCCTTATTTAATAATATTTCCAATTATAACCATATTATAGGATAAATAATTATCTTCAAATTTTACCATTTCTTCCTTCTACTATGATGCATAAGACAATCTTCAAAATCTTAGAATTTTTTTTACATCATACTCCCCTTGTTGGAAAAAAAATTATCCTCAGATTTTCTCTTGAATCAACCTTGTTGAACTTTTGAATTAAATTTGGAATCTTGAACCAATTGGCCTCTTGGATCATTGAATTTCTTGGAAGATCTTCAAAATTGATGTTTGTGGAAGGGTGTAATATTCAATTATGTGGAGCTAATGGTTCGAATAGAGTTTGGATAAGATGATAAAGTCTCGATGATGGTGAGTTTAAAGACTAAAGCTTCAAAAGTGAGGTAAATAAGATGACGGTGATTTGAATTATGGAAGAAGAGTGATGATGGTGATTCGGTGATAAGGGTTTAACAATGATGATGGTTCGAATGGAACACACTAATTAATCTATGCATTCGGTGATGGATTGATGATGATGCTTAGTGTAAGAAGTTAGTTTTTAGATGTAGGTTGGAATCATGGTTTAGGGTTAGGGTTAGAGTTAGGGTTTGGTTCTAAAAGAGGGAATAAGGTGGTGTTTGATTGGTATGGATGGTTAGGGTTTCGAATGAATGTTTTAGGGATTTGGTTTTGTATACCAATTTATGGTTTGGTTTAACCATGAAATAGAGTAGGAATTGGATGGTAATTATGGAAGGAAAATATGGATTAAGATTAGTAGAAAATATATAGATTAATCTCTAATTCACACAAACGAAGATATTACAACTTTCAAGCCAAATCGTTCACACAAATTTGATTTACTTATGCTTGAACTCACACATAATTCACTCAATTTTGATCTTCAACTTAAATCCAGTTCTTCATAATCATCAATATGCTCGACATTAATGAATAATATAACCTTTCTACCACTAGCTAAAGCATATTCCAAAATATGCCAAGCAACAAGATATTATGCTACCTTTATGCTAACCTTATTCTCCTACTTTATTACTTAATTAATAAATTAGCTAAATCACTTAATAATGCTCAAAAATCCTGCCAACATACTCCTCATACATCTGGTTACTTCCTCCTTCCATGCCATGTACATGCACATAGACATTTAATTGTTTGTTTGTTATGTTTCAAGTAATGTAACCATCCATTAGTCTTCAAATTTACGGGAGACACTTTCCAAATGAAGAATAATTGATTCTATAGTTATGAAAGCCAATTCTTGAGTGTTTGCTAATGCATTAGGTGTGGACACAGAAGAAATTTGATTTAAATATTAAAGATGAACCAATGGATTTCCTATAGGTTTTTCATGCTGAATTCAATAATAATCTAATGTACTTTAATTTTTTATATTCTCTTGGTGGTGGCTAGGTGGCTAAGATCATATATTCAAATGAAGATGAACATATGTGGATAAATTTTGATGCTTCCTTTGATGAAGTGTGTTAGAGTGATGTATTGATGCTGGATGTTAAGTGGCCCCAAATCCATCTTACTAGAGATGAAAAATGGTTATGCAAAAGCTCTGCTAGTAATGTTTAATTATGAAGCTTCTTGGACATAAAATTAGGTATGAAACATTATTCTCCAAGTTGAAGGATCTCTAATTGATGAAGGGAACCTTTGAATTGATAGAATTTGGAAAAGGTTTTTTCTTTGTAGAATTTTAGAAACTTTATGACTATGAATTTGCTCTGAGTGGGGGGACCTTGGTTGATTACCCAACATTAACTTATTGTGCAATGTTGGACACTAGAGTTAAGTGTAGAAAAATTTAATATTTCTTTGATAGTTGATTGAACTAGAATCCCAGGCTTCCTATTGTACTACATGTCAGAAAGGAACAAATATAGTAGATTGGTAATGCAATTGCTCAATTTATTAAGATTCACACTACTACTAGTGCTTCTTCTAAGGGGAGGTTTTCAAGGATTAGGGTAGAGTTTGACTTTAACAAGACTGTTGATCCAAATTTTTATGTTATATCCAAGATTTTTAATGTTGAGTACAAAAGAATCCAAATGATTAGTTTTGATTGTGGATGATTATGTAATATACAACATGAGTGCCTAGATAATTAGGATATTATTTCGTAAAATGTGCATGTTATAACTAATTCTTCTACTGATGTTCAAAATGGAAGTAGTGATACAAACACCTCTCCTTAGGTTGAGCCCACCCCAAATTATAGGCCATGGATGTTGGTTGAAAGGAGGGGCAGAAGAACCTCTCCACAAGAAAGATATGCCTCAGGGCAACCTTTGTAACACCCCAAAAAATCACCATTTAAAAAAATTTATTACGAAAACTATAAACCATAACAGAGAGTGTTATCCTCATAATTAGTATAAGTCTGGCCCCGGGTCATCTTCATATCAACTACATGGCTAAAAGAAATAGATGTAACAAAATAAACAGAGCAAGAAGGAGTTTCATAACATAAAGAGAGTTGAGTGTTGATATCAAGAAATACTGAAATATAAAAAATTATTCAAATGAAAGGATATAATAAACTAGAAACTGAAAAGAGAACATATCTAGATGACACTCTCTCCAGCTCTAACCCTAGAAAACTAAAACATCACTCTATCCTGATCAGGTCATCATATGTAGCAAAGTTATCTAGGGCATCATCAATCACCTACACAGAATCAGAAGGGGATACCACTCAAGCGAATGAGCAACACCCATGGAAAGGGTAATCAGTGTGCCACATACTGAGTAAGGTAACAATACAGTTAAGCAGGAATATAACAACATGATATTATTGCAAAAACATGTAGACATATAAACAAGTTATAGTTGTTCATTTGTTACTATCTAGACCTAAGCCATTAGTTTAGAATTTAATCATCTCTCAAATTATATCCATGTGGCCTCGGCGACCCCACTATTCTCACTGATAGACTGATACATATAATACAACCCAATGTAACATACTCATGGCCACTATTCTCACAGGTGGACTGGTAAATGCAATATAACCCGTGGTAACACACTTCAAACCACTATTCTCACCAATGGATCAATAAATGGAATACAGCCTAGGACAGAATACTCTTGACCACTATTATTACCGATGGACTGATAAATAAGATACAACCCAGGATAGCACGCTCTTGGCAACTATTCTCACCGGTGGACCGGTATACAAATATAAAGTACACATGGACCCAATTCAAGTGATTATTCACTTTAAGTGATTAGTGTCTTATTCATGTCTTATTAATTCAAATACCATGCACAACTACCATCCCGGACCAACCTTGGCCCCATGAAAACTCTAACTTCCTAGGTCTGGGATATCCTTGCGCCCTAATGATCTTTTAATCCCCTAATCTATCAAACATCCTAATCAAGCCATTAAAACCCTTTTACTCATGAGTTATAGCTCACTTCCCCTATTCCTTACATATGATAACAATTTTCCCCTAGGGTTACCCCCTCAAAACCCTAGTGTTTCCCTAAACAGGCCTAACATCTTCTCTACTACTTTTTAAGCCCTAAACTCCCACAACCAAGCATAAGTTACCATAAATATCTATCCCATAAAATTTTGTATCCTAACTCCCTCATTTCACACATGTTATAAAAACCTCCCCAAAAGACTTCTTTTGAAAACTTAATCTCCCATTTTCATTTTTACCCACTCCTACACATCTCGAATAACCATTATATTGTACCCACACTCTCTCTAAGGAATATCCCACATCATAGTTCAGAGGCACAACCTAACTCCCATATCTCCTATAGGTGATAAGGACCTACTCGTAAGGTTTTGAACCCCCAAATTTCACCTCCTTGGTAATCCCCCAACTTCCAGCATCCAAAAACTTCTTCATGTTTGCCAAATTATTCAACAACACCTTCATCATCCCCCATAACCTTCCATTACAACCTTCTTCCCCTTAGTCACCCCCAACCATTGCCACATTAGGTTTGACTTACTCCCATGCAGGGTCAACTCACCCATGAAACATTTAACTTAATCCCCCTTTTTATCAGTATCATTCTTATTATTCAACATATTTTCCAAGGAATATCTAAATAAATTTTTCCCTTAGGATTTCCTATATGCTCTCTCCCACCATCTTGTCCCAAAATGCCCCTGGCCACCAAACCCTACCTAAGCCTCATTACCTTAAATACACAAGTTTCCCAACAAATCTCAAGGCATGCATCATCACATAAGAAAACTTTACAAAAACATATAAACCAAATAATCAAGATCACACATACTCTTACCTTAGGTCCTTACAAGCCAAGCTGCACAACCACCTTAGAACATATATATTTTAGGCAAGTATACACTTATCTTCCAACAAAAGTACATAAGCATGAAACTCTAACTATAATTGTATCCTTACCAAAATAGCTTTAGTTTAGAAGTAATAAAACTTTACACTTACTCTCTTATGATCACCTATTCAGTAACCAAAAATGTGAGCATCCAACTTAGGCTAATAAATCATTTTTTACCTTTTTCCTTTTTCTCCTTTCCTTAATCAAAATAATAATGATAGCAATAATAACAACAACAACAACAATAATAATAATAATAATAATAATAATAATAATAATCAAAAGACTTCAAAATGGATAAAGAGGGGAGGAATGTGACCAAAATAAGTAAGATGAAAGGAGGGTGGTGTGGCGGTGGTGGTTGCTCCACAAGGAGTGGGTTTTTGGGTTGGGAAAGAAGTGGTGCTGGGTTTTTTAGAGTTATAGGTGGTGCTAGCACTAGGTGGACCAATAGAAGGGGCGATGGTTTGTAGCAACAATGATAGCGATGCCTATGGTAGCACAAATAAGAGGGAGGGAGGAGAAAAAAGGGGAAAATGGGGGGGAAGGTGGTGGAGAGGGTTGGCTACATAGGGGAAGCACCTATATAGGTGGGGAGGTATAAGGAGAGGGAAATGGGTCAGTGGTAGCAGTGGCATGAGGTGGTGAGGTGGTACTGGATGGTTTGATCTGCCTACTTTGAACACTCAGGGAGAGGAGAGTAATGGAAGAAAGGTAGAGGTGAGGGACTCAGTAGGTGTAGGAGATGTAGGGAAAGGATGATAGTGGGGTTAGGGTGGTAATGTGGCCTAGTTGTTGTGGCAGTGATTGAATGTAGGGGCAAGAGAGGATTGCAGTAGGGGTAGATTAAGGGAGAAGGAGAGGAGAAGAAGAGTTAGGGGTTTATAAATGGTGGGGGTAGGATAAGGATAAGAGAGGAAGAAGATAAAGGTGGTTAGTCATTGAGCTACCGGCTGTGGTAGAGGGTAGAACTACTGGCCTACTTATAGGGAAAGGGTGGTCAAATACAAGTGTGTAGGGGGTGTGGGGGAACCATATAGGGACATGCTAAAATCCATTCCCTACATGGCCAGAAAGGGAAGGGGAAAGGGGAGAGGGGAGGTGACTGGGTAGAAGAAAAAGAAAGAAGGTGAAGAATGAAAGAAAAGGGAAAATAAAAGAAAGGATAAAGAAGAAAAGAAAAAGGAGAAGGAAAAGGGAAAGAGAAAAGAAGAAGAAATGGTGGGATCAATAATTAAAGTTAATAATTTTACCTATAATTTATTTTAGGATAGGTTATTAAAATAAGGCTGTAATATTCCATCCCAAAATCCTTCAAATTATATCTAGAATTATGTTGATATAAAAGAAATGAGTTTTAGTTTTTGAAATGGGCTTAAAATTCTAAAAAAATGTTTAATTTTAGGTGTACTAATTGACTGGTTTACATAACCAATCAAATGGTGCACTGGAAAAATTTATATTCTTACCCTCAACAAACTAGTTGACTAGTTTGCCCAAACCACTTAACTGATATACTTGTGATTGTAGATCCGTTTATGATTTTGATTGGAATTTCTCTCTAATGATTATGAAAACTTATGATTTGAGTTCAGTTATGCTAATGAGCATGTCTTAGTGCTCTCATATTATTTTTACATCAATTAGATCACTCCATGACTTTAATTAGCAAAATATTCCCAAAAAGCCACTTTTGGAGACAAATCTTCCTTTTCCTCCTTCCTCGCCTCTCCTTCTCTATTCTGGTAGATGGGGATATAATTTTTGACTTTATGCACCCTTCCTTAGATTTCCAACCTACTACCATGCCCATATTTGACTACACTCAACCGCCATCTCATCAAGTCATCTCTCACGTCTTTGCTTGCCCACACTTAACCTCACCTGTCTCATCACTATTTTCATTGAGAAAATAGACTAGCTTGTTCCTATACTTCTAATTTGCTGATCCATTATCATTCCTCACCTGTGTTATTACTCTTTTCTCCTTTCTCCTTGTAGATGTTTCACTAAGTATTGAGCACCCTTCCATTTTCCTCTCTTCTTCCTTTTATTGAGAAAAATAGAGACCCTCTCTAATTTTCTCCTTTGAATTATGCAGGCATTGTGTTCCTTTATCTACTTCTAATATTGGTTTCAGTTCATTCTTTCTTTCCTTAATAAAGGAAGAATTAAGGTTAAGAAAAGTTAGAGATTATAACTTCTCTTCTCTTCTCTTTTAACACCCTATTTTGAGCTAATTTAGAGATTATAGCTTCTCTTTTAACATCCTATTTTGAGCCAATTTAGAGATTAGGCTTCTTTGCGTTCCATGTTATGAGCATGTGGTTTAATCCTTCTCAGTAAGTGGTGTTGAGATTCTCTAACTTTAAGCATAAAATGGATTGTTGAGCATGAATTGTTTAACTATGAATATTACCATGTATCCACGTGATTCTATGTGTGAAATATGTATTTTTTATGCGTTTTGACATAGAGGCGTGCTAGGACTAATATGGTAAAGTGTGATAAAATTTGGAGTGTGTTTTGCAAGTTTAGGTTGTGTTTTACCCAGACTAGTTGATCGGTTCCTCAAACCAGTCGACTCATTTTGCAGGCAGTCAAATGGTTTGGAGTTTCGGATCAGTTGGTCACAAGATCAGTCGATTAGTTTAGCAAGCTAGTCAACTGGTTTTGGTGAACAATCAATCAGTTAGTCAAACCCATTAACTAGTATCCCTATTGACCAAAGTGGTTTGGTCTTTGCTTAGGCCCATCGACCGGTTATATCAAACCGGTTGGCTAGTTACTAGAAGTAGTCTATCAGTTGGTCAAACAATTGATCATTTTTTCTATAGGCCAAGAGAAGTTGGTCTCTTCTTAGATCCATCGATTTTTTGGACCAAACCAGTCAATTAGTTTATATGAACAGTCAATTGGTGAGGCTAACTAGTCAACTGGTGCTCTGATTTTATTTTAGTCTAGGTCTGGTTTTACCAGATGAGCTAATTGGTTTGAAGGATTGATCTACCGGTCTAGCTGTAAGCCACCTGGTTTATTATAATTTATTGGGTTCCTCTTGGGCCTTTTATGTTGATCCTTCCATGCATTTATAACATTTTAATTATAATTTTAACTATAATTGACCTAATTTAATATGAACCATTGTGATGGTATTTGAGACTTGATTTTGGTTAAGTTTGGTGTTATATTTAAACACCTAATTGGTGGCTTTAATGCCTTGTAATGTGTTTGATGTTATCACATGGATACATCTAATTTGGTTAAATAATGGGTTTTAATTATGTTTAGTGTTATTACTTGGAATAGCCAATTTGGTTATGTGTGGACTTTCTTGTAATTGTGACATCACCTATACATAAACTAATGGTTTAAGGTTTCATTTGAGCCTTTTTCTCTAGCTCTTGAGGTAGCTGCTGGGAGTTAGTGGGCTAGTCACCCTTGGCTTGTATTCTTTCACTTAGTACCTATTTCCTTCTCTACCGGGTTGTAGTTGGTAGGGGGATATACGCATATCCTTAAGGAATAGGATTATACTATGGTAGGCCGGCATGGCATTAGTGTTCAGTATGGGTGGGTAAGGTATCGCAATACAAGTCGTTTGGCACTTCATATTATCCACTGCTTAGGAGGGTATGGTATCCCAACTTTTTATCCCTCACAGTGGAGACATTCAAGGTGTGGTGGGTAAGGTATCCCAATACAAGCCCCCTTGGTATACTTCAACCACGTGTGGTAGGTGTGGTATCTCCAAAGAAATCCCCTTTGATGTATTCTGACCTTGTGTTATGGGTGTGGTATCCCATTGTGATTATCTTATGCTTTCATGACTTTTTTTCATGGTGGATAATTGGGTGTGGTCGCATGAAATATGTTACTAACTGGAACTTGTGTGGTCACTAAAGGATGAATTCTAATATGTTACATTTTATGTATCGCATGTATTATGTATTTCTATACTTCCATGATTTCCATGCAAGCATGCTATGTTATATCCGATTTGAATTGATATGACATCACTATGCTATTATATGACTTTGAAGTTTAGCATGAGCCTTCCATATTTTAGGTAGTATATTTTACCAGTACTTCACCATACTTATAGTGCATTTGTGTGGCCACTGTGATTATCTGACTTCTGGTCTAGGGAGCAGATGACGATTTGAAACTTAGTTAGAGTATGGTGAGTGTGATGACATAAACCATTAGTGGGTCATTGCTTGGGGTTTTAGATTTATGATTGTGCTTAAGAGGTAGGCTAATCAATTATTAGTATTTTCCCACTACTTTGGGATGATTTTATATTTTCGATTATTTAAATCTTGGCTTGATTTCCTGCATTTGATTATGTAAACTATTAAGTTCATCCTATCTATGACATGGTTCTAGACTTTTTCTCTTTATAATGTCACATTATTATTATGATAATGCGTTCTTTTATTCCTTGTTCCATTTTTCCTTGCACCATGCATGGACTAGGTGATGATAATACCTCTCTCATAGTTGATATGGTGATAACATTTCTCAATTTTTCTTTCCAATAGTTTCTTCATTGTCTTGAAAATGAACTTTTCTTGTTAAAAAATTGGGAGTGTTATAAAGGCTTTCAATTATTAATAAAATTTTAAATTTTATTTATTTTATTTTTATTATCAATATTATTGTTATTATAATGTGCACCCATGTTTTAATTTATTGAATATTGCATTATTCTATTATTTTTAGGAAAAATTTAAATTATTACATCACTACTGTTTTAAAGGAAGAATTCGTCCTCGAAGTCACAAGCTAAGGTTTGGAAACCAAAAATCAAATGGGGAGTAAGGTGGTCTCGGTGACCAACCTTAAATGCAAGAACACACACTATTAGCCACTACCTCGGCCTTAAATGAAAAAGGGTTTTCTAGAAATTGTTATACCTGAGGCAAAAAGCTTATGATATGCCTCACGCATGTCTTTCTTGGCCTCCCAGGTGGCTTCCTCTACCTCGTGGCAGCTCTAGAGAATCTTCATGAGTAGGACTGCACTTATCTAGGTTTTCCGGAGTTTAGTTTTGAGGATCCGCACAAGTCTCTCCTCTTAAGTCAGGGAGTCATCAAGCTCAACTTTATCAAGTTGGATCACATGGGAAGGATCTACAATATACTTCTACAATAGTGAGATGCGGAAGACGTTGTGGACATGGGCTAAATCTAGCAGGAGTGATAACCAGTAAGCAACCTCACCAATCTGATCCATAATCTCATAAGGCTTGATATATCCCGGGCTCATCTTGCCTCTCCGGCCAAACGTCTGTGCTCCCTTAGTGGGGGAGTCCCTCAGCAATACCTTTTCTTCAGGTTCGAAGTCGCTACCATGGTGTCTCTAATTGGTGTAGCTCGTCTGTTGATTCTAAGTAGCTTTCATCCTCATTTGAATATGATGGACTTAATAGGTCATCTCCCCAAATAACTTGGGTCCTATCACTACAGTCTTGTCGATGTCACCACAGCACAAGGGTGTCCAGCACTTCCATCCATATAATGCTTTGAAGGATGTTATTCCTATGTTGGTATGGTAGTTTTTGTTGTAAGAGAACTCGACAAGGTGCAATAAATCCTCCCAATAACCCCAAAAGTCCATAATGCAAGCCCGTAACATGTCCTCGAGTGTTTGAATGGTCCTTTTGATCTTCCTATCCGTGGCTAAATGAAAGGCAGTACTCATCTTTAGCTTCATTCCTAGATCCTCTTGTAACTTTCCCCAATAGTGGGAGAGGAATCTCAAGTGCCCATCAGAGATGATATCCTTAGGCACACCATGCAAGCTAACCACAAATTACATATAAGCATTGGCCAACTAGTGCATGCTCCAGGTTGACTTCATTTGTACAAATACCGCCGACTTGGTTACTCTATCTATGATAAACTAGAAAGTGTCATAACCACTACAATTCCTGGGAAACCCACTGACAAAGTCCATAGAGATCAAGTCTCATTTCTATCTCGGTACTTCCAAATGTTGAACTATCCCTACAGGTGTGCAATGCTCAATCTTGACCTTTTGACACGTCCAGCATCATGATGCAAACTTAGCTACCTCTCACTTTTTATGGGGCCACCAGTAAACCCTCTTAAGGTCCTTTTATAACTTTTACCGTCGTGGGTGGATGGAGTAGGGCATATGATGTCCTTCTTCCAAGATTTAATACTTTAGGTTTGAGCAACCCTGTGATACACACCAACCACCCTTGTAGTGAATGCTACTATTCTCATGTATCTAGAATCCTTCAGCTTGGACTTCATATATCTTCTATTGTATCCTCTTAAGTTTGGAATCCCCAGGCTAGTTGGAACGAATCTCCTCAAACATTGTTAGAGTAATCATCAAGGCACTCATGCTGACTTCGAAGTCACCCTACCGGATCAGCTCCACTTTTATTTCATTAACTCCTCCAACAACCTGTTAGGTACCACACAGAAGTTCACAGAGTGCATGGCCTTCCTCCTGAGGGCATTTGCAATGACATTGGCTTTATCCTCATGGTAAGGTAACTCTATGTCATAATCCTTTATCAATTATAGTCACCTCTTCTACCTCATGTTCAGCTCCTTCTGAGTGAATTTGTATTTAAGCCTCTTGTGATCAGTGAAGAATCTACATTTGGTCCTATATAGGTACTGCCTCCACATCTTCAATGCAAAAAACCATTGTGGCTAACTCTAGATCATAAGTCAGGTAGTTTTGTTTGTGTTGCTTCAACTAATTGGAGGCGTAAGCAAGCAACTTACCATTATGGATTAGTATGCACCCTAACACATGCTTAGATGTGACACTATAGACTTCAAATCCCTCGGATCCTAATGACAGAGTTAGGACAAGTGTTGTGGTCAGATGTCTCTTTAGTTCCTGGGATGCCCCTTTGCAAGAGTCATCCTAGTGAAACCTGGTGGTCTTCTTCAATAGATTTGTCAAAGGATGGGCAATCCTTGAAAAGTTCTACTCAAAACATCTATAATACCTAGTTAAACCCGAAAAGCTACAAAATTTAAACACACTCATGGTTCACTTCCATTCCGTGACCTCCACAATCTTTCATGGGTCAAATGCTACTCCTTTGGTTAACACTATGTGCCCTACAAAATCTACCTTGAGAAGCCAAAACCCACACTTGGACAACTTTGCATATAAGCGGTGTTCCCAAAGAAGGGACGGGATAGTGTGAAGATGTTGCTCATGCTCTTCCTTCCATCAAGAGTAAACTAGGATATCATCAATGAACATTACCATGAACTAGCTAAGGAATGGCCTGAAGATCCTTTTCATCAAATCCATGAATATAGTAGGGGCGTTGGTGAGTCTAAAAGGCATCATTGTGAAATTGTATTGCCCATAATGAGTCTAGAAATTTGTCTTCATAATATCAACATCTGTAATGTGTAACGAGTGGTATTTGGATCTCAAGTTGACCTTGGAGAAGACTGTAGCAGCCCATAGCTGATCAAAAAGGTCATTAATTCTCGAAAGTGGATACCGGTACTTAACTATCAACTAATTTAGCTCTCAGTAATCAATGCTGAGATGGAGACTCCCATCCTTCTTCTTCACGAATAAGAAGGGTGCTCCCTATGATGACACACTTGGTTGGATGTATCCATGGTCCAAAAATTACTCAAACTAAGTATTAAGCTCTTTTAACTCCATCCATGTCATCTTGTAAGGGACCCTTGACACTAATTCGGGCCCTAATACTAGGTCGATAATGAAGTCGATCTCACACACTAGTGACATGCCCAGAATCTCCTCTAGGAACAAATCAAGAAAGTCTTGAACCACAAGAATGTCACCCAAGGCTGTTAAATCCTTATTTAGCTCCTGGACATTACATAAGTACATTAGGTACCCCTTCTGGATCAATGAGTGCAGAGTGTTAGCAGACACCACCTTGATGGTAGGCTTGGGATTGGTCTTCCTGTACGAAATCCTAGTCCCCTTTAGGCCCCGCAACACCAAGCGCTCTTGTGTATAGTCTGACATTATATGATATCACCTGAGCATACTCATCCCTAATATGACATTTAAGTCCTGTATATCCATTTAGACTAAATCTACTAGGAAATCTATCCCGACTATTACTAACGCTAACTTTGAGTAGAGCTTAGTGTAGCCCATCCTATCCCCAAGGGTAACATCACAAATATAGCTACTCTAGCAGGTGGTGATAAGTTAGCCTTAGCAACATATGTAGTAGACATGAATAACAAAGAGGCACCCAAATCAAACAACACATACACTAGTAAAGAAATGATGGTAAATATACCGATAACCACATCAAACTATCTATTAGCTTATGCCTAGCTAGTGATATTCAATTGCCCACTTAAATGACCTCCCAAATGACTTCCTTAGTAACCTCCAATATTCTGAGCCTGACCACCTTTCTAAAGAAAAGGACTGGGTCACTATGGTCTCACCTTAACCTCTTAGGTTAATGTACCAATTGGGGCAAGTGTCCTCTATTGGAAATTCTAAGGTGGTGCCTAGTAAGCGTGTTGCCGGTAAGCCTACTGCTAGGGAATCGATTTATAACCTTAAGACTGAAGGAGGCTCCTTTAGTTATGGCATTCAAAGGACTGGTGGCCTAGTCTACCACAATTCCTATAATTCCAAGGTTTTCCCCCACAATCACATTCAGGGTGGTTCCTATCACAGCGTCTGTAGGAAAAGCCCCTCAATGGCCCTTGACTCCTAATTGGATCCCTCTACTGATGTCTTGAGGGTCTTCTTCCTGAAGGTTGGGTCATACTCCCAAAATCCTAGGTCTTTAGCCTTTTCTTCCCTAGGATTGATGTCTGCTCCTAGACCATAGTGGTTACAATGCATGCACACTCGTATAGAGTGGCTAAGTTAGGAAAAACCACTACCCCATCATTCGGAAGATACTGAAATGGATCCCCTGCTCAAACTAGTAGAACAAGGTTGACTTACTGGCTGCGATGCCTAGGGCGAACCTTAAAAGCTCAGTGAAATGGGCATAGTATTGCCTCGCAGTTATACCCCCTAGGTAAGCTGCATGAACTTCTTAATTTTATCCCTCTTCAAATTATCTAGGTATAATTGGGCACGTAAGGTGGTCTTAAAAGCCTCTTAGGACTTCTGTGCTTGGGTACGACACTTGAACCACCAAGAATCTACAACACCTTTGAGGAAGAAGGCTACAATGCTATACTAATGGGTCTGGGGATAGTCAGCTACCTCAAAGGTGTGATCCATGTCTCGTTTTGACCCCTCTAAGATCACGGGATCCTTCTCACCTGCATAAAATGAAAGGTGGTGACCAATGACCCTCCACGGCCAGTTGTAATACCCTAATTTTTACTACTAAAAATTTTTATTTTGCAGCGGAAGTAATTAAGTAAAATATTGTGGGTTACCATTGTGATTGACATAATTCTGGCTTACACAACCATCCTTACATCAATTACAAGGCTAAAATATTTATAGTAATACAAGGAAATTAGAAAAAAAGAACATTTATAGTATAATAATGAGTTTGGAGCCTAACTCTAAATTAACAATAGATAGTACAAAAGAAGGGATGCCTTGGATCAAGATTACAAAAAGGGTATCTAGTTAAATACATCGATCAAATAACAATTACTCTTCACCCAACCCCTAATATAGGTGAAGTCACCCATCCCCATATAGGGCATCATAGACAACATTATCATCTAGCTAATTGTTTGAGACTTGCACATAAGATTCAGAGCCTCTTGCTCATAGGAATGAGTAGCACCCCTAAAACGGGTGGTCGGTATACTACGTACTAAAAAAGGGAACAATACTATCAAAATATGGATACAAATAGCACATGCTTTCACATTCTATAATAAGTGAATAACCAAACAAATGAAACATCTCATAAGATAGAAAATAATATGGATTCCTTTATTAAGTATGATCCATTTTCATTCTTTTTTATACGTTGAGTGTAGAAACTCCACTATTATTAAATAGGTGGAATGGTCTAAAACACCTTCTCAAGGACAACACACATGAGCCACAATTATCATCTGATGGAGCAGATCTAAAAACATCACCTTCTAGGGGCAACACGCTCCCGAGCCACTATTCTTCAAGGTGGAACGGGAATACATGCATACATGCATACATGCATACATACATACATACATACATACATACATACATATAGAAAAATAAATCACATTGGCCCTACTCACATGCTCTTTCACTTTAAGTTATTAGTATCTTATTCAAGATTGATTCTTAGGCATAGAACACATTAATATATATATATATATATATAGTAAGGTCCAAGTCCTTATGTCCTTTCAATCCCTAATTACACACCCTTTAGTATTCATTCTCCCATATTGATTATTCCACACAACTTATATTATATCATCTCAAAATCTCATCATTATTATCAAACCTATAATGCACGATTTAATTCCTATACACATACATTAATAATCTCATCCTGATATATTACTCACAAAAATATCTAAAATCCAAATTCTACAGATTTGTCATAACACCTCATATAAAAATTACATGATTACTAATTTTGATAGATAACCTCATAAGGTTAAGCATTAATAACATATTCAAAAATACATATAATCTCTTGATCTTATACATGGAATAATGGTATTATCATTATAAGATAGTTTGTCCCAAATTATCCATTAAATCATTTAAGGACCCCAAACAACAATAATACTTCCAAGGATTCCTCATGTCATTATTATTATATTTTAATCCACCTAATACATAAAATACCAAAATATCCTTATTATCCCATAATGACCAAATTACCCTTAAGCACAAATAAAAGTCTTCATTTTATAAAATCGTGTACCTTCCACACATATTATTTTCCAAGTTCACAAATTATCATCGTACCTCATGAGAATTTTTAAATCTATTTATCAAAACTTATTTAACCCATATTTTATACCATAAGATATATTTCCACAAATATGACATTATCACAACAAAATAATAATGGTACCTCTTAGCCATTCTTACTTTCTTTCAATAGCATAATATCCTTAAGCCCATATTTAATACCATAATATATATTTCCAAAAAAATGACATTATCACAACAAAATTATAACATAACGGTACCTCTCACCCATTATTACTTTCTTTTAATTGCATAATATACTTAAGCCCTTATTTCATACCATAAGATATATTTCCACAAATATGACATTATCACAACAAAATCATAACATAATGGTACCTCTCACCCATTCTAACATTCTTTCAATAATATAATATCCTTAAGCCCTTATTTCATACCATAAGATATATTTTCACAAATATGAAATTATCACAATAAAATCATAACATAATGGTAACTCTCACTCATTTTTACTCCCTTTCAACATAATATTCATATAATAAAAAAATATCACCTTCAATACATGTTACATCATATATCAATAATATCATAAAAATACATATAACCATACAAGCAAATAATACCAAAAAACCCTAAACATCAAATAGTATCCTTACCAACTAGGAGACCGGGTTCTAAGCATGCAAATCCTAAACTTTCTCCTCCAAAGCTACTCGAATTCCACCTATGAAAAATATTAAAAAAATTTATGGTTAGGCTCAAAGAGTTAAATTAAAGGAGAAATCAAGAAAAAGAGGATAAAAATATAAATAATCATAGTCAAATGGGAGTTTGAGATGTGTGGATGTGTAGAGGACTTTGTGGTGGAGCTATGGTAAAATTTTGACGGTGTTTGGACAAGCTTTAAGGGTGAAAATAGGGGTGTATGACCAAAAATGGGAAGTTGCACGCCTATGTTACAGGTGGTGCACTCCTTGTTAAGAGAAAAGATCATGCATGACTAGGCGGTGCTGAGTTGCATGGTTGTACTATAGGCACTGCAGCCTTGGTAGAGAGAAACGATCAAATACAACCAAGCATGTTGAGTTGCACGGCTTTACAATATAAAATTTTAAGTGTTGCAAAGTCATACTTGAGGTCGTGCACAAGCCATCTGCTCTATAAAAATCAATAGACGGGAGAAAGAGGAAGGGAAAAGAGGCTATGGTTGGTGGTAATAGTTGGCTACGGTGTTGAAGAAGCTTGGGGTAACCTTGGTGGTTGGTCCACCGACCAAAGGGTGGCAAGTGGTGGCTGAGGTGGTGCACGGTGGCAGAATGGGTGGTGTGCAGGCCAAAAATAGGGGAAAGAATGAGGAAGAATAAGAAGGAAAGAGAAGGAAGAAAGGAGCTCGGGCAGTGGCTTTATATATATATATATGTATGTATGTATGTATGTATGGCATGTGTGTGTGTGGAGTGAATTGGGAAAAATAAAAGTGATAGAAGAGGGAGGCGTACAATCAATGGTGTAGGGTGCTGTAGAAGAAAAGATGGTTTAGTGTTGAGAACAATGGCATGCGATGATGAGGATGGTTGTGTGTGTATTATGTAAGGATAAGAGGAATAAGAAGATAAAGAGTGGTAGGAGGAGGTGATGGTGGTGTGTAGATTGAGCAGAGATGGAAGAAGAAGAAAGGTGATGGATGATGGGTATCTATAGAGGAGATGATGGGAGATGGTACAAGTGGGGAGGGATGCAAGTTTCAAGTGCAAGTTGCAAGGAAATCAACTTTGTAGCTCAAGGTTGATGGAAGGATGAGAAGAAAGAAAGAAAAGAAAAGGAAAAATAGAAGGGTTAGGGATTAGTTTAGGGGTGTTTTTAGATTAGTCATAAGTAATTAGGATTAGTAGAAATTTTAGCGGGTTTTGATTTTGGTTTATGATTTATGATTTATCCAAACCAAGATTTTAGATTTTGGTTAAAGTCTTGAAATTAAGAAATTAGGTTAAGGTTAAAATAATATTTATTGAGATTAGAATCAATTTAAGGCGTTAATGATGCGGGATTAGGCTCAGTAAATTTTTAGGGTATTACACCAGTCCTTCCCGGCACTCTCCTAGTGATGAAGTGGGGGTTGGGGTGGGGTTGAACCTAGAGTTAGCACTGCATGAAATCCATAATTGTCTCAAAGTCTTCCTCAAGGCATCTGACCTATCTGTTCATCATGAATTAGTCAACTACAAAACAAGAGATGAGTCACCTCCAAACCTTCTAGTTCATTAATTACTATACAGAATTTCCCCCCATTTGGGGGTCTCCTAGACTATCCCTTTTTGCATCCTCCACTAGCAAATTTAAAACTTTCCGAGGTGAATATAAAAAAAATCACAAAAACATATTTGTAAGCAAGTTTCCTAGAAGCAAAGTGTGGTTATCAAAATAATTATTCTGATACCAACTTGTAACACCCCCAAAAATACCATTTAAAATTTTTGTTTTATTACAAAAATCATACACCATAAGAGGGAATGATATCACTGTAATTAGTATAAGTATGGCCCTAGGCCATCCTCATACCAACTATAAGGATGAAAGAAATAAATGCAACTAAATTAACAGAGTGAGAAGGAGTTTCATAACATAAAGAGAGTTGAGTGATGATAGCAAGAAATACTAAAATTCAAAACATTGTTTAATTGAATGGAAACATTAAACTAGAAACTCAAAAGATAATATATCTAGATGACACTCTCTTTGGCTCCAACCCTAGGAAACTACAGCATCACTCTTTTCCGACCAGGTCATCATACGTAGCAAATTCATCTAGGGTGTCATTATTCACCTACATAGATTCAGGAGGGGACACTAATCATAGGAATGAGCATGACCCATGAAAGGAGTGATCGGTACACTACATACTAAGCAAGGTAATAATACAGTCAAGCAGAAATATAGCAATTCATGATATTATAGCAAAAACATGTAAACACATAAATAGGTTATAGTAGTTCATTTGTTAATATCTAGACCCAAGCCATTATTTTAGAATTTAATCATCTCTTAAATTATATCCATGTGGGCTTGGGGATCCCACTATTTTCACTGGTGGATTGGTAAATATAATAAAACCGAGGGCAACATGCTTTTGGTCACTATTCTCATCAAAGGATTGATGAATGTAATACAACCCAAGGTAACATGCTAATAGCCACTGTTCTCACTAATGGACCACTAAATGTAATATAACCCAAGGTAACACGCTCCTTGGCACTATTCTCACCAATAAATCATTTAATATAAGTATAAGGTACAACCGGTCCTAACCCATATGGTGTTCCACTAGAAGTAATTAGTATCTTTCCATCATTTATTATTATCTAAAGGTATCCTTACTTGAGCTTGAGGCCCCTACTATTTTTACCTAAGGTAACACACTCCTAACCACTATTCTCACCAGTGGACCGATAAATGTAATATAACCCAGGGAATCACGCTCCTGGCCACTATTCTTACCAATGGACCAGTAAATGTGATAAAACCTAGGACAACATGCTTCTAGCCACTATTTTCACCGGTGGACCGGTATACAATTATAAGGTACATATAGGCCCGATTCAAGTGATCGTTTACATTAAGCAATTAGTGTTTTATTCATGTATTATTGATTTAGATATCACGCACAACCATGTATGCTCCCTAGCCTATTACCCAGGTAAATGAGGTAAATATATATATCAAAGAAAGAGGTTATGTAAAAGTACACAGGAAATACCCTGGTAGGAACAAAAGCTCACAGGACAATCCTTGGAGTCCAAAAAATACATTAGTTACAACCCTAATCTCTAGTCACTCCCTAGGGGTTACATAGTTTACAATTTCCGCACCCTTCTAGGTTACATCAAAAATAAGAGCAGTATAGACATATTTTTGAACTTGTACAATGATGCTCCTATGGTCAAAAGTTTTTTTCTCAAAAAGGATAGCATTTCTACTTATCCATATATTATAAACTAATGCTGCCATAGCAAGGGATCGAGCTCTCCAAATTGTGTGCTTTCTATGATAGTTTCTGTGGATGGTTCTCATAGTACTGGCTAAAGTCATGGATCCTTTGGATAATCCCAGCCATTTTCTTATGGGATGCCATACTTTTTTGATTTTAGCACAAGCAAAGAATAGATGTTCATGAGTCTCTACTGCTTGCTGACAGAACAGACAATCTTTAGGCCCCTCCAAACAAGTGAGCCTGTCTCGAGTGTAGAGTCTGCAGAGGAGAGTGAGCCAGAGTAAAAAAGAATATCTTTTGGTTCTATTTTGGCTCCAAACTGCCTTGTGAGGTTTCCACTTGGGACCTTTTTCACGAAAAAAGTTGTAGGACAAATATGTGGAGAAGCCCTTTTCTGTAACCCATGATTGCAGGAGAATCCTAACCTAATTATATGATCCTAGTCTCTAGACCATATTAGATAGCAATTTGCTAATGGTTCTCAAAAAGTGTGAAGTGTTATGCTGAGGGTTAACATGCTCCAAGTCTTGAACCTGCAGGTAGTGTGTGTGTGTATCCACTTGTGCCAAAGTGATTCTTTTTCATTCTGGAGTGCCCATATGTACTTACTGAGAAAAGCTGAGTTCTAGGCTTAGAGGTTTTTGATTCCAAGGTCACCTTCACTTTTAGGGAGGCAGAGCTTTTTCCAGGCAACAGGGGGAGGTTTACCTTGCCATAGGAATCTACGGCAAAGGGCTATAATTCTATGGAGCACAGCTTTAGGGATGATAAAAATAGAAAGCCAGAAACCCATTAGCCCCTAGACAATGGAGGTAATTATCTCCAATCTTCCTGCAAAAGATAGAGAGTTTGCCTTCCACATCTTCAGTTGATCACAGAGATTGTTGATTAATTGTTCATAGTCAATTGCACGCAATTTGCTGGGGTTTAGAGGCACTCCCAGGTACCTAAAGGGGAAAGATCCTTTAGGCATGTTGGTGATCATGAGGAGCTCTCTCTAGATGTGTTCTTTCATGCCAGCCATAAACAGCTGGGACTTTGCAGGGTTGACTGATAAGCTAGAACAGTCACTGAAGAGTTTGAGACCCTGGATCAAGACCTTGACAGAGGGAACATCACCTCTGCAGAAGAGGATTAGATCATCAACAAAAGCAAGATGCACCAGGCCCATCTTTTCACACTTTGAGTGGTAAGCAAAGCACTGGTTCTTGATTAACTACTTTAATAGTCTGCTGAAATACTCCATGCACAGCACAAACAGGTAAGGGGAAAGAGGATCACCTTGCCTAAGGCCTCGACCTCCTTTGAAATGACCAAAAAGATGGCCATTCAGTTTCAGAGAGAAACTGGTAGTTGTGACACATTCCATCACCATTGAGGTGAATTCTGGAGGGAACTTGAAGGCCTGAAGGATCTGTTGCAAGAAACTCCAAGAGAGTGTATCATAGGCCTTCCTGAGATCAATTTTTATCATACATTTGGGGGTGGTTCTTTTCCTTGAATATTCTTTCAGGAGTTCCTGTACAAGGAAAATGTTCTCAGTCATGAGTCTACCCTTTACAAAAGCTCCTTATTCTGGACTGATCAGCTTGGTTAAGCTTTCTGCAAGTCTTCCTTCCATAATCTTGGAAATCACCTTATAAAAGGTGTTGCAGCATGCAATGGGCCTGAAGTCAGAGACAGAAGAGGCTTGTGGAGATTTAGGGATCAGAACCAAGGCAGCATGATTTACACATCTTAAGAGCCTTCTATTGGCAAAGTATTCATGAACTACAGCACAAAAATCTTCCCTAGTAGTCTCCCAGGTGGCTTTAAAGAATTTGGCAGAATACCCATCAGGGCCAGGGGCTTTGTGATCCCCCAAGGAGAACAAGGCAGCTTTGATCTCACCATTTGTGACTGGTTTAAGCAGAGCATGTTTTTGTTCCTCATAAATGACTGGACCTGAAGAAATAACCCTGTTGTCCAGAGGGGTGTGTGGCATTTCTGTCCCCAGCAGGTGTTCATAGAAGTCCAGGAATTCATTTTCCATGTCTTTATCAGAAAGAGTGGGTGTACCATCCCTTTTTGTGATTTGGACAACCCTGTTTTTGGCTTGTCGAGCCTTCAGCATATCAAAGAAGAATTTTGAATTTTGGTCCATTCCAAACAAGAACTTGTTCTTGTTGATCTGGGACAAAACTGGCTGCAGCATTATTCAAGAATTTTACCTTTTTTGTAAGGCCACTTAGTGTATCCGGGCCCTTAATGGGTTGTGCTACCATTACCTCCTCTTGAGCTGCCTTGAGTTGGGATTCTGCAAGGTTAGCTCTAGCAATAATATGGGAGAAATCATGCAGGTTTAAATTCCTTAACTCCTGTTTTAGCATAGATAATTTTTTGCAAAGATTGAACTGACAAGTTCACAGTGAGAGAACCTCCAAACTTTACTAACCACAGCATTGAAATTAGGGTGATCACACCACATATTATAGAATTGAAAGGATCTCTTCCTGGGTTGAGGCCTTCCCAGGGAAATAATACAGGGAGAGTGATCAGAGGAGCTTCCAGGGGCTAAGAAGTTTGCTTCAGCTTGCAGACCAGAGGCAAACCCTTCAGCATTCATCATGGCTCGATCAGGTTTGCATGTAACAATTTTTCTAACAAAGGTATGGAAACAACCAGTGGAGGGGATGTCAGCCAACTGTGTCACTAGACAGCATGATTTGAAGTGTGTAGTTTCATAATCAATGACAGGTCTTGCTCCACTTCTGTCAGAGGCATTAAGAGGACAGTTGAAATCCCTTACTACAATATAGGCCCCTTTTACACTTCTAGCTCTCAACATGAGAGCTTCCCACAAGCCTTTTCTATCTCTAATACTATACAAGCCATAGATCACTGTTAAAGTAACAGTAATACCAGTTTTAATATCAAGAACTAGATCAGTCAGAGATTGGAGGGATACCTCAATTAGTTGAAATTTGACTGATTTAGGGTTCCATAAGAGGAGCATCCTTCCATTTGGGTTATTAAGGAAGTTGTCATGGTGATTCCAGCCTCGAAAGTAACTCTCCTTAAGGAGTTGGACTTTATGAGTGTCCAGCTTGGTTTCTAAAAGACCAACAATGGAACAAGCATTATCTTTATACATTTTTCTCAGGGTTTTTTGTTTCAGGGGAGAACCCCCTCCCCTAATATTCCATATGCTCCCTAGCCTATTACCACCCGAACTAACCCTAGACCCATGAAAACCCTAAATTCCTACTTATGGGGTATCCTCAACCCCGAATGATCTTTTGATCCCCCAATCTATCAAACAACCCAATCATGCTATTAGAGTCCTTTTACTAATGAGTCATAACCCACTTCCCCTGTACCTCACATATGATAACAATTATCCCCTAGGGTTACCCCCTAAAACCCTAGTTTTAGCCTAAATGGGTTTATCCTCTCCTCTACTACTTATTCATCCCAAAAATCCCACAACCAAGTATAATTTTCCATGACTATCCATCCCCCAAAATTTTACAACCTAACTCTCTCATTTCTCACATGCGAGAACAACCTCCCCAAGACTCCTCTCAAAACCCTAATCTCCCCTTTTCATTTGTACCCACTCCTACACATCCCAAATAACCGTTAAACTGAACCACATTCTCCATAAGGTATATCCCACATCATAGTTCAGAGGCACAACCCTACTCCCCCCATCTCCTATATGTGAGAATAACCTACCCTTAGGGTTTTGACCCCCCCCCCAAAACCCTAATTTCACTCCATCATTACTTCCCCATCTTCCAACATCCAAAAACTCCCCCATGTTTTCCAAAATACCCAACAACACCCTCATCAGCCCCCATAACCTTCCTTCACAATCCTCTTCCCCTTAGTCACCCCCAAATATAGCCACATTAGGTTTGTCTTACACCAATGTAGGGTCAACTCTCCCTATGCAACATTTACCCTAATCCCCCTTTTTTTATTATTATTAATATAATTATTCAAGATCTTTCCCATGGAAAATTTGGATAACTTTTTTCCCATTAGATTTCCCTATATGCCCTCTCCCACCATCTTGTCTCAAAATGCCATAGTCCACCAATCCCTACCTAAGCCTCATAGCCTTAAATACATAAGTTTCCTAAAAATTCTCAACACATGCATCATCACATAATAGAACTTTACAACAAAACAAGAAGTTAAGACCACACATACTCTTACCTTAGGTCCTTGCAAGCCAAGCTGCACAACCTTAGAATATATATATTTCATATAGGTATACACTTATCTTACAATAAAAGCACATAAGCATAAGACCCTAACTATAACTGTATCCTTACCAAAATGGCTCCAGTCTTGAAGCAATGAAACCTTACACCTCCTCTCTTGTGATCACCGGTTTAGTAACTGAAAATGGGAACACCCAACTTAGACTAATTTATCTGTTTCTACCTTTTTCCTTATTATCCTTTCCTTAATCAAAATAATTATGATAGTGATAATAATAATAATAATAATAATAATAATAATAATAATAATAATAATAATAATAATAATAATAACAAATTAGATCAAAGGAGTTCAAAGTGGATAAAGAGGGGAGGAATGTGAGCAGAATAAGCAAGATAAGGGGAGGGTGGTGCGGCAGTGGTGGCGGAGGCAATGGTGGTGGTGCGATGAGGAGTGAGTTTTGGGTTGGGAAAAGAGTGGGACTAGGTTCTTTGGGGTTATGGATGTTGCTAGC
This sequence comes from Tamarix austromongolica, assembly GCA_039764185.1. Lineage (NCBI taxonomy): Eukaryota > Viridiplantae > Streptophyta > Magnoliopsida > Caryophyllales > Tamaricaceae > Tamarix > Tamarix austromongolica. Next base: position 94,318,972 of record CM077811.1, on the reverse strand, counting down.
ACTAGGTGGACCAGTGAGAGGGGTGGTGGCTAACAATGGCAGAGACAGTGACACTTATGGTGGTGTAACCAAGAGGGAGGGAGGAGAATAAAGGGGAAAATAGAGAGGGAATAGGTGATGGAGAGGGCTGGATGCATAGGGGAAGCACCTATGTAGGAGCGGAGGTGTAGGGAGAGGGAAATTGGTTGGTGGTGGCAGTGGCTTAAGGTGGTGTAGGGTAGCGCATGGTGGCTTGACCTACCCATTAGCACACTCGAGGAGAGGAGAGAAATATAAGAAAAAGAGAGGTAAAGGGCATAGTAGGCACAAGGGGGATGTAGGGAAGGGAAGGGAGTTGATCTAAGGCGGTGGCGTGGCGTGGTCTGGCTACTACGGCGGTGTTGGCTAATGGAAAGGGCAAGGGAGGATTGTAGCATGTATGGATCAAGGAAGAAGGAGAGGAGAAGAAGAGTTGGGGAGTTTATAGATAGTGAGGGAGGACAAGGATAAGAGGGGAAGAGGACAAATGTGATCGTTCATTAGGCGGCCGACAGTGACAGAGGGTAGGACTACTAGCCTTTATGCAAGGGAAGGGTGGCAGGGTGCAAGCGTGTAGGGGGGAACGTGTAGGGACATGCCAGCATGGACAAAAGGGAAAGGAGAGAGGGGAGGTGGCTAGGTGCAAGGAAAAAAATAGAAACTATGGAGGGGGTGCATTGTAGAGATCACAGGCGGAAGATAGAGGATGGGGAGTGAAAGGGAAAAGAAGAAAAATGGGATGGAGATAAAAGGAAAAGAAGAGGGCCTTTGGGTCGGTCGAGGAAGAAAAGAAGGAAGAGGAGTGGAGGGGAGAGTTATACTGCTATAGCATAGCCCAAATGGGGAAGAAATAAGAAAAAGAAAGGAGGAAAAAAGAAAAAAAAAAGCAGAAAGAAGAAACAAAAGAGAAGAAGGAAAAAAGGAAAGAGAAAAGAAGAAGAAATGGTGGGAACGGTAATTAAAAATTATTAATTTTACCTATAATTTATTTTAGGCTAGGTAATTAAAATAAGGCTTTCAATTAATAATAAAATTTTAAATTTTATTTTATTGTTATTATTATTGTTGATGTTGTTGTTGTTGTTGTTATGTGCACATATGTTTTAATTTATATAATATTTCATTATTATATTATTTAATCTTAGGTAAATTTTGAGGTGTTACAATCTTAATCTTGAGGGTTTAATAATAAAATTAATACTATGGTGGTACAAAACAACAACATTGTTAGTGAAGGAATTTCCACCTCGTCTATATTCACTCTACTACAAGATTTAGAAGAGGGTGTTGGCACCAACGGGGATTTTGAATAGGAGAATTCCTTATTAAATCTTACAAAGGAGTTGCATTTGGAAGATATAGCTAAATTCAATCATAGAGTGTAGGTTGAACCTTCCATTTCACATCAAAAGGATAAGGGAGTAGTGCCTAAGTTGAAGTATTTAGTTCTCACTAAGATAATTTCCTTTGTTGATTTGTCTAAAAGTGGGGCTTCTAAACACTAAGCCACCTAAGTTATTGTCCATAAAAATGTTGAGGTCAACCAGAAGCAACTTTTGAAGGGTATTACATGATGAAATTGCTTGGGGAAAAAATGAGTTAGCCATGTCAAAGCCTAACATGGAAAATAATCTACCCGTGAGCATGTTGGTTCAGCTGTCTAGGGATAGTGGATTGGGCCCATTTTAGACCCTTAAAAAATTATAGTTTTTTTTTATGCATATTTCTTTATAGAAGTTGTTGGTTATATTGTCTTATGGAATGTTAGAGGTGCGAGTAATACATCATTATTTTGTAATTTTTTTCATATTTAGTTAAGATCTATAAGCTTTATGTTGTTGTCCTTGTGGCAAATTGTATCAGTGGGGACCATGTCAATGAAACAATCTATAGATTAGGATTCTATGGTAACATTAAAGTGGAGGCAATAGGTATCTACGGTGGTGTCTAGCTACTTTGGAATGAGGACTGTGTCAAGATCAATGTTATAGCTGCCAAGAGACGACTTGTTCTTAGCATTTTATAGTTTGATGATGATGATCTCTTTCATTTTACTATTTTGTATGTTTCTCTTCTTACCTCTCTATGTGAGTTGTTTTTGGAAGATATGATTAACATTGCATTGTCAGTTCATTTACCATGGGTTGTTGGAGGTAACTTCAATGATGTTAGTATAGTAGATGAGCAATGCGGTGGCAATAGTAGACACTTGAACCATTGCATTTTCTTTAATTAAAATTTGCACAACTATTAGCTATGTGATTTTGGTTTTGTAGGGCCAAAATTCATCTGGCATGGGAAGATGAGAGGACGTCATGTTAGTTAATGGATGGATAGAGTTGTAACCTCTAATGATTGGAGAGATTGGTTCCCTACAACCTGTGTTACTCACTTGGTTCATACTCATGGTGATCTTCACCCAATTCTTCTCACTCTTAAGTCCATGGAGCCCTGACACCACCAAATAATATTTATATCTAAAGTGGCTTAGCTTATTATAGTAAAAAAAAAAAGGCAGCATCATAATTTGATATCGCCTCAAATTTTACTCTACCAATACATAATATATATTAAATATCGCAGAATGGAGTCATTAGATGAAAATTGGGCATTGCAAATATACGGGAGACAAGGAAAAGTGGGGTTGATACACAAAAAAGTCTAAATGTTGGTTGGTTTTCATCACTGTTCATGCTCCCTTTTTGTTTAAATTGTTTGTTTACGTCGACCTCAATGAGCAATGGTGCCATTTTTTTATCTTATTATCCTAAAATAATATTTATTTAATAAAAAGGGAGCAACAATAAACTAAAAAACTTACCCATAAATAACTAAAATTTTACATAACAACATAACAATTTTTACACTATCTTCTCTATCTTTCTCAATATCAAATTTCATATAGCTTTCTCCAAATATATTCATTATTTTTTTCCCTTACTTTTTTTTTATAAAATAGATTCTACTCGGTTTAAATTTTTGAATATTTTGGATAATCCAAACAAATCATATTCAAATTAAATTAATAACCTAAATATCAAAATTTTCTAGTATCCGAATTTTTAGAGTATGCAAAATTTGTAAAATTTTCAAAATCTGCCATTTTGAAATGAGATACATTATTCTAACTCATTTTAATTTAAATCTTCAATTTTCTCAACCTCCAAATACTCCACTACAATATATTTAGGTTTTCTATATATCTAAAATTATACGCAACATTTGGAAACGTCAATCCAATATGATTTTAATTCTCCAAGTGCTGCTTTTGTTGGTGAATTTGATTTTCCTAGATATTCTACCCAAAATTATGTTGAATACAACACTTGGATGGAATATCCAAATGAATTCCAAACCTAAATGTATGGTGGATAATAAGGAAGGTGAAGTCCTCTTTTGTAAGTGACTACATTTTTCAAAGGATTTGATTAAGGCAAACAATAAAAAATACAAAGATTTTTGGAAAAAGTGATGACATTTTTTTAAGAATATCATAGCGATGGATCATAGAGACTTATGCCAATGATAAAGAATTGATTTCATCACGTTAATAAAAATGTTAATCATTGTATTGGTTGTTGTAGTTATAGACACCAACATAACCAAAGTGATGCTAATAGGATAGATGTACTCAAAAATTTGTATATTGAACATAGAACGAGGTATAAGTCCTTGTTTAGTCATGAGAACATATGGAGACTTGTAAAGGATCATCTAAAATGGGCGGTAATGTAAGAGAGTATTGGGTAAGGTTCTACATCAAAGAAAACGAATGTTTTTAAGTTAACTACATACATTGTTTCATCTACCACTATTGCTTCAAAGGTTGAAGTTCAAGAGGTACAATCTATAGGCCACAAAGCAACAAAGTGAAAGGCCGAGAGGAAGGTAAATGAAAGCAACAATTCAAATGTTTGATGGTCTTATGGAAATCACATCAAAGAGGAAAGTAATATTAGAGAAAATGATCGAAACAAGAAGGACAGGGCCGCACGAAGGTGGTTGAAGGAAAAAGAACAAGATATGACTATAATTTATAAGGACTTGTCTAATATGAATTTTTATAAGAAGGATGTTGGAGAATCCTTGATCTAATTGTATTAGTTATTGTATTTGGTAGTTTATCACCAATTTTCAATTATGTAATGTTGTTTTAATGCATTATTTAATTGATATATTTTGTTATGTAATATTGTTACTAAAATAGTATGCATCTTTATCTTTATCTATGAACGTTTCATTTATACAACGATAATTTTTTACAAATTTTTTTCCCTAATGACTACTTTCATCTAAATAATCACATAATGATTATATGATACTTTACCATTTGATCCCCTCTTACATCTACTAATGGACATTGTATTATTGCCTCAATAGACCCAAATAAAATAAAACTTATGTGATATTATACTATTTGATACTCTCTTACACTAATCTATCATGGTACTGTCAATCCAACTAACCCTTATCAAATAAAATCCTTGTGATATTATAGACTTTGATTCCCTCTTATACTTATATGTTATGGTATTGTCACCTCAACTTACCCAAATCAAATAAAACCTATGTGATATTGTACTATTAATTCCCTCTTACATTTATTCGCCATGGTATTGTCACCTCAACTAAACTAAATCAAGTAAAAACTATGATATTGTACTATTTAACTCCCTCTTATCTGTTATGGTATTGTCAACTCAACTGACCCAAATCAAATAAAACCCATGTGATATTGTATCATTTAATTTCTTCTTACACTTGTCTCGAGAGAATTATAAATAGATAAGTCTTGTACATATACACCCACAACCTACATAAAATAAAATAAAAAACATAAGGAAAATATATAATCACTCTTATCACATTTTGTTCAAACAATTCTCCATACTACTCAACCAACTATGTCAATTGATTTATTTGTAAATGATTCCCCAACTCTTGAAGATTTCTAAAGCAATGGATACCATACTTGAAGATTATATGATCAATATTAAGAGGGCCAACCATAGTAGAAGAAAATGGTAAGTCTACATTGAACGAGGTCATCAAGAAGTCCATTAACAATTATACAATGATTATTTCTCTATTGATCCAACTTACAATGAAACATAGTTTTTTCATAGATTTATAATGGAAAGACCATTATTCCTCCGAGTTGTCAAAGAAATTACTAATCACTATCTATATTTTTAAATGAGACATGATGTAATTGGTAAAAATGGGCTTTCTCCATTACAAAAATACACGTTGACATATAAAATGCCCGCCAATTGCATAGTCAAATATATGCTCATTGGAGAATCAATAACTCTCAATTTCATAAGGTATTGCAGTCATTATGTGAATGAATATTTACTTCACATTATTTAAGAAGGGCCAATTTTGACAAACGTTCAACACCTCCTTGAAATGGGTAAAATACACGGCTTCCTTTGTATGATGGGAAGTATCAATTTTATGTATTAAAAGTGGAAGAATTGTCCTGTTACGTCGAAAAGTCAATTTTGTTGTAGTGACCAAGGTGTTTTGACAATCATGTCAGAGTTTATCACATTCCAAGATGTTTGGATATGACATGCATCTTTTGGTATTTTGGATCAAATAATGATATTAATGATCTTACTTGTTGACCATTATTTAATGATACTTATGAAGGGCGGGCGCTCAAAATTTATTATGCAGTGAAAGACATGGAATATCATCTCAAATATTATCTAACTGATGACATATGTCCAAAATAAACACTACTCATCAAAACTACATACAACTTCTTAAAGGACTAAAGAGAAAGTTGTTAACATAATGTTAACAATTTGCAAGAAAATATATTGATCATACATGTGGAGTGCTATAATGACATTTTGTAATTGTTTGTGGTCCATCATGCATTTGAGACATGAAGATAATAAAGCAAATAATGTGTGCATGCATGCATCACATTACATAATATGATTGTTGAGGATAAAAGGAATACATATTTTAATTATTTTTTCTCCAAACATTTCCGACTACATCAAGAATGATGTACCACCTTCTACGATCAATTGTGGCTCAATAGAGAACATAAATCCATATCTTCCAAGAGGTTTTCAAGTTACAAATCATATCTTAGTCCACTAACTTAGATCTGATTTAGTAAAATACATCTAGTAATTTGATGCCAATAATTAAAGTATATACCCATGTTGATTCTATTTGTTCTAGTATTTATGAGCATTATATTTATTTATATTTTCGTAATATTATTATGTTGAACTAGATGTGACTATTATTAAGATAATATGTTATATTTGTATTTTTATTGTAATATTTATATAATATTAAAATATATTTTGGTTGCTTTATTTATTTTATAAATTATTAAAGGCATTTTATAAAAAACTAAAATAAGTCATAGCTGGTTGTTTTAAAAATTATTCAAATCATAAATATTTTTTAATAGTCTTAAAATTTCTCAATAAAATAATGGTCTTTAAATTTATTTGTAAATTTATATATCATTGCTTTGATTATATAAAATTATTAATCGGTATGCATATATTAATATAAGCTAAAAGTTAAATTATGTAATATGGAAATGATTGGTAATGTAATTGATAAAAGTAATTAACTTTTTTAAATTTTAAATAGTTGATGTAGAATAGAGAATTAAATTTGAATAAAATTAATAAAAGTAGGAAAGATAAAAGAAAAAATGATTGAATAATAGAACTAGATAGTGTAGATTTAATACACCATTGTAGGTACTATAGATGACAATGGGTCGGGTATGGATCAAATACAACTAGACCAAACTCGGATTCATTTATATTATCTAGACCTAGATCCAATTGAGACTTGTTAAGTCTCAAAAATTCAAGCCAACCCACCTAGCTAGCATGCATACGAGTCCTTAATAAATCTTAAATGACTTTGGCTATTTTTATATTATTTTTTAATAATATATATAAATATAAATACATTTATATTTTATATAACTTAATATGTATTTTTTGTTGAAAAAAAAATCTCTAAGTAAATGGATAAATACTTTAACTTTTTTAAATGAGTTTGGCTTCAATATTTTTGGAATAAAATATTATGCTTGATATTTATAAAATAAATGCATAGAAATAAAATTAAAAAAATAAATAAATATTTCAAACAAGATTACGACAAATATAACAAACATTGTGTGTGTGTGTGTGTGTGTGTGTGTGTGTGTGTGTGTGTGTGTGTGTGTGTGTGTGTGTGTGTGTGTGTGTGTGTGTGTGTGTGTGTGTGTGTGTGTGTGTGTGTGTGTGTGTGTGTGTGTGAGAGTCTGAAACTAATGGACCTAAATTTATTTATATATATACAGGTTCAAAAATCATAGACCACAAATCAGCTAAAAGAAAAGGGACTAAACACTCCATATTAGCCATTTATTTTCCTAAATTTAAAGGAGCTAAAGCCTTTCTAATTTGGGAACACTAAACCTACATCTCAAACCCCAACCATGTGCATGGAAGCCATACAACATAGCCACCAAACCACACCCTACTTCGTGGCTTCCTTTTTGAAGCTAAACGCAGCCCACCTAATCTACCACCATAGCCACCAACAACTACCTGCATACACCACCAGGGGGAACCACCTATTCATATTATATCTTCCTATCTCCCTCCACTAAAAATGAATCGAGTCGATGATCTATTCTATCTCTAACATGTACTCTAAAAGTTATTAAAATTGTATTATTATATAAATTTTGGATATACCTAAAATTTATATCAAATTTGTATTTTTAGATATTCAAAATTTAAAATATATAGAATAAATATTCAATCTAATAAATATAAATATTTAATTATAAATACCGCTTGGCATGAGTACATGATATAAATCGACTCTATGTCATCAATTTATCAATATTTATAGAAATTGACCCATGATATACCAGGAACACTTATCATTAATTTATATAAAATTACATAAATTGACCCTATGATATCGAGAACACCACGCAAGGTGATTCGAAACTATGATATAAATTGCGATTGGATTAGAACCACTACCTCCTCATATGCTGGGCAGGACGCACAAAATAAACCGCCTAAATTTGGAAAGGGAAATATTGCCTAGCAAAAAGGATTTCCTTTTTTTCTTCTGGTAATTAGCAAAAATGTTATAACTAATTATTTACAAGACTGCGAAAGAAGTATGAAGTTCCCTCTCGTAACCACAATTTCATGGGGATAAGAAAAAACTAAGAGCTCAAAAAGTAATCAGCGGCCAAATATTTTATTCCATGGTACATCACATACTCCAGATTTTGAAATGTTGTATGTACGGATCCTCCTCTCACGCTGATGTCTGCAAATCTTAATTCCTGATTGTTCAACTTACGCCCTAAGGATGACTGAGCTCCATGTCATAAAAAATCTGCCTCGATACTTGAAAGTATCAGCGTCAAGTAATAAAAGTTCCTCCATGCTCCATCCATCGTATAAAACGCAGTAAACCGTTGAAATGTTATGTACAGATGACAACCGCTCATACTGTTATCTGCGAATCTTAATTCCTGCTTTGTTCAACTTAAACCCTAAGAATGAACGGGCTCAATTTCACAACAATTTGCCTCAATACTTCATAAAGTATCAGCTTCAAGTAATAAAAATTCCTCCATGCTCGACCCATTGTACAAAACTATCAGCGAACCCACAAGTATTTGAAGCATGTCCGCTTACCTAGAAGTAGAGAAACATGGAGTTGAAACAGCGTTCGCAACCATGAAACCATGGTGGAGCAAAATCATAACAAAAACTACGGCAACTCCTCCGTTACTGACCTAGACTGGAGGCTAAACATAGAATATAACAGCATAACAAGATCTTGAATTACCACATCAACACGAATAGCAATTTAGGGTCACAGCCGCTAAAGGAATGAAAATCACTAACCTCAGGTTGTATTTCAGTCATAGTGTGCCCAAAAGAGGAGCCAACGTTTGGAGAATTTGAAAGTGAGGACCTACAGCCCCAAATAAAATGCATCAGTTGAAAGACCTATTGGGAGGGCCAATCAACTCAACAATTTAGCTCAAGAAATAGTATCAGAAAATAAGTCATGTAGGGGAGCACATTATGCAAATAACAACAGATTGTATGTCATGAAGTCACCAGCCATCAGTAACTGATAAAATGAACTAACAATTGAGCACAAACAAAATTACCAAGCAACATGGATTAACTGAATATAATAACAATTCAGGTAAAATAGAAACTCTCAACTAGGGTAAGGTCATGATCAGTGAAAAAGCTCTTCTAAAAGTTAACAGCAGCAGCAATGGAGCTATACTTTTTATCAGGACTTACAACCCAAGGCAAAATGAAGTTTCACTCCTAGAAGTTTACAGCACTAACATTTTCAGATAAATGGAAATATGCATCGCTCTGCAGAGGTTGTCAGTGTCCTTTCCTCCACACCATAAAATAAATGAATATGAAGAGAGATGAAAGAGAAAAGCAACCTGTCATATGTATCTTCACATGAATTTCCAGACGAAGACATCCAGTCTAGGTCGAGAATATCTGAGCAATTATGTCCATTTCTGTGTTCAATAAAACAACTGCAATCACTTCTGAAGCCTTGCACTGTTGAGATGTCGGATAAAAGTTGCCTAGCAGATGTCGATGGAGCATACCTGGAAGGAGAATCAGCACCTCATGGGTCACTTGCCACAAATAAGGGAACATAAGCAAGTATGACTCAATTGAATTTGACTAAGCATTACGTTATTGTTCTCCATGCTGACTAAGGCTTTGTTCTCTTCATATTAATTTCAGATATCAGACCAAATAAGATCATATGAGACCTAAAATGATAAGATGAATCGGTCATCACATTGTTTTTCTCCAAGTTGACTAAGTTCTGATGGCTTTCACCTATTGATCTGTGTGCTGGGGACAGTCTTGAAATCCGACTAATTTGAAGCACTTCGATTGAAGGTTCTGTACCATAACAAGAAGGAAAATACCAGAGTGCTGCATATGCGGCTAGTATCAGGCTATCAGCAACCAAATATCTATCAGATCTTTTAGTAGTACTTAGGGTTAGAGCCTAATTTTAATATTGGGCTGAATTGAGCTTTCCGATTATTTAAGGGGTTAGAGGTGTATAAATTTTTACCAACTTTATTTAATAAAAATATTTATCCTTGAAATATTATATAATTATATTGACTCATAAGTTAGTTCCATATGTATATATGTATATTATCATTTCCTCTCGTCCTCGTTTCCTAATTTTTCAGTAGTTGTCGTTTTTGTATTTCTCCCCGTCTCCCCCCATGCATTGCTAGCGACAAGTCATACATCAATATTGCCCACAATCCTGTCCAACACGACAAAACAAAAAAAATTAAAATTGATCGACACTTCATAAAAGAGAAATTGAACAAGTTGATTTGCACTCCCTATGTTTCTACAAAAGGACAATTGCTTGATGTTCTTACTAAAGGGCTCAACAGTAAAGATTTGCACAGGATTATATCCAAGTTGGGAATGGAGGATCTCTATTCACCAGCTTGAGGGGAGTGTTGGAAAAAGTTGGGTTAGTAGTATAAATGTATATTTGGTAATTTGGTGATTGTGTAAATATGCATCTTAGGATTATGCAGATTATAATTCCTTAATTATGGGGAATATTACTTAAATCTGGGGGTTGGAGTATTTAGTAAAATCCCTTAATTACAGGGATTGAAACAGTTGGTAGAATCCCTTTATTATAGGAATTGATTTGGGAAGATTTTTTATTTATTTATTTTTTTCATCTATTGCTCATTAGTCATCAACTCCTATATAAATATGACAATTGGCATTTGAATAAAGCTAATAAGTTTCTTAACATCTCAAAACATCATACCTTAGTGAGCAAGCTTGGGGTTTAGTTGGTCTTTTATAAAGAAGACCTAGAGTCCATTTCAGTGATCATATTGACTATAAATTATATATTATTATGTCTTTCAGTTTCTTTGTTTTGCATGTCAGCTTGTTTGTTTTACTGATCCATTTCAGTTTAGATAAGTTATAAATTTATATAAAAATAATTTTAGCCTATTAAACACTTTACTATATTGTTACTTTAGATTAGATTAAATTCCCATCATATATTAAGTTACACAAACAAACTCCTATTAACAATATTACGTAAATAAGCTAATTAATTAAAGCCAGCTAAGAATTAATAAAAGCCAACACCTACTAATTAATGGGCTCAAGTCCAACATACTAGAACTAAACCAAGAACTATAACATTATTCTCCTCCTAAAAAAACAAGCTTGTCCACATGCTTATAATAAGGAGCAATTGACAACAACAAACTTTGTCGTACTAAGAATTAATAAAAGCTAACACCTACTACTTATTAATGGACTCAAGTCCAACATACTAGAACTAAACCAGGGCCTGTAACATTATTCTGCTCTTAAGAAACAAGCTTGTCCACATGCTTGTAATAAGGAGCAACTGATAACAACAAATTTTGTAGTAGCATGCTCCGGAGGTGATCCATTCCACTAAACCAACAACTTCAATAGGTGAGCAACCGAACATGCAAAGAGCTTATTTAGGCTAAAATAGATGTCCAAGATACAGTTGTAGCACAAGAATTAGGAGCAAATCGCCATGATGTGCCAAGTTGTGACCACAAATTAGGCAGCCTAGTAGGTTGGGTCACCAAAGGCCAAGAAGGCCAAATTGGTGGACCTATTGGTGATGGCAAACTTCTCATGGACCACAGGTCTGCCCTAATAGGATCCAAGAGCATTCCCGAAGTACATGAGTTTGAGTTACTTCTCAGATAGCCTAAACTAGCTCCTAATTTGGGACGACCCCAATATGATTCAAAGCTTCCTTTTGGCCCTTTTGGCCTTAAGATGGGTGATACTTAGATGGATGGCACAATAAAAACTCTTGCCAATTGATCCTAAGGCTCGACTGAAGCTAATGAAAGTTTTCTAGATGCAGTAAGAGCTTGACCACTACCTTAGTGGTGTCAGTAGTAGTTTGTTGAAGGTATTTGATAAGCCCTCATTAAGGTTTACTTATGTTGGATGTGAAAGCGTTCAGGTGGAGGTATTAGAGATGCTTCCGCTAGAACTTAGCTAAATTTGCTAAGATATTTTTAGTACGATGAGGGGCATTATTGAGTCAGTTAGAGTTTGTTGTGATTTGTTGTGTTGGCAGTCCATAGTTAGTTTAGGGAAGGGGGTGTCTATAATACATTAGTGGTAAATGGTGGAAGCTTGAAAAGATTAATATAACCACTTATAATGACAAGATACACCTCCTTTTCGGAAGTCTATCCTTCAAAAACTCCATATTTGAGCGTACTTGGTTAGGAGTAGTCTAAGGATAAGTGGCTTCTTGGGAAGCATGTGAGAGTCAGGACACAACACGATTAATGAGTTGTGTTGATTTATAGAGTAAGTTTTTAGTCCTGAAAGCGATCTGATAGAGCACTGAGCTCTATGAATCTGTCAGTAATTCACAAAGGAAAAATCAGTAAGCAAACAAGAGAAAAATCAGAAGATATGGGAAATGAGAGAAGGAGGATTTATATCGATAGTAATAATCACTGCAATTAAGAGATACGCCAGGAATTAGAGGACCTGGTTCCTCCCTCTCCTTCTACCCAATTCCTTTTCTCCCCTTCCCCTCCTCTCGACTCTGAAATATAAAGGAAAATATCAAAAAATAACAGAATCCTGAACCCAAAAGCAGCAAATAACGGCCAATACACCCCTTCTACTAATCAACTAATGCAAGCTCAGTTAACTAGCAGACCTAGGTAACAAATTCCTTTAGATCATGGACCATTCCCAGCCATCTTACCCTTCCTCACATACACATATTTCGTCATGGGCTTATCACGATCCAAGTAACTACCCACGACTAATGTGAGCCTGGGGTGTTACGTATCATTGAATAAATAGGAGGGTGATATTAGAAAAGGGAGAAGAATTAAAGTGTTGGGAGGAGCTAGGACCTTGAATGCCTAGATTTTATCTTAGCTGAATTCTTTTCATCTCAATACAACATCATCATCTCATCTCCTGTAAATCATATTTGCTAAATTTATTTGCAATAACTGACACTGTTCTTATCAAGTGGTATTAAAGCAGTAACAACTGGCAGGGGAAATGCTGCAGAAGGACATAAAGGGACTAAGATAAATTAGGAGTCGTTCAGGAGGAATGGTAGCAGGAGGTGGAGGTAATGCACTTCGATATGCAGGGGTTGAATAAGGAGATCAGAGAACTAGCTGGGAAATTAGATGTGCTAATCAAATAGGTGGAACCTAGCTCATCCTTGGCAGCGAATGGAAAGGATAAAATGGGAGGAGTAGGTAAGACACCACTAGAGTTCAGATTTGGAGCTTGTGAATCAGAGGTGGAATATAGGGGAAAGTTTCGCACCACTTGACCACTAGAATTTCCTCTCTTCAATGGAAGTGATCCCAATTAGGGCTGTGCAAAAAATTCGGAATCCGAAAATCCGATTCGATATTTAAAAATCCGATCCGACATTTCGGATATCCAAACCGATTTTATTCTAAAAGGATATCCAACATTCGGATATCCGTTTTTTTTTTGGATTATCCGATATTTTATTTATTATTTCAATAATATATCATATTATTGTATCTTTATAGTTTTAAGTTTTAAAATTTTATTTATTTTTATATTTTAAATATTTATAATAATATTTTAATACTTCATTTAGATAAAATAAGATATTTATATGAATATAGATATGAATATTAATTGATATACGATCTTTATTTTTAAAAATATTCTAGCAAAAGTTATTAAAATTGATAAAATAGTATTTTCATACGGATATTGGATATATCCAAATCCGGTCTGTATTTTTCGGATATCCACATCCCGGATATCCGGTCTAAAAAATGCAGAGCGGATATCCGAAAAAAATATCCGAATGGATACGGATATCCGGTTTTGCACACCCTTCCAATGGTTGGATTTTTAGGAGAGATGGTATTTCAATTAGAATCACTTGGCCGAGGAGGAGAAACTTGAGACTATGGTGGTAGCTATGGAGGGTTGGGCTTTATCCTCATGCTAGATTCTATAATTCAAAAGTGAGTCAAAAATTCACCTTCTAATCTAGATTAAAGCTTAGATTAAGCGAAGAGTGCTTCCTTGCCATCAAATATGAGACCTCCATAGATTAAAAGTCGAAGCCTTTAAGACCCAAACAAAAGCATAATGTAACAGTGCAATTCGGTTCAGTTCTAAATGCGTTAATATTCATACTAATGCTTGTTTTTCAAATGAAAAATAGATTCATGAAGTAGAAAATCAAGTCTACAATATGGTCTTTTTATAAATTTACAACTAATCTAAAATCGAAACTATAAAACCAAGTACATAATCAACATTGAATTAGTTTCATAGCACTTCCTGAAGAAAAAAAAAATGTAAAGCAAATGTATAACATAAAAAGAAATACGAAAATTAGAGTTACAAGTTATAATTTATCACTTGAAAGTTACAAGTTGTTAAAAAAAGGATATCTTTTTATTAAAAATTAAAAATTAAAAATGCAATAAATATATGTACAATTTACAGTTTATAAACTGTAATTTAATTCTTGAAACTATAACCAAATTATTTTTATAAATTATAAATCAAACCGTAAAATAAGGTTTCGTTAGGGTTGGTTTATAATTTGGCTGTATTATGAACACCCCTTATGTGTCATTAAAAAAAAAACACGGTTTTGTAACCCTATACCTAAACAACTTGTTTCACATCCATCTCACCCCACTACTATGTCATAGCAATCCCCACCTTAGTTTCCCTAACCTCTATCACCCTCTCCTACACCCCAATAGTCTACTTCACATCCATCTCCTCTGACACAACTGCAACATAACAATTCCCATCTCTATTTATCCCAACTTTTAAGCAACTGTCAACCCCTCCTTCCCCCAAAACCCGTTCTACCTCGCATGTACCTTTTTACTCTTCGGATGAAGAGTACTATACTGAGTGGGATACATAGTTTGTCTATTTTCCATTCACCATCACAACCCACCCTCTCCCAAAAAGAATATGTTCACTCCCTCTAACATCCCAACAATCTTCACCCTCTATAAGAGCCTAACATCCTCTACCAAAGAAACCACAAAAAGCAATGTCCCTAGATCATCCATTAATCCAAAAAAGAGTAAATTGCCAATGACTCCACGTAAAAAGCTTTTAAAAAAAGGAAACCTAAAACTATCCTTATTATTCAAAGTGAAGCCCCTCTTTGTCACAACTTCAGCCACAAATTCATCATAAACCGCAAACTCAATTTCCACAACCTCATAATGTTGAGACTAATATAGAGTGTGAACCAATGGAAGTTAAACAAATATCAACTTGACCTTCTAAGAAAGCCAAAAATAATAACCCCATTCATGATAATAAGATGTTGTTTAGTAATACTTATTATGAGGTTTTTATGGGCAGTGGTGGTGAGAGATATAATGGCTATGATAGTGATGATTTTAGTCTTGATGATGATGTGTCAGTAGGTAAGCCATGGATAAATGATGGGCAAGATTCTAGCAAATATCAAGGTGATGTATTCTTAGGACCTATTCTCCTCAATTTATTAGATTGGATCCATAGAACTTTGATCATAGTAAAAAGAAATATTGGTAATAATAATAATTATAATAACGATAACAATAGAAATAATATTAATAAGGAAAATATTAATTATGAAAATAATAATATTTAATTAATATTTAAATAGTAATAATAACTCATTGAAAATATTAATTGAGATTAGATAAGTTTATTTTGGATTATATCAACATAAATATGACAAATAGAACAAGCCCTTAGAGGAAGGTTATACAAAGGAGTTGCATTGATAGGGTCCATCACAATGGCACTTCTACTAGGATAGGGTTGTTTTTTTGTTATTAATTAAATAAATTTTATTAGAAAAATTGGAAGATATGCACAGTCATATATATATAAAAGGTTATACCACTATATAGGCCATCTCCGAATTGTGGCTACCATCTATTTACTCCCGAACATTACTATCAACATGTATCTAACAAAGATAGTAGTTATGATTCTCTTCACTATGACTGTTAAAAAAATCTGGAGTTGTAAGATAACTTGATTCCTCTATGTCTAGATGTACTATATGCCAACACAAAACATTGATCTCCAAACCATCCTCCCAGCTCTCCCTCCTATAGTCATGATCATCCATTGAGCATTCTTACCCATTCCTGAAACGTCCCAATAAATGCAGCCAGTTAAGTATGTATTCCCAAATGTGTTTTGCACCCAAACAACTAATAAGGAGGTGATCCAAGTCTTGAATGGGTCAAGCAACCAGCACAAGTGTCATCCTTCACAACCCCAGCCCTTTAGTTTAGTTTTCACTGCAAGTGCACCACAACAAGCCATTGAAGTTACAAAGTTATGCCTATCTTAACCCGTGTTACCAAATAAAATTAAACTAAGGGAGTGGATGGTTTTTCTAGATAAATCCCATTTGGTTAGATTAGATTCACAACTAAGTATGCAAGTGATGAGTTTGAGTGGAGAATACATATAACTGTTACCGAATCACCAAAGCTTTGTCATTATAACCTTCAACACACACAATTGTGAGATAAGATAAAAATATCATGGCCAATTGTGGATGGTTAGTTGGGAAGATATTGAATGATACAAGGGCTAACATAGATATTCCTATTAAGGCCGCACAACAGGTATGTTTGGAGAGAAATAAGGTGAGAGTTAAACCAGTATTGATGTAAGGGTTAGCACCACGGCAAAGAAGAAATTCATGGTGCATTTGATGAACCATTTATTTAGATGTTATAAAACAAACCAACCCTAGATCTTCACACACCATAGTTGTTTCAAGGTTGGTGATGGTTTTTAGTTCAAAAGTTGTTTCTAATTCCTCATTCGTTGACCAATATGAGGGATTCATCCAAGATTGTAGGCTTTTAGTTGGGGTTGATGGCTGTCATATGATAGGTCATTATGGTGGGGCAGTATCAATTGCCATAGATGGAAATGGGAAAATTTTTCCCATTGCATATGGATTTCATCAAAAGGAGTCTAAGGACAACAATAGATACTTCTTCAATATGTTGAGGCTTGGACTAAGTAATGTTAGTCAAACACAATGGACATTTATTAGTGATAAGAAAAAGGTAGATTTCATTTTGATTTCTTTATTTGTACATTTTCATGTATGTATTCTAGTAATGTGTGGCTAACACATTTAGTGCGATTTGTTTTGCAAGGGCATGGAAGCTACTACAAAGGAGGTGTTTCCACATTACCCTAGAAAGATATGTTGTAGACATCTGTATCCAAATTTTTTAGAACATCACCTTGTACCTAACTTGAGGTAATTTATGATGTTGATACTTCATCATAGGGGCATGCTGTACACAAGAGTAGGAATGTTGAATACTGTAGGGGTACTCAGCAAATGTGGGAAAGGTATATTGTGCATTCTTCTTAACATTGTTTGTGTATGCAGCCTGCATGTGGTCCAAAGCTACAATAGAATGCTCCTTCACCTTGTTCAAGACCTAGAAACTAAGCCTAAATGCAACCACCTCCAAACAATTAGTTCATCAATGAAGGATAGAAGATTAGAAGAAAATGAGAAAAGGAAAGTGATACAAACAAAAACAATAGAAAAATTCTCACGTTCTCAATGTGAATTGAGAAGGAAAACAAGCGGTGATATTGATGATATAGGATAGAACAAGAGAATAAAAATTTTCTAGCAATTTTTCAGTGACATAAAGCCTCCCACAGCAATCTTCTGTGCCCATTCCCTTTGCTTGACCCCCTTATTCATTTCGTTTCTAACATTAAAAGTGGCTCAACATATCAACTAACCACCGCAACAAACTCCACAAGACCTCAGTTAGATTCTAACAGATTGTAATAACTCAGCATATAAAGAATTTAAGGGGAAAAAACTCAATAAATAGATGGCAACAGTCTACTAATTAGCCCAAAGATCACAACTCAGATCATGGCCTGCCCCTCCTCACATACATATACTTCAACACAAGCTTCTAAGAAAGGAGTGTGGCATGTGACAAAGAAATGTACAATTTGTAGTGAGTTTGGTCATAATATGAAGGGATATAAAACCAATGCAACAACAAAAGAAAAGAAGTATTTTTTGCTTCAAGGAATGATGTTATTGTCGCAACTAGGAGGTCTTCAATAGCAATCAAATGAGCTTCTAGTGTTAGAGGTGTATTATCAATGCTAAGGAGTGGAAAACAATGAAAGACATAGGAAGATTGTTGGCTAAGTGCTATAATTGTAAACATAACTATCAAATGCCTCATTTTAAATATTTAAGGCTGTGATGATCTAGATATGGTTCGCTAAGTATAAGTGCTACAATTGTAGGCATAACTATTAAATGCCTCATTTTGAATATTTAATGTAGTGACGATCTAGATGTGGTTGAGTGCTAGCATTCTATGCATATGGTTAGGTAAGCGATTCCTTTGGATGGGAAAAACAATAGCTAATGCCTTAGTTTGTACATTGGCAACTTAAAAACAATTTTTTTTGGAATGTCAATACCCAACTTGCACGTTTTCATAAAGGCACACATCTTCACCCCATAGCCAAGTGTTTTCTTCATCTTTATTAATTATTACTTGAGCGAATTTAATTCTTCTTTTAATCTCTGAATTGATTTAGCCAAATTTGGTAGCAATGTGTTCCCTTGAGCCATTGGATGTATAGGTGTTAAATAGGCTGAAGTTGTGGTGAATCATATCAAAAGAGTTGATTTTCACTGAGCAAAAAAGTTATCTATTGATTAATAAGTTGGCCTTTATATAGCCTTACACATAATAAACCCTAGATATTCCTAATTACCAATATAACCCTTTATTTCTTATAATTCTCAACACTCCCCCTCAAGATGGGCAAAAGATATCCACTAAGCCCATCTTGTCACACAACCTAGATAAATTTACTGAACTAAGTCCCTTGGTGAGGCAGTCAGCCACTTGATCTCCAGTAGTCACATGACTTAGCTTCAGTAGTCCGTCATTCAATTTTTCCTTGATGAAGAATCTATCAATCTCCACATGCTTAGTCCTGTCGTGCTGTACTGGATTATTAGCAATGTTGATTGCCGACTCGTTATCACACCACAACTTCATCTGGGCTCCTTGGTCCACCTTGAGCTCTACCAATAGGGCTCTCAACCACAGCATCTCGGCAACTCCTAAAGCCATGGCCCTGTACTCTGCCTTTGCAGTCGATCTCGAAACTACCGACTGCTTCTTGCTCTTCCAAGAGACTAAGTTGCCCCCTACAAACATGCAATACCCCGATGTTGACCTCCTATCATCAGCACAACTTGCCCAGTCAGCATCACAATATCCCTCAATGCCCAAGTGTCCATTCTTCCTGAAGATTAGCCCTTTCCCTGGTGCACTCTTCAGATATCGCAGAATTCGGTACACCACTTCCATGTGGCCTTTCCTCGGATCATGCATGTAACGACTCGCCACACTTACTGCAAATGAGATGTCGGGACGAGTGTGACTCAGATAGATCAACCGGCCTACCAGCCTCTGGTACCGTTCGCGATCAACTGGCTCTCCCGCTTCTGCACTCAGCTTGAACTTCTGATCAATCGGAGAAGTAGCCGGTTTGCATCCCAGCATGCCCGTCTCTTTGAGCAAGTCTAACACATATTTTCTCTGGGACAGAACCACCCCCTCTTCTCCACGAGCTACCTCAATCCCAAGGAAGTATCTTAGCTGCCCTAGATCTTTCACCTCAAACTCCTTGCCCAGTCTCGCCTTCAGCTGAGCAATCTCTCCCTCATCATCCCCAGTAATGATCATGTCATCAACATACACAGCAAGCATCGTGGTGTGACCTCCATATTGTCGGAAGAATACTGTATGATCTGCGTTGATCTGCTGATAGCCCATACCTATCATAGCTCTCCTGAATCTGTCAAACCAAGCTCGAGGAGACTGTTTCAATCCATACAGTGACTTCCTCAACCTACATACCTTGCCTACTGTTTGTTTTGTGCCGAAGCCTGGGGGTATCTCCATGTACACCTCCTCCAGTAAGTCCCCATGGAGAAATGCATTCTTCACATCCAGTTGGTGCAACTTCCATCCCCCATTCACAGCAAGGGAGACGAGGGTCCGGACTGTGCTCATCTTTGCCACTGGTGCAAAGGTCTCATCATAGTCGATGCCATATGTCTGACTGTACCCCTTTGCCACCAATCGTGCCTTGTAGCGGTCAATT
The DNA here is from genome assembly GCA_039764185.1 of Tamarix austromongolica. Classification (NCBI taxonomy): domain Eukaryota; kingdom Viridiplantae; phylum Streptophyta; class Magnoliopsida; order Caryophyllales; family Tamaricaceae; genus Tamarix; species Tamarix austromongolica. Next base: position 94,298,609 of record CM077811.1, on the reverse strand, counting down.
TTCCCTTCTGGAGTCTGCTTCACTGTGAAGACCCATTTGCACCCAACCGCCTTCTTGCCTGCTGGTAATGGTACTATCTCCCATGTCTTGTTCTTATCAAGGGCCCCAAGCTCTTCATGCATAGCTGTCTTCCACTTTGGATCTTCCTTAGCAACCTGCCAAGACTTGGGTATAGAGACAATGTCCAATGATGTAATGAATGCTCCATGTACAGGTGATGTAATGTTAGAGTATGAGACAAACTGAGCAATATCATGTGGGAAACCAAAACGGTCAGGAGGATGTCCCGCATTGCTGCGAGAGGTCCTCCTTAAAATCGTGGGGTCAGGAGAAGGCAGAGGAATCATATCACCTGTGTAATTTGAGTCTGAGGTGGATGGTGTAGGTGTCTCAGGAGTCGGGGTAGGCCGGGACAAGGGACTTGCGGGCACAACTGGCACTACTGGCACCTCTATATCCATCTGCCTCCTCCTCCTCGTATACACCCTTAACTCCCCCTGAGCTTGAGTCTCACCCCCTTCGGGTTCAATCTCCTCCTCCTCGGGTATAGAGACAATGTCCAATGATGTAATGAATGCTCCATGTACAGGTGATGTAATGTTAGAGTATGAGACAAACTGAGCAATATCATGTGGGAAACCAAAACGGTCAGGAGGATGTCCCGCCTGCTGCGAGGTAGGCCACTTGAAGCAGACATGCACTAAGCCTCCGAAGGAGAGGAACTCGGGTGGTCGTGGCCAGACTGGAGGTCGTGGTCATGGGCGTGGAGGTCGCAGAGGTGGTGGAAGAGGAGGCTACTGGGCAAATTTGATGGTAGCAGATGACGAGGGAGAGGCAGATGTGGTCTTTACAAATGAAGATCACGAGTTGCTGGAGATGTTGAAGAGGAAGCAAAGAGTGGTAGTCGATGGAGACAGGAAGGGTGCGAGTGAAGGCGCATCCACATCCACATCATCCAGGGGTAACTTCGCTTCCTATGCTCACTCAGCTAAAGGTACTCACGATACACATGCTCTTGCCTCTATATCCACCTCAAGATCACCAGAATGGATAGTAGATTCTGGTGCATCTCGACATGTGACAGGAACTGCTAGTGAGTTCTCGTCTTATAGTCATCTAGCGGTGCCAGAGAGCATCCAGACCGCTGATGGTACAGCACAGCCTGTGGTTGGTAAGGGTACTGTGAGATGTACCGATTCTATGACTTTGTCCAATGTTTTGCATGCTCCTTCTTTTCCAGTGAATCTGTTATCCATTAGTGCCATTATTCTCCACCTAAAATGTGTTGTTATTTTTGATATTCCCAAGGTGATCTTCCTGGAGAAGGGGAGTGGCCGGAGACTTAGGACTGGCACGTGGCATAATGGACTGTGGTACCTGGATAGAGAGGGGATGGACACAGCCTTGACATCCATGGTGGAGAGTGTTGGAGTAGGAGGAGTTGGGCAGAGTGTGGAGGATGTGCTACTGCTACATCACAGGCGCATGGGACATTCTTCTTTTAGTTTGTTGAGTCGTTTGTATCCGTCTTTGTATGAAAAAGCAAATAAACAGAAACTGGTGTGTGATGCTTGTGAGTTTGGCAAGCTTACTAGAAGCTCTTATGTTAGTTCTGGGAATAGGAGTTCTAGTGTTTTTGATTTAATACACTCTGATGTTTGGGGACCTTGTTCTGTTAGTTCTATGCATGGTTATCGTTATTTTGTGTCTTTTATTGATTGTTTCTCTCGTGTTACTTGGTTGTATTTGATGAGAAACAAGAGTGATGTATTGAATTGCTTTAAAGATTTTCACAAGGCCATTCAGACTCAATACGGGGCAGTAGTGAAGGTATTGAGGTCCGATAATGGGACGGAGTATACCAACAAGGCGTTTGGGGAATACTTGTCGGCTCAAGGGATACAACACCAAACCACATGTCCATACACACCAGCACAGAATGGAGTAGCAGAGAGGAAGAATAGACACTTGCTAGAGGTAGCCCGCAGTATGATGATTTCAATGAATGTTCCAAAGCACTTATGGGGGCAGGCAGTTTTGACAGCCGCTCAATTGATCAACAGGATGCCCTCAAGAGTGTTGGAGTGGAAGTCCCCTTGTGAGATACTGAAAGGAGATAATGGTGGGATCCTTCCATTAAAGGTGTTTGGGTGTGTATGCTTTGTGAAGGATAACAGACCGTCGGTAGGAAAGTTGGATCCCAGGGCGGTAAAGTGTGTTTTTGTGGGATATTCTGCTACCCAGAAAGGATACGTGTGCTGGAGCCCAGTTGAGAAGAGGTTATTTGTGAGTATGGATGTGACATTTAGAGAATTCGAGCCATACTACACGTTGGAGGTGAACTCACCCTTTGGCGACTCGCCCGATACTTCAGGTATGAGGCGAGAGGGGGAGAGCAGTAGTAGCGATGGTGAGAGACAGGTACATGTACCCTGTACTGTTGTGGTGGAGGAATCGGTTGAGGAACCGGAAGATGAGGAGGAGGAGATTGAACCCGAAGGGGGTGAGACTCAAGCTCAGGGGGAGTTAAGGGTGTATACGAGGAGGAGGAGGCAGATGGATATAGAGGTGCCAGTAGTGCCAGTTGTGCCCGCAAGTCCCTTGTCCCGGCCTACCCCGACTCCTGAGACACCTACACCATCCACCTCAGACTCAAATTACACAGGTGATATGATTCCTCTGCCTTCTCCTGACCACCCGAGTTCCTCTCCTTCGGAGGCTTAGTGCATGTCTGCTTCAAGTGGCCTACCTCGCCGCAGTTGTAGCACTCACGAGTTTCAACCCTGGCTCCTGTGTTTCTCAAGTTGGAGACAGCCAAAGCAGACTTCACTCCCGGAGGTCCACCTGTCCCCGCCTGTAGCTTAATACGGCTCTCTTCCTGTATCATAGCTGATACTGCCTCCTCAAGTGAGGGAATCTTCGTCTGGGCTAACAACATCGCAGTCCTCTGCTCAAACGCTGGGGCCAACCCCTGGAGAAATAACATAGTCCGCTCCTGAACCAATGCCTCTCTCTCTTCGCACTCAGGATCTTTGCAGCTTGCTCGAGGTGAGAAATGATCATGCTCTAACCACAAGCGCTCCAGCTCTATGGAATACTCCTGCACCGTCCTATCTCCCTGGACTGCAGCATAGATTTCCCTCTTGATCTGGAACACCCTCAGATTATTCCCCACCCCATCATAAGTCCTCCTCAACTTCTCCCAGACATCCTTTACCTTCTCAATACCATCCACGGTGGCAGCAATAGATGGAACCATTGAGTTCAGAAGCCAGATGTACACCAACATGTGTGTAGACTTCCACTCATCTCTCCCTGTAGCACCCTCAATCGGCTCTACTCTGTCACCCGTCAGAAAACCCTCCAGATTTCTTCCTGTCAGAATATACCTTACCCGACGTGACCAGCTCAAGTATGTGGCTGGCCCATCGAGTTTCAGATCAATAGGTGGAAGCTCCACCTTCACAGACGGTGGCCTCGTGGCGTTTTCACCCATCGACATCCTCATAAACTGCATCAAGGTCGCAAGGTCTGCAGGACCTAACTTCTTCACGATCTCCTCCATCGGATTCTTGCTAGCCTCCATTAATCCGATTCGTATTCAAGTGCCTAGATCACAACCTTGCCCTTCTTTCTCTTCTTGACCCTTCTCTTGATTCTCCTCACATCAAAGTCTAGGTCTCTATCCCTTCATCTCTACCCTTCTTTGGGATCCGTGGGGTATCGCCCCCCCCCACACGGGCTCCCTTCAATAGAAGATCAAAACGGAGAGGTGGTGACCGGCCTAGAGGGAGAGAAAGGAAAAACTCGCTGGCTGGCGGCGCTAGAGTAACCTTTTTTTTTTTTTTTGTGGCTAACCCTAGATTCTGTAGTGGCTCTGATACCAAGTTGATTTTCACTGAGCAAAAAAGTTATCTATTGATTAATAAGTTGGCCTTTATATAGCCTTACACATAATAAACCCTAGATATTCCTAATTACCAATATAACCCTTTATTTCTTATAATTCTCAACAAAAAGTAATTATAATTCCAACATTTATAATACTTTTGGAGACAAGGAAGATGCTTCTCAAGAGGGCGAGAATGATGCAGGAGCATCCATTATCCAAGATATTAATTTAGTTGTTAATTTCTCTAAGTTAGGGGGATATAAAAACCTCCTCACTTGGACTAATTAATTTAACTAAACCCCAAGCCATGAAAGCCATGCAAAACTCCAATCCAACCACCACCTTTTTGCACCTCAGTGGCTCATTTTTTTGGCTTAAATGGCTCACTACCCAGCCAAGGATAGGCTATAGTTCAGGTCCAACAATAGCAGCCACAACTACACTTTTTTTGGCAGATTTGGGCACTAGCAGCAGCAACAGCTACAAGCATTAGAGGGGACAGACCTTTTTTGAAAGAAAAGAAACCTATGCTCAGGCTATAATGGAACTTTAGGCTTGCAGCAGAAAAGTTACTTTCTGCTTTATGCTTTTAATAATGTTTTTAGTCTTTAGCATAAAAGCTACTTTTACTTTTTACTTTTAATGATGTTTTTAGCTTAGCTTAACTTATCAACTTGTAAGGATCCTTCCAAGTAAGATGTAAGACATTGGGAAGGTCCCAAACAATTCTGATTTCTCTGTTTCAGCTAATACAAAGTCAACTTTAGTTTTGGTTATGATTAATCTAGTTAAATTTAGTTTCTTGACAACTAACTAGTTTGATTAGTTAACCAAACCGGTCCTTTTTTTTTGTTGAGTTGTATTACAACTAAATGAGACCCAACACTCTCCTATAAGTGTTGGGCCCACACTTGTATGAAAGAAAGAAACTGAGAATTTGGCTATTTTATTTCTCTTAGCAAATATCAATCACCTTCAACTCTAGTACATGAGTTTGAAGTTTGAATCCCAAAATCTCACAAGATTTATCCTAAGTGTTGAAACCTTAGGTGGTTCTTGTTAGTATATGATCCAAGGAGGTACCCAAGATCATATTCAACCCATTTTCTTCACCCTCTTCTCTATTTTCATATTCACTTATCCTCCATTGATAACCATCTTCCTAACTTGACCCAATTTGTATTGGCATATGCATCAGGGTGCACTTTGGACATTTAATGTTAAAGATAAGAAAAGATCAAAATTAAAGATACAGCAGGAGAAATACAAAAGTGTTGGTTAAAGTAGAAGAAATACAGAAGTGTTGGTTAAAGCAGGGGTATTTTCGTCCTATAGTGTCAAAATTTCATTTAAATTATTTTCAATTAAATGTCATGTCATGGGCTTTAAAAGAAAATTTTAAGGGTACATTGTGAGGTAAAAGTAAAAGACAGGAGCATTTAGTACAACCCAAGTTTGACCGGAGGTATATAATATGGTGCATCATGTTAAAATACCAAGTTATTTGGTGCATCATTATCATCACTATCACTGTTATAACTATTATTAGTATCAATATTATTATATCCAATCTTAATCCCTCTGATGCAAAAGCATTCTTAGACGCTCAAGATGCTCAAACAAGTGAAGAATTAGCATTTTTGGTAATGGAACCAACCATTATTGATGTTCTTGAAAGTGTTCCACAAAGCCATAACATTTTCTTAGAAGTTTCTTGCATGGGTGTAACATTGCAAGGTGAGAACTAAAACATGAAGATATGGAAAGAAGCAAATGCTACAGAGCATGACAAAGACAATAAAAAGCTATACACACAACAATGACAAGCTAAACAACCTAAGACAATTTTTGGGTAAAGATTGTACAGTTGCTAGAGTTTGTTATAGCATAGTTGTTATTTTATGTAACTAGGGTTTGTCATTGTATGTAGTCGGTTATTGTCACATGTCGAAATCATATCATTGGTTGAGACATGTAAGCACAGTCATAAGTTGTTACAACTAACTTAGGGTGGTTGTTAAATGCTATGAGTGAGTTGTGCAACCAATAATTTGGTTTGCCTATAAAAGGACCAAAACGTGCCCCCTTTATAACATATATGCTGATTTCAAAATCTAATAAAAATAAGCCTAACGAATTCTTTTTTTCTCTCTATGAGTGCTCATCAATCATCTTTGTGAGATTAAATATCTCCTAGTGAGATTTATTTTGTATGTTTCTCACTAGAACCCTTTGTTTGTCATATTTGTGAAATAGTGAAAGTTTTTGCTATATTATACTATAGCCAAATTGCTACTTTTCAAATACTCATCTTCGTGAGTCTTGTTGCATTTAAACACACCCATATTCCATTTCATTCATCCACATCCACATCACCCTTTGTATTTAAATAAAAAAAGGAAAAAAAGTCTTTTTTTAACAATTCACACTCATCTAGGAGCTTATAAAGCTATTTTTAATATTTGAGTGCAACCTTCATCGAAGAACAATAAATTGAAATGAGTTCAGACTTTTTCAAAACAACTTTCTTTACAATACAGATGATTAAACCTAAAAAGACTTTCTTTTTTTATACTAATAATATCAATAATAATTTTAAATAAGATTATATCATATTATAAAAGAATGGATTGCATCATCACACCAGACTAGAAGTAATTATCAATAATAAGACCCAATCAGATTAAAGAAAATAATACAAAGAATGAGGGCCTTGTAAAAACATAAAAGTTAGGATATTCCTTGGTCATTAAACTTTTTAATTTGTCTTAAATTAGTCACTGCTTAATTTTTTTTCCTAAGTCACTTTCTATGTCCTATTTTATCCACTCAATTACCTATTTTAATGATTAAACCTATGGCAAGGCAATTAATGGCCTCAATCAATACACTTACATACTCTAAGCAGTCTATCCTAATGAATAATATCCTGATCAGCATAAGGAAAAAACCCAACTAAAAAATGTCATTCTTCCTCTCTCCCACCTAACTCTTCTCCTACATGCTAGTTCCTACTCTGTACTGACCTAGGGTTTCAAACAGGCAAAAAACATAATCAATTTAACTATGGGAAGTTGATTGCTTGCAACGGTGATGGATTGTCTCCATAAAAATTGAACAGAATCGAAATTTAAGCTAACAGGTGCTGGAGCTCCAGTGACCTAGGCACCTAGCTAGAAGCCTTGCTGGAAGATGACTAACTCAAATGAGCCTCCAACGCCTCCAACTTCATACTCATTTTTGAGCTGCTGGGCTACCACAAATTACCAAGTCCAGCTAAAGACTATTGCATCTCTCTATCCTCTCTTCACTCTCCACTCTTCATCTATCTCTCTCTACATTGACGCACTAGCAAATAATTTTAGGATTTTCATCTAGATGGCAATTATTGGGCCGAATTTGAAAAGGCAGTTTTCATGTTTGATTAATTAGATTGGATTTATTTTTTTCCTTTTCTTTCTTAATTAGAGATGAAAATGATGAATCCTAATTTTAAGGTGTTAAATGTCAGTATCGAGTGGAAGAGGATAGAGATTGAAGGATTAGGGATGAGTGAGGCTTAAATTATTTGAGAGGGATGAAGACAAGAGATCCTATCATCATCAAAAAACACGCTCTAGCCTAGGAATCACAAATTTTGATTGTGTTTTATTTCCTATTGCTAACTAGGATATTATTCATTAGGATAGAGCAAATATGAAATTTAAGTATGCTGATTTGGATTGTTAATCGCCATATCATAGGTTTAACAAGTAGAGCAGGTAACCCAGTGACCAATATAGGACATACAAAAAGTTCAGTGACTAAATTAGATAAAAAATATAGTGACTGACGTAGGATAATGTAAAACTACAGTGACTTAAATAATATTTTTCTCAAATATTTCTGCAAGTAGAAACTTGCCTGGAGTAAGATATGTCATTTTCGCAAGTAGAATTTTCTGATGCAGGCACTTCCCCTCCAGAAGTTGACATTTCTGGTGTAGAATCTGAGAGGCCCTTATTATCTTCCTCTGCTACATCAGTCAAAGGATGGTAAGTGCTACCATCTCTCATGTCTGCTGGGGTCATAGGAGACCTACTCTCACAGAGGAAATTATCTGATTGTGATCTCCTTAAAGATAATCTGCACAAATAGTATGTAAACCTCCAATTCATCTTACAACTAGGACAGGGTATCATATACGAGTATATATTTACATGAATAATTAATAAAAATAGACGATAAATTCATATACTTTGAACCATGAATTTGACCAAGGATAAAAAAGCCAAAGTGGAAAGGAAACATGTCAGGCACAAATGCAATATCTATCCCTAATGAGTACCAAAAGAGAATTTATAACAACTGTTCAGCCAACTGAAAACCCATTTATTCTAAAATTGGTTACAGAAAAAGGGCATTGTTTCACTCTCTTTTGGATATATATGTTATCACTGCTCAGCATCATGCTACACTGACATCAACTTGTAGATAACATTCTCACTTTAGCAGGGGAATCTATAAAATATTTCAATATTGACATCAAACTAAATGCAGATTTGTGCTATACAATAGCCATGAGATGCATCATGGGCAATATAAAAAGAGAGGAAGGGGGGATGATGAATCATTGAGACAGCCAAAAGCTACAAAGGTGAAAAGGCAATAAATCTAGTAAAAATTAGTATTGTAACATGGAACATGGCAATTGAACACTTCTCAGACAAAAGGATTCTGAAGCCAAGATTAATAAATACAGATACAAAACATGCATGTATGATGTGGTTCTGATTTAACAGGCTGTCTTATCTGCCCAATAAGCCAAGCGTCAAGCATAAATCTAATCCTAACCAAGAAGTCATAAGAGTACATAAAATCACAGGACCAAAAATTCAAATTCATCTCTCCCCACATTCCATCATTAAAGCAGTCAATAGAACTCTAATCAAGCATACCTACGTGAGCAAGGAGAAGAGGCAAACTGGTGAATAGGCTGCCACCAGTGCACTGCTAAGTCACTGCTGTTGGGGGTTATTTTCATCTTTAGCTTTCTTATTTGCTTTGTAATGATGGTCTGATACTGTTATTTTTATTCTGTTGTTGGGTCCTGATGTCTAGTTGGTTATTCAGTTAAGCTGAGTCATAGGCCAGGGATTTGTTGTTTCTTGCCTATATTAGAAAGGAATGGATAGGAGAGATGAAAGGAAGGACTCCCGTAGAATAGAGAGGTACCAGGGCCTTGAACTCCTAGCTGTATCTTCATCAACAATCTATATACAATCCTTCACTCCCTCTAACAAACACTAGCTCATCCTTCAATTGTTCAGAATGTTACTTGTGATTAGATACTGTAATTACTCTGTGCTGGCTACTGCAACTATTTGCAGGGCGCGATCAGATACCTATCAGCACCTATCAGCATCATTCATATGAATATATTAAAATCTTGCTCTAGTGGTAAAATCAATCAATGGGATTCCAGTAATCAGCTTATCCAGATCCTCAAATTCTCAGGAACAAGAACATGGCATATAATTTCTCTAAATATGAGAGTAAAACAGCCTAACAAAGTAAAAATCAAATAAAAAGTACATGACGGCAGGATGAACAGTATATTCTGACCCAAAAAATAACCACAGCAAAAAAATCACATGAGAAAATCAAATAATCACATCCCATAGTCCCAAAAAAAACCAAGAGAGAGAGAGAGAGAGAGTCCATCTCAATATTTTGAAAAGAACACTTATCAGCAAATCTTATGGGTAACCGCAGCTAAAATGCAACATAGCAAACATGTACCCAAATAGTACATATGCATACTATATCTAAAAAACAAACGATGACGACATACCGGGTAATATCTTCTGCAAATGATGTACAACTAGCATTATTACAGCACTTAGCTGAATCGAGTTCCCACAATGCAGGACTGCCTACTTTCGGCTGGAACTGGCCCAAAAATCTGCTCAAATATAAAACATTTGCATGAAGAACAGCAGGAAAATAAAAATGATAAATTACCATGACAATTGGTCTAAAGTAACAAGTATTCAGAGTTATTTCATAAAGATACCGCCAAATTTATAATTTATATATATATATATATATATTACCATCTAATTACTATTGTTAGTCTTAGATTACTGAAAACAGTGAAACTTTTACTTCACATACTTCTATAAGGTAACTCGAGCATTATCTAATCAATTAAATATTTGTTTATTTTTTGGGATCTCCTATTGAAATTATGATGCATAAAATATGCAAATTGGGTCAAGCTAGATCAACGGTAGACTTGGGTTTAGTACCACTCAATGAGAAAACAGAAATGGGTGGATAAAAGATAACGAATATGATTAGTAGGCACCTTCTACGATCATGCACTTATAGTCACCAACCAAGTTACACAACACTTGGTATAAAGAGAGTAAGATTTTGTTAGAATAATCAGTCATGCTCTTCACTTAAGTTTAAAGGTAGAAAGCTCAGGAAATGAGACTTAATTGGCAGCCAAAAGTTGTGTTTCTATTCAGGTTAGACCTTTCCTTTCTAGACGAGACTTAATCTAGAAAGTGTTAGACCTTTCCAGCTACAGCTCAACACAGGAGGGAAAAAAAAAAGTCTTAGTTAGGGTCAGACTAAGGGTGGTCTAAAAGGACTAATTTTCCTAGTTTAAATCTAACCAAGAGTGTTGATCAGGTATTGACTTTCAGGCTGGTCAAACTCGAGTATTTCTGCCCCTCCCATACTTTACAAACTGAATCATAACCCTACAAGTTAACAAGCTAATTAATAGGTTGTCATAATAAATTTACAAAAGTAAAAATGTTAATTTAATAGCCTTTAACAGGTCTGACTTTTAAATTAAAGTAGTACTGGTAAAAAGTCATAAAAAGCACTGTTGCACTCTTCCAAAAGCTGGCTACTGTTATTTTTTTTTGCCTCCTTTGTTTCTGTGCCCAACAGTCCCAAAAAGTGATGCCACCTGCTGACTGGCATGCTGACCTGTCAGCTGTTACTGCAGCTTTTCTGCCAGCCTAGCTGAATTGGAGAGCCATTTTTTGTCATTTAATAAGCCATTTAAGCTGTCAGATAATGATGGCTTGGCACTGGTTATGCATGGCTTTCATGGCTTAGACTAATTAATTCATTAAACTAGTCCAAAGTAGAGGAGTTTTGGGATCTTCTAATTCAGAAAAATTAATGAGTAAATTAGTATTATTTATTTGGGATGCCCGTGCCTCACTTTATTAGATTTTACGGATGTTTATTTAGAAATAAAAACTCGAAAAAATTACTGAATAAATTTAAGGGATTAAAATACTCCCAATTCAGTGTAGAAAATTCTAGGATGGAAAAAGATTTAATATTTTCATAATCTAAATGAGATAATAATAAAATAACAAATCAACTTGAAATGTCATGGTACCTCGATTACACCATTAAAAATACATGGCACTTAAATTGAATAAGGCAAAATGTCATGGTATCAAAATGGAATTTATCCAATTTTAAATGTGCATAGATTACACAATAAAAATGTCCAAATCAATCATAAATGGAGTTGCTATGCCCTGGTGATGATCAAAGGAATGTCTATTTGACTAAGATCTTATACGATTTTATTTACAATATAACCTAAGATATTATATTATTCCAATATCATATACTAGAAAGTAATATTAGGACATATTATGATATAATATCTCAATTACAGATATAATCATATATTTTAGGGAAAGTTTCCTTTTTCTCATTTGTTTCTATTTGGCCTCAGTGACAATGTTATGGAAATACTTCAATGGAATAAATTAGTTATTGAGTGATTGATTAGTGAGTTGATTGCAACTCCTCCAATTTCTTAGGATCAAGTTCGCCTCTCTTGTCTCCTCTTAATTATTCTTCATATCATTCCACCCTCAAATCAATTTGGCATTAAACCCCAATCTCAATCCCCACAAAAATCTATTGTTCACATAAACTAAAAAAGCCACTGAGAGAACAATCGCCCAGCCACCACATGCACCCTCATTGACCTCAAAAACTTCTTGTTGAAGCCACCAACATCTTATTCACTATCACCTCCACCAAACAAATGACATTCCAATTAGACAACACCTGAGTCAATTGAACCTAATTTGAACTTGAAACCCTAAGCAGAAACCTGGTCACTTGAATTAGCACATATCAGCCACAAGTCTTCAAACCTAATTTGAATTAACAACAACATATGAAGTCGATTCAAGACCCTAAACGTCAATTCAACTGAGATAAGCCCCAATTGACCCTCAATTGAATGAATTAAACCCAAAGTGAAAAGACACTAACCTTAATATCCTCAAACCCAAATTAAATGAACAAGGATAGTGAAGAATTAAGAGTTTAAGAGTTAGAGAGAGTGAGAGAGCCATTGTAGAGATTAAAAGTAGGCTACACAAATTTATTTTAGGAATTCAATTTGTTGCTAATAAGTAGTTCACGATATCCTCTTCGTCATGCATCATTGCTTGTGTTGCTCCAACCCCAGTGTTATGCCCTCCATCAACCTCATAAAGTCCTATTTGTCGTCATCCAACGCCCTCAACCACTATTGCTACTTCGTCAAGCACGCTAAAAGTACCATTTCTCTTTTATTTTTTTGACAATTAGTTTCTACTTTATGCTTGTCATTTTATTTAGTGAAAGTGAAAAATAAAATACAAAAATAAAACCAAAGGAGTTGTTCAAATGTCATGGTTCTTATGCTACTTCAAACTTGTGGTTAAGCTTCAATAGTTTGGCAAAGGCTCATCGATCATGTGACGTCAGACCACTCCTTGAAAAGTTGACGGCATCTAAATTAATTAGTTGTATTTTGATTATTTTTTTATATAACAATTGTTTAATCAATTTAAATCCGGTCACCAATATTTGTTTCCTAATTTGCACAAAGTGATTTTATCTTTATTATTTTACATAACATAATGTATTTCTCAGTTTACTATTTTCCTAAGGTAAATAAAACCAAGTGACAAGCAAGAAGATCAAGATAATGTGGGCCTCTAGACCACTAATAAAGTTAATAAAGGTAATATACTAAAGACAAGGACATCTAGAAATCAAGAGAGATATATGTGTTCAATGGCACATGTAGGAACTAAATTGGGCACTAATGAGGAAGATTAAAGGTAGGTAAATATTACTGAACTCGAAAAAGAACTTGATGTTGCTCCCAAAAGATTTTTGAAAATTTTGATCAACTACTATTTAACTTTCATGAGGTGCATACAAGAGGGGGGGAAAGGGGAGTTAACAAACTAAGGATGACTGAGCTGTTCAAAAGAAAGCTTGAGAGTAACAAGAGAAAATTGAATGATAAATTGAATTAATTAAATTGGTACAGCCAGAAACTAGCTAAGCCTATCTTGAATAACAAGAAAAACGAGCCAACAAAGAGTGGTTGAAAGGAAAATTTGTCTTAGAGAATTTAGTGAGTCGATTGAACAACCACTACAATGAGAAGAAACCTAAGAGTCTAGAATTCAAAAGAAGAAAGTATGTGAACCTATTGAGGTCAAGGTGTGCACACATTACAGGAAAACTAATCACATCATGCATGGCTACTTAAGTTGAAAGTTCTTTGTGAAGTAGATATAGATTAACCAAAAAAAAAAAAAAGACTTAGAATTTGATTCCACTAACCCTTCATAATCTCATGCCTATGCTACAAATTAGGTCAGGCTGGGGTGATGATTATTAATGGGAATGATAATCGAAACTAAAGCAAGAGGGAAGAAAAAATGCTGGAAAATGATTCTTGGTACCTCCTTAAATCATATACTAACAAGAACCTAAGATTTCAAAACTTATGGTAAACTTTGTGAGATTCTAGATCATAAACTTCAAGCTTCATATACCAAGCCATACTTACCCACACTAATTCCTAATTACTAGATAATTCCCAAATAAGACTTGGTTTTCATTCTCAGTTAAATATTTTCTTAGATAATGTTGGTTATAAATGCTTGACTTGTACTTTGTAAATTTATGCTTACTATTGGAAATCAGTTGTAACTATCCCTATATACCTCAGCTCTCAATCACAGAATTTATCTATGTGAGTTCACAATTCGTCATTGTTTATATGGTATTAGAGTTGCAGATTTATAGTCATTGACCCTAAACTCAAACATTATCTTTTTTTCTTTCTTTTCTTTCTTCAATTCCTTTTCAGGGATCTCATTGAAGCTTCCTCTAAATCATTAACTCTATTGTGAATACTCAAAACCCAGATTTCAATTTTCCCATCATCTCCCTCCAACTTGACAAAGAAAATTATCACCTATGGTTATCTCTCATCCTTTCCGCTTAAGAAGCCTATAATGTAGACTACCACTAACAATACTACATCTGCTCAATTCATCAATGATGATGAAAATCAAGTTTTGACTCCAAAAGTCCAAAATGCACTATCTGAAAGCACTAAGACAAGCACATTCTTCTATGGCTTCGATCTCCCATCATCAATCATTGTGAGTCATGTGACCACTGCACGCCAGGCCTGGGTAATGGTTGAATGCATGTTCAATACACAATCCAAGGCCCACACCATGTAACTCAAGATGCATGTTTCCAGCATCAAACGAGGAGAAATCTATCTTTTATTATGTTGAGAAAAAATGCTCCATTGCTGATATCTTATCCTTTTCTAATAATCCCATCTCATATACTGAATTGGTGCACAATGTGCTCTCTGCTCTCAACTCTATACACCATCCTTAGATTACATCCAAATCTATCCTCACAGGAATGCCTATAATGGATGCTTTACTTGGAATACTCCATCAGGATGAGGCTCGTCTTGAGGCAAGGAACCACTGTTCAATCTGCTTGTGCTGTGCAAATATTATCAGGGAACTCTACATCCCGTAATCAAGGAAATCGTACAAGAAATTTTCACAACTGTGGTGATCGTAGTCAAGTAGGAAACCAGTCTTCCTACCAACATAATAATGACTCCCGCACCAACAATTCTAAGGAAAAACAAAGGTGATCTGTAAAATATACTCTAAAGTGGTCACGTTGCTATTGAGTGTCATAACCGTTTCAACCACAGCTACACCAACAATAAAGCATACTCTCTACCTGATGCATATGAAATACAAATTGGGTTATGTTGGGATGTTGGTGGTTTCAGGGCTATATGAGATGAGAAAAAGAGAAGAAATATGATCAATAGGTACCTCCAATGATCCTATACTAACAATCAGCATCCAAGGTATTGAATAAATAATATATGATCGATCAAATTCTTCACTCAAATTGGAAGGTTTATCCCACCAAAAAGGAGGAAACTATGGACAAACAAATCTGATCTTTAATTCATGAATCATCCCTACACTTATGGAGAGTGTTAGGTTTCATTTAATTACAATCTAACTAGCTTAAAAGTTGAAAAGTTCTCTGATTTGGTTAAGATCAAATTCATCAAAATTAGCCCCATGCCCCTTACATCTGAGGCTCCTCACAAGTTAAAGGGTAAAAATACTAGCTAGGACATCATTTGACTTTGCAAAAGTCATCCTAGGCCTAAGTAGTTGCTGTAAGGTCTGCTTGAATTTCTTCCAACAAAAAACGACACTTGTTGTTATACTTGTTGCTGCAGCTAATCGTGTTACAAAAAGTAATGCTAGCCTTATAGTCTTTTATGAGTATGGATGGCAATAGGATGGTTTTTTCTTAAACCCGACAAATTTTATCCAATAGATATGAATACAAATATTTAAAAAAATGGATAAAGATCCACAGGATTTACATATGGATACGGATAATAGATCCTCAAATCTGTACTTGCCTTCATATCCATACCCATACCTATATCCATTTACCCCATATAAAATTACTTCACGACCCTTTATTTATATAACCTTCAATATATTTTCTAACGCTAAAAGTAGAAATATAATTAAATCCTAAGAATCTAATTATCTTATTCTAACATTGGAAGGCTTTTATTTTATACCTAATGGATTTTTCCCTAAACTTGATGGGTTTTACCCGATAGATATGGATATGGATCAAGCAATAAAATCATGGTTGCGGTATCAAGGTTTTGTGGATGATATTTTATATATTACGGTTATCACAGCATGATTTTTTAATTCTTTTTTACAACAAATATTGACAATATCAGCCAATATCAGCATACTACAAAATATCAGTCGAGGTGACAATAAGCAGCAAAGAAAATATATCTCACATATATCGTCGATATTTACTAATATTGACAGATATTTACCGATAAATTACTGATATTTGCTGATATTATTGTGAAAAATAAAAAAATTCATGTCGCGACAGCCACAATATATAAAATATCGTCTGCTATACCCCAAGACTGCAACATCTCAACCGTGACCACGGTTTTATGGCCTAAATATCAGTAAATATTAGCCGATATATGAAAATTTTCCTATATCAGCCAACATCAATATACTACAAAATATTAGTCAAGGCGACAATAAGCAACAAAGAAAATAAATCTCACATATATCGCCCATATTTACTAATATTGACCGATACTAACAGATATTTAAAGATAAATTGCTAATATTTGCTGATATTGTTGTGAAAAATAAAAAAATTCATGTCGCGAAAACCACAATATATAAAATATCTTCTGCTATACCCCGAGACCGTAATGTCACAACCGCGACCACAGTTTTGTGGCCTGAATATCGGTAAATATGTGATATTTGAAATTCTACCTATATCACGGTACTAAATATGTGATTTTCTAAAACGGCCATATTTTAGGAATTTCGAGTTGCGATTGACCCAAAAACCGCAAAATTGCAGCCAATACGCAATTGTGGTACTAATATTTCGTTTTATGATATGGATATGGGGGCCTAAAACAATAGTTGTCGAATTCAAATACAAATATGGATATAGGTTTTCTTATTGAGTTTGTATAACGGATATGGGGTACTTGATCCATATCCTATCCATTGCCATCCCTATTTATGTGGCAGATTTAAAGTGTAATGATGAGCTGATTAAAGCTAGCTTTTCTGCTAATTCTTGCCAACTTGTACTTTCTAATGTTGTCCTATTTGGTCTGAATTTTTGTACCCAAACATGCCTCAAAAGCTATCCAAAAGTTGCTGCAACACACTTCCACAAATCAGGCCTGCCATCCCTAGATTTTCTATGCCAATTCAGCCTAAAGAGTGGCCCCACATGCTGAGTTGGTAGACGTTGTTTGTCAGCTTGATGCTGCTACAATCTGGCTTGGTTTTTTGTCACTTATAACTGACTTGGGAAGCCATACCTAAGCGAATAATTAAGGCACTCAAGAGTACAAAAGGTGGTGGCTTTAAATTAAGCTTACATGGCTTCATAAATCATTAATTCTCTCTTTGTTTCAAACATAGGTAAATTGATGCATATGCCAATACAAATTGGGTCAAGTTAAGAAGGTGGTTATCAATGGGGGATAACTAAATAAGAAAACAGAGAAGAGCGTGAAGAAAATGGGTTGAATATGATCTTTGGTACCTCCTTAGATCATATACTAACAAGAACCACCTAAGGTTTCAACACTTAGGATAAATATTGTGAGATTTTAGGATTCAAACTTCAAACTCATGCATTAGAGTTGAAGATGACTGATTTCTGCTGAGAGAAATAAGATAGCCAAATTCTGAGTTTTTTCTTTTTCTCTCTTCCATTCAAGTGTGAGCCCAACACTTATAGGAGAGTGTTGGGTCTCATTTAGTTGTAATACAACTCAACAAAAAAAGGACTGGTTTAGTTAACTAATCAAACTAGTTAGTTGTCAAAGAGACTAACTTTAACTAGTTTAATCCTAACCAAAACTAAAGTTGACTTTGTACTAGCTGAAACAGAGAAATCAAAATTATTTGGCACCTTCCCCATGTCTTACATCTGACTTGGGAGGCTCCTTACAAGTTGATAAGCTAAGCTAAGATAAAAACATCATTAAAATTAAAAAGTAAAAGTAGCTTTTATGCTAAGGACTAAAAACATTATTAAAAGCATAAAGCAGAAAGTAACTTTTCTGCTGCAAGTCTAAAGTGCCATCATAGCTTGAGCATAGGTTTCTTTTCTTCCAAAAAAGGTCTGCCCCCTATGATACTTATAGATGTTGCTGCTACTAGTGCCCACATTTGCCCAGAAATGTGTTGTTGTGGCTGCTATTGTGGGACTTGAACTGTAGCCTATCCTTGGCTAGGTAGTAAGCCATTTAAGCCAAAAAAATGAGTCACTAAGGTGCAAAAGGTGGTGGCTGGATTGAAGTTTTGCATGGCTTTCATGGCTTGGGGTTTAGTTAAACTAATTAGTCCAAGTGAGGAGGTTTTTATGTCCCCCTAACTTAGAGAAATTAACAACTAAATTAATATCTTGGATAATGGATGCTCCTGCATCATTCTCGCCCTCTTGAGAAGCATCTTCCTTGTCTCCAAAAGGCTTATCTTGAATATAGGGAAGCAAATCTCCCACATTAAATGTGCTTGAAATATTCCCCGTTTCTGGTGGTAATTCAAGCTTACAAGCATTGTCCCCAATTTTCAGAATGACCTTGTATGGGCCATCACTTCTTGCCATAAGTTTGTTCTTCCTCCTAGTAGGAAATCTTTCCTTCATTAGGTGAAGCCAAACCAAATCTCCAGGTTCATACAAGTGTTGTTTTCGATGCTTGTTTGCCCTGTTTTTGTTTAATTCATTTACCCTTTCAATCTTGGCTCTCACTTGTTCATGTAGATTCTTCATTGCCTTAGCCCTTTCCTTTGCTTCAAAGTTGGTATGTGCTTCAATAGGAAGGGGTAGGAGGTCAACGGGAGTAGGGGATTCACTCCATACACTACTTCAAATGGCGAGTGACCTGCGGCATATGTGGGTGAGCGGTTGTAGGCAAACTCTGCATCACTAAGTTTGGTTTCCCAATCCCTTAGGGACTTGTGAACCAAACTTCGAAGGAGCATTGTGAGGGTTCTATTTGTTACCTCAGTTTGCCCATCGGTTGTGGATGGTAAGCGGTACTAAACAGAAGCTTTGTACCAACTAACCTCCACAAAGTCTTCCAAAAATAGCTAAGGAACTTGGTATCCTTATCCGAGACAATGGATTTGGAGATACCATGTAGCCTAACTATTTCTTTGAAAAAAAGATCGGCTACATAAGAGGCATCATTCGTTTTGTGACAAGCAACGAAATGAGCCATCTTAGATAATCGATCTACGACCACCATTATGGCATCATTTTGCCTTTGTGTTCTAGGCAATGCCACAATGATATCCATGCTAACATGGTCCCATGGTTGGTGTGGGATGGGTAAAGGGGTGTAAAGCCCTTGATGAAACTGACTCTTTGACTTTTGGCAAGTGGCACATCTCGCCACTACACCTTGTACATCCCGCACTATCTTAGGCCAAAAAAAATGCTCTTGGAGTACATCTACAGTTTTGTTTATCCCAAAGTGGCCAGCTAGTCCTCCTCCATGTACCTCTCTCACAAGCAATTCTCGGATTGAGCACTTGGGAATGCAAAGCTTGTTGTTCTTGAATAGGAAGCCATCTTGAATCATAAAGGAACCCTGGAGCTTGTCTTGATCCTTGAAGTAGCTTGCAAAGTCTTTATCTTCCTTGTAGAGCTCTTTGATGCATGCAAATCCTAACACTCTTGCCTCTAATAAAGAAAGCATACAATATCTCCTAGAGAGTGCATCAGCTACAATATTCAATTTGCCACTTTTGTGTTTGGCTACAAAGGAAAAAGATTGTAAAAATTCTACCCATCTTGCATGCCTTGGGTTAAGCTTGTGTTGACCATTGATGTACTTTAATGACTCGTGATCCGTGTGCAACACAAATTGTTGCGGCCATAGGTAGTGTGACCAATGATCAAGAGTCCTAACTAAGGCATAGAACTCTTTATCATAGGTGCTATAATTTACCCTTGATCCATTTAGCTTTTCACTAAAGAAGGCAATTGGTTTTCCTTCTTGTAGTAAAACAGCTCCTATACCAACTCCACTTGCATCACATTCAACTTCAAATAATTTGTGGAAATCCGGTAAGGCTAGGATAGGAGCTTCACTAAGCTTTCCTTTAACCAATTCAAAGGCTTCTTGGGCTGCTCTTGTCCACTTGAATTCCCCCTTCTTCATGCATTCGGTGATAGGAGCTAATGTGTACTAAATCCCTTAATGAACCGCCTATAGAAAGAAGCAAGCCCATGGAATGATCTCACTTGTGTTAGGCTTGTTGGTGATGGCCAAGTCTTGATTGCATCTACCTTTGACTCATCCATAGCTATGCCATCTTTGAACACCACAAAGCCTAGGAAAGTAACCTAGGTACAAAGAACTCACACTTTTCTAGCTTAGCATACAACTTGCTACTTCTAAGTGCTAGAAATACAAATTTGAAATGCTTTAAATGTTCTTCTTCGCTAGAGCTATACACAAGTATATCATCAAAGTAAACTACTACAAATTTGCTAATGAATGGCCTAAGCACTTCATTCATAAGTCTCATGAAAGTGCTAGGTGCATTAGACAAGCCAAAGGGCATAACCCTCCACTCATACAACCCTCCTTTGGTCTTGAATGCGGTCTTCCACTCATCACCATCTTTCATTCGGATTTGGTAGTAGCCACTCCTCAAATCTATTTTAGAAAACAAGCAAGCACCATGTAAGCAATCTAATAAATCATCAAGTCTAGGGATAGGATACCTATACTTGATAGTGATGTTGTTGATAGCTCTACTATCAATACACATCCTCATAGAACCATCCTTCTTTGGCACAAGAAGGGTTGGGACTGCACATGGGCTAAGGGACTCTCGGATAAGGCCTTTGGACAGCAGCTCATCCACTTGTTTTTGCATTTCCATGGCCTCTTTTGGGTTGCTTCTGTAGGCTGCCTTGTTAGGAAGAGTAGCACCTGGTACCAAGTCAATTTGGTGCTCTATGCCTCTAATGGGTGGCAGTTCATGTGGCAAATCAGTGGGAAAAACATCTCTAAACTCTGCCAGTAGCTTACTGATTAGTGGGTGAAAACAGGGGCTGCCCACACTGTCTTCCAGCAGCAGTAGCAGATACACAACTTTGCCTCTTCCTATAGCCTTATCAACATGCTTTTCATCAATGAACAAGGATTTTTTACACTGCAGGCTATCATTCTTTACTGCTGGCTGTGAGTATAAGGGTGTTAGCACTATGTTTTTCTTTGCAAACTTTAGGCAATAGGTATTTTTTCTTCCATCATGCACAACACTTCTATCAAATTGCCAAGGTCTACCTAATAACAAGTGACAAGCATCCATAGGTACAACATCACATAACACTTCATCATGATATGTTTTACCAATGGAAAAAGGAATTAGCACTTGTTTAGTTACCTCTACCATATTACCATTATTAAGCCATTGTAGCTTGTATGTGATGCATATGTCAATACAAATTGGGTCAAGTTAGGAAGGTTGTTACCAATGGGGGATAACTAAATAAGAAAACAGAGAAGGGGGTGAAGAAAATGGGTTAAATATGATCTTTGGTACCCCCTTAGATCATATACTAACAAGAACCACCTAAGGTTTCAACACTTAGGATAAATCTTGTGAGATTTTAGGATTCAAACTTCAAACTCATGCACTAGAGTTGAAGGTGACTGATTTCTGCTGAGAGAAATAAGATAGCCAAATTCTGAGTTTTTTTTTTCATTCAAGTGTGAGCCCAACACTTATAGGAGAGTGTTGAGTCTCATTTAGTTGTAATACAACTCAACAAAAAAAGGACTGGTTTGGTTAACTAATCAAACTAGTTAGTTGTCAAAGAGACTAACTTTAACTAGTTTAATCCTAACCAAAACTAAAGTTGACTTTGTACTAGCTGAAATAGAGAAATCAGAATTGTTTGGGACCTTCCCAATGTCTTACATCTGACTTGGGAGTCTCCTTACAAGTTGATAAGCTAAGCTAAGCTAAAAACATCATTAAAAGTAAAAAGTGAAAGTAGCTTTTATGCTAAAGACTAAAAACATTATTAAAAGCATAAAGCAGAAAGTAAATTTTCTGCTGCAAGCCTAAAGTACCATCATAGCTTGAGCATAGGTTTCTTTTCTTCCAAAAAAGGTCTGCCCCTTATGATACTTATAGCTGTTGCTGCTGCTAGTGCCCACATCTGCCCAGAAAAGTGTTGTTGGGGCTGCTATTGTGGGACTTGAACTGTAGCCTATCCTTGGCTGGGTAGTGAGCCATTTAAGCCAAAAAAATGAGCCACTAAGGTGCAAAAAGGTGG
Source organism: Tamarix austromongolica (assembly GCA_039764185.1). Lineage (NCBI taxonomy): Eukaryota > Viridiplantae > Streptophyta > Magnoliopsida > Caryophyllales > Tamaricaceae > Tamarix > Tamarix austromongolica. The sequence continues at coordinate 94,276,429 of CM077811.1, read as the reverse complement.
TGGTTGGATTGAAGTTTTGCATGGCTTTCATGGCTTGGGGTTTAGTTAAATTAATTAGTCCAAGTGAGGAGGTTTTTATATCCCCCTAACTTAGAGAAATTAACAACTAAATTAATATCTTGGATAATGGATGCTCCTGCATCATAAATTAATGCTAAAATTGAGTTTAGCAGGGAAATAAATCCAACACAATTTTTTTAGTATAAATCAACATGGGTGGATGGTCCTGCATCACTTAACACCCCCCCCCCCCAGTTGTTGCTACTGCCAACACCTTACAAGTTGGTACCTTAATTATGGAGCTACGAATCATTTGACTGCTAATCTTGCACATCTCAATCTGCATAGTGAATAGAACCATGGTAGCCAAATTCATATGGGCAATGGTAATCTTATTCCTATTTATCACATAGGATCCTCTCAACTTCCCACTTATACTAATAAATCTCTTCATTTATCAATTTTTTTCAACCCCCCCCCCTAATTATCGAAAATCTTCTTATCATTTCTCAATTTACTAAAGATAATAATGTTCTTATTGAATTTCATCCTCAAGTCTACTTTGTTAAGACCTTGCAGGGCAAAGTGCTATTACATGGAGTGCTCGATCATGGTCTATATTGCCAACCCATCTCATCCTCTACACCTATTGCATCATCCATCCACCCACCTCTCAATTCTCAAGTGCCATTTGTTCCAACTGCATTCATAGGTGAGCATACAACTATAAATGGTTGGCATACTCACCTTAGCGAACCCCATGAAAAAGTTGTTTGCCATATTTGTTTGACTTTCTCACATCTAATGTCTAATAAGAATTGTGGTGTATGTGTTGCTTGTCAATTGGGAAAGAGTCCTTGTTTTCCTTTAGAGTCATGTTGTTCAAGGGACCATCAAAATGGTTACATTGCTAAACAGGTGTTATGAAACAATCATCTCGTTTCCAAGATGTCACTAAACGGTATCATGTTTGCCTACTACAACGAGCACTTTATGGCTTAAGCAGGCTCCTCATGCTTGGTTTCATCGACTCAAAGATTTTTTACTTCAACATGACTTTAGGAGCTGTTATTTTGACTCATCCCTATTTGTTTGTCACTGTGGATCTTCTTCATCATATATATTAGTTTATGTCGATGATGTCTTACTAATAGGGAATTATGACCAGATTTTGCAACAATTTACATCTATTATAGACAATGAATTCTCCTTAAAAGATTTAGGTCTTGTTTCTTATTTCCTAGGTATCCATGTCACCCGCTTTTGGTGGTTCTTATTTATTTTAGGAGTATTACATCTAGTATATATTAGTTTGCACTCACATGGATGACTGCAGGCCCATTTCCACACCATCTGCTCCATGTAACCACCTCACTAATGATGGCCCTTTCCTTTCTCATACGACATTATTCATAGTGCTGTTAGTGCTCTATAATATGCCACCATTACCCATCCTGAAATCTCTTTCTCTGTTAACAAAGTTTGTCATTTTATGCATCAGTGAACTGACCCACATTAGTAAGCAACAAAACCCATACTTTGCTATTTAAAAGGGACCATCAATCTTGGCTTTACTATTAGACCTTTTACATAACCAAGCATTACCTTTTATTCTGATGCTGATTGGGTAGGTGATTCTCTTGTTCGGTGGTTCATATATGGTTTCTGTGTTTACTTTGGTGGCTATCTTATTAGTTGGACTTGAAGGTTGTGGCTGGATGTAGCACAAAGGCTGAATACTGAGCTTTGACCATTGCTGCTGCAGAAGGTACTTGGCTATATCATTTGCTAAGGGAACTTTGTATTCCTCTCTCTCAAGCTCCTCTACAATTTTGTGGCAATCTGTCTGCTACCTATTTCATGGCAAGCCATGCATTTCATCGAAATTCTAAGCAGATTGAGGTTGATTTACACTTTGTTCGTGAAAAGGTGGAACGTGGTGATATTTGCGTTCGGCATATTCAGCCTCATGCTCAAGTTGCTGGTGTCCTAACCAAAGGTCTTCTTACAATCCAAGCTCACTGTGACTTTTCCCCCATTGAGCTTGCTGGGGTGTAATAGTCCCAATTGTACTTCTATCCCCAGTAATTCCTAATTACTATATATTTCCCCATAAAGACTTGGTTATCTTTCTCGGTTAAATATTTTCTTAGATAATGTTTGTTATAAGTGCTTCACTTGTACTCAATTATTGCTGCAGTTTTCAGCCAAGGACTTAGCTTTGGGGAGAGCCATTTTGTAAGCCATCTAAGCTTTCAAAAGGGGGATGGCTTGGTATCTTTGATATGCACATCTGTCATAGCTGATAGCTATTTAATTCATTAAACTGGTCTAAAGAAGAAGGGTTTTGGGGCCTTCTATTTCAGAAAATTTAATGATTAAATTAGTTTTATTAGATTGAGATGCTCTCGCATCACATGATAAGATGCGAGAGTTTGAGACATAATATTTTCTAAAAGTCAGATCCTAGAAGATTGCATCTAAATATTATTGCAAATATTTTCTGGAGAATATTTATGGTTAAACACATGCTGAACTTTGACTGAATTACATAACCAAATCTCTGAGAGAAATATCTATTTAACACGGTAAATATTAGTTTTCCAACAGGTAAGGTTTGTTACTGGTTTTACTAAGTGATAACAATGGTAAGTCTGTAACTATCTTCTTATTTAACAAAAATACTATAGTATACATTTGTACATGAGTTCGAACATATACAAAGAATTTTGAGTGCATAAGAAGTTACAAGGGCTTTTAATAGTGTTTTCCTATCTGGAAAATTAATTCATCATATCTAGTGTTGTTGCATGGTTCCTCTTAAGTTTCAAACTAAGGTGACTTTGGGTTTAAGGCTTCTAAAGTTAGAAAGTAAGCAAGCAACTCAAAGCTCAATAGGAGAGTTGTTTGAGAGTTCAACCACAAGCATACCTTACTATTTCATATTATTGTAAGAGAGAAATAGTTTAGGACCATGGATGAAGAGTATCTCATAAATAAAGGAACTACATAATTCCTGTTCATTGCTTTACTATGCTTTGTTCATTTACAGGGAAATATACAAGAACCCAATCAAATAGGATTCAAAACTGAATTATTCCACAAAATACCACTCATACAACAGGCTCAAAGAAACTCATCATTTGAAATGTTAAATAATTCAAAAATTTTAAATCAGTCTCTTCAATTTTTGATAAATTCGAAAAAGTTTCAAACAGCCAACTCAAACACCACCTCCCCCACCTCCTCATTACCTTCACTGCCTTCACTCTCTCACAAGGTCATTCATCGATAAGAATCATTAGCTCTATTACATGAATTAAGACTAATTTAATTAAAATAAAGTATGCTACTTATTAATGAATACAACTAAGGCCCACTACTTATCAATAGATAAACTAAAGTCCGAGGATTTCAGGCAGTGACTGGAACATTGAGCCCATTTGGGTTTGATGGTAGGCCCAGCCAACGATCAAGATCTGCAACACTATATGAAACATTATTTCAGCCAGCATATATTCAGTGGAGAAAGATAGCAGACAACTTACAAATAAATAGCATCTTGCTTGGCAGCATCCATGTAAACGTTATTCCAATAACGCTGAAGAGTTCTCATGAACTCTTGAGAATGAGTTGCTGCTTTCCATTGACCTCTCCTCTCAGAAAATATCTATTCATTCCCAGGTATAAAAAATAAAAATAAGTAACTCAACTGATCGTGCACTATGAAATTGACACAAATTCAAAAACGAAAAAAGGAGAAATCATCAGTATTATACTGTAATAATGGAAACTATTGGATAATGGACCAAGTAATTCATAGAATCTTCCAAATCAAAAATCAAAAGATAAATTATCAAGTTATCTGACATCATTTGTCAGAGACATTTCCTCATAGTAGAGTTAGCATGCAAATTCAGGACAATTTGAATTAGAGCAATTTGCTTGACAGTCAAAAGCAAATCAGAGAGGAAAACACTCATATGATGCCTACAAATTGACATGAGATTGAAACAGATTGTAGAAATCCAGCACACGTTTGAGTGATTCACTCCCTAGCAAGATAAACCATTGAAGAATTGCATTTAAGTCTCCAACAGGTTCCATAATTGGAACTTGCACAAGATTTTTAAACTGAAAAAAAAAAAAAAAAAAGGCAACTGCCATATCCCCAAACCCAAACAAATAAAAGTAAATAACAACTAGAGTTTACCAAACACAAAACATAAGGCTTTGAAGGAATCACCTTGTTATGAGCTGGAGATCCACCATACTGTAATGCAAGTGTATCACCCATAGCTTCATAAATACTCATCAAACTATTTGCCAAAGGGTCATCAACATCAATTTCTGGGGCCTGCGTAATTCCTAAGGCATGCAGCTGATTCCCAAGAGCAACCAACCCATAGGCATATTGAGCTACATTTGTACGATCCAAGCAGTCAATGCAATTAGTCCTTAATACCCCATTTTGGAATTTCAATGACTTGTTGCTATCACAGCCATGTTCAATTTCAAAACTTGACCACTTGATAGAATTCTCATATTTTAGGATTTGAGGCAATTGACAATAAAAAAATCCAGTGTCTTCCAGTGCAGATGCTGCAACTTTGTTCAGATACATCAATACCTTGGAGCCCTTGCTGTAAGTTGATTTGGTTCCACTATGAATGACAAATATAATACAGTAGATTTCAAAAGTAGCTTAAGAAAGATGAAAAAGAAGAGTCAAATTACACTCGGAATAGCTTGTTCAAATCCAATGTTTGAAACTTCAGGCGTCCTTCCTTTGCCCAGTTGTGTTTGATAAAAGTAACAGCCTTGATGTATTCTGCATGAAGAATAGATTCACGGGGCTTCTTTTCTTGTTTCTGCATTAATTTCAAAAATAATCCGAGTCAATTAATAACCTAGCAGTCATCGACTAGGGATGCAGACAAATAATAGTCTGTAATAAAAATTAATGTACCTTAATCAAATTTAATACGATTATCGGACTTCCATATCTATCAATAAGATTTTGGAAATGCAGTTGTGTTGCCTCATAATAGAGATCCTCCTTTGACACTACATGCTAGAAATGTTTCAGCAAAATAACAAAAAGTAGGACATAATAGATAAAAAACTGTCTACAACATACATCTTATGTCAGGCTTAATACTTAACGGTGATGTCTCTTGGGACCAGAAAAGGGGTATTGAACCACGGTTCTGCACAATAGAACTAATTCCAGAGGGGTATCCACCAGGATTATCTTCGAACACAATTTGTTCAGTCTCAACATCATTAGCTGCCCTTCCCTTTTTATCAATTCCTCGTTTTAGATACCTGCCATTAATATGAGAGTGTGGGAACAAGCAATTAATATTTTATGGTTTCTGAATGGAACAAGTCACAGGAAACAAATTCACATGAAAAATCAACCATTAATTTGCTTTAAAAAAAAAGTTGTCATATTCACCTGAAAAAGGTTTGATGAAATGAAGAGCAAAGTTTACAAGAACCAAACCTGGTGCCAGCATAATGACGGGACCGTCTGGCAATCAGAGTTACATTGAAAGTTCGGCCAGATTTTGTGAGTTTAACCTAAATAAATAAAGATCTCATACTCAGAATTGCATAAACAAGATCTGTGAGCACCATGGAACTACAATACAACACTGCAGATTTCAATGAGAAAAAATTTTGCAAGCTTCCATGATTCAAAAGCTCATGAAAAGCCACTCTACCCTACAATTAAATAGCGGTGCTGCTATAGCGTAGCGGACGCTATTTAGCTGTTTTTGGGTCAACCGGACTCAAAATTACCAATATGCTATAGTTTTAAATTTTCACATTTATTGGTAATAAATTGCCAGTAAATCGGTATAACTAATAAGTCAGTGATTTATTGAAAATTCTTAAATCTACAACAAAAAACAAAAAAAAAACCGCATATATGATAATTTTTTATTATTCATTTACTATATATATTAGACAAAGTTATTATTGAATTATAGTAAAGTATTATTATTTATTACCTTTACATATACTACTAGATAACAAGTATTTTTCCCATTCTAAGGTAAATTTAAGGTTATTAGGACAATTTAGCATATAATGACTCACTTAAATACTTCTAATATAATAAAAAACACTATTTTATTAAATATTTATATTCAAATGATCAATAAATAATAATTAGAATATATGATGAAATAAAAAATTCACGCCATGATAACTACAACACAGAAGTTATCATTCACTATTTTCCGATACCGTGACACCGCATTCCACAAATGCGACCACGATCTTATTGCCTGCACTCTACCCATCCATTATTCTAGAAATGAGGTACGCTGTGAGACATGTTCCAAAGTTGATCAAACTATTTAACCAAATTTCATAAGTTTAACCAAAATAAACAAAGGTCATATGGTCAATTTGATATAAAATAATATGTACTTGATACAAAAAAACCATATCCCATACAGCTTATGATGTGGACCCCATCTCATTGTAAATCATTTTCAACCTTATTTTTATTTATCCAAATTTTATTCCAACTTGATCTAATAACTTTGTATTTTCTGTGTTTACGATGAATTGGGAATAGGAATTGGTATTAGAATAAGGATTGAAAAGTCCCAAGTGAAGCAAGAAGATTGGATTATCTATTTTCACAATATAATTAACTAGTTTAGGGTTTATTGGACCACAGATAGCTTGGCTAAATACTCGCCCAATTTTATTACAATCATTGTAATCAAATATCCAATATTATTATTAATGTTGTGCGGGGTGCATATGTAGTTAGCTGATTTTTAGAAAAACAATTAATATTAATCTTGAGTTTTAGCACCTGTGGGCCACTCCTCTCGTCTACTGGGCTTATATAAGGTATGGCTCAATTGTCATCCCTAAGTCTAAATGAATTCTGGTGTCTTAGTCCCTTTTCTAACCTCTCATCTTTTTTTTTGAAATAATCCTAAGGCTTGGAGTAAAATCCAAACCAAGGGCCCAACCCGTCTCTTCTCTCCATCCGCTTTTGGGATTAGGGTATCCCCCAAACCTGCCACTACTTCAACTCTCTTTATCACTCTCTCCTCAGCTTTGGAACTTTAGAAGTGGCACTCCTTGTTGTTATTGACCTTGTTCTTTTTCTATCTCGTTCATTCCTCACATTATATCTTCTCCTATTCATCAATAATTTTCCACCTCCTCTCTTCCCCATTTTTAAGGAGACATAATCTCCAACAACCAAATCTGGTGTCACATTAATCATTTCTATTTCCATTTGAGTTTAATGGCACCTCCTATCCTCCCATTTTGTTTAAAGCTTAATCCCAAGAGCTACCCTATATGTATTGTTATACGATTTTGCTTGGAAATTTATAAAATTATTGAGTTCAGGTTATTCTCTATGCCAATTGTTGAGTACAACGAAGTATTTGAAGAAAAACCTTAAAATTGGAGAAAACAACGCTTTCTTCAAAGACTCATTAGGCGTGACGAACTTCAATATCACTAGTTGGGTTCATTTTAGTTTGGTGGTGACCTGCAAAGCAAGCTTCCATCCATAAAATAAAGCCACGATTGCAATCACTATGGCAATTGTAGTCACGGTATTATGGTATCAGGGTGTCGCGAACAATATTTTATATGCCGCAGTTGCCGCAACATGATTTTTTTTATTTTTTTCCAAAATAAACATTAGTAAAATATCAACTAATAACCGATATATCGTCGATAAATATATGAAATTCTAAAACAGTCACGTAGCCAAAATTCTGATAAATATTCACCAATATTGCATATCAAAACCGATATTTAATTGGATGCTTCCATCGTTCATAAATTCAATTACAGCAACCAACATCACATCTCCTCCAATCATTTGAACGAAATAATAAAACCTATAATGAGAAACATCTTATCACAAACAAGATGGCAAAAGTCACACTTACTGAAGAAATTAGTAGTGTTACATGCTCTGACAGCAACAAGGGTCAATTTCACAATTTCAAATTTCACACTTGATAAAATTGAAATGAAGAAGACAAATATCACGGGGAATAAAAAATTTATCAGAAAGAAAGAACAATATTATTGCAAATAATATGAATCATTAATACTATACCCAGCAAAGCACATTATTTACCTGTCTAAAGAAACCATGTATAAGCGCAACTGTCCAAAGTGTATTTCCAAGATGGTTTCGTATTCCTTGAGACAAGAAAACATTCCACACAAACATGTTCTCATAAGGGAACATTCCTGCTGCATTCTGGTATATATTCGTTTGAAGACTATGCATAATATGGTATGAATAGCTGAAATAGAAATCCTTTGTGATGTCCAATGAGCAGAAAAGCTTCTTGTATCTATACAATTATACAAAAGAAAAGAATTCAAAATATGAAGAATATTAAGAATACAATACTTGACATCAACATAAAAAATAACATACAATATAATTTTTAACTAAATCTTATCCACAAAAATTATAAATAATAATAAAATTAATAACAATGGTGATGGTGGTGGTGGTGGTGGCGGCGGTGATGCCCTTGGACCATGATTATGCCTTTCCTCATTCAACAAGTTATCCTAAAATGAAAACAGCAATGAAGTTTGCCTTCTGCAATTGCAGAATATGAACCAGCACTCTACATGAAAGTATATTAACTTAGGAGGGCACAGTAACATTAACCTCAATAACATACTCAAGAAATAAGAAAAGCTACAACAAATGAGAACTAGCTCAAAGCAAACAAGCCCATGTCATAGGCTTCATTCATAAAGAAATATACATATTTTTGTACCTTCACGAAGCCGAACTTCTAAACCAAGACAAAGGTTCGCAAAGACTGATCATTTGTTTCTTAAAAGAATAATCGAGCCAACATAAAGGGGAAAATGTAATAGTCACAAGTAACTTGCATTTCTGGAAGCCAATGTATGTCTTTTTACAACAACCAAGTATGTTACATGTTTACATGCAGAAGAGACAAAAGACCTGTTTTCATTTTTAGTAATATCCATATTCAATCTGACAGTAGTGTGTGGGATTGGGATCATCCTCCGTTTGGAGACAGCATATATAGCATCGCCCCATATAATTCCAACTTTCTTTCGCCCTGTTATGAGGAGGAGGTAGTAAGGCCCTAAGAACTTGATGACCCCTGAATAAAAAGATAAATTTAGGCCAATCTTGACTTAATGTCATAAAATGAACTTACAAGAAGCAGCAATATAAAAGCCCAAAAAATTCACTTACCCACTATTCCGTAACAAGCCGTCACAAATTTAAGGCCACCTATGCACCTATTTCCTTCATCAATCCGCTTAAGTAAAATACAACATTCTCTGTATGTGTATGTGGTAGGATCTTCAAAGATAATTAGCTCTGAAGGCTCTGATCTGTCAATCTTCAGAACTCTCCAATATTGTTTGCTTTTATCTCTTCCAACCATATAAAAATTCTGATCCACAAGGAGAAAATCATGAGATCACTGCAACATTTTATCAACGGCAAATAACTTCACTTTTGAAATACATTAAATCCATTGATATACATTGACTATACATCCCGTTAACAGCCAAGAAGAAACAACTAAATAATAAATGGGTGATTGTTGATCCACAAGCAGACAAATTTTGGAAAACAGTATTTCTATATGTAAAATTAAACCAGTTTCCACTGTCATAAATAAGCAAACATAGGAACAAAAATCTGATGAGGGATCCATGACTAAAGGAGAATGAAAGCTTTTCCCTACTATCAAGCTAGAGATTAAAATTACTTTATTGCTAACAGCAACATCCAGTTCCTCACACATACAAAGTTGATAAGAGATGAATAGTCCTAGAATTTCTAATATCACCCCAAAGCTCCGACTTCTAAAAAGTTTTCCCTACCAAAAGTCAGCTCTTTCTCCAAGAAACCCTGGATCATCAGAAGTCATCTGAAAATGTAAGGCAAGGTAACCCAACAGTGTATTGCCTTAATCTATTTTAGCCGATAGTTATTTCATTGGCGGTTGTTGGCTCCTAACAAATTTGATGACTCCAAACAAGTGCGATTGCATGATGCATGACTTGCTATCTAGTATATCCTTGAGTATGTGTATCCTAGGGAACACGCCACCATACAAGAAGTGATATAGTACAGCAAACAAGTAATGAAGATCCAAGTTGAGATAATCAAACCATATACAATGAAGACAAAACTACAGTACAATACACTCATGAAGTTTTCTAGTATCAACATAGGAAGATTTTCTCAAGAGGAATTCTTTACAAGTGATTAAACAAAGAATGAGTGGAAACAGAGCAGAGTGCAGAATGACATTTAGTATTAGATTATGTATCAAAGACTGTATCGTCTGACCATGTCTATTACCATAGAGTTCAATGAGAGAAGTTTCCATATCAGAAGTTCACAAGATCTATAGGCATATTAAGATGCTCTGGAAAGTATTTTTGAGCAAAATAGAAAGAGTAATTTCCATATTTAAAACAGAAATCCCTTTTTAAACACTCTCCATTATAAAGGACTATCCATAAAAGGTTTTAAGGGAGGAAATCCAGAATTCTTGTATTTTTCACAGTTCCTCTAATGAAGTGAAAAATCAATCATGGGATCTTGAACTCAAGTATATTCTATATTAATTGGAAGTATGACAGAGAAAGTGATATAGGAGCAGGAGACCGTGACTTAGCACTTTTAATTATAAAGCCTATAACACTTTGCATCGAGATCTTATCCTACAATCTTGAGCCTCAACAGATGACTAAAATGCTAATTATAAAGGAAGACTAGACACGTATGCATGGGGGATTTAATAGTGTTTTATTTAATGAAGCTTTGCTATTTAGTATTTTACTAGTTAATTAGCTAATATTAGTTAGATGGTTTGTTAGTCATGTATGGAGAGCTTGTTTTGTTGGGGGGGAGGTGGGGAATACAATATATTTAATGAAGAGGTGATCTCATATAGCATTTAAAGGCTATATATATATAGGCCTTCTACGTAGAAAAAAGAAGCAACTTTTTTTTATTCTAAATATAACAACGGTTCCTTACTCGTGTGCTTTTTTCAATTTTAATCAACTTGTGTGATTGATTAATATTAATGCTATCAACTCTCTTTGCCTGTGTGGATTAGAGGGCAAGACCTATCTTCCATTTTTCCCACTATTCAACAATCCCAATTGTGCCTCATCGTGGAGATCAGACAAGTTCCAACCTTGTTCACCAAAGCTCGAGCCGCCGAGCAATCCTTTTCCCAACATTCTTGCAACTTGAACACATTAACATTCTTCAAGTTTCTAACCGGCACCTTGGTCCTGTTGAATATCAAAGACTCCATTTCATCTTGTAATGCCTTATGCCTTTCATCTCTTTTCATACTCAGCATTGCATCTTTATAGATGAGGGGCTCATCCTCTACTTGAGCAGTAGCATTCAAGGCCATTTTAGCATGACCACACCTGCAAGGAGGTACGATCTGCCTCTGTTGTCTATATCTGGCTAGATGATAGCCACTTAAGTCATCTTGATGGTCATCACACTCTTCAATTTCAGTACACTACAATTCATACTCAAAATCAACATGTACATCAGAGCTTGCCTCCACCTTCACACTTTACTCCATCTTTTAGAAATTGCCATCTTCAAGAAATACTTGTACAATTAACTATCCCAAAACACTACATCTCTAGAAATAAAGGTCTTAGATCCACCTAAATCACTCAACATCTTGTAGCCTTTTACACCATTAGGGTAACCAAGAAAGACACTTTCAAGCTCTTGGATCTAGTTTTCCTTATTTCACATATGCATAACAGATACAACCAAAGACTCTAAGGCTACAATATTTCTCAAGCTTCCTAATCCACCTAGAGTTTCAAAGTCAATCACAGAAGATGAGGATTTGCTAATAAGACAACAAGCCCTATTGGTAGCTTCAACCCAATATATTTTAGGTAAAACTGACAGTATTAGCATACTCCTAACCCTTTCTAGTCTTGTTCTATTCATCCTTTCTAATAAACCATTCTGTTGCGGAGTCCCAGAAAATATTAAATGCCTAAAAATACCACGACTCTTACAGTAACTATCAAATGCACAGAACTCTAAGCCATTACCGGTTCCTAACTTATTTAGTTTTCTTTCTGTTTTATTTTCTACCATAGTTCCATAAAAGACTTAAATGCTTCTTTCTTATTTTTGAGAAAATGTATCCACACATACCTAGAATAGTCATCTATGAGAGTGGGAAAATAGCCGGCACCTCCTATTGGTTGTGTCTTTGAAGGTTGCCAAAGTTTGCATGAACATAATCTAGTCAAATAGTTGTTTTACTTGTGCTACTACTAACTTCAACCTATGAGCCTTCTCTAGCATTCACAGCTCACAAAAATCAAGATCTTACTATCTTGTCCTTTCCAAACAGTTCTTCCTCAAGACTTTCAACTCTTTATTGCTAACATGGCTTAACCTGTAGTGCCATAGCATAGAGGAACTCATTCTTGCACTGTTCTAAGATTCCATGGCCGGCTTCAAACTCTGTCTTGCATGACATAAAGACCATTTTGCATCAATCCCTTCAACACCACCAAAGAGCCCTTCAAAACTTTCAAGGTCCCATGATCAACTCTAATTCAAATATCCTTCACTATCAAGAACACCAAGGGATACTAAATTTCTCTTTAATTCAAGCACATACCTTACTTCTTTCAGTCTGAGACTCTGAGGTGGCACCAATGTTGGAACTGATAGAATATCCCCTATGCCAACCATTGGACAGACTTTATTCTTGCCCAATATAACATTTCCTCATTGAGTCTTCTCATAGGACACAAACCAAGACTTCACAGGGAACATATGGAATAAACACTAAGAAACAAGTCCCCAAGCTTCACCAATGGCAAGCTTGGAAACCATGAGTACCTTAGAGCTCTTATATCCATCAGATACTACATCTGCACCACCATTGTCTTAAGTCTTGCATTGTTCTTTCTTTCCACGACTAATTTTACCAGGGCAATATTTCCTCCTCCTGCGAATGGAAGCATTTTCTTGATGCTCTTGACTGGGACATTGAACAAGACAGTGATTTCTTTCCCTTATTCTTCTCCTTCTTCTCTAATATTCCCCTAATATTCAGAGATGCTTCTGCATTTCTTCCACTTCATCTTCCTAAGAGCCTAGAGAAGTCATGATTGCTTCCAGCTTTAGCTCATCATAACCATACACTACGGTATCAAAAAATTCTCATATTTTCCATATAGTAAGAAAGTCAATGGGATGATAGCAAGGTCATCTTCTGAAACTTTCACTTTAATGTTTTCTAGGTCCAAGACAATCTTGTTGAACTCATCTTCATGATCATCAAGATTCCTCCTCAACTCCAATTTCAAAGAATAGAGTTCCTGCTTCAGTAAAACCCTTGTTGACAGTGACTCATATTGGAAAATATATACGCAGTAATAGCAATTACAAGGTAAATTTATGAATCAAAATTAAGCTACGAAAATACTTATCAAAAGGCGTTGTTGTGTCGTGAATAAAGCACTGCCCTAAAGCAAAGTATGGCTGGACCTCCAGTGTAATCCTGTAATGCCGGTTCGCCCCCAAGGTTAACACAATGACCCTCCGATCTCATACACTCAAGATTGAAGAGTATAGAAATCACAAAACATTCTAGTGAATGTATTTGAATATAGAGAGAAAGATTAGAAAGATTGTTCGGTTGTATTGTGTCCTTTACCGAGTAAAATACCACAGTATATATAGAGCACAAAAAACCTACCCACATCCACCAATTCCTTTTGAATTGGTCCACCAACAACACAATAAAAGCATGTATTGATGCGTTCAAAGTGGGGAAAAGTCAATCAAAATAGTGCAATAAAATTGTAACCATTAATAAAAACTGAGTAAAAAGAGAAGGATTAAAATCATAATAAATTTTTAGTAAAAAGAATGTTGGGCTCAGGCTTGCACCCACCCACACAGTTAAACCCATATCAATAACTCAAACACCAAGATGGGTGGAAGGGTATATGAATTGAAAAAAATTCTTCCTTCCCACCAATGTGGGATAAGGAAAAACCCACAACAAGAGCAAAAATACTAGTTATTTTGCCATTGTCCAACAATCCCCCACCAAGGGCAAAAGAAAACAAAACAAGAACAAAAACTGGGCAAAGAAGGAATAACACTTAAGTATCAATGTCATAAGGATTGAATTGATACGTAGTGAAGTGAGGCAACAATCGTGTCTAGGAAGTGAACAAATCTTGAACTACCTTGACTATGATTGAGACCCCCACAACACATGTCTATCCTAGAATCTTGCAATTTCCGCGATAATAAATAATTAAGCACTTTTAACAATCATACACATGTCTCATCTATTAATGTTATAGCTTCCCTATAGGTTTTAGGATCATCCTCAATCAAATAAGCAGACACAAAGTCCACATCAATCTTATCAAGATTGTCATTTTCTATTAGGAAAGCGATAACAAAGTCAAGCCCAAAGCTAGCTTCTATCCTTTGTCTTTTACTTCTCCTAGGTTCATGCACATTACCATTCATATCATTAGATGAAAGAGGCATAGACAAAGGCAGAAAGGAAGCATCAGAGGAACTAGCTATATCACATGTTTTCATAGGAAACACATTCTCAAAGAATTTTGCATTTCTAGATTCACAAATTGAGTTATCACTTAAACACAAGTATCTATATGCAGCACTATTCTGAGCATAACCAATAAATGCACAGTCAAAAGTCTTTATTCCCACACTAGTTCTCCTAAAGTCTAATAAACCAACTTTAGCTAAACACCCCCACAATTTCAAAATTTTTAGGTTAGATGCAAAACCTTTCCATAGCTCATGGGTTATTTTATCCAACTTTTTGTGAGGAACACAGCTTAAAATATAACAAGCAGATAAAACAGCTCCCCCACATACGATCAGACATACCCGAACTTAATAGCATAGCGTTCATCATTTCTTTTAATGTTCTATTTTTCCTTTCAGCTACGCTATTTTGCTATAGGGTATAAGGAGCACTAGAATCATGAATAATACCATGACTATGACAAAATTCCTTTAGAAAGCTAGTTCCATATTCACCTCTCCTATCAGATCTAAGCCTCTTTATCTTACGGCCTAACTAGTTCTCAACTTCCGCTTTGTATTTTAGGAATATACCTTCAGTCACATCTTCTAAGGAGGTAAAATTTAGTATATTTCGAGTAATCATCAATGAAGGTCACATAATACCATTTACCTCCTTTACTCTTGGTGCTCTTACAATCTACTAAGTCTATGTGAATAAATTCAAGCAATTCTGTAGATCTTATTATGACTATTTTAAAAAGCTTCTTAGCAAATTTAGCTTCCACACACACCAGACATTTTTCATAAATATTAGTGCTCATCGCATTTATTAGGTTCATACTTTTTTAATTTATTAATGGAAGCCACATTCATATGCCCTAGCCTACCATGCCACAGATTAAAAAACTTAGCGATATAAGTAGAAGTAGATGTCATTTCATTAATAATAACGGTGCTATTTGCAAAAAGTCCAAAAAAATACATCCATCAATTAGGCTAAAATCAATTAAATACCCACCAAATAATTGCTCAAAATTGAAGCCTACTAGTAACCTCATTTGCATTTAATTAAATTAATGCCAAACAATGCATCCAAAAGCCAATACAAGTATTAATCGGAGCAAAAGAAAATAAATTGAATATACAATTCAATTTAATAGGCTTATTATACATTATTCATATTCTTAAACAACCCACAGGAAACGATGGGCTATTAAACCACTAAAATGTAACTGTTAGGAATAACAGCACATTGAACCTATTAAAACTCATTAATTATAACTGTTACACTCTTTTAACAATCATAACAAAGGA
Organism: Tamarix austromongolica; assembly: GCA_039764185.1. Taxonomy (NCBI): domain Eukaryota; kingdom Viridiplantae; phylum Streptophyta; class Magnoliopsida; order Caryophyllales; family Tamaricaceae; genus Tamarix; species Tamarix austromongolica. Next base: position 94,260,495 of record CM077811.1, on the reverse strand, counting down.
GTAAAGAAACCATTTACACTTTTCAAATCTAACACATCAAGTTGTAATAGATATTTAATATCCAACGAAGAAGTAATAGTTTACTTATGATTTAGTAGTTTGAATAGTGCACCAGGTTGACCTTAGAACACAAATTAATGTAAATTAAATATAATCAAAACATTTCAAGTGGTGCATAGTTGAATACCAAAGCAAAAATCAACATTAGCAATTTATCACAATAGATAATTGCATTAGAACAATAATGCCGATCATCAATTTGAATGCAACACGTAATCAACCTCAAGAGCCTCAAATAGAATATGCATCCTCTACGACCATCAACGATAATTGGTGTCGTCGAGTAGTTCAACCTTAGATATATTTGGAACAATTTTCAAAGCAACTATAGCCATATCTTTTAGTACCAAAATTAACAAAACAAATATGATTCGACAGACAAAAATATTGAGACTAATCCCATGAAAAGTAATGAGGCACAACAATTCAGAGCCAAACAATCAACAGATTGTTTGAAGACAATCAACAGGATCAAATAATAAACTACATCAATTGAAAACAATCAAATAACCGAAAATTATTCCCTAATCACAGCAACAGATACCCAAAATATAATTAAGATTGTTGAAAAATATATACACAGTAACAGAAATTACAAGGTAAATGCATGAATCGAAATTAAGGTGCGAAAATACTTATCAAAACATGTTGTTGTGCCACGAATAAAACACTGTCCTAAAGCAAATTACATCTGGACCTCCGATGTAATCATGTAATGTCGGTTTGCCCCCAAGGTTAACATAATGCTTCTCCGATCTCGTACACTCAAGATTGAAGAGTATAAAAATCATAGAACTTTGCCCAATAGATGTATTTGAAAATAGAGAATGAAAGATTAGAAAGATTGATCGGTTGTATTGAGCCATTTAGTGAGTAAAATACCACAATATATATAGAGCAAGAAAAACCCTACCCACATCCACCAATTCCCTTTGAATCAGTCCACCAACGACACAATAAAAGTGTGTATTGATGTGTTCAAAGAGGGAAAGAGTCAATTAGAAATGGTGCAGTAAAAGCGTAACCGTTAATAAAAACTTGGTAAAAAGAGAATGATTAAAAAGATAATAAATTTTCATTAAAAAGAATGTTGAGCTTGCGCTTGCACCCACCCACACAATCAAACCCATATCAATAACTCAAACACAAAGGTGGGTAGAAGGGTATATAAATTGAAAAAAGTTCTTCCTTTCCACCAATACGGGACAAGGAAAAGCCCACAACAAGAGCAAAAACACTAGTTATTTTGCCATTGTCCAACAATTTGGTCATCTGCAGGGTTTCTAATTTCTTACAATCAACTATAGCTGTCACTTCCTTTGAAACCTTTGTCTCCGAGGCTAGGTGTAATTGCACTGTGAGCTATCTCATCTATCCCTACTGCATATTTAACTTCTTTATCACCACCCTTTTTTGCCTTTTCAGCCTCATATTATAGGGGACTTGGCAGCCTATTGCAAAAGTAAAGCCTTCATTTTCACTGCCCAAAATCCAAAATCATTTTCCCATGAATTTTTCCACATAAAACCTAGTCGCAGCTATCTATCAAGAAGAACAAGATCTGATAACACTTGTTAAACCATAAACCCAGGAACATTTCTTTGGCGAGGCAAACTGACTAACTACTTCAGGCTAGTCAAATCAGAACTCTTTGAATGAATCACTTGATACAGGATTGTAGTACTCAATGCAAGGGTTGAACTAAGGTAGTTTTCTAGGTGCTTAGGTGAGAACAAAAGAGTAAACAAAGAACTGAAGTTCATTACAGAACAGGAGGGGCAGAGAAGAGAAAAAACAAACAAATGTGAAAGCTGATCGAGCTGGATATTTATTGCATTAATACAATCTCGATTACAGCATAGTAATGTCCTATTTGTACACCATCACATAGTGTACAGTTAGGACTAACTACCTACGCCAACTCTAAGTATAAACCATCAACTAACAATTAGTTACAAGCCTAACAACCCCTTAACAACTTCTAACAGTTATATTAACTAGCACATGGGCTACAACAACCACTTCATCCCAGCATATAAATCTTAGACACATCATATAACGACATTAGACGTTATTTTCCAAAATAAAATGATCTTTTGGTTTTTCAAACTTAAAAATACTATAAATACAATATATAAAAGCTAACTGATATCTACAATTATCAATATATATATATATCATCTATTGTTATTATCTATCTCCAAAACAAAACAAATATATTACAACTATTATTATATTCATTTTTTTTTAATTATTAGTGAAAACCATGCATTGCAAAGGTAACAAAACTAGCAGCACTAGAGATATGATCGTAGCATATTATCGGAACTATGATCATAACGTATCAGAATTATGATCAACAAGAAGCACCAACTTGCTTCAAAAATACTTTCAATTCAACAGCACATCTTACAGTAATATATCGGTTACTAACTGATATAAAACAACAAAAATGCAAGTACCAAAAATATTTAGGAAATCAACAAAAGAAGAAAATGAACAAGTACAGCCAACAACAATATCAAGGCCAATAAGAAGCTGACGAGATCAAATCAGAGAAGCAAGCAAAAGACAACAGAAACTGAAATCAATTCAATCCATGGCGTAAGTCATCAATTAAACGCCTAACCAAATCCAACTAACATCAAGTCAAGGACTGACAATGGGAATGGAGGATTACCGAGCGCGTCTCATAAAGCTTGAACTTAGACAAATAGTAGGGCAAGCTCGACTCTGGATGCCCCTCTGCCTTATCCATCACAACCTTTGTCAGCCAGTCGTTGCTGCTCTTATCTTCTGACCCCATTAATTTCGTGATCTCGAGCTCCAAATGAGGCTCGGGTCAACACAATTATGCGTACAAAAATGCCGGAAAACAAACAAACAAACAAAAAGATCACTCAAAATTTTCAACTCTAAACCCCTGAATTCCACTCTCCAAAACATAAAAAACGGACATAAACGACGAAGTGGGATAGATTTTTACGATTCTAAGCTTTGATAATGTAGAAAATCAGTTGTTGTAGACTGAAACCAGATACAATATTGATTGAACAGCTTCAAGAGCATCAATATTCTTCTTTCTGCTTCTCAGTTCGGAGAGAGGCAACGAGCGAGAAATCTTAGTATATATCAATGGAACTAAGGAGAAGTATCTAACTCTCATAACAAGAAAGCGAGCGTACGTTTCAAATTATACGTTAAAGTATACGCGAGTGGTAAGGTGTTTTTCAAATTAGTTATTTAATATAACTATTTTTAATAAATAATTTGAAATAAGTTAAAAATTTATGTAATTTTTTGTATACTCTTAAATCATAAGGTAGTAGCAATTTATTTAAGTTGAATTTCACCTTTACATAATGCCCGTGTATATAAAGTATCTATATGGTACAAACTACTATTTAAAATACAAACGTAAGAATCCTTAATTACCGTTAAATCTAAAAGAGTTGATGGCCGAAGTTAAAATAAATTTAGGTTAGGTATTTACTAAATGTTGACTATCGATCAAATACTAATCTAATAGTTAAGATTTGTTCATATATATGTATTTTAAATAGGATTTCTATGGAACATTCACCCTATATATATATTGAATGCATATGGTGCTCATTAAATAAACATTCAGTAAGTACAATAAGTTATTCAATTCACTCAATTGAAAGTTTATCTATCTATAATACTCCCCTTGAATGTTTATCTATCATATTTTATTATAAGTTTTAGATACATTTCTCATTAAAAAACTTTATTAGAAAAATTTTAGTGGGAAAAATTTAACTAAGGAAAAAAAGGGTGCAATATGTATAACATTCCTCCTCAATTTAACATACATCTTAAAAATGATATATCCTCAAATTTTTAATTAATTCTTTAAATCTTTTAGAAGAAAATAATTTTGTGAATAAGTTAGCAAGATTCTCAAATGATTGAATTTGTTGAACATCAATCATTCCTTTCTTTTATAGATTATGTGTGGAGAAAAAATTTAGTATTATATATTTTTGTTTGTCTCCTTTGATGTCTCATTCTTTTACTTGAGTGATACAAGTTTTATTATCCTCATACATTAAAATAGGATAATTCGTAATTACTTTCATATCACATTCATTATGTATGTGTTGAATCATTGATTGTAACCATACGCATTTTTGTCTAGCTTTAGAAACCATAATTAAATCAACATAATTTAATGATGTGGCAGTCATAGTTTTCTTTATTGATATCCATGATATTGTGGTGTTTCCAAATGTGAGCATGCAATTAGATTAAGATTTTGGCTAATGTGAATTTAATAAGTACCCTACATCTGCATATCCAATGAGAGTAGCATTTGCATGTCTTTGATAGAATAGTCCAAGATCATGTGTACCTCTAAAGTAGTGAAACAAATATTTAACTCCCTTCCAATATTTCATTGTTGGTCTTGAATTGTATTTGGACAATAAGTTAATAGAAACTGGTGCATGTAGTGTTGGTCAATTACATTTATGCACCAATTGAACTCGAATATAGTACTTCTGGGCTAAGGATTTCTTCATTATATTCATGAGGACATAATATATCATCTTTTATATTTAGCGACCAAATCACCATTAGAGAATTGAGCAAGTGGACATCATCCATGTAAATTCTCTTTAAAATCTTCCTAGTATATGTTGATTGATGAATAAAAATATCATTTAATTAATTGCTCAATCTATAAACTTAGACAAAAAATTATTTTTCATAATCTTTCATTTCAAATTCTTTCATCAAATATATTGCAATACTTTCAAGTTTGTCATGTGTTCCAATAATATTGTGGCCATCAACATAAATTACAATAATGACAAATCCAAAATAGGATCACTTGGAGAAAACACATGGGCTAGTTGGATCTTTTTGAAATCCTCATTTGAGAAGATATTCACTGATGTATTTTTTTCGATAAGTAAGAAATTTTATTACTTACGAAATGGAGAAAGATTACAACCCTAAAATCAACCTACCATATAGTTAACAAGACCAGCCCACTTTTGGAATTTAGCCTTATAATGTGGGTGCATTAAACGTCTAGCTATAGCTAAAACAATAGCTCGATTGATACTATCTACATCCCTACTACAGTTTTCAAAAACTCTCAAGTTCCTCTCATACCATACATTTGCAATATAAGATAATAAAAAAGAGCTCCCAAAACTTTTTTTTGTCTATTTTGTCTGAATCTTTTCAACAAAGATTGCACCTCCTGTTGCCACCCTTGGATAGGGTCCCTTTTGTCAGTAAATCTTCAAATTTTCCTCCATAGATCTATTGTAGTAGGGCAGTGGATAAACAAATGGTCTCGGGTTTCTAACCCTACTGGCAAAACACACACTACTCTGATACATCCATACCAATCTCTCGAATCCTAGCTTTAGTCATCAATCTGTCCCTGAACGCCAGCCAAAGAAGGAAACTGTATCTTGGCAAGTTAAGGGAGTTCCATGCAATCTTGGGCCACTTTTGGTTATCCTACCTAGGCCGCACCATATCATAAGCAGCTTTGATGCTATATTCAGGGTAACCATTTAACCACCTCAAATGTAGAAAACTTTGTAATTGAGAGCGTACAAGAAGGATTCTCTGAAACAACCAAGAAGTATAAGTAGTGGGATTATACTCCCACACACTTGTATTCTTAAGGTAAACAGCATGAATCCACTTCACCCAAAGTGAATCCTTCTTAGTAGCAATATTTCAGAGCAGCTTACCCAAAGCACACTGATTCCAAATTTCTAGGTTAAGTAAACCAAGGCCACCCTCTACCTTAGGGGTACAAATATGTTCCCATGAAACCAAGGCTCGTCTTCTAACATGTATCTTTCCTGACCAAAGAAAGTTTTGGTAGAGACTCACGAACTAATAGAGGACCTTTCTTGGTAAAAGGATCACCTGGCTAAAGTATAAGCTGTAATCTCCTCGCATAAGATAAATAAATAGTGCTCCAGTGCCTAATTTGAGTCGTTGCCTTTTCCAACATAGGCTGGAGTAGACTAGCCGAGATGCAAGGCGAGGTTAGAGGTAGGCCAAGGTAAGTAATAGGAAGAGTACCTTCCTGGAACCCTAGAAGATCAACAATTGATCTTTTAACATCAGACGACACACCACCAAAATAGACAGTACATTTCTGAGGGTTTAGGATCAAATCAGAGATCCCAAAAAAGTGACTAAGGAAATCCTTAAGACACTTCACGCTATGTAAATCACAATGGCAGAACAAGAGGATGTCATCTGCGAAACTCAGATTTATTATCTTCAAAGCTCTACATCTAGGGTGGACTTTGAAGAAATCATTTGTCCATTGTTGTTTAAGACATCTGGTCAGTTAATCCATGACAAGGACAAATAAGTAGGGGGAGAGAGGATCTCCCTACCTCAACCCACTTTTCGCCTGAAAAGGTGGAGTCAGCACACCATTAAAAATATAGGGAGAAAGCCACTGAATTCAAGCAAGCGGTAATTAGTTTTACAAAATGATAAGGAAAACCATACAGAAGCAAGAGATTCTCCACAAAGCTCCAGTTGACCATGTCATAAGCTTTTTGGAGGTCCAACTTTAACATGCATCTCGGGGAGACCCCTTTTCGAGCATATTTCCTCATCAACTCATGAGCTAATAACACATTCTCAACAATACTTCTCCCCTTTAGGAAAGCAAATTGAGCAAGATCAATGATTAAGGGCAAGATACCTTAAAGCTTCTATGTAAGAATCTTCGAGATGATCTTATAAAGCATGGTGCAACAAGCAATAGGTCTGAAATCAGTGACCTTTTGCGGGTTAGGCTTTTTTTGGCACCAGGGTAACAGATGTAATATTTACCTTCCTAGGTAGGAAGCTAGAAATGAAGATTTCCCTAATAGCCATGAATAACTCATCTCCAATAATATCCCAACTCTTTATGAAGAAACTTGTTGAGTAACCATCTACACCTGAAGCCTTAGTGTCACCAACAGAGAACACAGCTGCTCGAACCTCCTCTTTGGAAACAGGAGCATTTAGAACTAACTGCTAATCATAAGTTAAAGAGCAATCCACAATAGATGGGTTAAGAATCCCAACAGAAGGAGCATCAGTTCCTAAAAGCTGCTTATAATAGTCAATGAAGGCCTTCTGAATTTCCTGAACATCCCTTATCTCCCTTCCATTCTCTCCTAGAAGAAAAGAATTTTATTTTTGCTTTTGCCTCTCCTTCACCCTAGCATAGAAGAACTTATTATTTGAATCCCTATAGTGCAGCCATTGAATACAAGCTTTTTTTTCTGAGGAACATCTCCTCACAGTGTAGCAAATGAGCATACCTGCTCTCAAGAAGGTTCAGCTAATCTCTGAGACGAGAGTCGGGAGGGTCACAAAGTAATTTCTTCTAAAGAATAGTCACCTCCTCACGCACAACAGAAACCTTTTGGGAGATACAACTATATTTGATCGTATTCAACTACTTGAGGTTCATATTGAGCATTTGCAGTCTCAACAAAACTTTGAGCAGGAGATTTCTTTGCAAAGGTTGATGCCAAGCAGAGCGCACTAGGGATAAAAATACCTCATCTTCTGTCTAGAATTGGAAAAATCGAAACGGCTTCTTACCTTGTATAGTAGAGACTCAAAGATTAACCACTACTGAACTATGATCTGATACTAAGGGACTGAGGAACTCCACAATAGAAGAGGGGAAAGATGCCATCCATTCCATATTAACTATAACTCTATCCAATTTGCACATGACTTCCTCAGCACCCCCTCATTTACTGGACTAAGTATAGAATGTTCCTTACCCTTGTAAGTTAGATAACCTCAACTCTAAACAACAATCCTAGAAATCTTTCATATCAATGGAATTTGATAGGTCACCTTGAAACTTCTCACTATAGGATAGGACCACATTGAAGTCCCCCATAAGGATCCAAGGGGAACCAAGAATTCTATGTTGCTTCAACCAATTCCATAGCCTCCTTCTTTCAATACCACTATTTAGAGCATAAACGAAGCCTACATGAAAAGAATAAATCCCCATCAAGTGATTGACTTCAGAAAGAATGGCTTGATCACACATGCTAATGGCTATGACATTCCACACACAAGGGTCCCAAGTGACCCAAATCCTCCCATTTAGGTGCTGGGAATAGTTATGAATGATATTCCAATTCCTTCAAACTTTATTAAGTACCCTACTACACTTATTTTCTTTTACTCTTGTCTTGAGAAAACTAACTAAGGATAAAGCATTACTTCTACAACAAAGACTGAATTCCTTATGCTTGGAAGCCTTATTTAAACCATGGACATTTCACGAGCTAATCATGTCCACCAGGATTAGATTGATGGGCATCTCTCCTAGCATACTGTTTCTATACAGACTCGATATGCCAGATGGGCAACTTTGGGTTTCCATTTCAGGTTGGTTCCTTGTGATTACTCTCAACTTAGGGGCCAATACGGGGTCTGAAGTGACCCTAAGGAGGACAGGCCCCTGCAAGCTCTGTTATCTACCTAAGGCAAAACCGTCCTGAGAGCCTAGGTCACGGGGCTAACCCTAGCTATAGGGGTAGAGATATTTGAGGAATGCACACAAAGCACATTAGCGCCACAACCCACCCTACCAACATCATTAACAGGAACACTTTCTTTACCTTTCCTATGGTCCCTAACAATCACCCATTCCCCACTAGAATCCTTGGGGGTCTTATAAATAGTCCTATGATACTTACAGGTGGACACATCATGACCAAACCTGTCACAAAAATGGCATTAAATAGGTTTCCAATCATATTCAATTTTCTAGACTAATTCCCCCCCCTCAGGATCAACAATCACCATAGATCCTATAAGTGGTTTTTTAATATCAATCTCCACAAGAACCTTTGGGAAGGACACATGTTCCCTGGAAACAGTGATGGCGTCCGTGTAGAGAGGCTTCCCCACTGCACTAGCTATTCGGCTCAAAGAATATTTGCCCCAATACTAAAGAGGTAAGTCAGGGAACTTAATCCAAAGAGTAACAACCTGCATCTCATTCTTATCAATCATCATCCTCCTATGCCAAAGCTTCAAGACAAGGGGTTTGTTGAAGAAAGTCCAATGCTGCCCAAGGATGACATTTGCATCTTCCATACTTTTGAACTTAAACAAGAAGAACCCTGAAGCATGAAGAATTATTTGCGGTAAAGGGACCTCTTTCCAATGTGCATGAACATACCCACAAATCTAACTATAAGATGGAGCTTCACCAAAAACATAACCAACCAAGGTGTTTGCCCATAATTCAGCTTCAAAATCCACCTCCTTCTTATCTAGTTTAACCCTCAATGAATCATTTTCCATGAAAGGTGGAACATAAGAAAGCCTTTCTCCCTGGCTAGGGTTTCAATTCCCTCCCAAGATATCCCTCCGTGAAAGAGTAGGAGAAAGGGATATATCTTCTAGCCAATCCTAAAAAAATTCCTCTTATTCATGGTAGCGGTCGGCTGGCTAGGGTTTTCTATATGCACACCCCTTCCTCTTCTCTGATTTTTTTTTTGTTCGAACACCCTTTAAACCCTAAAGGTGGAGTCGCCACTGGCTTGGGGGTTGAAGAGCTAGTGTTAGGGTTAGGTTTTCTCAACTTAGGGTCCCCCACTCCAGTAGAGGCAATATCAACATCGAACAGTCCATTCCCCAAGTTCTCTGTCAACAGATTTGCGTGAAGATTAAGTTCCATCGAGCCCTGCGAAGACTACTATTGAGTCATTATCTCAGTCGCAAAGGAAAAAAACTTCGAAACCTACTTACATGATGTCGAAGAAGGGGACTTTTTCTTCCTAGCCACGACGTGCCTCACTCGGGAACCCTAGGAGAGAGGGAAGAGGAGACAGACCAAAATTTTCCACTAATAGAAGGATTATTCACTGATATTATTATACTACATGAGTTCAAATTATTTCAATGCATATAATGCCTTTCTTAATTTTATGGAAAGCATTTCTCTTAGCTTTAGGTTTTGAAATTAAGACAATTTATGTCTTTCAAGAACTTGCATATAGATGGTTGTATCAAGTGATTTGTATAGATATGCAGTTAAAACATCCATAAGGTGCATATCTAGTCTTTGAAAGATAACCAAATTAATTTAAAATATTAACATTGTTGCATCAACAACTTGGGAATATGTCTCCTCATAATCTTTTACAAGCGTTTGAGGAAAAAATTAGGCTACAAGTCTTGCCTTATATCTTATAATTTCATCTTTCTTATTTTATTTATGCACAAACACCCATTTGCAGCCTATATACTTTGGGGTTTTTAGTGTAATTGTAGCACCCTAAAATTTTGTAATCCTTATTTTCAAACATTTAACCTTTGTTCAAAATCTAGCCCTTAAATATTAGCTTAACTATTTTTATTAACCCTTGATCCACAAACCCCAATAAATTCTTAAATAAATGTATCCTAATTATTTTATCCTTTTCTTTTTATTTAATCCCACATTAAATAGATAAAATTTATCCTAGTTTATTTTTTTCCTAGTCATACACCTTAAACCCAAAAAATTATTTTTATCATGATCCTAAATCTAAACCTAATTTTAATCATAATCTTAAATTTATTTTCTTTTTCCTTTTTATTTCTTTCTTTCCCCCTTTCCTTTTTTCTTTTTTCTTCTCCTTGTCTTTTCTCTTTCTTGCCCATCACACCATGTTAGTCTCTCATTTCCAATTTGAGGCCAAACAAGCCTCCTTCGTGTATGCACTCTTTCCCGCCTTTTATTCCCTTTTTGGCTCCTATGCCCTTGCACCCTAAGAACCTACACTATCCCTACCTACCATGCCCTAACCTCTAGACTAGCATATGTTGAACCACCTCTATCAACCATATGCGTGTATATACCCGTTGCTCCTCCATTTTTATTGATTTGAACCAGCCCTCACCTCCCTATTCCTTATTCTTCCTTCTTCTTCTTCATACTCCCTCTCCATTTCTCATCCAGATTTTCCTAGTGTCACCACCACCCTCGCCCCCATCCATGTTGCTCAGCACAACACTAACCAGAACACAACTGTACACCTTCGCCCTTCCTCATCATCATATTCCTCAAACTAGCAATCAAATCCTATATCCTCCCCTCATTGACAACAACCCATCGCTAACCATCACCATTACCCCTTCCTTAAAGTGTTTCCCTCCACCGCTGCCCCTTTCCCAGTTGCATTGCAACCTCAGGCTACCATCTTATGCAACATGAGTTGCCCTCTCTATCACCAACCTTCCCTTGCCTTGTCAACTACCTCCAACATCACCAACCAATCTCTCTCTCCTTGCACTGACTAAAGCCCAGTCACCACTCCAGCCACTATCATACACCTCACCCCTCGACCATCACCAATAGAAGCAAGACAACCTCCTAATTAAACCCTTTCTAAAACCCTTCCCTCATGCTTCAGATCATTCTACTTGTGCAATGTGAGTTTAGCAATTTTTCCCCTTTTTCAAATTAAAGGTATTTTGGTACTTTTTATTTAATAAATATTTTAATAAAAATTATTATTTTATAGGTTAATGTAATATTATTTTTAGGTATAAGAAGTTGATTAGTGGAGGATAATAATGTTTAGTATGTCACCTATAATTTATGTTTTCTATGGAAATTAGGTAATTCCTATACTCTACTAAAATATTAGATATTACATGATAACACATTAGGGTGTTGATATATAAATTGTGTTAAGAATTATTTGTTACATTGTAATTATTTGCTTGGTAATGTTAGCATGAAAATGGGTAAAATGGAGCATTTTAATTTGTGTAAAATATTATGTGAACAAAAGTATGTTAAAATGGATTTAATACCAGAAATAAAATTACGTGTGTTATTCATGCCTAATACTATAGGGTAAACATACTTAGACATATTTTTACCATAAGTATTATAATTGTGTGTCCTAAGGGAAATTTGATCTTTTTAAGCATATCGTGATATTTATCCTGATAAGCATGACTGATATACATTATTCATTATTGAGCATGATAATATGTGATTTGATATTTTAGAAACTCATGTTAGGGTTTTTATGTGTAAAATCCTAGATGAGGATAAAACGGTCATTTGGTGTGCTTAATAATTTACTTATATGTTTAATAATTTAATTATTGTATTTTGACCTTTTGATAACATGTTAATAAATAAAATGAATTTAGTTTTGGAAATGGATGATAATGTGGAAATTATAGCTCTAGGGGCATTTTGGTTATTTTTGACCTAATGTGCCCAAATATAAATAATTGAATATAGGATGGCCTTGTTAGTTTATCATGTCAACCTTATCATTGACTTTAAGTATGGATATCTTGGATGTTTGAAAATGAGTAAACATGGTTAAGTATGGGAATTAGATCTATGTGATTATTATGTGGATTGGTGGTTACCTTAATAAAATATTAATATATAAAGTAAAAGATCTTGAGGTTGGGAATAGTAAATCTTTAGGGTAGATACCCTAAAAATGTGGTTTAGTCCACAATTAATTATCAATTTTTGTTAGTGTGCCTTAGTGCCCTAACTAGGCCCTAGATATTTACTCTATTTAATTCTACGGACTTATACAGGATATGCAAACTTATAGATTAGGTATCATTATCGGTAGAGTACTGTGTCTCTTTTGTGTGTTTGTACGACTATAGTAGCTTATTATCCTTGGGCTGATAGTCAGTAAGATATTATGTTTCCGTGGTGCATCAATATGATCAGAGTACCTTAGTATCTCTAGGTTGATATGATCTCCTTTCGAGTAAAATGAAATGGAAATGTTTATTATTGAATCAAAATGATTATTAGCTTGGTTTTGTAGCAGCTTTCATGCCTAACCATGGTTTTATAGTAGCCTTTATGGCTACCTGTGGTTCAGTAGTAGCCTTTGTGCCTACTTGTGGTCAGTAATTGCTTTTGAGCCCTATATATGATGTTGTGGATTTTATTATTATTGTGCCTTCAATCCCTACTTTTGATATATGGATAATATTACCTTTGACATCAAGATATGAGATATGTTGTGAAGGTTACAATTATTGTGTTGAGTGTGGTTTTAATCATTACTTTAGAGAGCATCTATTGGATGCTTTTTAGTAAGTTTCAGCATGTTCTAAATGAATGGATATGAGTAGTATGTGGCTTGGCGATATTTGTATAGCTAATATAATTATTGTAAATTGATCATAGCATGTATGTTTCAATATGATATACCATGTCTTGTTGTGATGCCTTTTTCCATTTAAGATTTTTATATTATTCTTATATAATGGGTTACTCGGTACTGTTATACCGATAGGTTCCATTTTATAGGGCCTTACTTATTCAATGGGTAATGATATTTATAGGTTAGCTTGTGAAAATAATTGAAACTAACATTTTAGGTTGAGAGTTAGGGTTATCCAAAATTCCACTAGATAACTTTTGATCTGGATGCTCTTGTACTATTGTACCCTTATATATTTTCCTTTCACCGAATTTTATAATAACTCATCATTGTTTTATTCATAATGGAATTAAGGTGATTTGATTTCTCTATCTTGGTTCTTATAATTATGTTATTGGTTTACTTAGATTAATATTATAGCCTTAACACTTGGTATGAGAAAGGTAGAGGAAACTAAAGTCATACCAAGTGTAGTAGTAACTGTAACGCCCCATATTTTATGACTAAAAAAATTCTTTTATAGTGGAAGCATAATACCAAAATAGATGGGTTTTGCTGCCATAATTGTAAGTGACATAAGTTTGGCATATCAAAACATCTTCATGTCAATTACAGGGCAAAATAATTAGAATGTAAAATATAATAATTAGAAAATGAGAGAAACTTCATAAAAATGAATACATTAGAGATTAATTTCAAATACAATATCCAAAAATATAAACAAAGTGATACTACAGAATTAAGAGTTCAAAAAGATATTCAAGTAAAACTAACATCCGGGTAACATGACTTTATTCCAAAAAAATTGATACAACAATTCACTCCACCCCACATAAGATATTACATTTAGTAAAGTCATCCAATGGGTCCTCATCAACATGCACACAAACATCAAGGTTGTCTGCTCCTGGGAATGAACAATATCTATGAAAATGATGGTTAATATGTTAGGTGTTGAGTAAGGTGACATTATAGTCAAGTAAGGAATACAGAGAATTACATGAGTTCATAGTGAAGAATAAGTATACATATGTGATTTATAAAAAAAATTCAACATAATTACTAATTCTAAATCTCATTATTAGATATAATATATTCTATTCTGTTATGTATGGTGAGTTTAGGGCCCCAGTATTCTTAATTTAGTGAAACAAACTAAAACACCTGTAATACTCCGTTTTTATAAAATATTAATTATAAATTAATAATCGTATGATTAATTATAATTATTGTTTTAGGAGGCTTAATATTAAAAGTGTTATTATTATTCGTATTATTTCGATGGTTTAAGTATACATTTAATCAGGTTAAAATTTTGATAGAATTTGATTATTTAATTTAATCCTAGTTTGTACCCGTAAATCTTATCCTAAATTATTTTACTAATAATATTTTGATCCGTAACCTAAGATTAATTTTCTAAATTTTATTTTTTAGTATTTTACCCTTTTCGACCCTTTTTAAACTTATCCTAATCTAGATAATTTTTTCCTGATTATTTTTCTATCTAGTACCCTAACCTATTCAAATTAAACCTAAAAGTAAATAAATAAATTCCTACCTTATTCTATTAATTTACCCCTACTCTACCCTCTACCATAGCCCAAATATCTATCCTAAATACCTTTTCTATCCCCTCTGCACGTTCATACATACATACACATGCCACACACTCACACGGTACTCCCATCCCAACCAAGCTGCCATTCCCCTTTATTCCTTTTGGCTAACCATCCCCAAGTAGCTCACCAACCTCATGCAGAACCTAGCGCCAAACAAGCCCCTGCATTATACATATACACAGGCACACAACACCAAGCACCGCACCTCCCTTTCCCTGCAGTACCCAACCCATTGCAGCCCCTATCCCCTTCCTTTCTCTACCACTTTAAGCCCTCCAATGATGTCCAAAACCCAACCCCTTCTCCCGTGCACCTTTCTCCTCATCCCTTCGCAGCCACCACCAACCGAGCCCTACACCCCTGCACCTCTGCTAGCCTACTCCTTCATCCCCTCTACTTGTCCCTTGCCCTGCCATTTTCGACCTTGCATCCAGCAGCCCCCAACTCCCATAGCTCCCCATCTCCCCCTTAAATTTTTCCTTCAACCACAACCAACCAAACAACACCCTACTTTAGCCCTCTGTACCGCCACCTTCCTCCTCTACTCTCCCCTTTCTCTGCCTCATTTGGTTCTGTCATCCAGCCCCTCCCCATCACAGCCACACCACACGCATGCTCCAGCGCCCCATTTTTAGCCTATTCTCAACCAGTTACCCTCAAGCACCTCCTTAGCCTCATCACCCTTGCATGCGCCCCTACCTTCAACCCTTTTTAGCCTCCTCTACAGACACCACATCACCACCCTTGTAGCCATGGACGAAGGTAGTATGGAGCACATGGGGTCAAGTGACCCCATGTAAATTTAATAATTTATATTTGATAATATATAGATATAAAATTTAATAATTTATGCTTTATAATATATATAGATATATCATAAATATTTAATTTTATGTATTTGTTGGAGTTTTTTCATTTGGCCATTTTGATCCATGTTCGACTTCTATCCATTTAAAATTTTCCTTTTCTAATCTATAGATTTACAAGCTTATTCTATTTTCAATTAATTATTATATTATATAATTTCTTTTCATCTTTATTTTTTATTTAATGTGTTACTGGATTACTAGTATGTGGCTTTGACGGATATATGTTAAAAAATTCTTCTTTACATTTTTTTAGTATACCATATAAAATTTTATTTCTTTTGTTATTTTACTACCATATATTAAGGGTATATCGTACACTTTAATATATTTTTTTCTTATGATTTATATACATATATTAATTAGTGTAATGAGATTATAATTTAATTTTTCTTTATTAATAATGTAATTGTTATCACTATTTTAAAAATATATAAATAAATTTTATTAGAGATAGCTGTACATATTATTGTTATTATTATTATTATTATTATTATTATTATTATTATTATACATAATACTAAATATATAGTTTAATTAATTTTATTTTTTAGGGATATGCATAAATATTTAAATATTTTTTAAATTAGTATTAGTTTAAAATATATGATAAATATTTATATTATTTGATATTATTAATTATAATTATTGTTTATACCAATAGTTTATACATACATATATAGATGTAGTAGGACCCCATTAAATTATAATCCTCGCTTTATCCCTGCTTGTAGCTCCAACCCTCCACCGTAGCACCCCCAACAACCAACTATCCCACACCATCGCAACTAGTTACCCCCACCCACAGCCACCAACCATCAACACCAACTTCGTAGCCACCAACTGCCACCCTGCACCCTGCACCCATCCCCCTACCTCACCCTTGCAATCCTCCACCGGCCAGTAGCAACCCCCATGCTTGTAGTCCTTACACTGCATGAAGTGAATTATGTATGTTATAATGCTTTGGCATATATATTAAATGTAAGGATATTTTGATAATTTTTAAAAAATAAATATTTCATTACTATTATTATTAATTTACCTAATAGATATTAATTTGGTAATTACACGTTTATTTTTAGGTACGAAAGGTTGATTAGCAGAATTCATTAACTTTAGTAGGATACCGCTATTTTTGTATTTTTTTTGGAATTCAGGTAACCGTTATACCTTACTAAAATAATAAATATTGCGTGATAGTACATTAAGATTTTTAGTGTATGAAATATGTTAAGCATGATTTATTTCGATATACTTATGTGTTAATTATTATTATTATTAAAAATGATGAAACGACCATATCATCTGATGTAAAATATTCTAGTTATGAAAGTATGATTAAAATGATTTTAATGATGAAAAAATAATTTGTATGATAATTATGTATAAAATAATAGGTTGAATATGCTTAGATATAATTATAGAATAATTATTATGGATGTGTGCCCTATGGGAAATTTAGTTATTTTTGTGTATTATTATATTTATCCTGAAAATCATGTCTAATATGTATTAGCTGTTGTTGAGTATGTGAGTATGTGTTTTGGATGGATTAAAAGTGCATAATAGGATTTTATGTGTAGAAATATGTATAAGGGCAAAATAGTCATTTGACATATCTGATAATTTAACTCGCATAATGAATAATTTATTTATGGTGTTTTAGCCTTTTCATGGCAAATTAATAAATAAAATAGAATTAGTATTTAAATAGATGATAATTTGGAAATTTTGGTCTTAAGTATTTTTGGTCATTTTTTGCCTAAAGTGTCCATATGTGAATAATTGAGCTTAGGATGACCTTATTATATTTTAATGTTGGCTTCGATATTGACCTTGATTATGGTTTTCTTAGATGATTTGAAATAAGCAAAAACGGTTAAGTATGAAAATTGGATTTATCTATATTGTATGTGATTTCATGATCACCTTAATAAAATACTAATACTTAAAGTGAAAGACCTCGAGATCGGGAATGATGGCTCATCAAGGGTTTCTTCCCTAAGGATGTGTTTTAGCCCAATGTTGATATTATGGATTATTGCTGGTGTGCCTTAGTGCCCTAGTCAGGCTCTACATCTTACTCTATGACGTTCTCCGGACTAATAGGGGTATGCATACTTATGGATTAGGTGTCCTTGTGTAACACCACCAAATTTACTATTAAAAAATTTCGTTTTAAGTGAAACTATATAATCAAATATTTGGGTGTTACCGCCATTATTGACATAAGTCTGGCTTACCGTACCATCCTTACGTCAATCACAAGGTAACAACGATTAGAAAATTTAAAACATGATTATAAAGAGATGAGACAACTTTTTATACATCAAATATGTGTTTGGAGATTAACTTTAATTACAATATCAAAATATAACAAAAAAGGGATCCCATGGAACTAAGAGTCCAAAAAGGTATCGGGTAAAACTATTATTCGGATAACATGACTCTACACCCAAACCCTATTGTGAATGAATCACTCTTCCATATATATAGCATCAAAACTTGTGAAATCATCAATATAGTCCTCATTAACCTACACATAAAAATTTGGGTCGTCTACTCGTTGGATTGAGCAGCACTCATAAAATGAATGATTAGTGCGCTACGTACTGAGCAACGTAAAAGTACAATCAAGTAGGATTACATACAATACAAGAATTTTTATAAGCAAATCATACATGCACAAATAGAAGAAACCCAGATAATTACTGATTCCAAGTCTTTCATTAGATAAGCCATATTTTAAATCTTTTATTTATGTTGAGTTCAGTGACCCCACTATTCTTAAACCAGTGGAACGTTCTAAAATACCTCTCGGAGACAAGACACTTGAGCTACTATTATTATCTGATGGAACAGAGCCAATACCTCTCAGAGTAAAAAATATTCTTGAGCCACTATTTATTAAACTGGTGGAGCTGTCTGAAGCACATCTTGGGGAAAACATACCCGAGCCACTATTATTATCTGATGGAACAGACTCAACACCTCAGTCCTGACTCACGCAATCCTTCACTTTAAATGATTAGTATATTTCCATTTGTACTTTAACTCTTAATTGTATTTTCATTCACATTGAGTATAAGGCCCCGCTATTTTTAATCTGGTGGAACGGACTAGAGCACCTCTTGGGGACAACACACCTAGGCCACTATTATTATCCAGTGGAACGAAGCCATAAAAACACCTTGGCCTGACTCAAGTGATCTTTCACTTTACATGATTAATATCTTATTCAGAGTTGATTGTATATTATCATGCCAAACGCAAGACATGCATTTAAACACATAAGTATGACCATGCAATTATCCTAAAAGACGATAATACCCTCAGGGTAATCAAGACAATCGCATTCTCCCAAAGCTGTATAAAACCCAAAGTATATACATTTCCACTTATTATCTGAAGTACATCTCCTTAGTTTCCCATAGATAATTTGTAATAAATATTATACCCAAACATGTACTTACATAATTTCATTACTCCCAAGAACATCATCTTATAGCATTTCCATAATTATATTATTCAATACAACATATTCAACACAAAAGTATACATTAACAATATAAGGAAAATAAATGGAGCACATAAGACCCTAGCTATGACATGTATCCTTACTGACAAGGACACTGGGCTCTATGCACGTAAATCCTATACCTCCTCCGATTCACCTCAAAATCACCTATGAAAACAAGATAGAATATGGTTTGGATCAAAGGTTAAAAATCAAGAGGGAGATTATGGTAGAGAGGGGTAAAAATGGAATTTACTGAAGTTGAATGGAAATTTGAATTGTATGGATGTGTAGAAATATGTGTGGTGGAGCTATGGTTAAGTTTTGGTTGTGTTTAAACAAGGTCTGGGGTAAAAATAGGGGTGCACGGCCAAGAAAAAAGTTGCACTAGCAAGTGGTGCAAAAGTTGCACGACTGTGCAAAACCAAAGCACAATAGGTCAAGAGAAAAGAAAATGCACGACTAGGTGGTGCAAAAGTTGCATGGCTGTGTAGAATCAAGCAGGGAGAAAAAAATTTGCATGGTCAGATGGTGCAAGGGTTACACGACTATGCATCAAGGTGTCTAAGTGTTTGCACGGTCGTGCAACAAGTTGTGCACTTTGAAACTCTGCAATGATCGAGGGGAAAGAGAAGGGAAAAGAGGTGGCGGTCGGCAACGATGGCTAGTGACGGCTAAGGGAAAGGTTGGGGCAACCTTAGTAGTCGGTTCATTAGCCAAAGGGAGGCTAGTGGTGGCTTAGGTGGTGCTCGGTGGTGGATTGGGTGGTGTGGATGCTAAAAACAGGGAAGAAGAAGGAGAAAGGTGAAGGAAGAAGAGGAGAAGGTCAAGGGGTTGATGGATGATAATATAATGGAGGGTTGGAGGGGTATTTATACTAGTAGGTGGCGTACTAAGAAGGAGAAAAAGTGTAGGGGTGACGACGGTGATGATGATGAATCTTCCGAGAAGAAGAAGGAAGAAGAAAGAAAAGGATAGGGGGATGGTGATGGATGAGATTGATGGGAGTCAGGCTGAGACATGAGGGGTGATGATGGAGAAGAAGATGTGCATGGGAGGAGAAGGCATCGAGAAGAAGAAATAAGAAATAAGAAGAAGAAGGATGGCAAGCTGGCAGGGTGATGGCTATGAAAAACAGGGCAGCAGCAGGGTGATGGCAGTGTGCATAGGGGAAGAGGAGAAGGAGGAGAAGAAGAAGAAGAAGAAGAAGAAGAAGAAGAAGAAGAAGAAGAAGAAGAAGAAGAAGAAGAAGAAGAAGAAGAAGAAGAAGAAGAAGAAGAAGAAGCAGAAGAAGAAGGAGGAGGAGGAGGAGGAGGAGGAGGAGGAGGAGGAGCAGAAGAAGAAGAAGAAGAAGAAGAAGAAGAAGAAGAAGAAGAAGAAGAAGAAGAAGAAGAAGAAGAAGAAGAAGAAGAAGAAGATAGGCATGAGGGATGGAAGGGCTGGTAGGTGATGGTGAGAGGAGCATGTGGGAGGTAAGTGGATGGCTGCATGCAGAAGAAGAAAAAATTCTCATGCCATAAAATTGGGACAGAGAAGAAGAGAAAAGAAAAGAAAAAAAGGAAGAAAAGGAAAGAAAGGAAGAAATGAATAGAAGGAAAAGGAAAAAGAGGGAAGGTTAGGGAATTAGGATTAGATTAGGAATTTTGGGATTAATCAAATGATTTAGATTAGTGAAAATTTTAGCGGTTTCGATTTTTGGTTTATGAATTTCGGTTTAACCAAATCAAGGTTTCGATTTTTGGTTTTTAATTTTAGTTAAAGTTTCAGGATTAAGAAATTTGGTTAGGCTAACAATAAGATGTCTTGATATTAGAGCCAAATTTGGGCTAAATATATGAGATTAGGTTAAGCAAATTTTTTTGGTATTACACCTTGTCGGTAGCATATTGTGTTACCTTTATATACCAGTGTGACCAGGGTAAATTTGCTTCCTCGGATTGATAGTCGATAGGATACTGTGTTGCCTTGGTGCACCTGTATGACTAGAGTTCAGGTTGATTGATCTCCCCTCAAGAAAGTAAATAAAAATGGAAATAATATGATTTGATTAAAATAATGAGTATCAGATTATTAGATTTTTTGGTAGTAGCCTTTATGCTACCTATGGTTTTGGTATTCATGCCTGCCTGTAACATGTGGCTTTGGTAGTAGCCTTCGTGCCTACCTATAGTCTCGGTACCAGCCTTTGTGCCTACCTGTGATTTCGATAGTAGCCTTTGTGCCTACTTGCGGTTTCCTATGGTTTCGGTAGTAGCCTTCATGCCTACCTGTGTTGGTAATATATCTGTGAGCATACTTGTGATATCATGGATTTTTATTATGCTATACTTATAAGTATAACTGGGATGATATGGATCTTAATATATTATACCTGTGAACATACTTGTGATGTATGTAATTGGTTGGGATTTATGCTGAGTCGTAAATTATGTTGTAAAGGTTAAACTTGTGGTGTAGAGTTGAGTTTTAATTACTGCTTCAGAGAGTATCTCTAGGATGTTCATTAATAATTTTAGTTGTTTCAGATGAATAAATATGAGTAGTACGCGACCTTGATGGAATTTAATTATCTAAATGATTATTGTATTTCGATCATCGTATGTATATATATATATATATATATGTCTTATATCATATTAGTTATATGCCTTACATGCATTCCATGCTATTTTATCATATTAGTTCTGTATAAAAGGTTGCTCATTATCGTAGTACTGAAGGGTTCATTCTCTTGGGCTCCTGCCTATTCAATAGGCATTGGACTTTGCAGGTCAATCTCCGAGTTCAGTCAAATATTGGTAGTTCGGATTTGAGACCGTAGGACTATTCGGTGTCTCTATTACTATCTTATTTTCGGTTGTATTTGGACCATTATGTCCTCCTGTAATTTCTCTCTTGAGTTTGTAAACTACTGATGTTGTTTTTAATTAGCACGATATTTATCTAATGTTCTCTCTATTCTAATTTCTTTAATCATGTTATTATTTTAAGTAATATAATGATTTCAGCCTTAGCACTTAGTATGAGAATGGTTGAGGAAACCAAACTTGTACCAAGTGTGGCGGTAACACCCTTTATTTTTATTATTTTAGCTTCCACGCTTAACTCTACAAATGAAAATTTTTAGTAGTAAATTTTAGGGTGTTGCATCACCTCTCAAGGATAACATATATGAGCCACTATTACCTTCCGATGAAATAAACCTAATATATACCTAGTAACATGATCCTTACCACTATTCTTAAATTGATGGAATAGTCTGAAATACCTCTTAGGAAGTGATATATGAGATTTATATGTTATTTTGCTAAGTAAAAATGTCATTTATTCCTCATTATTTTTATAACATGTAATCTTTTCTCGAGTTTTTCTCTTTTGGATAGATTTTGTAGGAAAAGATAAAAATGAAGAAATTCAAAGAAGAAATCGATGAAAAGAGAAAAGACCACAAATAACACATCAAGAGATATGGAATCAATGGAAGAAAAGACTAGAAATGAAGAATATATATCAAAGGGAAGATTGTGTTGAAATTTCATGAAGAAATAATGAAGAAACAAGAAACACGGCCCCCCCGTGTTTCCTAAACACGGCCCGTGTTTTTCTATCAGCACACAAAATTTCAGCATTTAAAATTCAGTATTTGTCCGAGAGTTCAAGGAAAAACACGGGGGTCCCGTGTTTTCTAATACGGACCGTGTTTTTCTCAAATTTTGTAATCGCTCGCGCAATGTTTCCCCGATATATTTCGAAAGTTTGAACATTCGAAAGGGTGGTTCGGGGGAGTTCGAGAATGAGATTTTCTCTTTCTTTCTATACTCTCTAGATACCATATGTAATTTGTAATTCCAATTCTCTTTCTCTCCATTGTATTCAATTGAAAAATCAACACTCTGCAATTCAATTCAATAAGTTCTTCTCCATTCCTCTTTTAATTGCAAGTTTTGATTTTTGATTGAATGCAATTCAATTCTCTTTGTTGCATTATTATTTTTCTTGTTTTTTTTGTGTTTCATTGTTAATTTATTTATAAGCATTGATGTTAATTATAGATTATTGCATTTAATTGTGTGTTATTGCAATTATGTAGATAGTATAAGGTAGGAGGATTTGATGACGGAATTAGGGTTTTGGATTTTGAATTCATGATTCTAGATGGAATTTAATTGAATTGATGGACGGAATTGAATGATCTCGCATCATAGATTAAGAATTTAAACTAATTAGACTGATCACCTATCTAGTTTAGATCTTAATCTACGCTAGGATAACGAAATTAATACGTAATTGTTAATTAACGTTTCCAGAGTAGCAAAAGATTAATTATTAATCTTGTCCATTAATTCTTACGATTGCATGATCCGAGCTTATGTGATTATGGTTGTAGTTGACTGCTTTCTATTCGTAATGCTGCCATTAATTGAATCTAGCGTTCTTAACTTAGGTTATTAATTGGTTAGGTGATAAATTGAGAGCTTATTTAATTTATTAGAATTGAGAGAAAGCAAAGAAATGAATTATTATGAGTTTCTACAGGTCAACGTTAAATAATTTAGAATATTTCGTTTCTCCATGATTATTTGATATCCTAATTCCATAATCAATACTTCCTATCCTTATTCATTAATTATTAAGTATAGTGTTTTATTATTTATCTATAGTTTAGATATTGATGATAGAATTATATGTTATTACATAACCAGGGTTTTAACATCGATTACAGAATTATTGATTATATACCATTCCTTGTGGGTTCGACTCCTTCTTGCCATATACTACGTATTTGGGAATTAGGATTTATTTATTAAATTTGTTGTGCATACGACAGTCCATCAGGAAGCAATACACCTAAGCCACTATTATCATCTAGCCGAACAGACACAACCCCTCGATTATAACTCATATAATCTTTTAATTTAAAAAATTAATGTCTTATCCATTAGTTACTTGCATAAAATTATATTCTTATTCATATTGAGTTTAAGGCACAAATATTCTTACTCTAGTGAAATAAGTTGATGCACCTCTTAAGGAAAAATATACTTGATACTATTATCATTTGGTGGAATGGACCCATAAAACACCTTGACATGACTCATGTGATCTTTGACTTTTAATGTCTAATGTATTATTCATGATTTATTTGATATGTACATCTCATAATTAAAGTAATTTAAGCACAACCACATTCATATCAAGGTTGTTATCAAGTATTTAGGTCCATAAACTTCTTTAAAAAACCCTCATTTTACATTTTAGGCATAACTTATTCCCTATTTCTCTTTTATCCACCAAATTTAGCACCTATTCCTCAAATATTATTATTATTATCAACATTTCCAAAAATTAAGGTCTAACTCTAATGTCTTACATATGTTATAACAACTCTATCTCAATCGTAATCTTCACGATACTTACAAAACCTTAATATAACACCCCTAAAATTCATTACTAAAAATTTTCGTTTTATTTAAAAGAATTAGCGGTAGTAAAATAACAAAACTATGAATTCTAGAGATATTATCACCTCACTTAACACCAGACCGGTTCACTCCTATTGTTCCAGTACCCATTGCTAAGGTTAAAGAGGATTATTATCAATCACGAGTCAATGCTTAAAACACGAATTCATAAAAGAACTAGAAAGTTCATAATATGAAAATTAGATTACGCGTAAAAATGTTTGCAATCCAAAGAAGTACATAATTAAAGTTCCTAAAGGAACAAAAAGTACAATACAACAACATAGGACTAAGATAAAGCAATACAGTGTATATGAAATGAAAAAGAGATTTTGGCTAAGACACTCTTGGTCCCCAGGCCAAGTCCAAGCTCAACTCTCACCCCTAACTGATGCCTCATAAGTATCGTAGGTATCGAAGATAACATCTCCTACCTACACAAACTCAGGTGGGTCATCTGCTCATGAGAATGAGCAACACCCATGAAACGGGTGGTCAATACGCTACGTACTAAGTAAGGTAACCATATAGGTAAGAATAGTAAGAAGTACACAAGTAAGGCCATGCAAGAAGATAAACACGTTAGGCGTATAAGGTAACAATTCAGATTTACAAGATCAGGTTGGACTTATACTAATTATTTATCTTACACATCTTTTATATTAATTCCATGAGAGTATGGGAACCTCACTATTATAGTGGTGGATCGAAAACACTCCACAGGACAGAATGCACCTGACCAGTATAATAGCTGGTGGACCGGAATCACTCAGTAGGGAAACATGCACCTTAACACTACTATTGCCGGTGGACCGGAATATATATATATATATATATATATATATATATATATATATATATATATATATATATATAACCTCACTGGCCCCGAATCACATGGTGTTCCAATGTAAATAATTAGTATCTTTCCATGCCTTATACTTCTGTTTCACACATTTCTCATATTAATTCTGCGTGAGTACGAGAACCCCACTATTATAGCCGATGGAACGGAAACACTCCATAGAGCAGAACACATCCGACCACTATTATTGTCAGGGGACTAGAAAATATATATCCTTACTGGCTTTGACTCACAAGGTGTTCCACTGTAAGTAATTAGTATCTTCCCATAACTTATTACCATAAAAAGTTTGGTTTATTGAGCTCAGAATCCCCCACTATTATAGCCGGTGGATCGGAATCACTCAACAAGGCAGAATGCTCCTGACCACTATTATGGCCGGTGGACTGAAAAATGCATAACCTCACTGGGCCTTGGCTCGATAATCTTTCACTTTAAGTGCTTAGTGTTTTATTGTATCTTATTCCATACACAACCCCGACTAAACATGTATGACCTATTCGAATTCCCAAAAATCATGTCCCATATCTTGAGACTTCTACTTCCTCTAGTATATCCAAACATTATTTCCCACTCCTTCCTCATTACCATGAATACTCAACTCTGAGGCCCACTTTCCATATCTTTGAATCAACTTAATATCACTTTCTAGGGTTTTCTTCCGGGGAAGCCCTAATTTGGCCTATATGTTCCAACCTACCTCTATCCCATAAAACTTATACTCCTCTAATTTATCACCTCACTCGATTCATCCCCAAGCACCACATTTTACTTCCCATATAATACATGTGTAGGGATGTAAACGGGGTGAGTTCGGATCGGGTACCCTATATCCATACTTGAACCCGATTAAAAAATCCATATCCATATCCGTACCCGTACCCGAATGGATATTCACTAATATACCCATATCCGTACCCGACGGATATCCATTACCCAATGGATAACCTATTTACCTAACAAATTATAAATAACCAACAAATAATCCGTTATCCAACGGATAAACACATTACCCGTCACCCGTTTAAATTCTTAATTGTAAACTATTTTTATATAAAAAGTTAAGGGTAAGATAGTAAATATATAACGGGTAAACGGATACGGATATGGATACGGATATGGGTCCATACCCCTTACCCTTATCCGTACCTGAATCCATCAGGTATTTTTAACCCCTACCCATATCCGTATCCATATCCGTTTATCATTACCCATATTCATATCCATCGGGTAAAATCCATCGGATTTCGAGTATTATCCACCCCATTTACATCTCTATACATATGGCCACAAAACCCTAGCTGGCCATCCCAAAACTCTAGCAGCTCTCTTCCCCCCTATGATGTTATTCGTTCATCACTCTTACTTACCATCACCTATTCCACATAACACATATCCAACACAACCTATGATCTTGAGACATCCTTCCATCTTTTTTCCACTCACCATGAACTCAAAACTCTTCTTTAATACCCAAAACCATCACTTCCCTCGATCCACACTTGAAATTACAACCTCACTATCCAACTCCCATGCAAGATCACCAAAAACCCTAGTTAGCTCCCCGAAAACCCTAGGACTTGTCCTTTATTTTATGCCACTCACTCAACACCCAAATACATTTTCCCCACTTGACTCACTTTTCCTCCATGTAACACCCTTCCATCTTTTATCCTCATTCTATCCATTTCCATTAATTTTTCCTCCCTTACACATTTCTCTCACTTAGGGTTTCCTTCCCAAAACACTAGTCAAATCTCCTATGCATCCTTACATCAACCTATGTACTATTTTTCATATATGGACTCCAATCACCCTAATAATTCTTCCCTTACCTCACTCGATCCTCAAATCAACTTTTCCCATATAAAATTCATCCCAATGCAAACGCTAACCATCTCATGCAAACCCTAGACTTCCCATGCGTGTTTTGATCCATTCCCTTAATTACATTCCCATTATTCATATTTTTATCCACCCATAGGTCATAAGATAATTAGGCAATCATTACCATTTTCTAGTCAAATCACTTTCCTTATTCTTTTCCATTTCTCTCACAACCACATCATATTACTTAGGACCTCCTATCATGCATGTCATAAGGGGTAGTATTACATAAGCACAATTCAAGTACAAGTAATAACATCACATTACACATATTATAAGCACATGCAACTTACCTTAGCTCCATGCTTAGCATGCTATGCTACAAGAACATGATAATATAAAATATAAAGCACATACATCAAATCAACACACATTGCATATTCTTACACATAAAAAGCCTTAACCATATCCTTACCTAATACGACAGCAGGCTTAGAGCACGCTCCTACGCCTCCTTATGGTTTTGACTTGATTCGCTTATAAGAAGGAAATACTATGGGTTAACTTCCCTCTTACCAAAATTACCATTATTCCTACCTTACCCTTATCAAGGCCTACTATTAGGGTTAATAATAATAATAGTTTTTTTATGAATAAAAGTAGGGTTATTATTCTCAAAGTAGCTAACCATGTTATTACTAGTCAAAATAGGTCTTAGGAGGTACATTAGTTCATGTTAAAGTATTAATAGCCATATTTATATTATTAAAGATAATAGCTTTAATAGTAATAATAATAGTAGTTGTAGTAGTAGTAGTAGTAGTAATAGTTGTAGTGAATGAGGGGTGATTGAGGTGGTGGTGGGTGCCTCAAGTGGAGAGGGTTAGAATGGAGGTGGTGGTGTAGCCAAAAGTGGCAGCGCATGGCGGCGGGTGTGGTGGTTGAAGGTGGTGGAGGGAGGAGAAAGAGAGGGAGGCAGGGAAAAAGGGAGGTATAGAGAGGTAGAGGAAGCTCCCTTGGTTGTTCTGGAGGGTAGTGAGGGTGGTTGTTATGGTGGAATCGGCGACAGACGGTTATGTGGAGGGCTGCGGTGGTCAAGGTGGGGCTGATCGGGGAGTGAACTTTGCATGGCCGGGGTGGCTTGTGCAGGGCAAATCAATGGTGGTGGAAGGTGTAGTTTGGTAAAGGGTAGTGGATTGGTGGGTGGTTCGGATGGAGGTGATGGGACAATCGTTTGACTGAGAGGTGGTGCAAAGAGAGACTTTATAGGCTGCAAATTAAAGGAGTCTGATTATGGCTGCTTATGGGGTATATATAGGCCAAATTGAAGGAAAAATGATAGAGGGAGAAGAGGATAAGAGGAGGCATGTGAGGTAGAACCACCGAACAGCGGTGGCAGGTGGGACAGGTCTTCCATGGTAGGAGGAGTTGGTGGACGGGGGAGAGAAAGGAAAGGGGATAGGTGTGCTGAGGAGGGAGGACGGTTTGGTTGGGTCAAAAATGGAAAGAAAACGATGGAGGAGAGAGGGAATGGAAGCCGGCGTGCGGTTGGTGGCTGTCGGCGGGAATAAGGGCTATAGGTCGGGGTTGCAGGTCGCACAAGGGGGAGGAAAGAGAAGGCTAGACTAGGCAGTCCAGGGAGGAAAGAAAAGAAAAAGAAGAGGGGTCGATAGGGTTGGGCGATGGGCGAAGGAAGAGGAGGGATGTGCGAGCCGGGGCCGCACCGAAGGAGAAGGGGAGGAAGGGAAACTTCAGCTGTGAGGGCTGGCCCAAATCAGGGAAGAAGGGAAAAAGAAAAGAAAGAAGAAAGGAGAGAAAAGAAAGAAAAAGGAAATGAAAAGTAAAAAGGGTAAAAAAGAAAAAAAGGGAAAAGGAAAAAAGGATTGGTTGGGGTATTTAGGATATTTGGTATTTAGGATATTTGGTATTTTTAAATATTTAAATTAATAATATTTTAAATAAAATAATAAATAAACTCCCTTTTTGGGTTAATTTAAGATATTTTGAATAATTTTTCCTAAATTTTATTTTAATTAGCAAAACGCCCAAATTTTTTCTAAATAAATTATTTATTATTTTCCTCTTGATTTTACCTTATTTCTTCCTCTTATTTTAATAAAGAAATTTATTTAATTAATTTCTCTAATAAATCTAGATTTGGCCATAATTTCTAAGATTAGGGTTTTGGGGTATTGCACTTAATTTCACAAGTACGTCATAAATTTTTCCATAAGACTTTTATAATTAAAAAATTAAATATACCTTCCTAAATACCATTATGAATAATGTATCCAGATATTGTGGTTTAACTATAATGTTTTTCAAATGCGATAATAACATCATCATTTACTATTTCCGATTTAAGTTATTTTTCTCGTGTTGTGGTACCTATGCCATTTATATTTACTCTAAAAATTTCACATAATACTCTCAGAATATTTTAACCCATATAACATAATAAAATACTAGAATTTTTATATTAGAACCATGTTGACCAAAACGGCTTTAAGGATAACCAAACGTCTTTATTTTACAAAAAAAGTATACATTCAATATCATTATTTCTAAAACCTCCATTTATCACCATTGATCATAAATACCCATTTCTCACTTATCATGCTTATTCAGACCACAATACAATATCATATATCATACCCAGTTCTCTTAGGGTTTTTAATGTAAAAATTATTATAATGATATCACATGCTTCTCAACATACTCGCTTTTCATCATATAATACCATATTACCAAATCATAATACTGATCAACATAAAATTATTAGCATAAACACAATGAAACAATAATACATGAATCATACTATACATTGGGCACAAAACCCTAACTACAACTATTATCCTTTTTAAAAAAAGGCACCAATCTCAATGTACATATTCTATCCTACCTCCTCTGGAACCTTGAAAAATCACCTAAGAAATAATAAAAAAAAATATTAGAAATTAATGCTATAATTAAGAAAAATTAAAAGGAATATATAGTGAAAGGATTAGAGAAAACTGAAACAAGGATCAAAGGATTCTTGGCCAAACTTTGCATAATAAAGGAGGAAGGAACAACAATAAATGCCAAAGCCAAAAGGGTGACAATGGCACAAGCTACCATTTCTAGTAGTAGAGGAATGTCAAGGGTGGCCAAAGGTGGGGGAGGTGAAACTATATAGAAGGTCAAATGGGGTTGGGTGGCTACGGTGGTTTTGGCTAAATGGAAGTAGGGGGTTTTAGTTGTTTTGGTCGAATAAGAGGAAGGTGAAATGGTAGGTTTTTCTGAGGGTATTGGGGGGTTGGTGGTTTTTATCAAAGGGGGTTAGGGGAATTTGGTGATTTTTGTTGGAGGTATGGGGTGAGATTCAATTAGGGCTACCAAAGGTGGTGGGTGGTAAAAAGATGAGGAGGATTCAAGAAACTTGCTAAAGCAAAGAGAAAGGTAACAATGAGGTTGGTTGGTGGTATAGCGTGAGCTACGAGCATTGTATAACTAGCATGTGGCTTTGGCAAAGGCAAGGTAAGAAGAAAGGAACAAGGCTTTAGTTGTGGTGTTGTGATAGGGAAAAAAATTGAGGAAGGAAGGAAGGTGGTTCGGGGCATTTGTTATACTAAACATATGGACATGCACTAGTCATCAATTTGACTTAATAATTGATGGGGATTCAACATCGATATAAATTCCTAGCCTTTTTTGTGGATCTATTTGTGGTGGAACAATAGTAACATCCACAATACAAAAAAAATTCTTAGATGTTAAACGTTTGCTTCATTACTAGATCCTAAGTGTAATGGGGAATATTTATAATAAGAAGTTGGTCGTAAATAATTAAGTAAAAATGGGTGTATGTAATGTTGCATGATCTCAAGCTAATGACTGTAATACGGAACCCAACAGCAATGGTTGAGCAATCAACTGTAATTTCTTAATTAAAGATTCAACATGGCCATTTTGTGTTTGAACATGAACCGTTGGGTGCTCTACATAAATCCTAATTGACATACAATTGGTATGAAATACTTGAGATATGAATTCATTATAATTATCAATTCTTATCTTCTTTATTTCATAATTTGGGAACTAAGCTCTTAATCGAATGTACATTTCTACTAGACAATACACTTACATATGACCATCTAATCAACACCATAAAATATCAAAATAGTCAATAAGGAGGGATAATTAGTTCGCATATGTCTCCTTATATTCTTTCTAAAAACTTGTGATACTCAATTGATTTCTTATTCATCAAAGGGCTTATAATCAACTTGCCAATCAAATAGGAAACATAGGATAAATCACAAAACTTCAAAACCTTAATGTCTATTAATGAGTGTTCGATTGAGTTTTTAATAATTCTATGCATCATTCATGTGCCTAGGTGACCTAAACTGTCATGTCATAGAGTGAATGTTTTCTTATCTTCTCACTTATGGTTAGAGATCATATTTATTTTAATAAGACTCCTATTAGTATAATAAAATCATGAGGAATATGCTAAATTTTGTCAAGGGTACATTTCTTATTAGATTCATATATTGTAACACACAAATTCTCTTCCCCATTTTCTTAAGAGTACACAGTCTTCATATGGTAACAATTTTGATGCATGTCTTTAAACAAAAATTAATTTCTTTGAGATTTTCTCAAATATAATTCATCATCATTTTTTTTTAAAAATTCTCATTACAGAGTAACATACATGCTCTCCCGAAGCCTTCTATGAGCTTTAGAACACTAGATATAGTGTTTACATTAGCATCAATATATTATAGTCGATAAAAATATTTTATGTTCCTTAGGATGGTATATGAAGTGGGATAATCTACTAGAAAATTTTCATTACTATTGGATTAGTTTTTGGGTGTGCCCATATATTTAATATCAAAATACAATTAATTGTTAAGATATCTTAATACCCCAAATTTTCACAATCAATTTATTTTTTTTCAAAACAATGCAAAAGTGATAAAAGAAAAATTAGGGGATGTTACCTTGCATCAAATATAAATAAGTGTGGTCATCCACCTAATTCATGTTCGATTTATAGATAAAAAAATTTAAACAAAACCATGCACAAGAATCAGAGATAGAATGAGAAAGGAAAACACACACACACACAGATGTGATAGTAACATGATAAGTTTACAAAAGAAAAAATACGAATAGAGCTATGAGTTTAGGTAGCCAAAAGATAAAATATCCTAACATGATCATACAGAGGCCCACACCATGTTGCTCAAACTTTTAAAACAACATTTGTTCTATGAAATACAAGTTGAATCAACATAGTAACCACACATTGTAGTATCAATATAGTGAAGTACTAGTAAAAAAAAACCATCTTACAACATGGAGAGGGATTATGGTGCAAATAGTGGTCATATTATTCATGGTATAACAAACATGCTAAAAGGCATCGTTATAAAATACTAAAAATAACACATGATAATTTCATACATCTCAAACATAAATAAACCATGTTATTATCATTTTCCACTAATCCAATTGTTATGATATTTGAACTACACACTTAAACCTCCACCATGAGTGTGGGTCATGGTAGTAACTATAATACCCTCATTTTTTACTACTAAAAATTTTCATTTTAAAAACCTCCTAAAAGTGGAAATCCAATAAAAACTTACGAAAAACAAGGTATTACCGCTACACCTAACATAGGATAGGCGCTAACCACCCGTCCCATGCTAGATACAAGCCAACCAAACTCAATGTAGAGTGCACTTAAATGGGTTATATAAATATTTAATGGAAAGCTTCCAAGTACAAGACCTTAGCAGTCCACAGTTGTTAGGAAATTTTAAACTAAAGTACAGGGTTCAAATTATAGAATACCTAATACAATGAAACTTTAAACATTGGTCTATCAAGGACTACTTAAAGTCTCCGGATGTTCATGCTCTTATATCCCATATGCCATATGAGTAGGGCTATAAATGAGATGAACAAAGCCAAATACCTTTGGGCTCGAGCTCAGCTTGTTTAACTAAATGAATGAGCTGAGCCGAACCGAGCTTTTAATGAGTCAAGCCAAGCTTACAATCTAAAGCCACAAAATGAACCAAGCTTCGCTTTTTTTTAGCTTGGGCTTGGCTTGAGCTCCGCTAATTTAACAAAATGAATGAGCCGAACTGAGTTTTTAAGTAGCCAATATGAGCCAAGTATTAAACCGACTTAGCTCATTTATAGACCTACATATGAGGTTAACTAGGGGTTTAAGTAGAGAGTAAGGCTAAGGTCACTACAAACCTACCAATCGATAGGTTGGTTCAACTAGTCAACTATTCTAAGGACCAATCAATCGTTTCAACCTAATTAGCTGATTGTTTTTCCCTCAAACAACACAACACATGCTTTTTTCATGTAGAACATTCTTGAAATTCCTACTACACACAACTTAAACATGGTTTGACATCATATTATCACTTTTCAGCTTATAATAGTTACATGATTCACAATTAATCAAACCAACCTTTTTTCTCTAAAATCATGCATTTATTTCGAAATTCATAATTTAATCAACAAGCACTAAATCTAAAACTAAATTCTTATACCAACTTATATAATTAGGACTTTAAATATTTCATCACACACATGCTTTACCAAGTCACATTTCAGAAGTACAAATGACCTGCTTGATATAAGCAAAACTTTCCCTCAACTAAGAAAACTCACCTCAATAAATACTTAACTTCCAAAATATTAAAAATAGAAGTTAAAGATTCAAAATTCTAATAAATACTTTATTGAATCAGAGTTCAAATTAGGAGAAAAAATGACTTACCAACCTAAGATAAAACAGAGAGAATTTTTGATGAAAAAATGACTCAATTTTTTCCTAAATCTAACCCTTCATTGTTTAAAGGCTTAGAGGAGTGGAAATAAACTATACTAAGCTCGAATTTATGAGAAAGAACACATTATTAGAGGGAGTTATAAATATTTTAGTGCTTGAAAGAAAGTGAATAAAAGGGGTGATTAGGGCTATTTACATCCACCAAATCAATACAATCACGATTGTGGTTACACATAAATTGAAAAACCCTAGTTCTTACCATTTGAAATTGAGCTGAATAGAGGAATTTCATAAAAAATAGGATAACCACCATCCTAGAGCTAAAATAGTGATTTCTGGAGAGATTCAAGTCAAATTAGTCGGAAAATACCAAATATAAGAGATGAAATGAACAATTAGCATGCAATACACCATTTCTAGAAAATCCGAATTATAACATGCAATTATGTGTATTAGTTATAATAATTATTTTAGGATATTTTATAATAAATATATTTTTAATATATTTAATATTATTATGACTTATTAGTTATAAAATTTAATTAGGTTAAATTTACTAGAGGGTGCGTATTAAATTTTAAACCTAGGTTGAGTCTTAAGCGGTATCTGTTTCTTCGAATAAACCAAGCTCGGTAGCTTGATAAATTCTATTAGATATTTTACCCTAATTATTTACCTAGATATTTCACCCTAACCTGTACTAGAATTCCCCTTACCATCACCTGTCTCTTCCTTACCCCATTGCCTTACCCTTACAAACCATCACCCTACATCTCCAATGCCATACCACCCTTCTTCCCCATGTTTTCCTCTCATGGATTTGTTCCTCCTTTACCTGCACACAATCCCCTACTTATATCACTTCTCTACCTCCTATCTTGTGTCAAAACCCCCTAAGTAACCTACTAATTCCAACCTCGCCTAAGCGCATAGAACTCTCCCTCCATTCTTCCAGTTGTTGCTCTTTCCACCACCAATTTTTATTTTGCAACATCAACCCTCACCGACCTCCTTAACTAGCCACCAACACCATCACCAAACCTCCATACCCTCTAGTGGTCACCCATGCAGTATCCACCCATACACCCACAAATGAACACCCTCTGACCTCTTTTCCCTTATGCTAATTTTCCTTCCTTATATACCTTCTACCCCTCTCACTGGATGAACCATCCCACCACCAACCTTAGCTACTGTTACTCCCCTTTATCCTTTTTCCAATATTTTCATTCTTCTTCTATTCCATTCAGCCATAACTCTCCCATCTTTATCCATTTTGGCCGAAGCTCCCCTTTATCACCCAACCTACTCCCCCTTCTTCAACCCTTTATGTTGCACCTCTCCTTCTCCCTTTTTACTACACCTTTTTTTTTTCCATTCTTCCCTCCCTATCATCACCTATTACCACCATTCATGGTCCCTTGGCATCAACCAGTCTCATTGTTGCCACACCCATTCTTCTCGTTCGAAACTTCCCCCTTTGGTGCTAAGTTTTTCCTTTGGTTTTCTTCTTGCTTGTTTGGCTGGTTCATATCCCTAAGTTATATTAGAAATTTTGGATTTCTATTGTATAATATTATATGATAATATATGTACATGTTTGGATGTTAAATTCCAAGGTAAACTTAAGAGCTTTGGAGAAGAACTCTTTTTTGTAAACTTGGATTAGATAAATCCAATCACTCATAAGATGGTAGAAATTATGTGTGAGCATGCTAGGAACTTTTAGGCCTAGAATTATTCTAGGATTTTATGCTATTTGAATGTTTTAGCAAGCATGATAAAATGATAATATACATGAAGTGATGATATGCACGATTATTGACAATTGAGTTATATACATGGTAATATGTCAAATGTTTTTCATCCTTATGTCTAAGATTTTGTTAGGGTTTCCATTCTTATCATTTTATGATTCAAATTCCATGGTAAATGTTTCATGATTGCTCATGCATGGAAGTTAGGATTATGATAATTCAAATGGATGCATATGCATATGATTAGGGTAAGCTTATGATAAATTCTATTCACATGACTTAGGGTTAGAGATAATTCCCTACATACTATGATGATAATATTCCTACTATTTTTATGCTTTAAATGTGTATGTACATGTTGCATGGAAGATATGTGAGAGTCACATTATTAGAGTTTTGGTGGATGCAACCCACTAAATGCATGAAAAGTGAAAAACATAGTTAATGGCTAAAATATAAAGATTACCTGCGTACTAAAATAATGTAGAATATTAACTTTTTGCTTACTCATGAAAAATCTCTCATGATGATAATATTTGATACAAAAAATGGATAAAATGTGGAAACTATGATTTGAAAGGGTATTTCGGTAATTTTGACCTAATCTATCATTTACAAATAATTACATGCTAGGATGGCCTTCAACTTTTTATAGGCTGACCATAGCTTTAACTTAGCTTGACATAGACTTAAGACCTTAGGGTTTATCTAATTAATAGGAAATAAAATGGTAAATGGTTAAATGTGGAAACAAAAACCTTTGTGTTTCATATGTGACTTATGTGATCACCTCATAAAATATTAATACTTATGTGAAAGACTTCGAGTAGGGAATGGTTGCTCTCTAAGGGTCACTACCTTAAAGGTGAGGTTTAATACCCCAAATTGAGCGGAGTGTTATAAGGATTGATTTGACTACTTATATCAACATGGTATGCCATCCTTTTGGTGATTCTATCCTAAGAACTCCACAGTTAAGCGTGCTGGCCGTGGAGCAATTTTAGGATGGGTGACCTCCTGGAAAGTTTCAGAAATTTTCTGAAAATTTCTCGGGAAGTGCGTGAGTGAGGACAAAGCGTGCTGAAAGGACTCGTGTTGATCTGTGGGGCCTGCCGATCAATCCGAAAGCACTCCAAGGTAGCCCCCACGTGGTCATATCGACTCGGGGTGTTACATGAGGTGTTAGCCCTCATTATTTTGGTTCACTAGTGTGCCATTGTGCCCCATTTTAAGGCTCTACTCTATTCTATAGGTGACCTACAAACCCTATAGGAGGTATCAATACTTAAGGACTAGGTGACCAAGGTTGGGAGGATAATGTGTTGCTTTTGGGCATTGGTAGGATTAGGTGTATCACCGTCTCCCTAGGTTTGATTTGTATCCCCCTCGAGTAAGAAAGTATAAATGGAAATATTTATTCTATAATAAAATGAAAGGAATAGATTGTTGATTAGGTAGTTGCCTTAGTACCCTACCTAGGTATTGTCTTAGATTATTGTTTCGGTAGATGCCTTAGTGCCCTACCACTATGATTGAAATGTACTTAAGTAATCAAATATGACTTTGTACCATAAGATTATGAACAATGGATTATATGTTTTACTATTAAGTTAGAGGTTTGGATTTTTATACTTATTATTCAAAGAATATTGTTGTGGTTATTATTCTTGCCTTATGCTCAAGTATGATTTTTGGTTTTTGTGGGACTATGTGAAATGTGGGTATGTTGTCTCTTGTGAGGTATTGTGATTTTCTTAATACAAGGAAGTTGCACTAATACTACTTTTGTATATGATTATGTGAGGGCCATGGAGTAGCATGAAGCTTATAAGCATGGGCTGGGTGTGGAGTCTTTGGGATGACGTTTCATTTTTAGAATGGGCATTTGGGTCTAAGAGTTATGTAGATCGAAGTTGTACCTTCGGGTGCTGGTTTTTGTTACAATCAATTTTACTTTAGACTCGTATGTCCCTTGGTGTACTTTGGTTATACTATCGTACTATGAAATTTATTCATAATTATATTATACATTATTTCTATTTCTTCTAATTTACTCTAGTTATGTTTTGTTTTAGCCTTAGCACTTGTTGTAAGAAAGGCAGGTAACTATAATTATACTAAGTGTAGTGGTAACACCTAGTAATTTAGTAATCACGCTTTTGCAAAAATGAAAGTTTTCTGCTGGTAAGATGGAGGTGTTATATAGGATGGAAGGAATCTCCTAGCTAAGTAGACGTAGATCTAGAAATCAAAAAAACAATTCTAGAAGTGTGCAAAGGAGAGAGGTGGAAGAAGACAAAGCTCAGGTCACCCTCCCCCTCAATTATCTAAATCAAACCTTCACATCAATTCGAGCTAAATGTATCATAAGAAAGGCTAAGAATCTTTAAAGAACATCTTAGAATGAGATTATCAAGGTTCCATTTTGGTATAAGAAGTTTTCCCTGAAAAATTGAGGTTCGAAAATGTACTTAATTTGATAAACTAGTAGACCAGTTTGAATTTTGATTCGATTGTCCTATAGACCAATTGATCGATTTCCCAAACTAGTCGATCGGTTTGGTTAAGCAAAACCCTTTAGTTGAAATGATGAACCAGTCAATTGGTTCATGAAACTAGTCAATCAGTCTGCCTGAAAAACTCATGTTATTCCATTTCCTAAGCTTATTTAAGTCCTACTTTTTCTCAAACTCAATTATAGTCCCAAATCAAAAGCAAACATCAACATATCTTAATAAATAACATAATTTCTCATTCAAAAAACTTCACAAAAAGATGGGGTAGTATAGTAACACAAGGATACATAAGTCCCTAACATGAGCATATCCCCTTCTGGCCAGAACTTGATAGATCACCTATCCCAATATAGGTGTTTGTAAGCGGTCACACCAAATGCGAACATGGGCATAGACCTCCAATGACTACAACTTGATGGAGCACCAGTCTAAATATGGATGTTTGTAGGTAATAACACCAAACACAATGGAATATGCTTATCCTATGCATCCATGCCTTCCAAATAAGGTGCTTAGGGTATTATACCAAATGAAAGGGATAAACCTAGCAATCATAGCATACCCTATACAAGTTACAACCTTTTAGAGCTTCGACACCATGATGGCCTGCTAATATTATTCTAAATCCCACATACAAGCCCCAAACTAGTAGGATGGAAAATATATTTTTTGAATAAGAGATGAAACCCCAAAATTCATGGAATATCCTCTAAAATCCACAACCTTTTAAATTATCAACACCATAATGGTGTGCCACAAAATTATTCTTAATCCTGCATAAAAACCATAACCTAGGAGGACTGGAAATGTATTGAATGAAAGACGAAGTAGATACCATATGGAATTAAGTCGACTAACGCCTTGTTAACTACCCCAAAAGCTAGAAAATAAGGATTTAATGAAAATTTTATTCCCATTATATAAATAATTAGTGATGTCATAAATCACAAGAAAATTGTATAAATAATCAACTTAGGCGTTGACATCAAACATAACCCAAGGCCACAATACATATAGATAACCATTTTATCCTTCTTAAATTTATTTATTCTAGGTCAAGGCCACCATTAACTATTTATTTTAATCTAATCATTTAAGGTCGAGATCACAACAAGGTCCTTGAAATGAGTTAAGAGAAGCATTAAAAAACAATCATAGGCATCATCATGAAAGAATAAGAAAACTATAAATTACATACAAGACTAGTTAATTAGTCTAGGTATATCAAATCAAAAAAAAAAAAATACCATGTAGCAACCAGTGAGCTTGTTGGTCCAATCAATCAACTATTCTAATGAAACAATCTATGGGTTTGGCTAAACCAATCAATATGTTTAGGTTAAACCTAAAACAACCTTGGGCATAAAAATAATTAGTGAACGGGTTTGGAAAGCTGATATACTATTCTTAAGAACTAGTTGTTTGGTTTGGTCAACCCAATCAATATGTATAGATTTAATCCCAAACAAATATAGTCACAAAATGACTATTCGATGGGTTTAGCAAATAGCTTGACTATTCATGAGGACTAGTCAATGGGTGTAGCCAAAATAATTGATGAGTTTAGGCTGAGAAAAAAAACTAGTTTAAACATAAAATAACTAGTTGATGGATCTACCAAAAAAATCAATTAGTCTAGGAAAAACAACCCAACACATGCATACCAAAAAATCAC
This sequence comes from Tamarix austromongolica, assembly GCA_039764185.1. Classification (NCBI taxonomy): domain Eukaryota; kingdom Viridiplantae; phylum Streptophyta; class Magnoliopsida; order Caryophyllales; family Tamaricaceae; genus Tamarix; species Tamarix austromongolica. The sequence continues at coordinate 94,220,315 of CM077811.1, read as the reverse complement.
ATACTTAAATGGAAACAATTACCTACTCAACACATCATAAGATGAGTAGACCAAAACCATTAAAACAATAAAATATTGCACTAAACATAAAAATTTATGCTTGAATATAATAAAAGGATACAATTCATGCTTTAATTCATCAACATGGATAAGATAATATATAAATTATTCCATTGAAAAACCATGCTCAGTTAAAGAAGCGAAAATGCTTTCATGCTATCAAAAAACATGTAAGAACATAATTAAGACACCTAATACATGGATTATGCTCCACTACCAAATTAAAGATTTAACTTCATTATATTTTCATGATATTTAAGTTAATACCATATGGCTAACTCATAATTCACATATTACTCATGCTAAGACTACCAATAATATAAATACATCATAAACATGTCCATCAACCAACTTGCTTCATACTTTCATGCTTAATCCATGAAATTCATGCTTTATGTCAAAATAACTAAAACATGCTTTCTTGCTTGACATCAAGGAAGAATAAAAAAACTCATGAATAACATTTGAATCAAGATCATATAATCTCATCCAATATCAACGATACACACACATTCAAGATTAATGAAAAATATCCTAATGGCCACATATTACTCAACTTGACCAAACATGAGATATGTTGATAGAAAGCTAATCTCATGTAATAAAAAAAATATTAAGTAGGCTTGATGCATAAATTTTACTAAATTAACCCTTAATCCATTACATACACATAATCCATTCTTAAGGTTAAAAACCCACATAACACCATAACTCATGCTTACAACCAACCATATTCACAACACATATCTTGATTATGTATATACAATAACTCATGATTTACATAGAAAAATGCTAACAATAAAAGATACCAAATAAGGTAGACATGAACACCAATTATTATCATAATATAGATATTTGTCTTAATTCAAAGAAAACCTTCTTGCAAAAAAGAAAATACTCATAACTTGATGGCCAACTATAGGATTATAAATTATCAAAGGGAATTTTGATAACCCAAAATTAGTAGAACACAATTTACTATTGATTTAAATGAAGTAAATACAGAATGGTAGAAGCATATATCCTCAACCTTAAAGTATGGATTAACTGAGAGTATACAAGAGCAAGAAGTCTTTAACTCTCTCTAAACTTTAATCCTATTTTGTTTATAGAAAATACATCGAAACTAACACAAAGGTTAAGATGAAGCAAGGATAATAGGAAATCAAACCTAAGAATAATAGGATAAGAGGTAAGGGACTTGGGTTTCTTGTAGAGATTAGGAGAGGGAAAGAAGAGAAAGAAAGTCCTCCACACTTAGAAAAATATGATCAAGTAAAAAGAGAGAGATGAGAGCAAGTCTTTAAGTTGTGGTAATAATTAGAAACTGAGTCCAAGAGGGAGGGCCTAATTCAAAAAACAAGAGGGAAAGATATATAACATCCATAACTTAGAAAATTTTATAATGAAGAGAGTGAAACAAATAGAGGGTTAATGAGTATGCTAAAAGGGAAAGGGAATCGGTAGATGAGGCGTAGGGAAGTCCTCATGGTTGATGAAGAGAATAAAAAGAGAAAGTGAAGAGTTAACTTCAAGGATGGTGTGGAATGTTGTGTATAAGTATAATACCCTATCCTAAAATCCTTCAAAATGTGTTTAAAATTATTTTGATATTAAACATGTTGCTTCTATTTTTTGAATGAACTTGGAAACTTATGTAAAGTGGGTGTTTTTAGAGCATCATTCAATTTATGGGCACCTATAAGTTGACTCATACTAATCAATGGAGGAAACTGTAGAAAACATGCACCTAACCCAAGGCACACTAGTTAAATAACTTAGGCAATTGATTGATTAATGCTTGTAATTTTTAGGTATATTTTTATTTTTGTTTTAATTCTTGATCAGATTATTTTAGAACTTTTAGATTATTATATGTATATGTTATTAATATTTTAAGGGTGTTTGGGGAATATTTTCATATTATTTAGATTATTATGTCATTTCTATTTAACTAAAATCCTCTAAAAATTACTTTTAGTACCTCTTCTTCTACTCACTCTCTTCACTTTTTCCTCACCTCTGTCCTATGTCCTTAGTATATTTGGGAAAATATTTGGGCCTTATTTTTAAATTTCCAAACCTACCTTGGTTAGGATCTCCATTCCACCAACCTATGCTTCATCATTTTAATCTCTTACACCTTTGTAATTGCACTCCACCATGTATTTCAACCAAGTCAACCATCTTCCTCTCTTCTACTTTTAATTTTTAACATTAGGGGGGTTGGGAACCCTCCCTCTCAATTCATTTTCAACTCTTTCAATAATTTCTTCCTTTTTTCTCTTTTCTTTGAGCTAAAGTTCTCTTAGTGTTGAACCTTATTCTTTTTCTTCCACCCTTTCATTTTTCTCTTTGCTTAATCAAGATTAACTCTCCATCATCCCCTCTTTTCTCAACTAAATCCATTAATTTTACTTCTCATAATCTTCATTTTAATTCTATTTTGTTTTTGATAAATAAATGAGGATTAAGGTTGAGAAAAGGGTTAAAGATTATGCTTTTTTCTCCTAGTGACAAGACAACTCTTAGGAGTAGTTTGGTTGAGTATAATCTTTATTCATCTTTCTTTTTTCTTAAATTTTAGTTGAGTTTTTAAGTATGTTTTTGACTAATTTGATTCTAGATTCTCTTTTGAAAATCAAGAGTCATGCTAGAGGATATCAATTTAGGAGATTTTTCTTGTATTAGAAGATTTTTACTTGAAGGTAAGGCATCCTTATCTTTAGTATGATTAAGATTTTGTGTTGTAAATTGTTTCCTTATTATCTTGGTGTGGTCCATGTTATCCATGTGTTAATGTGGTCTTTGAATTTTGAGCATGTGGTGTGAATCATGTTTCCTTTGGTAGTTTGAGCATGTTTTAAACTTTTTGTCCTTTAAGCATGATTTTTGTTATTTTGAGAATATGAAGGTGTGGTGTTTAATTTGATGAGAATAAATCCATTTTCCTTATTTTCTATTGTGATTTTAATATATAATTGATGAGTTTAGAAACATGCTAGGAGTTTTTATTACTTCAATTTATTTTACCTTGGTTCATATGGTTTTCTACCTAAGAAGCCATTGAACAAAGGACCATGTCGGTTGAGTGAATTGCTGTTTTGATTGTTGATTTTGGTCTTTAGTGTATGGGATGATTGGTTTAAGTTATGATATGTTCTCTATTGTGTTATTAGTTGACTACTCTGGTTTTTTAGTTGATGGTACCACTAGTTTGGTCGATTGAGTTACATAGGTAGTTGATGGTTAAAATTTATTATTATTCTACTTTATTTGATTGATTGGTAGATTTAACCACTAGCTTGTTTACTCAAGGTAATTCATTTTTATAATGCTTTTGTGCTTTTAAGTGGTTGAACGATTGGTGATTTTGGTCAAATACTTAGCCTATTTGATTAGAGTTTCCTTGCCTCTCGTCTCTAAGGATAGTGGTTTGAAATTTAGCCTAAGAGTATTATATTCTCCTAGTAGTTTACTTGGGGTTTTAAATTTAGCCTTTGATTTTGAGTATGGCATGAAGTATCAATAATTGGTTCTAAGTAAGGGCAATGAAATAAAAATGGAATTTTTTGTTTGTTTTTTATGTGTTATAATGCTTGTATGCTTTATTTTGGTGTTATCACCAAAACACCCTTTTTAGTTGCTTGAATTGCCTTGATTAGTGTTTGGGGTTAACACTTAAAACACATAATTTGATTAATATATGAAATGAAATAATGAAATCATAAATTCCTTCCTCTTTAACCATACATAGGGTTTGATTATTTTAGTTGTGCCCTTTATCCTAGGGGACCAAGTATGGTGGACATTAAAGGTCCCTAAGAAAAGCCCCATGAAACTAGTTTTAGGGTGCTATATGTTACATACCTAAAATTGAGTCTATGCTCCTTAGCTAGGAGTCTATATGTGGTGGATGTTAAAGATTCTTGAGAAAACCCCTTAAAACATTAGTGTACAGTGGTGGTATGTGATATCAAAAATTTTATCTAACCCTAGTAGCAAGTCATTAATATTTTAACCTAATCATAATCTTGATTAATTGATATTTTTAATTAACCCTAGTTCCTTATCCCTAAATCTAATCCTAATTCCAAGTCATTATTTTATTAACCTAAACCTAAAATCATATGATTCATAAATAAACTTTAACCTAATTCCTTAATCTTAAATAAAACATAATCCTAATCCTAACACCAAATTTCTTTTATCCCTTTTTTTTCATTTCCTTCTCCTCTTTCCCCCTTTTTTTATTTTATTTATTCTCATCTCAATCTTCTTTTTCCCTCCTTTATATTTGAGCCATGGAACCGACTCCCCTATACGACCTCTTCTTTCCCTTCCTTGCCTTACATTGTAAGTCTACCTACCTCTACACCTACCTTACCTCACCTGCCTTAAACCACCAACTATGCTTGTCATCATTTCCTTTCTGCCTTAGACGTCTATTGAGTTAACACATACCAACTCCCCCAACCTCCTATACATACACCTGTCCCTTCCTAATTCATTTTATTTGCATTACACACAAATCCTAAGACCTCCCTCTTCCTCCCCCTCAACTCACATATGCATTATTTGTTGAGTATCGCTAATTTCTTTTAGAGAAACTCTAAAAATTTCCCTCACCTAACACTACAACTAGCCACAACATGAGTAACTTACATTGATGAGCCCTAGCTATATGAATTACTCATGAAATAAGCCCCCCCAAATCACCTCAACCTCACATTACACTCTCCAACAAATCACATCAACCTCATGCTACATAACCACCCCAATAGGTGACCCTCAAGACACTTCATTGCCACCAATTTAAGGGGATCTTACAAAATCCCCTCTACTTTTTTCAACATCTATCATAGCTAGCTTGAGCATTATATGACTTGGTTTGCTTCAATTCTTCTTCATTTCCCACCCTCCATTGTCTTAGCTTTTCTTTGATTGTTTTCTTGAGTTCTAATGATGTATTATTATTGATTATTAGGTATTTTTTGGTGGTCTCAGAGGAGGAGTCTTAAGTTATACATGCTTAGAGATCATATACCCTTTTTTTGTGTAAGGAAACACTTCATAGTTAGGGTTTTATATGCAATGTGTATAATTGTTTGAAATATTTTCTTTTTTATTGTTATATGGATAATGTCATTTTGATAATGTTTTTTTATGCCATATAGTGTTATTATGATGTAGTATCAAATCTATGAAAAGTAAGAATATAAGAAGGGTATGAATTTATATGTTGTCATTGTAAATCTTATTTTGATACCCTAAGTGTGTAGTATGATCAGTTGTATCTTAATATAGATTGAATAGGTATGGAAATTGGTTAATGAATGTTGTAAAGTAGCTTCGTATATTAAATGTTGGAAACCATTTATATGAAGACTAGTATGATTTTTGCGGAAATGTGGGCATTTTGGGCTCTCTTAGGGGTAATTTGGTCAAAATGAGTATGAAATCTATGATATTTTAATGCATTTATTGGTTTAAAAATATGATAAATCTATTACGTATAATATTTGGAGTAATTAAGAATAACATAAATCCAATAAAATGAAAAAATGGCTTAAATTGGGAATAATAACCCTAAATGTGGGGTCATTATCACACTTGTAAAATGTTGTAGTTAAACATTGATTTTTGGATTTGTTGTCAACGCTGTTGTATAAGTAAATTTTATTAAAGTTTTGGGTTATATGAGTCTTATGTGAAAAGTTATGCTAATTGGTAGAATTAGGGTTTTGTAGGGTTTGTTAGTAGTGACTCTAGATTTAGGCGGTTATTGTATGTGTATGGCATTAGATTTAGACCTTGATTATTTGATATCTTCTTCATAATAATATTTGAGGGATTTGTACTTAATATGGAGTTAAAATGAATAATATAAAAGAAGTTAGACTTATCTTATGAAATTAGGGTATCTTAGGGGAAATATTGGTTTTTTCCTCAGGGGATGTCCTAATATTCATGTGGTTGTGTTTCGTGTGTTTGAATGATTATGTGCCTTGCATATCTACATATATGCTTGCATGATTATCTCAAGATAAATAACAATAAATAAGATATTAATTACTTAGAGTGAAATATTATATAAGTTAAGACTAAGGTTCCATCGGATGATAATAGTGGCTCAAGGGCATTCTTTTATGAGAGGTGCTTCATACCATTCCAATGATTTAAGAATAGTGGTCAGAAGCATTTTGCCTTAGTATATGTGGGTATGTTTCACTAGATAATAATAGTAGTTCAAGAGTGTTCTGCTCTTAAGGTGCTTTATTCTATTCCATTTCTTAAAAATAGCAGGATCCCTAAATTCAACATAAATTAAGAATATAGAATGTGATTATATCTAATAATGGGTTCCTTGAAACAATTCAATCTTGCATCATATCATGTTACTCTATATGCATACTTCTTCTATTACGAACCTATGTATTTAATATAACCCAACTACGAATGAGTTGTTACCTTACTCTATTCATTGCATATTTACTATCTTTTTTTCTCGGTGCTGCTCATTTTCACGAGTAGATGACCCAAATGATTTTGTGCAAATTATTAAGAACCCTTTAACTAATTTTGTTATTTATGATGATTTACTTAGGGAGGAGTGACCACCTTTTTATGCTTAGGGTTTGGGGACATAGAGTCATGTTATAAGGATCTTAGCTTTTATTGGATATCCTTTAGGACTCTTAGTTCAAATATATCCCTTCTTTATATTTTTGGATATTTTATGTGAAGTTAATCTCCAAACACTTATTTACATTTACGAATCTATCGTGTTCCCTATTTTACATTATATTCAATATAAATATGGTATGGTATACTGAATTTAAGTTGAGTATGGTGGTAACACCCATTTATATAGTTGGTAAGCTTCTACTAAAAAATAAAATTTTTTAGTAGTAAAAGTTAGGGCATTTCAAGTTGGTATCATAGACTTGGCTTTTATTTCCCTGTTTTGTTTCTAAATTTTCAATTTTTAAATGATCCCTTATATGATTCTATAGGTTTATTTCATATTTTCAAAGACTCAATTATTTGAAAAATAAGATTAAATTGTGAAGAATTGAAAATAGGTAGCCTACATAACCTTTAAATATGTTGATTCTAATATGTGTTATCAAGTTAGGAATATTTTATCCTAAAAAGTTTTTTTTCTTACAGTTAGCTTGTTATAAAAATTAATGGTTTTATAGGACATTTGGAAGAGTTTCTTGAGGCATTCATTGAGTTTGTTAGGCATCCTTAACCACCACCTTAGCCTTAGTCTCAACCACTACCACCACCCCCCGCTTTACCCACACTAGGGTATCAAAGAGAACTAATTTCGGAAGTCACTAGTCATCACTTATCAAACTAGGTTGGTGAGGACAATTCATTCATCCTTAAGGGATGGATCCTTAACATGGACCAAAATTTTGAGGCAATCAATTTTTCACCTCCTCAAAAGGCATGAATAGTAGCTTTCTTCTTTTAGAGAGTCATAGATGCTCGATGGATAAGTCATTATGCACAGGAAGAACAATCAATGTCCTGGGAGGGCTTGAAGATGGAGATCTACATAAAGTTGTATCTTGATAACCTTAAGAAGGATAATTTTAAGGAGTCAATGGAGATAAACTGTGGGACCATGACTGCATAGGAGTACCACACTCTCTTCATGGAGTTGTTAATGTTTTCTATAAGTATAATGGATAGCGAGTCAATTGTGATCTACTAGTTTGAGTAAGGTCTCCATTTTAACATTCAAAGGATGATGGGTATAGTGGATTTTCAGGACTTGGCCACCTTGTATAAATGATCATGTGTCTTAATACCGTGATCAAGGAGCAGACTTCCATTCTAGACAAGAGGAAGCTAGATACATGGGGTTCTAGAGGTAAGATCTAGTTTTAGGGAGGTGTTCCTTCGAGTGTCCAACCTTTGGGTTATACAATTGGTATTTAGGATTGTCGAGAAACTTTATTTATTACTTTTGTAATTAAAATCACCCACAGAAAGACTATTGGGATGTATCTATTCCGTGTAAAGTTTGCAGTTAGTTAGGGGTTTGATTCTACAAGAGCCCATTGTAGTAGTTTTAGTTCTAATAGGAGGGGCTACTTACACCCCAACAACATGCCTATTAACAATAGACCTATCAGCCATAAAAATAATAACAACATTATTACCCCAACCAATATACAACCTAGAGAGGCTTAGGGGAGACCATAGGGGCATCACCCATTTCCTTAAGGAGAGGGAGGATAAACTTAGGGATTTGGAGGGTATAATGGAGGATATCAAGGGGTGCTTGAGTGTTATCAACCAAGTAAAGGTCGATTGACGACTAGATGTGGTCACTGGTATATTCATCGTTTTTTCATTACTAGTGCATGTGTTATTTTTTTCTTTCTCTTCTTCTAATCTTTTTTTTAAATAATAAAATGTATATCATCAAGCATAATTACAAATGAAGTTGTAGAATTTATCCACCCTCCCAATCATACTACCAAACTTATCCCTTCTACTAGAATGGATACAAATAGAAGACATATTCAAAGCAATTCTATGAGCTACCCCTTTCAAATCCCAAGATTTATTCAAAAAAAAAAAAATACAGCCATTCCTGGCTTTCCAAATTTCATAGAAAGCTACAACATAAAAACTAGAATAGAATTGAGTTTTAATAGCCCTTCTACTTCTACCTCTGCAAAAGGAATTGAAGAAACCTTCACAGGAGTTGTGTCTCCTCCTAATTCCACAAACTTTACCAATAGCATACCACACCTTCTTCAGTTCAGCATAACTACATAATAAATGAGCAATAGTTTCATCCTGAGTGTAGAAACAACATTGTATATTGATGTATGGAAGAAGGCTGCTTAACTTATCCTTAGTAGGGAGCTTGGAATGTGTAGCCAACCAGAAGATAAACTCATGTTTAGGAGCTGCAATACTTGACCAAACAGCTCTCCACCAGGCAACCTAAGGAGCTGAGTATCAAAATGCGTCATACACCTCTACAATATGATAATTTTTATCCCTCTTCCACTGCTAGAACATAGGTAATAGTCTAGGCCTTAAAGAACAAATTTTTTGCAGAAGCCCTAAAGTAGTGCAAGGTAGGCTGCAAGAGGTCACATCTTGCCTTTTAATGTAATATGCATGGACCCATTTAATCCAAAGAGCATCCTTTTCCTAAGAGATATGCCATAACAACTTCCCCACAGCTACCTCATTCTAGGAAAAGAGGTCTAACAATCCTAACCCCCTTCTTTCTTAGGAAGACAAACAACTTTCCATGCTACTAAAGCTCTCTTAGAATGAGAGGCTTTCCCCGACCAAAGAAAAGACTTGCATAAAGCCACTACCTTATGGATAATCTTCTTAGGAAGAAGGAATATCTGACTCCAGTAGTTAGTTATGCCAAAAATGATAGATTTTAACAATTGTAATCTTCCAGCATAAGATAGGAGTTTATTTGCCCAATGATGCAGCTTGCCTGAGATTTTCTAAATGAACTCCATCATATCAGCTGCTTTGAGCTTGGATGCATCCAGAGGGACCCCTAAGTATTAAAGGGAAAAGACCCCTCTTGAAAATGAAGGAGGGACATAATAGAATGCTTTAAATCCTGACCTACACCACCTAAAAACACCTTACTTTTACCAGGGCTAACATGAAGACCATAATAAACTGAGAAATCAGCTAAAACATCATTAATAGTCTTGACAGAAGACACAGAAGCCTTGTAGAACACCAAGAGGTCATCAATAAAACTAAGGTTAATAATCCCCAATTTCCTACATTTGGGTTGTCCTTGAAAATCTTCCCTGCCCCATAATGATTGGAACTGTCTGCTGAGATACTCCATCACAATAATAAACAAAAATGAAGACAGAGGATCTCCCTGCCTAAGCCCTTTTTTCCCTTTAAAAGGAGGTTGCATAATATTATTTAAAGACAAATAATAAGATACAAAAGAAACACAAGCCATGATCACCTTGACAAAATGCACAAGAAAGTGCAGCCCTAGCATGGTTTTCTCCAAGAAGATCTAGTCAACAGAATCGTAAGATTTCCTCATATCTACCTTGATCATACATTTAGGGGAAATGTGCTTCCTGTTTTACATATGTAGCAATTCATGAGCCAATAGGTCATTATCCCCAATCCTTCTTCCTTTCACAAAACCTGACCGAGAGGGGTGAATAATGGAAGGCATGAAATTTTGCAACCTTCCAGCTAAAACCTTTGCCAACACCTTATAAACCACATTGCAGCAATAAATGGGTCTAAAATTAGCCAACTCAATTGCATTCTCAGATTTTGGGATAAGCACAAGCTTGGAATTCCCCATGAAGGAAGGAACAATAGCATACTAAAAAACTCTTGTTACCACCAGCCATATATCTTCCCCTACCACATTCCAAGCAGCCTTATAGAAATCTGCAGTGAACCCATTAGGCCCAGGGGCTTTGTAATTTCCAATGGACCATAATGCATCTTTTACCTTACCCATAGAAATGGGTCTTAGTAATTCATGCTGATGATGAAGAGGTAAACCTGGACCCAACTTCATAACATCTTCAGATACATTACTTGAAGCCAAACCCCTTTTACCCAGCAAGTCAGTGTAGAATGTCACAAAAGCATTAGCAATTTCTTCACTATTAGAATAGTATATACCAGTACTAAGCTTAATCTTCCTTATAATATTTTGAGAACATCTTTATTATTCATATCTTATATTTTTTTTACTAGAGTTACCTTATCTCCACTGCTAGTGTCTCTAAACCTATAGTGTTTCCTTCTAGGAGTAGATTAGATTGTACTAGACTCTACTTGAACATGGCCTTAGAGATAGGTAGGGTAAACTTCCTAATCGACTTGGTTGAGATGGACATACAGGACTTTGTTGTGATCCTTAGGATCAATATGTTGGGGAGATACCAAGAGTTGATGGATTGTGTATGGGAGTAAGTAATGTTATGGGAAACTCAAGGTGTGATGGTCTATTATAGGAGATGCAAGCCTCGACCTATGATAAAGGTTGTATCTTCTTATACATTGCATTTGTATTCTAAAAATGTTACCCTATGTATCTTTGTAGTGTCTAAGAGTTGAACAAGGGTGTGTCAACATTAGAGGATATTCCAATTACATGCAGCTTTCTCGAAATGTTCCTAGAGGAGATATTAGGTAAGTTACCAGTGTGGGAAATAAATTTTACCATCAAGCTAGTACCGAGTATAGAGTTAGTATCGAATGCCCTTACAAATGGCACTTATAGAGTTATAGGGTTTAAAGTCGTAGTTGGACTATTTTTTTGGCTCACGAGTATATCCACTCCAGTGTGTTGCCATGGAGAGTACTAGTTCTTTTTGTGAAGAAGGATAATAGCCTTCATTCATGTGTAGATTATTGGGGTCTAAACCAGTTGACGGTGAAGAACTAATATCCACTTCCAAGGATCAATGATTTGTTCGACCAACTTTGGAGTGTTACGATCTCCTTAAAGATTGACTTGAGTTTGGGCTATCACCCGTTATGCATTCCACAAGCATACATCATGAATACAACCTTTAGGAAATAATATAGGCACTATGATTTTATAGTGATGCCTCTTGGGATTAATAGTGTGTATACCATATTTATGGACTTGATGATGAAGATTTTTTGGCTATTCCTTGATCAGTTGGTAGTGGCATTCATTGATGATATTTTGGTATATTCTCAGAGTAGATAGGAGCATGAAAAACATCTTTACACTATTTTATCACTCCTTGGAGAGCACATGTTGTATGTCAAACTCTTCAAGTGTAAGTTTTAGCTTCAAGAGGTTTCCTTTCTGGGACATGTGGTGTCAATAAGAGGAGGCGTTGTGGATTCGGCGAAGATTATGGCAACTACAGTGTGGTAGGATCCTACTGGTGTTCTAGAGGTTAGTAGTTTCTTGGGCTTGGCTAGGTGCTATAGGTGCTTTATTTAAGACATTTCAAAGATACCTCATCCCTTGACAAACCTTCTAAAGATGACCACCATATTTTAGTGGGATGAGGTATGTGTGGGTGTATTTTAAGATTTGAAGTGGTGTCTTACTACAAAATTGATTTTAATCTACCATCAAGATTAGACAGGTTAGGTGTCTATAGTGATGCATTTAAGAATGAATTAGGTTTTGTATTGATACAACATGGTAAGGCAGTCATTTATGATTTCCATTAGTTGAAGTTTTATGAACATAACTATCCAATGCATGATTTGGAGTTGAGCATAGTTACCTTCATGTGGAAGGTTTGGAGGCATTATTTGTATAGGATATAGTGTAGATTCTTCACCGACTAAAAGAGCCTTGAGTGTATATTCTATTAGAAAGAGTTGAACATGAGGTAGAGAAGATAGCTAGAGTTTGTGAAGGACTATGATATTGAGTTAACCTACCACAGGGGTAAGACTGATGTCCTTACAGATGCCTTGAGTAGGAAGACATCATACTCTTTGAGTTCTTGTGTGATGGTTATTCAATTGCTTGAGAAGCTTAGCGAGATGAGGATAAAGCTGATTCAATAAAATGATTAGAAGTCCAGATAAGAACTTTAACAATTATTCCAATTGTGTGTGATGGGAACCAAGTTTAGCAACTTGGGGATGTTAGGCTCAAGAGGATTTAGTAGAAGATACACGATAGTTGAGCTAAGGACTTTCAAAATTATGAGCATGGTAGCATTCGCTACAAAGTTCATTGGCATGTATCTTATAGTTGTGTTGATCTGAAGCACTGGATTTTAGAAGAGGGTCACTTTACTCTCTATTTTGTTCACCTAGGAGGGGATAAGTTATACAAGGACCTTAAGTAGATTTATTGGTGGCCTTGTATGAAGCGAGAGGTAGTGGATTTTGTGTCAAGATATTTGACTTGTCATAAGGTTAAGATAGAACACCATAAATCTACAAGGTTGGTCGAGCCTTTGGTTTTTCCAAGATAGTAGTGGGACTCCGTCTCCGTAGATTTTGTGAGTGGACTGCCAATGATTCACAACAAGTGTGATATGATTTAGGCTATTATTGAACGATTGGTTAAATTGATAGTTTTTGTATTGATCAAGTAGACTTAGAGCATAGATTGGTTGATTGATGCTTACATGAGGTATGTGGTGAGTAGCTATGGTACACCTACCGACATAGTTTTTGATAGAGATTCAAGATTCTTTCGTAATGCTAGGAGAATTTGAAGAGGCTATGTGTAACACCCCCAAATTTACTACTGAAAAATTTTGTTTAATCAAAAAGGTTTAGCGGAAGAAAAAAGATAAAACCGTAAACTCAGGGGCGTTACTACCACACTTAGTACCAGACCAGTACACTCCTACCGTTCCAGTACTAAGTGCTAAGGCTAAATAAAGTTAACAATAAACGCGAATCATTAGTAAAACATAAGTCATACAGAAATCAGAGTGCAACTTAGGATTACAAACCAAAGAGTACGTTTTTTCAAAACATAAAGCATAGTACAAAAAAAACTAAGTATGGAAATACGAAATTCGATGACAGCAATAGAGTCCGGCTGAATCTCTCTCGATCCCCAAGTCAGGTTAGGCTCAACACCCTGCCCCACCCGATGTCTCATAGGCATCGAAGACATCATCTCCTACCTGCACAAGTTTAGAGGGGACTTCTGCTCGTGGGAATGAGCAGCACCCATGAAACGGGTGATTAATACGCGACGTACTGAGTAAGGTAACAGACGAGCTAAGGCCAACACATAGAACACATGATACAAGGATAAGCACATAGGCAACATACAACATCACACTTGATAAGGCCTGGTTACTTTCCCGATGACTTATTCTTTATTCTCATTAATAATATGTTCATTCCACACATATTCTTTAATAGTCCATGTGAGTGCGGGTACCCCACTATTATAGCCGGTGGACCGGAAAGTATACACTCAGGGCAGAACGCTCCTGACCACTATTATTTGCCGATGGACCGGTCTCTAGGGCAAAGCGCTCCTGGCCACTATTATTTACCGGTGGACCGGTCTAGCCCCGACTCACATGGTGTTTCGCTGTAAGTAATTAGTGTATTTCCCATGGTTTAATTTACTTGCTTTGGTTTGTCGAGCATGAAATCCCCCACTATTATAGCCGATGGACCGGAAATCATACAGCGGTGGCACGGTCTTTAGGGCACCTCGGCTCCTAGCCACTATTATTTGTCGGTGGACCGGTCTGAGCTCGGCTCAACAATCTTTCACTTTACATGATTAGTGTTTTATCCGTATCTTATTAGATAACATTCCACCCTTGACATGCATGTCATCGATGTTCTACTACTTTTCTCTCAAGAGGGCCCATCCCATATTTTGAGACTCCTGCGCCCCTTATCACACCCTGACATCCTTTCCCCCTTACGCTCACACATAATGAAAGACCGACTCCTGAGAGTGTAGGTTAAGCCCAACACCCTATGACATTGACCTCGCCTATTCTCAACCTCTAGGGTTTTCCCCTTGGAAACCCTAGTTGGACCTATGTAGCCCAACTTCTTCTCACTTACTTTACCATTACTTGTTCCTCGCCCCACATCTCACCCTTATTAGGTCAAACCCCAAGGCGTATCACTTTACTCCTCAACCTCGCATGTGACCGGCAAAACCCTAGTTGGCCAGATCAAACCCTAGTACCTTACTTCTTCCACAAGTAACCTCTCTCTTTTCATCCTAAAGTCTCTTCTTTCACATGGAAACCCATACTCATCTTTTATATAAATGAATTCTCACTATTAACCCATAATCCACCCTTCCTTAATCATTCTTACCTTTGTACTTCCCAAATTTCCACTTTCTCCCAAAAACCCTAATCGGGTCCCTTATACACCTTTGCACCAACCTGCGTACTATTTTCCATCCCAAGTCTCCAATCACTCCACAACTCTCCCATTCTCTTATTTACACCAAAAATCAACTTTTCTCATGTAAGATTCACCTCCATTCAAGATTTAGCCATCTCATACAAACACCCCAAGTCACCATGCAATTTTAAGACTCCCATGCAAAGTTCCTATCTCTCATTTATTTTGGTCATTCCTTCCTCTTAATTTTCTCTCATGGATCATGAGGTACTTAGGTCAACCTCATATCCCCCTTAGTGAACTCACTTCCCATTTCTTCGTTGTCATCCTTATATTCCCAATTCATATTATTAGTTATCCTAAAATGCATTTCCTAGAGGGTCATATCATATCACATCATAAACATCATACATATACACATCATGCTCATGTCATAGGAACCACATACAAACATACCTCAATCTCCAAGCTGCGCTACACATAAGGCAAGTTATCCACAATCATATAATACACGACATAGCATGGCATATACAACATTCAAAACATACAGGTCACACGTCATACAAGGGCCTTAGCTTCGTCCTTACATAAAGCGACGCCAGGCTTGGAGCACGCTCCTATAGCTCCTTAGGGTTTTGGTTAGGATCACCTATAAAAGGGGAAATACTAAGTATTAGTTTCCCTCAAAAGTACCATCATCCCTTATTATAGTTTAAGATTAGGATTATTGTTCTTAAAGAGAGTATTATACAAAAACTAGGGTTTTTACCTAAAAATTAGTATACTAAATATTACTAGTCAAAATATGTTTATTTTTAATATTTATTGTTACACTTATATTATTAGACCCGTTAGCCCTATTCTTATAATAATGATAGTTTTCATGCTAACCATAGTAAAATAGTGATAATAATAATAATAATAAAACTAATAATAGTAACACTAATGTTTATAGTGCTAGAACCTTAACATCTCTCTATAGTGTTAGGATTCGAATAACAATATAATAGTTGCAACATTATCAAAGTACTATTATTCCTAGAGTTAATAACGATAAAGGTCATATTTTGGATAATAATAACTTAAGGGTTTAAAAGTTTATATTAATAAAAGTAATGATGGGCAAGGTCACCATTAACAATATTAGTAAAGAAACTAAGGATAATGATTAAGGTAGTATTAATAGTGATAATAACAATATTACTAAAATACCTTTGGTTTAAGTAATAGTGGTAGTAATAGTGTCATTAATAATATAAATAATAATTTTAATAGTAATAATAATAATAATGATAATAATAATGTAAGATTTCAAATGTCTATCACATATAGTAGTAAGATAACGATAATAAGCCACATCTAGTATTAGTAGTAGTGATAGAGATAGTAATAAGGGTAATAACAATAATAGGAATAATACTAATAATAATAATAATAATAAGGATAACCATCTTAATGTTAAAGTTGTTTCCTTTTTAATAATATACCCTAGTTAACTATTTCTGAAATTAGGTTAGGAAAATAAGGATGATACATAGTAATATTAAGAGTGTAATAATAATAGTAATAATAATAATAGTAATAGTAATAATAATAATAATAATAATAATAATAATAATAATAATAATAATATTAAGGATAATATCATTAACATTAGATAAAATTACTAACACTTATAGAAAATAGTTTTAGGGAGTGGGGGAGATTGGAAAACCACCTAAGGTCAGTGGTGGACCGGCGGCGGCGGCGGTGATGGAGGAGTAAGGGAGGTGGAAAGATCAAGGTGTGGGCTAGAGGAGAGGGAATGGAGGGGTGTTAGAGGTGGAGGAGGATGCAGCAGATAGAGAGGGATGAAATGAGGGTGGTGGCGTGGCAAGGAGTGGCGGCGCGCGGTGGTTGGCTCGGCGGCCGAAGGTGGTGGAGGGTGTTGGAAATAGGGGAGATAGAAGGAGAGGGAGACAAGGGAAGGTGAAGGTATGGGAAGGTAGAGGGAGGTCTGTTGGACGTTTTGGAGGGTGGAGGAGGCATTGGTTGCTGCGAGGGTGGCGGCAAGAGGCGGCGCGAGGGGCGGCGAAGGGCTAGAGAGGGATGTTTGGGGTGGAGACTTTGTACGGCTGGGGCGGCACGTGCAGGGTGAGGCAAGGGGTGGTGGTGGTCTGGTTTCGTAGGGGAGGGTGCATAGATGGTCTCGGTGGGCGGCGTTTGTTGCGGCGGTCACCGGCGGCAGCGAAATATGCAACTAATTGGGCAGCAGCGAGGGACGGAGTTTTTGGGCTATGAAAATAGAAGCTCCATTATGGCTGCCATGGGGGGTTATTTATAGGATAATTGAGGGGGAAAACAACAAGGGAAGAAGAAGACGTGCGGGGCAGGTGTGGCAGGACCACCGGCCAGCGGTGGCAGGCGGTGCAGTCCTGCCATGGCAGGTTAGGTCTGGTCGGGGAGAAAGAGGAAAGGAGATGGACACGCGAGGAGGGTAGCTATGGGGCTTGTTGGGGTCGAAAAAGGGAAAGAAAATGACGGGAAGGGCAGGGGAGGACGGTCGGCACTAGGCTGGTGGCTGCCGGCAAAATTGGGGTTGTAGGTCGACATTACCGTTGCACTGCAAGTTGGGGAAGAAGAAGGGGACGACTGGACCGGTCGGTCCAGGGGAGAAAAGAAAAAAAGAAAAGAACCGGCCGGCCTAGGCGAAGGAGGATGCGCGAGATGAGCTAGGGAGGGAAAGGAGGTATGGGCCGACGGGCTGGCCCAAACCGGGGGGAAGGAAGAAGGAAAAATAAGTAAAGGAGGCAGAAAGAAAGAGGAAAAGAAAGGAGAAAAAAGGAAAAATGTTAAAATGGTTGGGTTGGGTATTTGGTCTTTATATATATATATATATATATATATATATATATATATATATATATATATATATATATTTAATTTAGATATTTAATTTTAATAATAATAATTTTAAGTATAATAATTAAATTCATTTTTAAATTAATTAGGCTATTTTGGATAAATTGTCCTTAACTTCCATTTT
This sequence comes from Tamarix austromongolica, assembly GCA_039764185.1. NCBI lineage: Eukaryota > Viridiplantae > Streptophyta > Magnoliopsida > Caryophyllales > Tamaricaceae > Tamarix > Tamarix austromongolica. The sequence continues at coordinate 94,202,380 of CM077811.1, read as the reverse complement.
AATTGGTAAAATGTCCAAAATTTTCTAAATAATTTATTTATTATTTTCTCCTTATTTTCCTCAATTAATTTCCTCTTTATTTAACAAAGTAATTTATTTTCTTAATTTTCCCTAATAAATCATTATTTTGCCATAGTTCCTAAATTAGGATTTTTGGGGTATTTCACTATGGGCAAGAAGTTAAGGATGAGTATTGCCTTTTACCTAACTATAGGTGGGAAGAATGAGAGGGCGATCCAAACACTTAGGGACATGATATAGTAATGCTTTTTAGATTTTTGAGGTAGTTGGGAGGATTATCTTCACTGTGTAGAGTTCTCGTATGATAATAGTTATCACACTAGTATAGGGATGACACCCTTTGTGGCACTATATGGACACAAGTGTCGAACACCTTTAAGTTGGGCCGACATTAGCGAGACTCTTATACTTGGGATAATGTTGATTAAGGAGATGACTTAGCATATTTAGTTGATTTAGGATAGGATGAGGGTAACTAACAGGCAACATAAGAACTATACGACTTAGAGGAGCCACAAAGATGGTTTTGAGGCAAAGGATAGAATTTGTAGAGAGTCTTACCCACTAAAAGGGTGAAGGAATTTGGTATGAAGGGTAAGTTGGGCCTAAGTTATGTTGGTGTGTATGAGATTCTTGACAAATTTGGTAGTGTTACATACCCTTCACCACTTTTACCAAAGTTAGCTTGAGCTCATATCGTCTTCCACATCTCACAACTGAGAAAGTATATTATAGATTATTCCTACGTGATTAGACAAGACTAGATTGAGCTATACAATTTATTATACTATAAGGATATGTGGAGCCACCACAAAGTAGAGGAAGTGACTTAGAAGATAGATAATGGCATGCGTATAATGTATCCCAAGCTCTTTAGCATAGATGTGTTTGGTTTGGGGTTCTCTCCCTATTAAGGGGGTAGTAACTGATAGTGTAGTGCTAAATCCTATAGAATTAGCCATCAAGATCACCTTTCTTTTTATCATTTTTCTCTTCCTTAACCTTGACTTGTGGACCTCGGGGATGAAGTCTCTTTTAAGGGGTTAGTGATGTAATACCTCAAATTTTATCTAAATTAATATGTTCATTTAATCATAATATGAGGTATTAATATTTTTATTTTACTCTAATTCCTTAATATTTAATATAATCTTAATCATAAACTTAATTTTGGGTCAATGATATTTTAACATAAACCTAACCTTAGAAAATTGATAAATGAATTTTAACCTACTTCACTAATCTTAAATTAAACGTAATCATAATCTTAACCTCAAAATTTCCTAATTTTTTTCCCCTTTTCTATCTCCTCTTTCCCTTTTCTTTTCTTTTTTTGCTTTTTCCTTTCCCTTCACCCCATCCCAATTTATTCCCTTTTTCCTCTTCGAGGTATGAAATCTACTCCCCTACATGACTCTTCTTTCCATTCACAACCATACATTGCCACTGAACTTACCCTACCTCTACAACTATTCTTCCTCACCTAACCTGCACCACCAGTTATGCTAATTGCATGTCCCTCTCTTCCCAAAACCTTTGTCAAGCAAAACCTACACCAACTCCCCGACCTCCTACCTTTCAACTTGTATCTCACCCACATCTGCTATAAATACCCTATCTCCAATCCTAATTGATTTTCTTTTTCTTTAGAGCTAACACAAATCCTTATACCTCCCTCTTCCTTCCCCTTAACTCATATGTTTATCATTTTTTGAGTATCAATGAAACTCTACAAATTTCCCTCACCTCATAATGCGAAGTATCCATAGATCTCACATTGCTAAGCCATAGTTACATGAAATAATCATGAAAAAATCCCCCCAAATCACATCAAACTCATGCTAAGCCATCCACCAAACCATATTAACTTCATGGTATACATTCTCCTCAACAAGCACCCTTCAAGCCAATCCACCACCATAAAATTTTTCCATAGCGATCTCAAGCCTTATTTGACTGAGTTTGCTTTAGTTTTTGAGAGTGTTGAGTGGATATTTGAAGTACAAAATAACATTGTGTTGGTTTATGTAAGTGTTGGAGAAGTTTATTTATAATGGAGAATTTTGTGAGAAATATGGGGTCTCGTGTTAATAAACACAGACTCCGTTTCTTAATAAAATCTTTATTGTGTTTTGGGTAAAAGTTAAGAGTAAGAAAATAAATATGGGTGTCCCATGTTTCCTAAACACAGGCCGTGTTTTTTTCTCTATTTTTGAAATATGTTGTTTTACCTGGTAGGATTTTTTCTTTTACGAAAAGAGAGATGATGAAACCCTAACTGTTAAAGTCATACAACCCAACTTCTTCTTCTTCTTCTTCTTCTTCTCCCTAGAATTTTCCATTCAAAGAGAATTATAGATATATATAATTAATTAATTGATTAGTTTAATCATCCTATAAAGCACAAATAAAGATCTCTAATTTTTACTCAATTGTTGTGTTTTTTGATTGAATCCTCAATTATTCATAATCTTGTTAATTACAATTTGGTTTGGATCCTTTTCAATCCATGCTATTTCCTAACAATTTTTCTCTCTTTTCCACCTTCCCTTGCCTTGTCTTTTCCTTTTTTGTTTTTTTTTTAAGTTCTAATGATGTATTATTATTGATTCTGAGGTGAATTTTTGTGGTCTCGAAGGTGTCTTAGCTTACATGTGTTGAAAGGCTGAAGACATCTTTGGTAAGCATACACGTCATAGTTAGGGTCTTTTGTGTCACGTGTATAATTGTATGAAATATCATGTTTGGTATTATTATATGGATAATTTAACTTCAATAATGCTTTTGCATGACATTTTTTGTATTACGATACGGTATTAAATCTATGGAAAGTGAGAATATGTGAAGGGTATGAGTTTATATGTTGTTGTTGCAAATCTTATTTCAATACCCTATATGTGTAGTATGACCTATAGTATCTTACTATAGTTTGCATAGGTATGGAAATATCATAGAATAGAATGCGATAGGCTGAGATATAATATAATAGAAACGAATTAGGTAACGGGTTACGTATTCTTAACAGTTAAAATGATCCCCTTAATTCTCATTCTGAATTCAGAATGAATCAAATCCCCCCAATGTGGTTAAGAGTGTCATGATGACATATGTAGGAAGTTAGAAGCCATTCATATGGGTACTCATAGGAGTTTTGTGGAAATGTGGGTTTTTTGAGCTATCTTATGGGTAATTTTGTCAAAACAGGTGAATGTGAAATCTTTAGTATTTCAATGTGTTGATTGGTTAAAAATATTCTAAATATATTATGTTGAATATTTGTAGTAAATAAGAATGACCTAAGTCTAACAAAATAAGAAAATAGAATTTAATTTGGAATACTAACTCTAGAGGTAAATCATTATCGCATGTGTGCAATATTGGAGTTAGAACTTAATTTTTAGATATATTGTTAATATTAGAATTTTGGAAATTCTTATTAAATTTTTTGGTTATTTGAGTCTTATGGGAAAATTTATGTCTAATTGGTGAACTTAGTGTTTTGTAGGGTTTGTTAATAGTAACTTTACACACAAACTGTTATTGTATATGTAAGAAGTTAGATTTAGAACTTGAATATTGGATATTTTATTAATAATAATATTTTGGGGTTGTGTACTAAATTTGATGGTAAAATGAGTAATGTGGAAGAAATTATTCTTGTCTTGTGAAGTTAAGGTTTCTTAGAGGAAATATGAGCATTTTCCTTCGAAAGTGTCCTGATATTCATGTGGTTGTGTTTTATTTGTTTTAAATTATTATGTGAAGGTGGATTATTTGTCTTGTATACATACATTTGTTCCTGCATGATAATTTCAAGATAAATAATAATGAATTAGAAATTAATCATTTAAAGTGAATGATTAAGTGAGGTAGGACCAAGGTGTTATGTCTATTCCACTGGATAATAATAGTGGCTTAGAAGCATTCTTCCATAAGAGGTGCTTTAGACCATTCCACTAGTTTAATAATAGTATTTAGGATAGTGTTGCATTGGTATATACTTGTCTACTCTACCAGACGATAATAGTGGCTCTAGAGTGTTATACCTTTACAAGTGCTTCATTCTGTTCCACTATATTAAGAATAGTGAGGTCCCTAAACTCAACATAAATTAAGAATATGGATTATGATTATATCTAATTATGGGTTCCTTAAATTAGTTCTATCTCACATCATATTATGTTACTCTATATGAATGTTTTGTCTTTTATTACCCTATGTATTCTATGTAACCCCACTATATCTATATTATTAACTTACTTAGTATATAGCATACTAACTATCTTTTTTATGGATGCTACTTATTACCATAAGCAAACAAACTAGGTGATTTTGTGCTAGTCACTGAGGAACCCTTGGATGATTTTGCTACTTATGATGCCTTGCTTGGATAGGAGTCACCTTCTTTTTATGCTTATGGTTTAGGGACTCTTAGTTTCAGTGTATCTTTTTTATATATCTTTGGATATTGTACGCGGAGTTAACCTCTTAACACTTATTTATGTTTATTAATCTATCTCATTTCCTATTTTATCATGTTTTACGTTTTTAACTATTTTTGCATTGTATTCAATGTAAGGATGGTATGATAAGCCAGACTTAATTCAAGTATAGTGATAACACCCATCTATATTGTTGTTAAGCTTTTGCTAAAAATTAAAATTTTCATTAGTATATTTTGGGGTGTTAAAAGTAGGAGTTTGAATCCTGCCTTTGTCCCTATCTTAAATATATATAATGGTTTAATGATAATAGATGCATTTAGGGTTTTGTAAACCTAAAATTTAGCATATGCGTCTTACTTAAGAGTCCAAGTGTAGTGGTTGTTGAACATTCTTGAGAAAAGCTACTAGGCACTAGTGTGTAGAGGTGGTGAGAGTTGCAAACTTATGTTAGTCCTCATCATGAATAATGACATTACTTAGAATTATTCCAATTGATTATTGTTTGGGATTCATAGATTATTGGTTATAACCATCATCTTACATGTTATATTTTCTAAGAATGTTGTGTACCATATTATTATATGACTTTAATGTGTAGCATGTGCCTTTTCCATGTTATAGGTAGTTTATTTTACCACTAATTCACCATATTGATACTATATTTGTGTAGTCGATGTGATGATCTAACTTTTATTACAGTGAGTAGAGGATAATTTGTAGAGACATGACTATCAGTTGGAGTATAGCAAGTGTAATGATGTAGGCTAGCAATTGGCCATTAATTAGGGATCAAAATTTATGTTTATCTTTAGTTAAGAGTTAGGGTAACTAGTTTAGATTTTTTCCCCACTATATTGGGATGCTTCTATTCTTTCTGATTATTTAAACTTTTAGCTTTACTTTTTGTATTTGGATTTTGCATATCTCTCCCTTCTATATGATTTTCATCTTCATGATTATCATTATATTGTTTGTGCATGCATTTTGACCACTCATTTGTTTTTTTTTAACTTGTATAAAGCATGTGTTGTGTGGTGATCACACGTCTTCCATGGTTGATGTGGAGGTGACATACCTCAATTATATTTTGTTATACTTCTACATTATATTCAAAATAAAAAATTTCAATTCTAAAAATTAGGGGTGTTATAATAAAGGTGGAAGAGAATCAAATAATGAAGCATAAGATTCAAAGGGGTAAGGGTGAGGGAGAAGATATGAGGACAGATAAAAGGTGGAGGTGAGGAAAAGTATCTCAAAAGTTCTTTTGGGCATTGTTTAGCTAAGTAAAGTTATAGAATGATCTAAATAATGCGAAAATATCACCAAACACTAAATTATGCTCATTACCACAAAGAGACACTGATTAGAAGTTTTCATAAACATTAGAAACAAAATCAAGGTAAAATAGAAAAGGATTATTTATTCATAGTATAAATAGTCAATCGGTTAATCTAGAAATAAAAATGCTAGTCACTGGACATACTAGTCAATCAATTTATAAAACTAGTTGAATGGTAATGCTGAAAATTCATATTTTTACCCTATTCCAAGTCCTTTCCAAGACTAAAAGCATTTTATTTTATATTATCATAGTTTAAAACATAGTTTGAAGAATTTTAGTGTGGGGTATTACATGGTTAATTAAAACAAAAGTTATATTCATTAATGGCATAAATTACAAGATAACATAAAGGAGAATTAAAAAAACATAAAATAACTTGCTAATAGAAGACATATTACATCATGATAATGGAGAAAAAAATGCACTATATTAAAATAGAAATAGAAAGATATTAGAGATAACATTCTCTTAATTGGTAACGTTTCCCATCATGGTAAAGTCATCACCATTTTTTGTGTTATCTATGAAGTAGTTAGTGACTTCTAGAGTTGGAATAGAGATGGTGTCATTATTAATGAAATTTGCTTAAACTCTCTTCCCCTTATCCTTAATGGAACTTTGCTATAAACCTACTAAGTGTTTGAAAATTCTACAACTGAAAGCCCAGTGCTCAATTATTCCACACTTATAAGATAGTGTTTTATCTTTGGAGGGAATTCCTTCTAACCCTTAACTAGGGATGTAAACAGGGCGGGTTTGGGGAAATTATACCCATACTCGTATCCCTACTTGATAAGAAAATTTGTACTTGAATCCGTACCTGTACCCTAATGGGTATCTGCTAACACATCCATATCCATATCCGTTGGATATCCGTTACTAGACACATTATCCGTTTACCAGTTACTGAATATTATCCAACAGATAAATCCATTACCTGAAGGATAAACCCATTTAGAGTTAAGCTAAATGAAAATTTTAACCTTAATTGATACTATAGTTATTTTACAATTAAGGCCAAAAGGGTAATTATATATTGAGTTAATAGGTACAGATATGGATACGGGTATGGATATCCCATACCCGTATCCATATCCAAACCCGATGGTTAATTTTTCCATCCTCCATATCCGTATCCGTATCCATTTAAGTATCCATCATATAAAGTTCGTAGAGCTTCGGATAAAATCATCTTCGTTTACATCCCTGCCCCTAACATTTGTGGTTTTAGAGTTGTATTTTCTTTAAAGGCCATACGTCCATGGTTATGATGGTTAAAGTGGCCCCATTCATGACCTTAACCAATATAATTATTGCGTCCTAGCTTGTTGTAATGCCCGTCTCCACCCTTTTGTATAGCATTAGTTTCATATAATGTTGCGGAACAAGTGGATCTTAAGTTATGATTTTCCATCAATAATTTGTTATTTTTTTCAGCCAGAAGAAAAGCTTATATTAGTTATAAATACTTCTTAAAACTTCTTACTCTATATTATTGTTGCAATAAGACATTTGATGTATAAAATATGAATAGTCTCTTTCGTATTATTTGCCATTAGTGACTGCTTGTTTGTACATTTTCGGTTGGAACGTTATTGGATGCATAGAATAGTTATAATAAATTATACTCTTATAATCCTAAAACCTTGTTAAGCCTTTGGAAGGAGGACCATATTTTGTTGTTTATACATCTCTGATAAACTATCCTATAACTCTTTAGGATCTTCTTATAGTAAGTATTTAGTGATCAAGCTTAAATATAAATGGTGGTGAATAAATATTATTGCACTTACCTTTTTTTTCCTTTTGTTGCATTATTATTTGTTGTAATAGTTTGTTGAAGGCCTCTAGATTTTAAATGTGCTAATATAGTAAATTTTAATTTTATACATCTTTCACTTGATTGGTCAAAGATACAGAATACTTTATTCTCAATTGTTGCCAAGGGTATACTAAAGAAAATCGGGTAATGTTTGTTTTAAAAAATCTAACAAAATATCATTATTTACATATTCAATTGGATAAAGCAATATAGAATAATAGATTAATAGGAAAATTCATATCTTTTTCTTTCCCTCTTTTTTAACCTGATAGGTCTATAAAAGAGTCATCGGCTTCCATTCGTTTTCCTCATCTTCTTCATCCTCCCACTTCTCTTTATCCCCCTTTTTTTAAATACAAAATAAAATATGACAAATCCAATTGCTTATTTTTTATATTCTTTTTTTTACTTATAATAGCATCATTCATATTCAACTTAAGAGATTTTGGGACAACTGATGTGTGTTTTTGGGTGGGTGTTTATAGTTATAATGTTAGTGGTTTTCCTCGCTTTCTATGTAATTGTTACCGATTATTGATTTTCCAACATTGATAACTAGTTAAAAAAAAATATAATGTATATACCTGTACACATTTATGTACATTATATAAAGAATATTAGTATTGATGCCTAACCTAATCTTGTTTCATACCATACGAGAGGACTTTGTTTTAATAGAAATAACTAAAGAAAGAAAAAAAATATCTCCTTCATGGGATTATCCTACTAAGCTCTCCTATTGCTCATTGTGAATTAGATTAAACAAAATATGATACTTTTAAAAGAAACAAAAACCTTGTCTTTAAAAAAAGATAAGGAGAGAACATAGGAACTCCCATTAAAACCTCTTCTTCATATACCTTGCCCCCGTTAACTCATCCTCATGCATCTCTCTCCTAAGCAATTCATTTTTTCCTTTTTTTTTCCTCTTCATCTTAGTAAAATTAAACACTATAAAAAGACTAAAAACTCAGCAATTGAAAGGATAAAAAATTTGGTTTACATATAGATGAAGGAGCTAAAGAAATGAGCTCTGTAGTTTTCGTGAATATGTAATAGCTATGAATTGGTAAACAATTAAAAAAAAGATACTATATTTTTCTCATTTTTCCTCCAATCTATGGGAAGAGTTTTTTTTTTCTTTCCTCGATATGGTTTGGTTTGTTGTGATATATTTGGATATGTTTTAAATTATATATATATATTCTTACAACCTAGTTTACTGGTTGTATATTCCATTCAAATCTACCATCATTAGCCAAAATCTTGGTCATCTTTGTTTCTTTTTTTTTTAATTAAAAAATGATATAAGTGCATGGAGAAAATAAATTTTTGCTAAGATCTTAGGATTGAAAAAATAATGTTTTTTTAATTCTTGATGTTTTCCCAATTTCTAATATGAATGGACCAATTTTTATTTTGCAACTATAGAGCATACTTTCATCAATAGAAAAAGAAATGGTAGAATATACGAATGCATTTGTGGTATGTTTATGAGAAATTTTCATTTATGCTTTCAAGTTGAAAGGGATATTTGTTGGAAGATATGATTTTCGAAGACTTTGTAGTTTTTTTTTTGGTTAGAGCCTTTATGTTAATAGCATGATATAATTTAAGTAACTTGTTTGGTATTTGTAAACTCTTGAATAAAAAAATAGTAGTAATTCATTTGAGTTTAATTTTGTATTTTCTTGTTCGTTATTTATAAACATAGTATATACATTGGTCAAACTACAAGAATTAGAAAATTTAAAAAGGAGAGTCAGTATCTATATACTCATTAAATGCATATGGTACATATCAAGGTGAATATTCACCCCAAACATAATAAGGGATTCAATTCACCAAGGTGAAAATTTATCTACTCGTAATATGATGCCATTTTTTTAATTTTATTTAGGTATATGTAATTTTTTTATATAATTTTATAAATCTTATTTAAATACATCAAATAAATTTTTTAAAATTTAATATTTTTACATATAAAAACATGATCACTACCTTAATTTATAATTTTGATTTATGAACATAGGATCATTTTTCTTATTTTATAATTCATATTTGTAAATATTATGTCATTTTAATAAATTTTATAACCTTTTTTTTTTATAAACCCATTTAAAAGTATAACGAGCAAGGGATAAATATTTAAAATTTTATTTATGGTTACAAGGTCATTTTTGTTATGATTATATAACTTTTACCATGTATATTTATTAAGTAATTATCATGAACTTATGTACATTATGTCATAAACCAGCATGCTTTGTTGTGCAAGATTGATTTTCATATTTATTTTATGAACCTAATCGCTATAAATGATAAATTTGTATGTTATATGTCATGAATTATTATGTTTTATGTCATGAACTTGCAAGTTTTATGTTATAAATCTAATTCTAAAGCATTAGCGAAACAAATTATGTGGTAAAGTAATGATTTTTATGTGATTAAGATGCCTTTTTAAAATATACATATATATATATATATATGCATATATCCTAAACTTGAAGTTAGTTGCAATACTAACTTTAGTGAAATTTTAAAAATTCTTTAGGATTTTGATTTACGTTCTATCAAGTTTAATTTGAAGTATGTGTTTAATATAATTAAAGAGAATATATTATAACATTAAAATCATCATTAAATTAATCTAAATTTTATTCTAAATTAAGGTTTGAATTTAATAATTTCTTTTCTTTTCCAAATTTGGTCATGAATCTAACTTCGTTGAAATTCCAAAAATTATTAAAGATTTTTATTTATGTTCTATTAGGTTTAGTTTACAATATGTATCCAATAGAATCAACAAACATATGATAATGTTAATGTAATGCCTCACATTTTTGTAAATGGTTGAGTGAGAATTTTCGCCAAATTTTGGGCATTTGATTTTGCTTTAATGTTATGATTTGGTTTGGGACAAAATATGATGTGAAATCATACTAAAAAATGGAGTTTATTGAGTATTGGAGGAAAACTAAGAAATTGGTTCCATAAACCGATCTATTGGTTTGCCATTTTAGAAAATTTGGGTTGCTCAACTAAACCAATTAGCTGGTTGGGGGAAACTGATCAACTAGTGGTAGAATAGTCGATCGGTAGACCTAAACCCATCAACTAGTTTATCAATCTTGTCATGTTTTTTTTGAGTTTAATTTTCTAAAAAATCCCTTACACTAAAATGGAACCTTATGAACCCATGCCAATTTGTCCCTAAGAAATTCCTAACCATTTTCATGATGTATTTAGCCTAAAATATTGACTCAGATTGAGTTGGAAGTTCATTGGGAAAATTGAGGGGAAGACATAACCTCTGCATTGTAGTCCTCCTCCTCTCTCATCTACAAGATTCTTAGATCAAATGACTCAATCTTAGGTATGATTCAGAGCAGCTAGAATATTCCTTCCATGCTGACCTTCCATTACTTCATTTGTGAATGCTAATTCTGGTATAATTGACTTGAATTCTCCAAAGAGCTAAGGAGAATAGGTCAGCAAATCCTAGATAAAATCCATCTGTTCTAACTAAATTTAAATTATCAATGGTAGGGTTTCGAGTTGATTCCTAAACCCCTTGTGTTTCTCTTCGATTGGTTAGCTATAAATAGCCCCAATCATTCCTACTATGCACCTTTCTTTTAGCCACTAAATTCTCTAAGTTTTGTATCCACTTTCATTCTTTCCACACTTCGAGCCTTACCAATCTATTTTATCACACTCTTTTAATCCTATTTTTAGCTCTCTCTTGTTTAAATTATTAAGAAAGGAAGAGTTATATTCTAGGAAAAAGTTTGAGTGGTTCATTTTAGCTCTTTCCTTATTTTTGCCTCAAGTTGGTATACTCTTATTCCCTTCTATTTTTAAGATTGAAATTTGATAAGATTTTGTTATAATCTCCCCCTACATGCTATGATGACTTCTAATTACAAATGCACGGTGTTGAAGTAGCATGCAAGGTCGATCCCATAGGGACTAGGAAGTGGGCAATGGGATAGTGAAAAGATCTCCTATGTCTAGATTAATGATAGGGCCAGATGATATCTAACTCTAAATGAAAAGAAAATGTGCAAACTAAATCAAAATATAATATAAGAACACATGAAATTCAGTTAGGGAAAGGCTAAGATTATGGTCAATCTCCTCAACCCCAATGTGATTGAATATTAACCCCAAATCTCAAATCAAAACAATTTGTTATGAGTGCCAACTAAAGTATGTAGCATAATACTCTCTCAAGCCACTGCACCCTATTGTCTATTAAGATTCATCTATCTCCGGTATGAATGTAAAAATAGGCAACCCATTATTATGTATCATATCCCTTTTTTTAGTTGTAGAAACCAACCAACATCCCTCGACTTTGTGGTTTGATCTATAGTCATGCTAATGGAGTCCACTCCGACTCATCTCTTGAATCTTGTCAGGTTTCTCTAAATAATAAAAGAAAAGTGATCAATTTTCTCTATTAATCTAATTAAATCATTAGCACACCACATATGATAAGGAATTAGATTGATTAGGGTTTAGATTCTCAACACATTCGGATTAGGGGATTTCTCTTCACCTTGGCACATATTAATTAGCCAATCATAGCTCTCATTATGCTCAAAATCTTAAACATAGATAATTAAATCAATTAAAAAAATAAAATCCAAAGGAAAAACACAATAACCTCTTTATTCAATATGTGAAATTATCTATTCTATCTATCTGATTGGGAACAAGAAATTGAGATAAAGAGATGGAAGATTGTGGATGAATTGGGGGTAGGATTGGATTGGGTGATGTGAAAAAATAACCCTAGATCTCTCTTTATTTCTACCAAAATTTCCTTTTTTTTATACCCTTCCTTTATCCCTCAAACTTAATGAAAAATAAGTTTGTATATACATGACAGCCCATTGACACATCCGTGTGAATCAACACAGCAGTGTCATGTCACTACTTTAGCTTTGCACATGTTTCATAATTTGGTCATAAATTCTTCATTTGACTTTGGATTGAGCCGATTTTTGATGAGTTAGAAAGATAAAAAAAAATATCTACAACTTTCATGTTCAACACTTTTCAATATTCATATTAAATCATGGTTGGATATACAACTTTCATGTTCAACACTCATGTTTGCTTCCGTTTTGTTCTAGCTATTATATTTGAACTCCTTTTGATATCATATTCTTAGAATACCTACAAAATATGATCAAGAGTAGTAACCAATAACAATTGGACTAGAGTACGAAAATAATTCATCATTTAATCACATTAAATCTTCATGTTAAATTCTATATGATTGACATAATTCATGTCTATCACGCCACATGCCTACAACCCTACATGCTTGCATCTCCACCTTACCCTTCCCAGTAGAACACACCTACACCATCTCCCTCCCACTCGTCAATTTCTTCCCCTTCCTGGCTCTACAACCCTACATGCTTGCATCTCCACCTTACCATCTCTACTTATAGAAACCCCCATCACCTCCACCACCAACTTACCCTCCACTATCGCCCACCAACCCTTTTCCTTCCTTTCCTCCTTCCTCCTCCTCCTCCTCTACTACCCCATCTCCCCTATAATACTTCCTACATATCTCTGTTTGTAACACCCCCAAAATATATGAAAAAATTTATTTTATTTAAAAATTAGCATAAGTAAAAACCATAAATTTTAAAGATGTTACCTTTACACTTAATATCAGATCGGCTTCCTCCTACCAATCCAGTACCAAGTACTAAGGCTAAAAAGAAACATAACACAATTGACATGTATCCATACTTTTATTTAAATTAGAGAAGCACATTAAATTCGTTACAAGAGGTAAAACCCACTATTAGTGGTTACAAAAGTAAAATAATTTAAACAAGGAAATATAAGGTTAAAAAGGAAACCCTAAAATCTTCTGAAATAATCCTTTCGCTCTTACCGGATAATAGCTTGAACAACACCTAAAACTAACTTGCGAGAGACACTACCCATTGAATAAGTAGGGGCCTATAAATAGAACCCTTTAGTACTATGATACTGAGTAATCCTTTATACCAAACTGAAAGGCAGAGCCTGCATGCAATACATCATACTTAAACAAATGTAAAGACAATATCATACACAAGCATATAAATAATCACAGCCACATAAGAGCGATTACACACATCAACCAATAAGAATTGTATAACACAAAGTCCATTTTCATAACACCTCCAACACTTACCAAGATTGACAGGCAACAAAGCCATACTTATATCATATCAATAAATCATAAGGATGAAAGTAACACTTTTGGTCTTAAGCCATTAATTAAACATTATTCATCATCATCTCTCAAATTATATCCATATGAATGTGGGAACCTCATAATTATAGCTAGTTGATTGAAAATACACTTTAAGGCAGAATGCACCTGGCCACTATTATTCACCGGTAAATCCGTCTCTAGGGAAGAAGGCTTTTAGCCACTATTATCACCAATGGATCGGTCTGGCCCTGACTCATATGATGTTCCACTATAAGTGATTAGTATCTTCCCATAATTCATTATCATCTAAAGTTTATTTTATTGAGTCTGAGATCCCCCACTATTATACCCGGTGGACCATAATACACTCCAAGGCAACACACACCTGAATACTATTATAACTGGTGGACTGGTACACATATACATATTCTAGGGCAAAATGCTTCTGACCACTATTATAATTGGTGGACTGGTATAATAATATAATCCATTTTGGTTTGGCTCAATAATCTTTCACTTTACATGATTAGTGTTTTCCATTTAATTAATGCAACAAGTCCATTTATTTAACTCAAGGGGAAGATCATGAACGCGGAGATACAAAGGTACACCGGTCATACTGACGCATACAAGTAACACAGTACCCTCAAACTATCAACACAAGGATGCAAAGGTACCCTGGTTGCATTGGTGCACAAGGATATACAGTACTCTAACAATAAGGAAACATAATCCATAATTATGCGTACCCCCAAGATAGGTTCATAGAGCTAGATGGATTAAGATGTAGGGTCCAGTTGGGGCTCTAAGGCATACTAGCAAATACCAGAACAATCGTGGGTTAAACCACATCTTTAGGGTAGTGACCCCTAAAGATTCACCATTTCTAATCTCAAGGTGTTCCACTTTAATTATTATTATCTTAATTAAGGTGACCATGAGAAACATAATAATTACATTCTTAATCGTTTTCATTCATTTTTGTTATTATTAAGTAATCCTTATTCATATGGTTATCTATGTTAAGTTAAATAAGCCACTAAAGCCATCCTTTTATCATCCACTTCTATTTTGGAATTTTTTTCCATTATCCATATGCTATAAAGGGTTATCATATCATAATCATGACTGATTATAGAATCTAGTAGTCCACATGAAAGGATCATGGAACAATTAAACCCTAACATGTAATTCTCTCACATCTAACACACATTTCCATGCATAATAAAAGAATAAGGCAACTCTTGTATAAATATGAGATAAACATCATATCACACCCTTAATTATCCATTTGACCCTATGTCATGCCATATCCTTGTGATATTCACCGATTTTGCAGAAATATCCTTATCTTGTTATTTAATATTACTTATGTCTTAATGTGGATTGTGGAGGCTTATTTAATCCATTGACATATTATTTGAAATTTACCGATTTATCTCTTCATACTTATAAAATTACCGAAATACCCCTTTTGCTTGTATAGTTACCAAATTACCTCTTTTTACTTGCCAAATTACCATATTACCCTTCATGCTTGTATAGTTACCAAAATACCCCTTTGTATTTGTTAAATTACCAATTTACCCTCCATACTTATTAAATTACCAACTTTACCCCTCATATTTGTTAGATTGCCAAATTACCCTTTTACATGTTAAAATTATTAGATTGCCCTTTAGGTTTATTAAATACCAAATTGCCCTTTTGTTTAGTTAAATTACCAAACTAACCTTCATGCTTATTAAAACTACCAAATTGCCCTCTTCGTTAGTTAAATTACCAAATTACCTTTCTTAGCCATTAAAATTATCAAATTGTCCTTGTTGTTAGTTAAATTACGAAATTACCCTTCATACTTATTAAAATTACCAAGTTTCCCCTTATCATGCCAAATTACCAAAATACCCCTCTTGTATATTAAATTAGCATTTTACCCCCATTTACTCATCAAATTACTAAGTTACCCTTCCTCATATTAATTTTATATCCTATTAATTGACAACCAATATTAATATTTACCATATACCATGCCTTAGTCATATCAAGATCCATCCTCATTGTAGATACCCTCTATTTTCTCTCTCTCTCTCTCTCTCTCTTAGATTCATGGCTATAAATGAATAGAATAACTCATGTATATGAGATTAGATGATAAAGATAACAGACAACTCGCATATATAAATATAGAAGGGTCATGTTCTTATGGATAAAACCTCAAGAAAGATATCAAATACTTATCAATGGACCAAACCATATGCTTAACTCTTGTGATTAATGTCCATCAAATCAAAGGCTGCACATTTCAAGAATCAAATAGGACTTACGTATTGGTTGTAGCAGGGTTTAAGGTAAAGAAGGGTATAGAGTATTCTAGGGGTGTGGTGCTAAAAAGTTCAAGAGCTAGTGGAATTCTAATAATTAGATGAAATATGACCTTAATTCCACATTAATGATACACCTCTCCACCTTAAAACCAAAATAGAACATGAATAGAACTTTCTCAACATCATCTCCATAACTCCATCTCTACCTTATATCTTTACATTTTTCTCTCTCTTTATTTTTTTCTTTTCGATAATTTTCATTCATTCATTCATTTTTTTTATTCCCCCACCAAACATAACCAATTCCCACTTTTTTTCTCTCTTTTAATACATATATTTCTTTCATATACCCTCATATACATAACCACTTTTTATATCCATAACAATTTGATTTTCTTCCACTAGCTTTAAGCAAAGGTAAGGATATTAAGGCCCAAAGGTTATTCAACGTGGGTAATGAAGAAAAATATAATCCATATATAAGCTCAAATGGTTTCTATGGGGTGCACACCATGTATACACAAATTAGGGTTAAGCTATTTGGTCATGTGATGGAAAATCCTAAATTTCCTTTATCATTTTATCAATCAGAGCATGTTTCGACTATAAGTTTTGAATAGTACAAGAGTAAGTTCTAGAAATTTCTATAGTCCATTTTAAGATCTAAAGCAAGTAATTTGATCAAAATAATTATATGTATATGAAGTTTACAAAGAAACTTTAAATCCAATAAAAGTAGATCATTTCATGTAAATTTTCTTAGAAAAAGAAGGTATATATGGTTCAAAATCTCACCAAGGAATGTGATGAATCTTAACATTCCATGTCGATGGTTAAGAAATCATACATGTTATTTTTCCATTTATATCTAGAAATGTAGATATGTGTTCCCTATATCAAAATTAACACAAAAAATCTCCACTTGCATTATCTTGATTTTATGATCATCTTTTCATTAGATTTCAAAGATATACTCCTCATTAACTAGTTAAGGGTTCCTAAGACTCAAAAAATGCTAAATAAAATTTTATAATTAGTATTCTTAAAAAATTTGAATTAATTAATTTATATATATATATATATATATATATATATATATATATATATATATATTAATGCAAACACATAATTAATTTTTTTTCATGCAAATGCATAAAACACACACCCCTAGTGATTTTAACTTCCATTCCCTCTCCTTGTTGCCCTTATTCTTTTCTTGTGATTCTAAATTACTAAAGCACAATGCCCTAAAACATTTCATTTTCACCATTTGGGTTCAAAGTCAGAAAGGTGCATCCTTGAACCTCTAAAGTGTACATTTTAAAAGCTTCATTTTAGGCTAGGGTTTAGGGTCTTGATTTATAAACCCCATTACCCTTATTTTCTATCAAAAATCCTCAGTAGTTATAGTTAAAGCCTTTCCATCTATGACCTATGAACTTCCTTATTATTCTTCATACCTGATCCGCCCACATTTTCTTCCATTTTACTTCTATTCCAATCTTTCTTTCTTCTTCTAACCCCTTCTCTAGCTCTTTCTTGCTTTGATCTTAAGTAATATGAGATTAGAATTGGGAAATGAGTGAGGGATTAGCTTTAATCTCTTGTTTTCTCTATTTTCTACTTGAGAATGTGTGTTTGCTATGATTTCCTCCTTTTGGTCTCTGATTTTGTTAGACATTATTTGTATGGTTTCGAAGGTATTACTTAGTTATAATCTTTCTTTCTTGAAAGGTTTTCTATAATTGGAAAGGGATTTAGATTTTTATTTACCTTTTCTCTTTTTGGTGGGTTTACTAAGTTCTTTTGAGATAAAGCATTGTCTTCCTTATTTTTGAAAAATGATATAAGTAAGTGAATTTTATGTTCTTTATTATAGTAAAATTATGAGTTCTAATGATAAAAATGTGTAGAGCAAGCATATGTTGAATAATTAAAAGAGTTGTGTTGACCTCAAGGTCATACAATATCATTATATTTGTTTTGATGATAACAACTGGATCTTTATGACTAATTTGTTTGCATAAGTGTGCATATGTAACAATTAACTTAACCACTTAAAGTATTCTCTTAACATGAAAATGTAAAAAAAGAAATCAAGTTTCCAAGTATACGTGAAAATAGATGGAAAATAACCAAGACTTGAAGGTTATTGATAATATTTCTTAAGTATTAGGTTTCTTATGAAGTGTTAAGTTGAGAAAATTTCATATTTCAATTAAAACTCTTTAAAAAATTTTGTTGAAAAATACTTGACATGAATTCATTTCTATTAACTCTTTAAAATTATCTTTAAAATAAAATGATTGGCCCTAGTTGGAACTAGTCTATAGGTCCTTAAACCAATCACTCGGTTCAATTTAATCAAAGGTATGAATTCTGTTAAACTTAGATCGATCAACTAGTGGATAAAACCAATCGACTAGTGAGACCATCCAGTATATGGGTTTCATTCCTGTAGAAACTCATTTGTCTCCATTTAAACATATTGACTGGTTTTACCAAATTGATTAGATAGTTTGATGAAATTAATTACCTGGTTTGACCAACCAATCCATAAGTTTCAATCCTGAAGAAACTTGTTCATCTTTGTTTAATTACATCAAGAGGTTTGGCCATATCGATCAATTGATTTGATGAATTTGATCAATTGGTTTGACCAACTAGTCGGTAGTTTTCATTGTTGCAAAAACCTATTCATCTCTATTTAAATACATCGATTGGTTTCACCAAACCAATCAACTAGTTTGTTGAAACCCATTGACCAACTTGACCAACTAGTCCATGAATTTCACTCTTGCAAAAATCCAGTTGTTTCTATTTAATAACATCAACTGGTTTCACCAAACCAATCAATTAATTTGGGAAAATTGATCGACTATTTGACCAACTAGTCTATGGGTTTTATTTTTATAGAAATTTTTTGGTCTCTATTGAAACACATCGACCAATTTTTCCAAAGCTATCGACTAGTTTATAACTGACCAATCAATTTAGACAAACCAATCGACGGGTAAAATGAAAACATCGACTAGTCTTACCCCACCATGTCACTGTTCACATATGTTCTTAAGGATAATGAATGTTGGTTTGGATATTTATAGTTGATATCAACAATTTTTAAGTCTAGATTTGGCATAATTTATTAAGAAATGGAATAATCACTTTAAGATACGTTTATTGAGAACATTGGAAAGTATAAGAACCTTATATATATGCACTGGATTGAAACTATTAGTAACTCTATGTGACATTACTCATGGACCTTTATTTAATATTATATAACAATCTAATAAGATATTATTCACTTAAAGTGGAACGTGCATCATGATAGGTCTAGATTATTTGATCATCAATTAACTACTAGGGTTAGTCTACCTTAAGGTATTTTACCTTCGTAAGCCTTCATATAGGATCTTAGTTGATCCTATAACCCTATTTGGTCCCAATTTTTTCCTACTATAGAAACTAATGATGCAATAGGGGGTATCAATACTAAAAGGTTTGGTCACCATAGAAGAGTTACTTTAGCATGAGCTAGAACTTACATCCATTAGATTACTTTGTCATGAGCTAGGAATTTATATCCATTTATTTGGTTTGACTAACATAGTAGTGAGAGACCATAGGGAATAATTCCACCTATTTCTCAATAATTTTGTGAAGAATTTATATATTCATCTAACACAAACTAAAAGGGGTATTAATTGGCCTCATCTTATTTTATGCACGGTCTTGATATGGATATTTTTCCTACATGATCTTGTTTTCCCTATAATTATTTAAGATCTCACACCTCATTTAAGTTATGAATATATTATGTAACCCCACATTTAACTTCCTTAATTTTTCTGACAATTATGTGTTCCTATGAATATATGATGTGACATGCCTATTACTGTGTATGCAAACATGTGCCACCATATGTTCCCCTTGAATTCCTTGTTGTGGCATGACTCTATATTTATGGCATGTTTCCATGGATTATCATATGAACTATGTTTACTATAATCATTATCTACCTACTGTAATAATCCATAGTTGAAAAGTCATATGTGTATCTCTAATTGCATATTATCCTTCAAACTATATTCTAAACACTATTTTGTGGATAATCTAAGTGACCCATGTTTCCTTAAGAAAGCAATATGTATGATATAATATGTATATTATTGTACACTAGCATGATTATGGTTAAGCATACTTTAATAGATCCAAATATGCCTTGTATGACATTATGTGATAGTATGCGTATAACATAATAAAAGTATTGCATGTATGTTGTGGTATGCCATACTATGAGCATGTTGCATGGGTCATACTTGTTCGATGACCTACATGATAATGGTAGATTGGTTTTCTCAGTATGTATAAATATTGATGGGGTTGTTGCAATCCCCTACTCAATCTCATGAGCAAGAGGTGTGGTGGATGTTTCCTAAGCACAAATAATGAGTGGTACATCCTTTCTTAGTGCAGCCAGATTGTTGAGAATAAGCATTCCTGAAGACTTTTATTGTGCTCTTTGAGTGACCAAAGAATCACCCCTTGTAATTGATTTTCTCTAGCTTACATTTTCATCTAGTGTACCTATGGATTTTTAAGGCTTATATAGCCTTAGGTTGTACACTTTAACTTTTGCACCTTTAAATATTTTCTTGCACACTCTAGTTTTCCTTTGTTCTTTATTTATTGGATACTTATCCTCGTGAATAATTTAAGATAGGCATTGAGATGCCTACCTTGAGTTAGATGAGTTGATCACACCCCATTTTTCATAAGATTGTCTTTTATTTTCATTTTTGTAATGTTTTAAAGTGAAATTGTTTTGTAGTAAAAAATAAGGGTGTTACAGGTTGGTATCAAAGCCTAGTTTTAAAGGTGTTTTATTTTAAAATACATTTAACTAATACCATAGGCTGGTATCAAAGTGTTTTCTTAAAAGTGTCTCGCTTTCAAGTACTTTTAGTTGATACCACAAGTTAGTACTAGAGCTACTTTAAAAATCTTCTCAAATTTTAAATTGTTTGAGCTATTACCATATGTTGGTGGCAAAGTTTTATTTTAAAATTCTTTTAACCTTTTAAACATTTTGAGTTGATACTAGAGGATGGTATCTTAAGTTTTGGTTTTAAAATTTGGCTTTTTTATAAACTTCTTCAAAACTTTTATGAAATCTCATTTTTTTTGGTAAGTAAGTAAAGATTATATTACTAACCAAAACAGGCATTATTAAATCCTATTGTCCTTCCATAGACGTCATCTCAAGCTATACATGTAGAGAGTCTATTGTTTTTGTAAGAGAAACAAAGGATTTATAATTATGTAGTGATGCTATACTGCTAGCAATATCTCGATTCATTTGCTTCAAAATTGATGTTGCTCGTCGTTGTTTCTATTAGAAGATTCATGCATTTCTTTCCTACCAAACATAATAAACCAGGGCTACTAAAAGAGGTTAGAGTGCCTCCAATTTCTCTTTTGTTCATCTTCTATGTTGTGCTACCCAGTGTAGCTCCTGCTACCAGTTTCTTATTGTATAACCTAGGTTGAGAGTTTGTATTATGGTGCTCCATATTTCCTTAACATACATGCATTCAAAAAAATAAGTGCTTCATTGTTTCTACTTATTCTTCACATAGAACACATGTAGGATATAATTGGAGACCAATCCTCTATAGCAAAACCTTTGTTGTTAACTACTCGTGTGCTACAAGCCATAGGGTGAATTTGTGTCTTGGTAAAGCTATTCCGCTCCCTACAATTCTATACCACCTGACTTGAGTGCCCCTAGGTCTTAAAATAGAATAGCATTTTGCTATAATATATCTACCCTAGGCATCAGTTATTTTAACCTGATATGTGCCTCGAATAAAGCTGTCCATAGATTGCCTCAAGCTCATTATTCTGTTCATCACCCATGAGAAATGAGAAGTAGATTAGGAATAGTTATTGTCTTTGTGATTGTGTGGACTTATGGCATAGGCCTTATGCCTTGTTAACTTGGTTTTTGTCTTAAATTATCCCTAACTTAGAGATTGATGGTTAATCACACTCAATGTATCAAGCATATTAAGCAATGCATAATAATTGTTGGGGCTTATTTGGAATGACAATGACAAAAGGAGGAGACACGGCGATTGATGACTACAATCACGTCATGTACCATAGAGGATGGTCCAAGAAAGGTCTAGCATCACCACATTCCAACATTTGATTGTCAGGAAGAGCGAAATGCTTTAAAAGAATGAATACACACCTTAGAGCGTGCATTTGTCACATATAAGTGCCTGAAAAGCAAGATTGTGGAAGTTGCAACCTTTTACTTGTGAGGCAAGGTAGAATCTTAGTGGCATGGGTTATAGTTGAGTGGTGGCTCACCTAATTCATGGGAGTAGTTTATTGGATCCTTGAGACTTTGCTTCTACCCTACACATTTACACCTTAAGAGATACAAAGTGTTTATGGCACTTTGCTAGGGTAGCTTTTATGTAGAGGAGTACTACAACAAGTTTTGCAACTTGGCCTATTTTGCACCTGAGGAAAAGGTAAGTGAAGAGTTAAAGGTTCATCATTTTTTTTAAGTCTTGACACTAGGTTGCAAGAGTGGATAATGGGAGCCACAACACCCGAACTATATTCCATATATAAGATAGCCCTCAAAGGAGCATAAGAGTTTTATCCTTGAGGCCTAGTGATAGGAGAGAAGAAAAAAGGGAAGGATAGTCTACATCTCCATGGAAAAAAGAGGGTTTAGACCTATGGTAAACACCAAAGAAGATTTACAATCCAATGTGACTTGAGCTACTTGAGAAGGCCCTACTTCTGCAAGTGATGTGAGAGGGATCACTTATGAAAGGATTGTTAAGGTTATTAGATTTAGTGTTATGGTTGCAATATATGGAGGAGTAGGTAATTTGAGTGTTGCTACACCAAAAATGGTGTCTAGGAGAGTGAGCTTGAGCTAGACCTCTAGGATCATCGCACTTTTGAACCTTCCATTTTCACTCAAAGTCTTCTTGCACTTATTTATTCTTGTTTAGGGTCCTGATGTGTTTTTGTAGACACTATCTTTGCAACCTTACTTGTGGTTGGGAATAAATTTCTTTTAAGGGGGTAGTAGTCCCATACTTTTGATTATTCTTAATGGTCTCCCCTTCATCAGTATGTATTCTCAATTGAAACTTTTCTTATTGGAAATGGTGTGGAGCATCCTTGATGGATTACCCTTGTCATCACTATCACTCTTCATGACTAAATCAATGTCCAATTTCAATTAACAGGAGTACTTCAACTTTGTTTGAATTTTCCTTTACACTATTCTTTATTATTGTCTGTATCCTAGTAACACCTCTTGTTTGACACTATTGCATCGTATTAGAACTCTTATCATTAGTTACTTTGAAACGGTTGCTTAGCCCCTTAATGATCATCATTTCATCTTGCTAAATCATTACACCTTTATCCATTTTTCATCCTTCGCAAGGTTTTCCAATGATATCATACCTTCTTGAACTATTGCAATCTTACTAAGATTGCTCTTCATTGATGAATCCCTTTTATGGTAACGTCATTACCTTTCATAAGGAATGATATATATCTCCTTACCTTGCTAATCACCATATTCATGTGAATGTCACTTTTTATTAAAAGTAAATGATTCTTCATTAATGCTTCTACTCCTTTTTTCCTAACCACTTATCTTGGATACTCATTAACCCTTTATTTCAGACCTAAGCTCTTGAACCTCGTGGTTGTTGGCACTCTTACTTCACCACTACCATACTACTTGTCATTTTCATTTCATGAAGCAATCTTTGCATGCCTATTCCATTAGGGTAATGGTAACCCTATCGTCGTTGAAGGATTTTCATGAATGCATGGTTGACTAGGGTCTAAGACTTTTCTATAGCTTTAGGGATAAAGCCTCTTTTAAGAAGGGTAGTGTTGTAATACCTACCATTTTAAGGTCTTTAATGTGTATTAATATATGCATTTGAGTGTGATATGAATGTGTTTTATATTATTTTGGAGGTGTATTTAAAGTTGGTATGGTTTTGGTTAAGTTCGGCTTGGATTTTGGAAGATAATTGGTTTTATTGAAAACCCAATCAACTAGTTTGGAGGTATTAATAGACTGGTTTGTTCCTTAAATTTAAGTTTCTAAACCTGATGAACTAATCTACAAGTTTGGGGTACCAGTTGACTAGTTCAACTGAACTAGTTGTTCTTCATTCTTGATTTTCACTACAAGTCTTTCTCCAAAAAAATTTCAACTTCATAGTTCTGCTTGAGTGGCTTATTCATAAATTTTACAAATCACTTAAGCATGTTTAAACCTACTTTACCTATTTTTAATAGATGCTTAGAGGGAAATTCTCTAAAGTCAGTTTCATAAATTCAAAAAATGTATCTTCTTCTTCCTTTTCTCTCTTTTTTATGTGATTCCTGACCAAGATATTTAGCCCTACAACCCTTAGAGATCTTGACTTTGATTACCTCTCATTGTTGTCTTTATTCCTTTTTTATGATTCAAAATTTTTGAACCATAGTGCCCTAGAACATTTCATTTTCACCATTTGAGCTCAAAGTAAAAAAGGTGCACCCTTGAGCCTCTAAAACGTGCATTTTAAATCTTAGTTTTGGGATAGGATTTGGGTTCTTAATTTATAAACCCCATTACCATTTTTTTCTATAAAAAATCTTCAGTAGTTCTAGTTAAAGCCTTCAACTTTCCTACTCCTACCTTAACCTCCAAAATTCCCTATTATTCTTCATAGTTTCTCTAGCTATATTTTATTCCTTTTCCTTTGATTTTTATCTTTCTTTCCTCTTCTCATCCCTCTTCTAGCTCCTTCTTGTTTGGATCTTAAGCAAGACAAGGTTAGAATTGGGAAAAAGTGAGGGATTAGCTTTCATCTCTTATGTTCTCTATTTTCTCCTTGAGAAAATGGGTTTGCTATGATTTACTCTCCTTGGTATTTGATTTTATTATACCTTATTTGCATGATTTGAAAGTTTTTACTTAGTTTTAATCTTGCTTTCTTGAAAGGTGATCCCATGTTGTAAAGTGGTTTGGATTTTCCAAGAATTTTTCTCTCTTTGGTGGGTTTGCTAAGTTCTTTTGAGAAAAATCATTGTATTCCCTATTTTATGGAAAATGGTATGATTAATTGAAGTTTATGTTCTATTTTTTATTAAAATTATGAGTTATAATGATAAAAATATATAGAGTAGGCTGATGATGGATAAAATTAAGAGTTGGTAGCAAGCTTAACTTGAAGTCTTATATGCACAAGTCTCATAAATATGGTTTTGAATTCATAATTGCCTTTAATCTTTTGAGCATCTTAAGTAACATTACTATGTGTGATATGATAGATAGATTGTTGCATAATGGCCTATCATGGAGAGAATATGAGGCCTTGATTTTATTTAAGTTCATAAGATGAAAGCATGATTTTATTATGCAATTGAGGTTCTCATCATGATTTTGATGTTTTGCATGATACTATATCGTTTTTGCTTATTAAAAAACATGAAAAAGTTATGATTTATGTTTAATGCAATTGAGAAAAGTTTGTATAATGAGCTTGTGTGGGATATGCTTGGTATGGGCTATTTTTACCTAGGTTGGTCGACTAGTTGGATCAGCCCATCAACTAGTTCATTAAACAGTAGACTAGTTGGGTCAACTGATTGATTGGTTAGCCTGTGATTTTAGTGGTCTTGGTTTCGAGTTAAACCCATCAATTAGTTTAAGCAAACCCATCAATTGGTTCCTAGAACATCCGAATGATTGGATCAACTCATCAAATGTTTGCTCTATGAACTTAATAGTCTTATTCTTGGTTTAGATGCATTGACTGGTTTAACTAGACTAATCGATTGTTTCTTAGAATAATTAATCGATGGGGTTGAAAATTTTACTAGTTCATCACCACTAGGAAGGTTGTCACCACCCTAACCAATTAACTAATCAATGAAATCAATCAACTAGTTAGCAAGGCCCATTGACTAGTTTTTAGAAACCCATTGAATGTTATTTTCTACCTTTTCTTTTCTTACTTATTTCTTCCCGAATGTGATATTTTGAGTTTTTAATGCTTGGATGATGACCTAAGATGCTATTAGCTATAAATTTACCAAGATTAATTGATTTTAACTGATGGATTAAAGTTAGTAACGAGAAAATGATCCTAGTTTGACTAAGTTGACCTTAGCATCATATTTTAGCTTTTCTCTTAACCATAGAATGAGTGAATGATTAGATGGCTAAAAATGAATTCTTCCTACGACTAGTATTTATGTAATGAATCATAATGATGACTAATAGACTTCTAACAAACTTACATTATAGCCTTAAAATGTAATACATTATAAGTTTAGATGACTTAGGATTAATGGAATGGCCTTAAGTTGACCTTCACTTGGCTATTATGATAAATGGATAAACAACATAATTTAGGATTGGGATCTAATCAACCTCTAATTAGACTTCATCTTTAGCCTTAAGAATTAACTTCGAATATTCTTTAATGTATTGTAATATTGTGGTTAAGTAACTAACCTATGGATTTGATATTAGCTTTAAGTTGACCCGAGACTTGAATTGTGCACAAAGAAAAATGAATGTCGATTTGACATTTATAATTGATATAAAAAATATATAAGTCCAACATTAGCATAATTGATTAATAAATGGAATGATCACTTTAAGATACCTTTATTGAGATCATTGAAAAGTATGAGAACCTTATACGGGTGCATTAGATTGAAAAGACTAGTAAATTTTTGGGACAATACTCATTGACATTTTATGTGATATGACTTCCCAATCTAATAAGATATTAATCACTTAAAGTGAAACGAGTATCATTATAGGTTTGGATTATTTGATCCTTGATTAACTACAGTGGATTAATCTATCATCATAAATTTTACCTTTAGGTGTCTTCGAACAAGATCCTAGTTGATCTTGGGACCCTAACATGTCCCTGTGTCTTTCCTACTATAAAAAATAATCATTTACTAGGAGATATCAATAGTAAAGGGTATGGTGACCATAGGATAGTTACTTCGGCATGAGCTTAGACTTATGTTCATTTAGGCATGAGCTGGGACTTTAGACTTATGTTCATTTAGGCATGAGCTGGGACTTTATGTCTAGTTATTTGGTTTAACTTATATGGTATTGAGAGACCATGGAAAATAATCCCACCTATTGCTCAATAATTTTGTAAATGAGTTCTATATTCACCTAATGCAAAATAATAACCACAATTAAACTAAAAGGGGTATTAATTGGCCATATCTTATTTTATGCTCAATCTTGATATGGTGATTTTGTTGACGTGATACTTGTTTTTCTCTATAAGTATTTAAGAGCTCACACCTCACTTAAGTTATGAATATTTTATGTAAAACCACATTTACCTTCCTTAAAACTTATGTCAATCATGTGTTCCTATGTATGTATGATGTGATATACCTACTATTGTGTATGTAAACACATGCCACAATATGTTCCTCTTGAATGCTCTATTGTGGTATGATTCTATATTTCTAGTGTGTTACCATGGATTAGCACATAATCTATTTTTACTATAATCATGATCCATTTACTATAAGAATCCACGATTGAAAAGTTATTAATGTATCTCTAATTGCACATTACTCTTCAAACTATACTCTAAACACTACTGTGTGGTAATATAAGTGAACCATATTTTCTTAAGAAGGTGATATTTATGATATAATCTATATATCTTTGTATGCTGGTATGATTATGATTAAGCATATTTCAGTGGATCCAAATGTGTCTTGTATGACTTGGTCTGATATTATGTGCATGACATAGTGGGAGTATTGCATGTACATTATGTCATACCATGAGCATGTTGTGTAGGTCCGTCTTATACGATGACCTACATGATAGTGGTAGATTGATTTGCTCAATATGTATAAATACTGATGGAGTTGTTTTTTGCAATTCCTTGCTCAATCCCACCAACAAGAGGTCTGGTGCATGTTTTTTGAGAATGACTAATGAGTGACTCATCCTCTTCTCAGCATATTTCTATTGTTGAGCATAGTCATTTCCAGATATTTTATTGGGGTCCTTGAGTGACTAAGAAATCCTCCTTTATAATGGATTTCCTCTAGTTTACATTTTCATCTAGTGTACCCTTGTGTAGATTGTTTAAGGCTTATATAGCCTTGGATTGTGCACTTTGACTTTCAAATCTTCAAGTATTTTCTTGCTCACTCTAGTTTTCTTTTGTTCTGTGTTGGCTAGCTACTTAGCCTTGTGTCTAATGTGAGGTAGGCATAGAGGTACCTATCTTGCATTAGATGTGGCAGTAGTACCCCATTTTTTATAAGATTGTCTTGTATTTTTGTTTCAGTAATGTTTTAAAACAACAATTTTTAGTAGTGAAAAATAGA
Organism: Tamarix austromongolica; assembly: GCA_039764185.1. Classification (NCBI taxonomy): domain Eukaryota; kingdom Viridiplantae; phylum Streptophyta; class Magnoliopsida; order Caryophyllales; family Tamaricaceae; genus Tamarix; species Tamarix austromongolica. The sequence continues at coordinate 94,173,735 of CM077811.1, read as the reverse complement.
GGTGTTACATGCAATTACACTAGAAGATGTTGGAGAATAATATTAGCTTGTTGGGGTTTCAAACATATTTGAGGGATTAGAGTCAACTAGAGGGAGGAATGATTCATAAGGGTTAATGTAATACTCTAAAATTTTAAAAATTGATAATTTAATAAATATATTTTATTTAGGATAAATTAGCTTTTAAATTTATTAAATTTAATTATTTTATGGATTTTTGAGTATATAAAATTAGATATGGATATTTAATAAATTAAAATAAATATTTTGTTATTTTATCATACTCATTTTACTTGAATAATTTTCTAAACCAATATTTCTCTAAAATTAACCTTTTTAAAATAATATATTAAATTATATTAAATGAAATTATTAAATATATTTATCTATCAAAAATATTAAATTCTATTATTCCATAATTTATTTTATCTTATTTTCCCCTTTTTCTCCTTTTTCTCCTTTCCTTCTTTCTCCTTTTTCATCTCCTTCGGACTGCCAAGCCTTAGGCCCCTCCCCCTGCATGCTGGGTCGCCGACCCAATCCCCTCTCCTTCTCCCTCTCCCACGCGATGTCATCCAACCCACTCACCCTTCTTCCTTTTCTCCCCCCTGACTAGACCAGCCTAATTTTTTCTTTTCTTTTCCTTCCTTCTCTCAGCAATCGAGCTACCCCTTCTTTCTTTTCTCCCCGCCCCACTTGCTTCCTCCCCTCTTCCTTTCTTTCTTCTTCTACCTCCTACCCCGACCAAACATGCCCCCGACGCCATGCCTGCCACCCCGCACCGCCTGCAACTGCCACCACCTGCCTCCCTACAACTCTACCTCTCTCCCTTTCTCTCCCCTATCCTTTTCTTCCCCTTTTTTTACCAAACCAACCCTGCACCCCTAGCCACGCATGCCTTCTTCTTTCTCTTCTTCCCCTTTCCTCTCCCTACAACCCCAACACCCCTACCCCCTACAACCTTCCCCGACTGGCCACACCTACTCCCCTCTTCTCCCTTTTCTTTTTCTTCTTCCCCTCCTGCTTCATCCTACCCCATTTTGAGCCCTTTCTTCCTTCTCCTAACCTTTTTTTCTCCCATTTCTTCCCCTTACCCTATTTTTGCTCTATAGCCTCAACCACCGCTGCCATAGCCCTATCAACCACCTACACCGCCTCCTGCCACCTCCCACTACCACCTTACACCACCAAGCCACCCCCTTAAGCCCCCTGCAGCCCCCTTCTTCCTGTTTTCTTCTTTTTCTCCCTTCTCGGCCTCCACCCTACTCCTCCTCTGTCCACCGCCATCCTGCCGCTGCCGCTACCTCTCGAGCACCAACTCACTCCCTACAACATCCCCTACCACCCTACCTCCTTTGGCCGAAACAAGCCCCTATATCCTCTCCTTTTCCTCCTCCCTTTTCCTTCCTTCTCATCTTCCATCACTCCTACAACCCCCTTCACAGCCCTACTGTCGTTGCCTCCTTCTCTAATCATCCATCTCTGACCACCACCTACACCCCCACTCCACCCCTACACCCATCCCTTGCCCTAACTCTCCCCCCGCCTTCCCTTTTTTCTAGCCCCAAAACCCTAACCTAAAAACAACCCCCGCCTTTTCTTCTATCCTCTTTAACCCCCTTCCTTCCTTGTGCTTGCATGCAGCTCACGCTGCATGAGTAGTATGAATTTGCTTCCTTCCTTTGGTTATTTTGGTTAATAATTTTAAGGTATAATAATGGTTAAATAAAGTATATCATTAATGAAGTTTTGATAAAGTTTTATACTTTTTGATTTTTCCTATTTCTAATATGATAATTATTGATATTATTTTTAGGTATTGATTTTGCTAATCAAAGTTTAAATCTTTAACTGGGAAGGTTTGATTTTTGTGGGAATTAAGGTAACTGTTAAACCTTAATTAAACATATGAATAAACATATGCTAGCACATTAGGGTTTTAATATGTTTATATGCATGATAAATGTTGTTTAGTATAATGTATTTAGTTACTTATATTGATTGATAAAAAGGAAAGCATGTTAATTTATATATCATGTGTAGAAATAATACTTAAGGAAGGAGTTGTATTGTTAATAAAAATGTTAAGTGCTTATTTATGATATGTTATATTAATGTGGCCATTGTTACATAAATATTGTGGTTATGGGCCCTAAGAGTATTTTATTAATATGTCTTATGTAAGAGTGTGGCCTAAATAATGGTAATTTAATAATGGAGAAGAGTAATTTGGTAATTATAATAATGAAGGGTAATTCGGTAATTTAACCAACCAAAAAGGTAAGTTGGTAATTATAATGATGGAGAAAGGCAATTTGGTAATCATAATAATGGAGAAGGGTAATTTTGTAATTTAACCAAATGAAAGGGTAATTTGGTAATTATGATAATGGAGAAGGAAATTTTGATAACTATAATAATGGAGAAGGGAAATTTTGTAATTTAACTAACTAAAAGGGTAATTTGGTAATTATAATAATGTAGAAGGACAATTTGATAATTATAAAAATGGAGAAGGGCATTTTGATAATTATAATAATGGACAAGGACAATTTGGTAATTAAAATAATGAAGAAGGGTAATTTGGTTATCTAACTAACCAAATGGGAAATCTGATTAGCGTAACAAATATGAAGGGTGATTGATGATTTAATAAGTATGGTGGTAATATCTCCTAATTTCACAGTTTTGTTTTCTTTGCTTCTGCTGTATCTTTTAATAAAAACAAAATTTTTCAGTAGTGAATTTTAGGGGTGTTACAGTTAAACATGAAATCGCAAAGCATAGTGGATCTGAGCTTACTTCAGCACAATGGTATACAATTTATGGAAGAATCGAATACAACCTAAGTGGCATACCTTGGATGATCTATGGACACTATCTTATAGTGAGGAGATGGACACTAGATTTTTGAGTTTCTATCACATCGATCATGATAATTGTGGCGTGGGTTTGAATTCTAGAAGTTCTAATGGATTACTATGGTGATTTGGACAAGATAAAATCCATTGGTGACTGTGTTGGTAAGTTTGTGAAATTCAACCTTAAAACTAATGTGGGAACAAGAGGGAAATTTGTTCGTATAGCAGTAGAGATTGATCTAAACAAACCTCTCATACCTAAGATGTACTTGGGAAACTCCTTGCATAATATTGAATACGAGGGCATTGGTAAAATTTGCTTTAAGTGTGGTAAAGCTGGGCATTTCTAGTCTGATTGTTTGCTGGAAAACTTAGAGGGGCCTATGGCTATAAAGGGACATGAGGTGTAGGGTGATCCGAACGATCGGATAATAGAGCATGATCAGGATGTAGGTTTGAGGATTCTAACCCTTATGGACTGTGGATGATAGTTACTAGGAAGGGATGACACTAATTTCCTCAGAATACCCAATTAAAGAGTAATTTGGGGGGGGGGGGAGGATCAGGCAAGTAATCAGCATAATAAAGGATCTATGAAGGTCAATTCCCTGTTTACTTCAAGACACAGTGCATTATGGAATGTAGAATAGAACAATCAGGAGTTATAGAAGAAATCAAAGCATGAAGGATATACTACATCCTTTATTGAGGAGGAAACTTTGGATCAACCGGTTAATCCTATGATCTGGGAACAGAGTAACTCACGTCTAGGCCAGGAGAAACTTACGCAGAAGGACCAAAATACAATCAAAACACTGGTGCATACTAAGGTGGTTTCTTTTACTTCTGATGGATATGTGCCCACTAGAACTATTATGGTTAAAAGGGTGAAACCCAAGGGTAAGTCTCAAAAACCATTAACTAGCATTAATAATAGATCGGGAGGGGGTGAAAGCTCCAAGTCCATAAGTAAATTAACTGGTGGCCAGTCTTCTCAGCACACTTTGATGCTTCTTTATCTACACCAATCAAGACTATAAAGGCCTCCAAGGTCAATAGTTAGATATACAACATATTAGCCAGGGAGTGGACAAGGGTCCATCGGACCCTTCCTTATGTGTTTAATTTGTTTTTATGATTGCTGATGCACAGTGGAAGTTCATGTTCTGGAACATTAAAGGTGCAGGTAATGCTCTCTTTTGCACCATTTTTTTAGCTAGTTAACCAACATAAACCATGTTCGGTGGTATTGGTTGAAACAAAGATTAGTGGGAGTAAGGCAGAGGATACAATCTGTGAGTTGGGTTCTGAAGGAAATTTGAGGGTGGAAGCTCGGGGTTTCTATGGTGGTATTTGGCTCTTCGGTATTTGGCTCTTCTGAAAAGGTGATCTATTAAAAGTGCGGGTTCTTGGATCATCTACACAAATCATCTATACCTGAGTCTCCTTACCCACAGGACAGGAATTTCTATTTTCTAACATATATGGTTCTCCTGAAATGGCCTCAGAGATGAGATGTGGGAAGACTTAATGAGCTTTGTGAATCAAGTATCCCTTCCTTAGATCGTAGGTGGTGATTTCAATGATGTAGGGAGTCTTTCAAAATGAAGAGGAGATAGTCATTGATAACTTAATCATTGTTTAACATTTAATAATTATCTTATTACTTGTTTGTTGGAAGATCTAGGCTTCTTAGGTCCTAAATTTATGTGGAATAAAAAATTAGGAGGATGTAAGAAAAGATCCTGTATTGATAGAATAGTGGCGACTAACTCCTAGAGTTTGCTATTTTCTAAAGCTAGGGCGATATACTTACCAAGGACTTATTTGTCCCACCATCCTCTTTTATTTATGCTTAATAATGTTAAGCTTAATGCTTGCCCCCACCAATCGCTTTATGTTTGAGGTAGCTTGGTTGACAAACTCATCTATTACCCCTGTGGTGAAGGATAAATGGAACCAAGGTAGGGATATCATTGATAAAGTGAAGTCCTGATGGAATGCTCAGGAGTTTGGAGTGATTAGAGCCCATAAGATAAGAGTTTTTGCATGAATTAGTGGAATGTAGAGTAGACAAGCCATCTCTTTTTCAATTAAATCTAGAAAAGTTGGAGGGTAAACTCTTGGGTGAGTTGAATGAGATATTGACACAAGAGTAGTTGTTTTGGATTTAAAAATCCAAGACCAATGTTGTAACTCTTTAAGACAAAAATAATCATTATTTTCACACAACGATGGTGTCTAAAAGAAGGAGAAATAGAGTAAAGTGTATTCCAAATGAAGTGGGTTTTGGGATCCAGGATGAGAAGGATATGTTAGAGACTACTAGATCTTTCTTCCTTGAGTTGTTCTTAGAATACCAAGGTTCGGTGACTCAACCCATGATACCTAAACAAATTTCTTAGATCATGAATGAGGAGTAGATGGTTTTTTTTTTCTGTTGGCAATGAAGAAGTAAGGATGGCCACATTATCTATGGGAGCCTTAAAGAGCCCTGACCTGGATGGACTAAACCCAGTTTTTTATTAGAAATTTTGGCATATAGTGGGTAGTGATATTTGTTCTCTAGTTGCTGAGGCATTTAATAAAAGATATTTTGATAAGAATATGAACGATACTATCTCATATTTGATTCCTAAGATAGAAATTCCTATTTATCTACGTGATTCTAGACCCACAGGCTTATGTAATGTGGCGTACAAAGTTATAACTAAAGCACTCACATTCCGAATCAAATCGTTGATAACAAAGCTTATTGGGTGTGAACAAAATAGCTTTATTCTAGGTTGTTAAGTGTGTAACAATATCATTATTCTGCATGAGATTCTCCACATAATGATGAATAAGAAGGGTAAGTTAGGAATTATGGTAGTGAAGGTAGATCTTGAGAAAGCTTATGACCAACTATCTTGGGAGTTTATGGAGCAAACCCTTGTTCTCACGAGGTTTTCGTATCAAATTGTTCGGCTTATTATGTTATGCATTTTGAATCCTTCCATCTGGGTTCTTTGTAATGGAGAAATTTTTGGGGCTTTCCATCCTTCTAGAGGATTTAGATAAGGGGATCCCATATTGCCGTGTATATTCATTCTATGTATGGAGAGACTCTCTCATCTTATTCATTGTGTTGTAGGGAGGGGTCTTTGGAAACCAATTAGCATTACTAGAGGAGGAACACAATTTTCTCATTTATTCTTTTCCAATGACTTTCTTTTATTTTCTCATGCTTTTGTCTCACAAATCGAGATTATTTTAGATAGTCTACAAGTTTTTGGTTTAGCATCTAATCAAAAGGTCAATACTGGTAAATCTTACTTATTATTTTCTCCGAATGTGGCTACTCATGTAGTGAAGGAAATTAAATGTTTAGTTTTTTAATAAATATCTTGGGGTGAATCTCCATATGGGAAGGATACCTCGGGGTTTTTATGCTTATGTTATTGATAGGGTTTAGAAGCAGCTTTTCTCTTGACAACCAAATATGTTGTCCCTTGCGAGAAGACTTATCTTATGTCAGGTAGTGACTAGCACCATACCCATCTATGCTATGTTCACTAGTAGGGTGCCTAAGAATGTTACTTCAAAACTTAATAAAATTAACAGATACTTCGTGTGGGGTGGTACTCGAACCAGAAAGAAGATTCACCTTGTTAGCTGGAGTACTCTTTGTCGACCTAAGATCAAAGGAGGGTTAAGCCTTCATTCTATGAAAGTTTCCAACCAAACAATCATGATGAATTTGGCATGGGTAGTACTCACTAACAAGGAACAACTATGGGTGAAATTGCTCTATGAAAAATATGGTGACATTTCTCACCCCATTCATGGGATTTCCCACTGTGCAAAGTCAAGCCTGTAGCGTAATATTTGTAAGGCTTAGTGCATGCTGGAGGTGGGAAATAAGTGGAATATTTAGTTAGGAGGGGTGGCTCATTTTTGGGAGGATTGGCGGGTTGGTAATTCATCCCTAAAGTTTGTGGCCATTCAGGAAATCCCGGATGAGCAGAAGAATTATAAGGTTTGAGACTACTTTATACCAGATGGTACCTAGAATTGGCTTGACTTTCAACACCTTCTTCATCATAAAAGCATAATGGAGATCACTAGGGTGTTTATTAACCCATAAGAGTCTAGGGATGATGCTCACTATTGGGGTTATACCCCTAATGGTGTTTTTACTATGAAATCCACCTATAACTAGCTGAATCAAGATGATGCTTACGAGTCTCCCAAATGGAATTTAATTTGGCACTTGCAGACCAACGTATTAAGACCTTTAATTGGTTAGTAAGCTAAAACATACTTCTTACCAATGTGGATCGGTTAAAAAGACAAATGACTAAGTATGCCTCGTGCAATTGATGTGGGCACACTGAGGAGGATATCTTGTATGTGTTGAGGGACTGTGATCACAATAGGGATATATGGATCAAACTTGTCCTAGACCACCTTCAACTGTAATTTTTCACTTTATCCTTTCATGATTGGTTCTGCTCAAGTTTTAAAAGCACAAAATGATAGAACCTCTGGACCCACCTTGGGCTTTGGTTTTTTTCTTTAGCTTACTAGAGCTTATGGAAATGGTGAAATGCTTATGTATTTGAAGGTAAAGACATCTGGTCAGAGCGAGCAGCTGGATGGAGTAGAGAGTTTGCTAGGGATGAAATTCAGGCTTGGGAGGTTCTTTTAGATGTCCAACATGCGGGGAAAGGAGTTCATTGGTAAGCAGTAGGTTGGGATCCCCCTCCATCGGAGGTTCTCAAAATTAATATGGACGGGTCAGCAAGGAATAATCCCAGGATGATTTTAGCTGGTGAGGTGACTAGAGACCACACTTTCAAATGGCATTTTGGTTTTGCCTCAAATTTGGGTTATGGAAATATTCTTCAAGTAGAACTTTGGGCCATTTGGTATGGATTACATGAGGCTCACTCCAAGGGATACACCAAGGTGATTATTTGCGATGATTCTTCAATTGCGGTTAGTCTCGTGAACAAATAGATTCCTCTACATCATACTTAGAGACATATAGTTGAAGCCTGCCAAGTTCTTATGGCGAAGTTTGTGTTTTGTTGAATCGTGCATGGCTTATAGGAAGGAAATTAGGCTGCTGATAGGATATCATACATTGGTCAGGACTTGGTTTATGGCTTGCAGATATTTGAGTCTCCTCCCACTACCCTTCGCGATATCTTTTTGTTTGCTATGAAAGAAGATTGTAGTTATAGGAGATCTTGTTTTCTTACCTTATTTGGTCTATTTTTTTTATCAACTCCTTTCATTTAATGCCCAAAAAAAAGAAAGAAATTATAAATTGGCTTCACCTGAACTCAAATTTTATAAAGAATGAAAGATAGAATAGCCTAAATTTATCCCTATTTTATCTAAATAATAAAACAATCCAAATTTTATGAGTTTAAAATGATATGAATTTAATGAGAAATGTAGAATTATCCGAATAAATTCAAATTCAAAACTAGTTAAAGTCAATATAACTTGATCGAAATTAATTTATTAATTTTAAATAACTTAAATATTAATATTAAAACATATCTGATCTAAAATAATAGATAACCAAAATTAATCAGAATCTAAATTAATCCGATAAGGCCAGTCAAATTGTTACCTCTACTTTATGAGTTTATAAACCGGATACATCGAATAATCGTGGTAATATGGTCGCCGTCCCCCCCCCCCCTCTGACCCTCTCCTGTTTGGAAGGACACCTAACCTCGTCGTTTTCTCCTTTTCGTCCCTGCTGCGCTTAAAACTTTCTGCCAGAGGAGAAGTAGGAAGGTGCGTTCTCCCACATTTGCGCCGTTTTAGACTCAAATTAGATCTAATTGTGATACTTGCACATTGGAAAAGCATTTAGTCCAACCAAATAAAGCACCCGATGCGACTTCATGATGTCCCTCATACATAAAGCACTTTTCGGATTCTCAAATAAAGCCCGGACAGTTTGATTGAGATATGTAATTTTAAACTAAAAATTGTCAAATATCCAACGTGACAAATACATCTACACATTACATAATTACTTAATAAAGTGAAAAAAACATATTCCCTCTGTCGCCCATTAGTACAATCATATTCTTTCTCTATCAAGGGCGAGGTTCAAATCATAATTTTAAAGTATAGTTTAGTTAATGTTTTGATACAAAAAATAGAAAAATTTAGTTATGGTTTAAAAGATTAAATTATAGTTAGTAAATTATAAATTATATATATATATATATTATCACCATTAAATAAGTGTTATTCGATATAATTGTAGGTAATAATTATATTGTAAGTATATAAATTTATTATGAATTATTAATCTAATGAGATTTTTTTTATTGTTTACATATTTAAAGTAACTATAAATTTGTCTAAAAATATAATATGATTTATGTAATACTTGAGTTATGTTTGTTTTATTTTTCTTATGGATATAAATATGAGTTATATATATATATATAACCATATGTATCTACATAGGTAAGTTGTACATTAGGTAAAAATTATAAATTTAAATTATAATTTAATATGAGTTGCCTGTTAATTTTTATTGTTTTAGGACTATTAAAATATTTTTGAGTTGAATAACTAGTTTTTAATAGTTAGGATAGAAAATTGTTAAATCTAACAAAACGAAATCATAAATCACTGATTCGATTTGATTTATATTATTTAAAAGATCGATACATTATTTTGGTTTGATATTTTTTTAAATCATAACAAATATGGATTGATATAATTTGAGGCCGAGATAGACCAAACCAAAGCCCAGCTCGTTATATCATTGGCTCAACTTTCCCTCTCTAAATTAATAAAATAAAATAAAGTAGAAATGAATACTTTTCTTGACCTACACTTATGACCTTTGTATATAAACTCTCCCAGTGAAGTCCCAGTACCACTGTTTTTAAAACCCTATAGATCGAAACCCATATCCTCTGTCGTCCCGTCACCGATTCTAAACAAAACATTCATCGAGCATCGCTAATTAATTAAGAATCCCGCTGTTCAAGACATATCTCCTACTTGCAATTAAAGGCAGACACTACTACTTTTTATTGCTTCGCATGGAAATCGCAGCATATCCTTGTCGTCGTAGTTCATCATTTCAGCTCTCACTATTCTTTTTCTTCTTCCTCTTCCTAGCCAACGTCTATTATCCGGCAAGCACTAATGGGCAACAACAAACGAGTGCTATATCGGACAGCCATGTTGCCTTCTTCGTCTTCGGCGACTCCCTGTATGACACTGGAATGACATTGTATTACGGCGTTGAGGGCGGCGGTGCCGCTCGTTTGCCTTACGGTGAAACGTACTTCAAGAAACCCGCCGGCAGGTACTCCGATGGCAGAATAATCCCGGACTTCATAGGTATGTATGCAATGCTAGCTAGATACTTTACCTCTTCCCCCCTCCCCCATCAATTGATTTCATTAAGTTAATTTTGTGAAAAATCATTTATGGTTATGGCGGACTTCACTCACGTAAATACATACAGAGGATTCAGATTAAAACCTAGGTATATATATGATCTTACAATTATATATGTCCAGGTTGGGTTTAAGGTGAGCAGGTAAAAAATTCACCTAAAGTCGTTATAGCTGTAGAGGTAGTTAAATACATGTAATTAATTTATAGAGGTGGTTGTTGTGGAGGAGTAAATGAAATGGGGCAGAGATATTATTGTTACTATGATAGTAGGAGTTGAGTTGTGTGTTTATCTATTTATTGTTAAGGTTATTTTTTTTTTTTTGTATATTTAGTTTAGTAGCTTTTTTAATATTATTATTTTGCTTGTAATATTTGCAGCTGAGCATGCAAAGTTGCCGCTGTTCCCCCCATATCTGTTACCTGGACTAAGTAACTATACGAATGGGGTTAACTTTGCTTCGGCGGGTGCCTGTGTTCTTGTCGAAGCTCGACCAGATACAGTATGTCTATTGTCTACACTCTACAGATTGAGATTACTTTATTTATTTATTTATTTTGGCATCCCAATGATAGTTACTTAAACCGAGAGCTTTAATCCGGCGTCCCATATTTCTATGCTTGTCCTGTCCTGGACCCCTCGTCTCGTGATGGTGGAGCGGCTGTCGGGTCCAAACGTAAAAATGACATGTTGAAAAAGTCTGAACACTGAAACAGTGTAAAGGTTTTTACTTTTTGTTTATCCTTTAGCTACTCAAGAATAAGCCACTTTAATTTGTAAATTAACGGTTTTTGAAATTTTTTATTTCCTATATAAAAATGAAAAAGAAAAAGAAAAAGAAAATGGATGAGATTGGCTCTCTATACTTCAAAGTGTGTATGTTTTTATTCATATATTTATATATACACATATCAAATGTATGGGTATGAATTTAAATAGGAGAAATAACAAAAATCAATCCTTCTATGGTGGAGTGAATTTATATTAAGATGTCGGTTGATATGAAAGTAATAGAGGTTAAAAAAATTTCCTTTACTTTTGTATCTTTCATATAATGTGTTTAGAAACAACATAAATATATTGAACGAAATACCCAATATTATTGCCTAAATAAATATCTAAAATCGAGATTTATGAATTATATATATATATGTATGTTATTTCACATCAAATAATTTATAATTTTTTCCAAACGAGCACCGACCTCATAATATGTAACCAAATAGATTAACAATGAATATATCATGTATTGCCTTTTCTTTCTTTCTTTCTTTCTTTCTATTTTGGTAATTTGTTAAAAAATAAAAACTTCACCAGTTATTTGTGGGTGGGTTCCTGAACAGATAAATTTGAAGATGCAAGTGGATTATTTCAATCAAATGGTGGTAAAACTGAAGGAACAAATGGGTGAAACCCAAACAAACAAGTTGCTATCACAAGCAGTGTATTTATTCAGCATTGGAGGCAACGATTATGTGACTCTTATGCAGTCCAATCTCAACAAGCCCTCCCTATCTTCTTCCTACAAGAAACTCTACATGTCCATGATCCTTGGCAACCTAACAAACCACATCAGGGTAAGCTCCATCAGCTTCCATACATCTAATGTTTCTCACAAACTTCAATTTAATTTCTCAATATTTATTTTTTATATTTAAAAATTAGGAATTGATTATTTAACTCTTGTATTGCTTAGACGATTTATTCGAAAGGAGGGAGGAAATTCGCGTTCCAAAATATCGGACCGATTGGATGCATGCCGTCTATTAAGAGCATGTATATTGGATTTTCAGGTGACTGTGTTAAAGAACCACAGTTCTTGGCCAAGAAGCACAATGCTGCGTTCGTTAAAGTCATTATGAAGCTGCAAACTCAATTATCCGGACTTAAATATTCCGTGTTCGATTACTATGCACATTGTGCAAACAGAATCTTCTACAACAAAAGATACGGTACGTACGTACGTAAGCATGCATGCATGTCTGTGTATACATGACATGCATACATACATACATAGTACTCACTCCGCCTTCCGTCCTTTGTTGATTAATACTCTGCCTATAATTTTTTTTTTCATTTTCTTTTATAATATAGTTTCTTCTTCAAGTTTCAGTAAAAATTTATTGTTTTTGATCCAACAAAAGATTTTTTGATCAATTTTAGAATTGTATGAATAATAAACTTATTCAAGCGGATGATCTATTTTTTGAAAAAATTATTATAGTAACTTATAAAATAAACTTCATTTTTTATCTTTAAGCTAACTTATCGGCTAAGAACGCCGGACATGCTATAGATATCTTTATATTCAAGCATAATATACTATTTACCTATAGTTAAATTTTTGTTGCCCGTAGCTAATGCCATTCTATTTCGGCGTTAAAATATAGTGCCAAACAATAATTAATAGAAATTCATCTAAAAGTATACTACTGTGCATTATGTTGCACTATCTATAACTTTTATCTTTTACTATTTGTTTTTCCCCTCCAATAAGTTTATCAAACATTCCGTAAAATTTAATACTACGTTTGTTACTTCTATTTGATTAGGCTTTACGGAGAGCAAGAAGGCATGCTGTGGATCTGGTGCATATAATGGGCAGTTCACGTGTGCAAACAACGAAACAGGATTCCAAGTTTGTAGTACGCCGAGTAGTTTTCTATGGTTTGATGCGGCACATCACTCCGAAAAAGGGAATGAACAATTTGCTCAACTGTTTTGGAATGGAGCTTCTAATGTCGTTGTACCTTATAATTTGAAGACCCTTGTGAACATGCCTTAATTGATCGATCGAATGGTCCATTGTATATCTTACACTTCAATTTGTACCAACCACACGTTAATTAATTTTTTTCTGGGCACTTATTTTTCTTCATCTAATTACGTTACATTTTACTATCTAACACTACTACAAATACACTACTCTAGAGTAAAAAAAGCGATAGTATGAAGAATTTTACGACAATAGGTCATTGAAGAAGAGCCATCATAAATATTTCGTAGTAAATATTGAAGTGGTAGTGTAGAAAATCGCCGGTGAAAATCCCGGCTACCTGAAGACCGTAGTTACTATAGCACTCATGATGTGACGACTTTTTAATTAGAAATTATTTTAAAAATTAGAAATGACCTATTGTGATGATTTTTTAATTATTGTGGTGACCCATGGCCACAAACCTATTTTTTTATTGGTTTATTGTGATGACTTTTCATACTAGTGGGGTGATCTATTATCACCGAAATTTAAATTAAAAAAAGAAGAAGTTATGAGACTATTGTTATAACACTCTTAATTTTAGAACTTAGAAATTTAATTTAAATAATTAATTGTGAAAGTGAAAAAAATGTGGGGTATTATTACTATATTGGCTACAAGTTTGATTTTCTTTTTCAATACTATGCAAAATGTTAAAGCTAAAAATGTTACTTCTTTTAAATTAATAAGGTAGTTATAAGAGTTAGGGTAGAGAGAATCAAAATAGAATGATATCATTATGATAAAATCAATTTTCATCGGTTATAAAATTCAGTGAAAAGAAAATAGAGAGAATCACAATAGTATAACAACATCTGGTTCAAAAGATATCAGACAACACACTAGATAATTCTAACTCTCAACCAAAATACAAACATTTAACTAATCTTATAAGCTAATTTATAAAGACCACTACCCATTAAATAAGGAAAGACCCATGAAACAACGCCCATTTATACAACAGTACTGAATAACCTATTATATAAGACTAATATAAAAATCCTGTATGAAACACACATACGACATTACAACATGATATATTATAGCATATTGAACCATAAATTAAATAATTGAAATGCAATAATGAAATTAGATAAATAAATATTACCAAGCCACATACTGCTCATAAAATTTCATTTAGAATATACTAAAACTTACCAACCAAACATCCAATAGATGCTCTCTAAAGTAATAGTTATAACCAATCTCAACATAATAGCCATAACCTTCATAATATATCTTATATTTCAATACCAAAGCCAATAATGTCCATAACACAATAGATAGGGCTCAAAGGCACAATACCAAACACAGGAGCCATAGGTAGCCATAAAGTCTACTACGGAATCATAGGTAGGTATAAAGGCTACTATCAAACTAATCTAATTATTATTTCAGTTCAATAATAATTATTTATATTTTTATTTTACTCAAAGGGAGATCATATTATTCAAGAGACACCAAGGTACTATGGTCATACCACCACATCAAGACAACACAAAATCCTACTGACTATCAACCTAATGATACTAAGGTACTATGGTCATTCTAGCACATGAAGATAACACAATATCTTATGGACTAGGACACCTAAGCTATAACTATGCATACCCTCTATAAGTCCATAAAGTTAAATAGAGTAAGATATAGGGTATGACTGAGAAACTAAGGCACATTAGCAAAAATTTATAATCAACCATTAGGTAAACAATGTCTTTAGAGTAGCTATCCTAAAAGATTCACCACTTTTGATCTCGAGGTCTTTTAAGTTAAATATTAGTATTTTATTCACATGATCACAAGACCACATAATGCATTAAACGATCTATTTTTTATACTTAACTATTATTGTTTGTGTTCCATTTACTTAAAGCAATCATAATCAAAGTTAATAATAAGGACAACTCAAAAATCTACCTATGTCATCCTAAGTTCAATTATTGACTTTTAAGCACACTAGGTCAAAAATAATTAAAATGCACTTGAGAGCATAATTACCACATAATAATCCATTTTAAATATTTATTTTATTTTATTTATTAGTTTTTCATGAAAATATGTAAAATTCAATTATTCATCATGCAATTAATTAATAGAAACATCAAATGACCATTTTACCCTTATATATATGATATAACACTTAAAATCCTCACATGCATATCTAATTCATCCAAAATTACATATTCCATGCTCAATAATAAATAATACATATTAGGTATTCTTGTTGGAATAAATATGTAACACCCCCATTTTTCACTAACGAGTTTTTTTTAAACAGTATGGAATGTCATAGACCACTTATTATTTTTTTTTTAAAAATATTTTTTGCTTGGAAGGTTCTAAAATATTCTATAGTTGCGGAAACTCTAGTAGAATTGTATAGTGACAAGAAAGATATGGATCCTTATGTAAATATCTAGAGACATCCTAGGATGATATGAAACTCTCTAAAATCCTAAAATCTAAAAGCATCATGAATGAATCTAGAACAGTCTTCCAAAATATCTTATAATCTAGAAGGATATCTAGAAATATCTAAGAGTTGTGGAAGATCTAGAACCTTCCACCAAAGGGGCGAATAAGGAGGGAGGACCTCAATTATAAATAGAGGACCACCCCTTTGCTTCCACCATATCTCAAGTTGTAAGCTCTCTCCTCTCTCATAAATAAAGTATTCTCTTCTTACCCACCAATACTCTCTCTCGCTTTCTCTAAGTCTCTTAAGATCTCCAAGTGTTCTTACTCGTCTTTAAAGGCTCGGTAATAGCCTTAGTATTGGAAAGGCTGACTTAGTGAATATGAAATGAATTGTGCTTCTAAGTGCCATATGGGAAAGATTTAGGTGAGAAGTCACCCTGTGACACATGGTATCAAAGCCTTGTTAAGAGAAAGATTTAGTTATAAGGGATCTTAACCATGGAAAAAAAAACAAGTTGGTAAAGGATCCAAGTGAGATGATCATCTCTATAGAGATCCATGTTAGGGAATGTGAGATGAAGAAGAAGGGTGTCGCCGAAGATAAGTCCCTGTTCAGGGATCGACTCTCTTCACTTGAGGAAATGGTTATTGGGGTGGAGAGAAGGATGGATGAGTCAGTGGAGAGACTCGATGTGCTGTATGAATATCTTAATGAAGGAATGTGGATCATGTTGGAGGATCAAGAGTCCAAGGCCCCGAGCCAACTAAGTATGGAGGTAAGTGCAACGCTAAAGAACTTGATAATTTTATCTGGATGATAGAAAGATATATGCATCATGTAGGTATGGATGATGATGCCGATAAGATTAATATCGCTACATCTACCTTGAACAAGATGCTATGCTAGGTTGGAGATGCCATAGTGATGAGATTGAAAGGGATATGGTGACTATTGATACATAGGAGGACTTAGAGAATGATCTTAAGGCCTAGTACTATATCATGAACGTGAAGAAGGCTATGGTTAAGAAGTTAATGAGCGTAAAGAAAACCGGTACTATCAAGGACTATGTCAAAGAGTATAGCTCCCTAATACCTAAGATACCAAACATGTCAGAGAAGAACTGACTCCTCTACTTTATGGATGGATTACAAACTTGGGCAGAGCAAGAGTTGAGGTGTCATAATGTCCAAGACCTTGCTTCGGCCATAAGGGAGGTGGAGTCCCTCATTGAGTTTAGAAAGGAGAAGAAGGATAAGCCAAAGAAGGGTGGTCCATATAAAGGTGGAGGGGATCACATAAGAAGGAGACCCATCCAAGTGGAAAGGAAAGAATGAAGGGAGCAAGGACCACACCAAAAAAAGAACGTGTTTCATCTATTAAGGGGATCATATGTCCTTCAAATGTCCCAAGAGAAAACAATTAAATTCCCTTATTTGTTCCTTTAGAGAAGAAAGGGCATCCGATGAGAAGGAAGTCAGGATGGGATTAATGTGCTTCTTGAGTTCACTTAAGACCAGGGCTAAATAGGAGCCCAAAGTGATGATGAAGGATGTGGATATGCCAAAGTCCTTGAAAGGCTTTGTTTATGTCAAAGCTAAAGTAAATGGTGGGGACACAAAGGTGTTTGTGGACATAGGATCCACTCATAACTTTGTGGCTAAATGGGAAGCTATAAGACTTAGGATTTGGTATGCCAAGGAAGTGGGATGGATGAAGGCCATTAATTCAACTTTAAGGCTAATCCTTGGTATTTCTCAAGGGGTACCCATTCGGTTAGTCGAATGGGAAGGCATGGTGGATTTGACGATAGTACCCATGGATGAATTCAAAATGGTGCTTGGAATAGAGTTTGTCGACAAGGTACGCCCACTCTCCTTCTTAAATTCTAACACCATGCATATATCTAAGGGGCAGGAGTACTATATTGTGCCCCTAGTACAGGAAAATGTGGAGTCTAATATGCTGTCAGCCATGCAAGTATCTATGGAACTTAGGAAGGGTGAAGTCACACTCTTGGCCATAGTGAAGGAAGAATCCACACTTGTTGAATCATAGGAATCTGTGGAGATTTAAGGAGTTTGAGGAATTTATACTACCCAAGCTTCCAAAGAAGGTCCCAACTCAGAGGGAGGTTGATTATGTGATTTAGCTAGAGCCAGGTACCAAGCCTCCAACCATGGGTCCTTATAGGATGGCCCTACTGGAGTTAGAAGAGTTGATGAAGCAACTTAAGAAACTTTTGGATGTGGGATTCATAAGGCCATCTAAATCCTAGTTTGATGCCCTAGTATTGTTCTAGAGGAAGTATAATGGAAGCCTTCAAATGTGCATCTATTATAAGGAACTAAATAAGGTGATCTTAAATAACAAGTACCCGATCCCATTGGTGGAAAACTTGTAATAGTTATAACCAATCTCAACATAATAGCCATAACCTTCATAATATATCTTATATCTCAATATCAAAGCCAATAATGTCCATAACACAATAGACAGAGCTCAAAGGCACAATACCAAATACAGGAGCCATAGGTAGCCACAAAGTCTACTACGGAATCATAGGTAGGTATAAAGGCTACTACCAAACTAATCTAATAATTATTTCAGTTCAATAATAATTATTTATATTTTTATTTTACTCAAAGGGAGATCATATTATTCCAGAGACACTAAGGTACTCCGGTCATACCACCACATTAAGACAACACAAAATCCTACTGACTATCAACCTAATGATACTAAGGTACTATGGTCATTCTAGCACACGAAGATAACACAATATCTTATGGACTAGGATACCTAAGCTATAACTATGCATATCCTCTATAAGTCCATAGAGTTAAATAGAGTAAGATATAGGGTATGATTGATATACAGAGGCACACTAGCAAAAAATTATAATCAACCATTAGGTAAATAATGTCTTTAGAGTAGCTATCCTAAAAGATTCATCATTTTTGATCTCGAGGTCTTTTAATTTAAATATTAGTATTTTATTCACATGATCAGAAGACCACATAATGCATGAAAAGATCTATTTTTTATACTCAACTATTATTGTTTGTTTTCCATTTACTTAAAGCAATCATAATCAAAGTTAATAATAAGGACAACTCAAAAATCTACCTATGTCATCCTAAGTTCAATTATTGACTTTTAGCCACACTAGGTCAAAAATGATTAAAATGCATTTGAGAGCATAATTACCACATAATCATCTATTTTAAATATTTATTTTATTTTATTTATTAGATTTTCATGAAAAGAATAAGATGTAAAAAATTAATTATTCATCATGCAATTAATTACTATACACATCAAATGAGCATTTTACCCTTGCATATGATATAACACTTAAAATCTTCACATGCATATCTAATTCATCCAAAATTACATATTCCATGCTAAATAATAAATAATACATATTAGGAATTCTTGTCAGAATAAATATGTAACACCCCCATTTTTCACTAACGATTTTTTTTAAAATAGTGTGGAATGTCATAGACCGCTTTTCTTTTCTTTTTTGCTTGAAAGGTTCTAAAATATTCTATAGTTGTGGAAACTCTAGTAGAATTGTATAGTGACAAGAAAGATGTGGATCCTTATGTAAATATCTAGAGACATCCTAGAATGATATGAAACTCTCTAAAATCCTAAAAGTTAAAAGCATCATGAAGGAATCTAGAAGAGTCTTCCAAAATATCTTATAATATAGAAAGGGTCTCTAGAAATATCTAAGAGTTGCGGAAGATCTAGAACCTTCCACTAAAGAGGGGAACAAGGGGGGGGACCTCAACTATAAATAGAGGACCACCCATTTGCTTCCACCATATCTCAAGTTGTAAGCTCTCTCCTATCTCATAAATAAAATATTCTCTTCTTACCTACCAATACTCTCTCCCACTTTCTCTAAGTCTCTTAAGATCTCCAAGTGTTCTTACTCATCTTTAAAGGCTTCGTAATAACCTTAGTTTGGAAAGGCTGACTTAGTGAGCATGAAAGGAATTGTGCTTCTAAGTGCCATATGGGAAATACATAGGTGAAAGAAGTCAGCTTGTGACACATGGTATCAAAGCCTTGTTAAGAGAAAGATTTAGTTATAAGGGATCTTAGCCATGGAAAACAACAAGTTGGCAAAGAACCCAAGTGAGATGATCGTCTCTATAGAGATCTGTGGTAGGGAATGTGAGAAGAAGAAGAAGGGTGTCGCCGAAGATAAGTCGCTGTTCAAGGATTGACTCTCTTCACTTGAGGGAATGGGTATTCGGGTGGAGAGAAGGATGGATGAGTCAGTGGAGAGACACGATGTGCTGGATGAATATCTTAGTGAAAATATTCATGGGGGATTTCTTAGTGGCATCAACCGCTTATTTGAGAAATTCTGTAGGGATATTGGCACACTATGAGAGGAGTTTGGTACCCTTAGGACAGAGCATGTTGCGTTGAGATGAGATCTCAACTGAGGAAGGAATGTAGGTCATGTTGGAGGATCAAGAGTCTAAGGCCCTGAGCCACCTAAGTATGGAGGTAAGTGCAATGCTAAAGAACTTGATAATTTTATTTAGATGATAGAAAGACGTATGCGTCATGTAGGTATGGATGATGATGCCAACAAGATTAATACCGCTACATCTACCTTGAACAAGATGCTATGCTATGTTGGAGATGCCATAGTGATGAGATTGAAAGGGGTATGGTGACTATTGATACATAGGAGGACTTAGAGAATGATCTTAAGGCCTAGTACTATATCATGAACGTGAAGAAGGCTATGGTTAAGAAGTTAATGAGCGTAAAGAAAATCGGTACTATCAAGGACTATGTCAAAGAGTATAGCTCCCTAATACCTAAGATACCAAACATGTCAGAGAAGAACTGACTCCTCTACTTTATGGATGGATTACAAACTTGGGCAGAGCAAGAGTTGAGGTGTCATAATGTCCAAGACCTTGCTTCGGCCATAAGGGAGGTGGAGTCCCTCATTGAGTTTAGAAAGGAGAAGAAGGATAAGCCAAAGAAGGGTGGTCCATACAAAGGTAGGGGGAGAGAAATCACACAAGAAGGAGACCCATCCTAGTGGAAGGGAAAAACATGAAGGGCGCAAGGAACACACTAAAAAAAGAATGTGTTTCATCTATTAAGGGGATCATATGTCCTTCAACTGTCCCAAGAGAAAACAATTAAATTCCCTTATTAGTTTCCTTAGAGAAGAAGGGCGTCCGATGAGAAGGAAGTCAGGATGGGATCAATGTGCTTCTTGAGTTCACTCAAGACTAGGGCTAAAGAGGAGCCCAAAGTGATGATGAAGGATGTGGAGGTGCCAAAGTCCTTGAAAGGCTTGGTTTATGTCAAACCCAAAGTAAATGGTGGGGACACAAAGGTGTTTGTGGACACATGATCCACTCATAACTTTGTGGCTGAAGGGGAAGCTACAAGACTTAGGATTTGGTATGCTAAGGAAGTGGGATGGATGAAGGCCGTTAATTCAACTTCAAGGCTAATCCTTGGTATTGCTCGAGGGATACCCATTCGGTTAGTCGAATGGGAAGGCATGGTGGATTTGACGATGGTACCCATAGATGACTTCAAAATGGTGCTTGGAATAGAGTTTGTTGACAAGGTACATCCAGTCTCCTTCTTAGATTCTAACATCATGCATATATCTAAGGGGAAAGAGTCCTATATTGTGTCCCTAGTTCAGGAAAAGGTAGAGTCCAATATGGTGTCAGCCATGCAAGTATCTATGGAACTTCGGAAGGGTGAAGTCACACTCTTGGCCACAGTGAAGGAAGAATCCACACTTGTCGAATCATAGGCACCTATGGAGATTTAAGGAGTTTGAGGACGTTATACTGCCCAAGCTTCCAAAGAAGGTCTCAGCTCAGAGGGAGGTTGATTATATGATTTAACTAGAGCCAGGTACCAAGCCTCCAGCCATGGGTCCTTATAGGATGGCCCTACTGGAGTTAGAAGAGTTGAGGAAGCAACTTATAAAACTTTTGGATGTAGGATTCATAAGGCCATCTAAATCCTAGTTTGGTGCCCCAGTATTATTCCAGAGGAAGTGCAATGGAAGCCTTCAAATGTGCATCTATTATAAGGCACTCAATAAGGTTATCGTAAAGAACAAGTACCCGATCCCATTGGTGGCAAACGTTTTTGATAGGCTTGGAAAAACTCGATGGTTCTCCAAGTTGGATTTGAGGTTAGGATACTAGTAAGTCCATATAGCCGAAGGTGATGAGGCTAAGACTACATGTGTGATCAGGTATGGATCTTATGAGTTCTCGGTTATGCCCTTTGGTCTTAGGAATGCACCTACTACATTTTGTACTTAGATGAATAAGATCTTCCACCTCTTCTTGGACAGGTTCGTGGCAATGTACTTGGATGATATCGTAGTATATAGTGAGACCTTGGGTAAACCTGTTGAACACCTAAAGAAAGTTTTTGAATACTTAGACAAAATGAGCTCTTTGTGAATATAGAGAAGTGCTCATTTGCCTAGGAAGAGGTAATGTTCTTAGGGCATAAGATCGTGAAAGGGAAAATCTTAATGGATGCGGCCAAGGTGCAGACTATCATGGAATGGGAACTGCCTATGGGTTTGTGAGAGATAAGGTCTTTTCTAGGCCTCATTAACTATTATCAGCACTTCATCATGGGGTATTCAAAAAGGGCCACGCCGTTGACCAACTTGTTTAAGAAGAAAGCCACATGGGAATGGACGGAAGAATGTCAAAGGGCTTTCAAGGATCTTAAGCAAGTTATGATGGAAGAGCCGGTCTTAGCTATTCCTAATTATTCAAAGCCATTTGAGGTACACATATTGAATTTTTCTATTGGGGGCATCTTAATGCAAGGTAACCATCTTGTAGCCTATGAGAGTTGGAAGTTGAATGATATAGAAAGAAGATATCTAGTGCATAACAAAGAAATGATAGCTATTATACATTAGCTTCGGGTATGGAGGCACTACTTGCTTGGGAGTTGATTTGTGATCAAGACCAACAATGTTCCCACAAGCTACTTCCAAAGATAGAAGAAACTAAGCCCCAAGCAAGCATGGTGGTAGGATTTCTTGTTGGAGTTTGACTATACGATGGAGTATAATCCGAGTAAAGCCAATGTTGTTGTAGATGCATTGAGTTGGAAGGTAGAGTTAGCAGCTATGATCCATTCATAATGTGACATCATAAATCAAGTTCAAGATGGTTTAACCCAAGATCACTTAGCCGAGAAATTGGTGGAGATGGCTAAGGAAATGAAGAATTGAATATTTTAGGGATGGCTTGCTCTACATTATTGGCCAACAACTCTATATGCTAAAGTGGGATAACTTAAGAAGAGAATTATTCAAGGAGTGTCATGACTCAAAGTGGGTTGGTCATCTTGGTATGAGATGGTCCCTTGCACTTCTTGAAAATTCTTATTACTGGCTTAACATGTAGGATGATGTGGAAGCATACATAAAACTTGTCTTGTGTGTCAACAAGACAAAGTGGAGTAAAGCAAGCTTGCAGGTCTACTAGAGCCTCTTCCTATTTCATGAAAGACATAGGAGAGCATATCTATAGACTTCATTTCAACACTTCCTACTTTAGAATGATATGGTTCCATTATGGTGGTGGTGGATCGCTTTTCTAAATATGGAACCTTCATCCCTACCCCACGAAATTGCACAATCGAGGAATCCAAACTCTTATTCTTTAAACATGTGGTGAAGAATTGATGCATTCTGAGTATTATTAGTAATAGAGACCCACAATTCATAGAAATTTTTTGGAGGGAGTTGTTTAAGCTTATGGGTTCAGATCTCCACTCCTTTACAAGTTTTCACCCACAAACTGATGGGCAGATGGAATAGGTGAACAACTTCTTGGATATTTACTTGAGGCACTTTATGAGTGCCAACCAGACAAATTGGGTAAACCTGTTGGATTTGGCCCAATTCTCCTACAATCTCTAATGAAGTGAGGCAACACAGAAGAGTCCATTCGAGTTAATGATGGGTAATCAACCCACCTCCCTATAGGATCTGGTCAAGGGATACATAGGACCTAGCCTTGTAGCCTCCAAGTATGCAAAAGGGTGGGATGAGCAACTAGATATGGCTATGTCAAACTTAACCAAGGCTTCTAAGCAGATGAAGAAGTGGGCTGATGAGAAGAGATAGCCTAGAGCATTTCAAGTGAGAGATGAAGCCATGGTAAAACTTCTAATCCAATAGTTCAAGGCCTACAGGAAAGTGCAGAAAGGCTTGATATGATGATACAAGGGGCCACACCCAGTTGTAAAGAAGGTTGGAAAGATATCATACAAATTATAATTGCCAAAGAAGCTTAAGGTTCATCCTGTATTCTGTGTGATTCATTTAAAGCCCTACCACAAGGATAAGGATGACCCAAGTAAAGGTGAGTCTTATCGAGTTCTGCCCACAAATGTTATATCTTTTGAGAAGGAGGTTCCAAAGATTGTGGTAGATTGAGTAAAGAAGGCCAAAGGATTTCCTAAGTACAAGGAGTACATTGTACACTGGAAGGGGTTACCAGATAGTAAAGCAAGTTGGGAATACAAGGAGGACTTGTGGAAGTTTTATGACCAGATAAAGGCCTTCAAGGCCACTAAGGACTTGATGAGGATGTCAAGGGTTTAGGTGGGGCAGAATGTCATGGACCGCTTATTTTTTTTTATGCAGAAGGTTCTAGAATATTCTAGAGTTGTGGAGACTCCAGTATAATTGTGTATAAATGATAAGAAAGATGTGGATCCTTATGTAAATATCTAGATACTTCCTAGAATAATGTGGAACTTTCTAAAATGCCAAAAGCTAAAAGTATCATGAAGGAATCTAGAAGAGTCTTTCAAAATATCTTGTAGTCTAAAAGAGTCTCTACACATATCTAAGGGTTGCAGAAGATCTATAACCTTCTACCAAAGGGGCGAAAAGGGAGGGGGACCTCAACTATAAATAGAGGACCACCCCCTTTGCTCCCACCATCTCCCAAGTTTTAATGTCTCTCCTCTCTCATAAACAAAGTATTCTCTTCTTACACACTAATTCTCTCTCTCACATTCTCTCAGTCTCCTAAGATCTCTAAGTGTTCTTACTCATCCTTAAAGGCTTGGTAATAGCCTTAGTGTTGGAAAGGATGACTTAGTGAGCACTAAAGGAGTTGTACTTCTAAGTGTCGCATAGGAAAGACTTAGGTGAAAGAAGTCACCTCATGATGGGAAGCTAATAATACACACTGGAAAAATGGGGCATTATTACAGTACATGACACAAGATAGACGTCCGTCGTCTACACCATATCAAATACAAGGCTAAAATTAACCAACCAATTTAAAAAATAACAAAGTGCACAAACATAAATTACATAATTATTTAAAAGATTCTTTATATCAAGGACCTCATCGGTCCCCGGCCAAAACAATATATGAATACAAATAGTTAAGAGTGTAGGGCTACATTAAAATGAAATTAGGGTGTGACCCAAAATCAAAACTATGGTCTACCATGGATCCCACAAAATCTTTAAATGTACATTCTCTCAAACCTCGTACCTAAACGGAGGTAGGACCACTATTGGCCATCCCCAAAAGCCTACAGATGGCGCTCTACTTGTGGGAATGAGCAGATAACTGAGCAAATGGGTACATCAATACGCTATATACTAAGTAAACCAAGTTGTCCCCTAAATGGAAACACAAGTATGAAGATTCTATTGTACATGGATATAATATTTAACATGCACCATACTAATGTCATGTACATAAAGGCAGAAATACACCAGATCATGTTATCATGCATAACTCAGACAACGCAGAATATATCATGCTTGTTTTCATATTATAACCATCTAGGCATTTACACATGCACTGAACAGGTGAATCCAAGAAACCACTAGGATTTATTTCTAAAAGCTCAATCCTCTAGATTGTACCATTTCCTTTTTCATATATTGACACAAATTAACATCCAACCAACATTTCAGTCAATGACCAATTAGTCATTTAAGCCATTAACCAATTAGTCATTTAAGCAATTAACCATGTGTATAAACCGACATTTATCCTTTTACTCATCCAACCATTTTCAATCCTTATCCAATTATTCATATTCTCTTATTCATTATCCAGGTCTTTATCATGTAATTACTCATTATCCATATTTTATTATCGAGTGACTGACTGTGCACCACCCTATGGTATCACATACCATGAAACCCTATCTAAATAAGAAATATAAAGTTCAGGTTGAAGTTAATCACTAAAGCGAACATAAGTCTAGGCCAAAGCCAACCAATATGGACATAAGTCTAAGCTAAAGCAAACCACCTTGGTAACCACACCCTTTAGTATCAATACCCCCTAGTACATTATCAATGTCTAGAGTAGATAAGGCGTTGTGACCTCTAAGGATCCCACTTGAAGGCAAAGCTTGAATGCACCAATAAAGTTGGAAGGCAAATAAATCCCATGTAGCTCTAATCGAGGATCGAGTAACCCAGACCCATACACAACTTGATTATATTTTTCTTTATATGATTAGTACATTATTTATGTGGATAAGTTTTCACACAAGGCTCATATAAGAATAAGCAAGGCAATAACATATTTCTTCCATATTAATCCTTTACATTTTCCAACCATATGGGGTTTCCATTTATCCTTATCCAATATTATTTAGTCCCATCATGTTATTTTATTCAATCCCAAGTTGTACTTCATTACTCTTTTATCAAAATCATCAAATTTCATAATTGGAATACCCTTTTAACTTTTATAATACTTATAGAGTGGGTCATAAATTATGATCAATTAAATCCTTTCATTAGGCTAGTAATCCATGAAAAAATCTATATTTTATCCTATTAATAATCATAAGACATCCCCAAACATGGCCTCAAAGAATAACCAAACTGAAAGGAAATAAAACACACAAATCAGCTAAACTAGTCAATTAGTCTGGCCAAATCATTCGATCGGTTGCACCAACCAATCGATTAGTTTGGGTTGACTAGTTGATCAGTTTGAATCAATGATGAGTTCATATTTTGACACATTTTATACCCTTATAATCTTCGTTTTTGTTAGTTTATTTAGCTAATATAGGGGAATAATTATTGTTTTATGCTTAAGTGGTAAAAATTGCATAAATTTTATTATTTAAGCTAAAATGATATAATTTAAGTAAATTTAGAGCAAAATAATATTTATTAATATTTATTAATTTTATTTTGCAGGTTTTTAAGTAAAAGAAAAATTAAAAAAAAAAAGAAAAAAAAAGAAATAAGACCTTTGGACCAACGGCCGAAGGCCGAAGGCCAAAGGCCTGGAACAAAAGTAAAACCAAACGGAGCACAGGCCCCGCGCACGAAAAAGGTCGAGAGTCAGCCGCAAGGGCTGACGTGGCGCAGCAAAAAAGAAATTATAAAAGCAGAGAGGGGCGTGCGGTCGAGAAGAAGCGGTAGAGAGAAGGCGGCAGAGTCGCGAGTGGGCGACAGAGCCTTCAAAGGCTCGGTCAAGCGCCGCAGACCAGAGCATTAAAAAGAGACAGGGCGTGTCACGGAGTTCGGTCGAGAGCAGCAAACAGGGAGCGGCACGGAGTTCGAGGCGTGCAGCACAGCAGCGCCTACGTCAGCCATCAGTGCCGAAAAAGGAGAAAGAATTTTGCACGGAAATCAAAGCCAAGAGAGAAGAGAGAATAAGAAGAAATTTTATACCGGTAGAATTTATTTTAGATAAAATTAATTTTTATCTGAATAAATTCTTGATCTTTAATTCAAAATTAATTCCGGTTATTTATTTCTCTTATTTTTAATTTATATTTTAGATATATATTTCTGTGTAATTAATTCTTTAATTATGAGTGGCTGATTATTTATTGTTAGGGAATGAATTGAAACCCTAGATTATGATTTGATTTATAATTTTATTTTTTTTGTTTCGTGAGATTGTTTCTTGACTCTATATTAATTGCTATCGTTTATATGTATGATTATGTCAAGTATAGTTTATTTGGTGCATGCCTTGTTCTGGTACCTCATAAGTGACAGTATGTAGGATTAATTGCCTGTGAGGTGGCCATCTAAATATACTAGAATTTATGTGTATAAATTGCAGCTAGGTTAGATAACAATTCACCTAATCGTTTTGTGATTCTAACCGAAGTGGTAAAACGTTTCGATACGTGTGGGTCAAGGATAGAAAATACAGCTAGACATGCGTTTTGTACTAGTCTGGGTACTTAGATTGACAGCCTTCCACTTACACTTAATGCATTAAATCTAGTTAAATATAGGAACCGCTTGTAGCTGCTATACTGCTAGTATTTAATAGGGTTAATATAGGCACGTGGTCGTATTAATTAATTAAGGGAAGTAATATAAGGTGTATGGACCTGCGTTTGGTGTGCAACTTGGTCGATCTCTTTCTCACGATCAAAAGATGACTTAGAAATAAATATTATATTTTCAACCTAATCTAGTGGTGGATTTTTATTTCCCTAACATATTTCTCATATCTACGGGTTTCCCATTTTTTCCCATTTTTTTATTATTAGTTTATTTTATTTTATTTGTTCCGTTTTTTATTATTTTGATAAACCCCCATTAGTATTTTTCTTATTTATTTATTCTGTGTTATTTAGGATTTTTATTTTTATTTTTAGTTTTATTTTCAAACTAGTTAAATAGAGGTGAGCCCTCTCAATCCGCGGCTAGAACGATACCCTTATTTACCAGTGCTACAATTGACAACAAGAGGGTTTAAATTGCGTGCCGGCTACGGTCGCACCAATTTTTGGCGCCGTTGCCGGGGATTGGTAACTTCACCTTTATTTTTCTAGTATTTTTAGTGTGTTTTTATTTTTATTGTTTTTGTATTTTTCTTTTAGTTTTGTTTTAGATTTTCTTAGGAGTTTTGGTGTGTTTTGTTATTAACCTTTTCCTTTGAAGTGTTAGTGTTTTCAGGTGACTATGAGAGGATTCTTTGGTTATGGACAACTTTGCTCGAATCTTAACACAAGAGTAAATGAGGTAAGTATGAGTAGTCTTGAAGATAAACTTAACAAACTTACTACTCTTGTTTTGCAGGTTGCTAAAGCTACTGTAGTTGTTAATACAAGTAGAGTGTGTCATACGCAAGGAAATCCATATGCTTACCATGAACAAGCTATGAGAGGAGGAGGATGGACACAATCTGGTGCTCAATCTTTCAATGGTTTTCAAGGACATGATCCCTATACAAGCACATACTATTCGGGAATGAGGCATCAACCCAACTTTGGATGGGGGAGGAATGATCATTATTCTGTGCCATATCAAGACCCTTACATGCGCGAATATGAAGCTTCAAAATATTATCAATATCCTCAACAAGAATCTTTTCCAGTTTCAGAACCCTCAAGTTCAGAAAAAATGGATAAGCTTCTTGAAGCATTGACAAATGGTCAAAACCAGTTGGTAGACATCCAAAATCAACTGGTGCAATGTCAAATTATGCAAAATGAAAGGGTGTCAGTGCTAGAGGAGAAAATGGGTTATATGGTCAACCTGATGAATCAATTAGAAGCACAAAAAGAGCTCTCTAGTACTTCAATTCCGAATTCAAGTCAGAGTTATGAGGATGATGATGCCATATCTGAATGTGAGGATGAGCTAGTTGAGGAGGTTTCCATGAAAAACATTGAAAAGCAAGATCAAGTGGTAGAAGAGCTTGTAAAAGTAGAAGAAGAATCTCATCAAAATAAGGATCAAGTGAACAAAGAGAAGTATATGGATGACAAGACTATCACTTTCACCTACCATATACCATCTTTGAACATTTATTCCCCACTTTTGCTTGGAGATGACCATGAGACACAAGGTAAGCCTTTGGACCACTTTGATTTTATCTATGCTAACCACACTCCTTGTTTTCCCTCTTTTAGCAGGTTGTATGGATCCAAGAGTGAAGAGAGTAATCAAATCATCTTGGATACATTTAATAAGAAGCGTGATGCTCCAAAGGAGAGGTTATGTTGGAAGGATGTGTTTAAAGATTTTAAGATAGGAAAATATGTTCCTTCGATAGAGAGATTACCGTACATGGACATTGGGCAAAATATTCTCTCTTTACACACCAGCTTAAACTCCATTCTAGGTAAGTTACGTTCTTGCTGGATCAAATCTTTCATTAAATCTAACATTTTGTCTTTTTCTTCCTTGCAGGATAAAGATGATCATCACGAGGAAGGATTTGGTGAAGCAGCTCTGAAGTGGACGTATCCACCTTGAACGAGTAAACCGAGATCATGTCAGGCTAAAGACATAAAAACAAGCGCTACTTGGGAGGCAACCCAATGTCATGAAGGAGTTTTCATTCCTTTATTTATTTATTTATTTATTTTGTTTTCTCCATACTTTAAATTACATGTTTCTTTAGTTGTTTACACATTGAGGACAATGTGTGATTTAAGTGTGGGGGTGCATGTGTTTTATGTACGTGAAAAAAAAATTGAAAAAAAAAATTTGTTTTGATTTTTTTTAGAGTGTTTAGTTTTTAGAGTTTTATAGTGTTTAGTGTTTTTAGAGTCGTAGGAACCCTTGATTAGTCAATGAGGAATATATCTTTGAAATCTAACGAAAAGATGATCATGAAATTGAGATAAAGTAAGTGGAGATTTTTTGTATTAATTTCGATATAGGGAACACATATCTATGTGCCTAAATTTGAATAGAGAAAGAATATGTATGATTTTCTAATCACCGACATGGCATGTTGAGATTCATCACATTCCTCAGTGAGCTTTTGAACCGTATGTACCTTCTTTTTCTGAGCGAATTTATACAAAATATTCTACTTTTCTTGGCTTCAAAATTTTTCTTTGTAAACCTCATATATGTTTAATTGCTTTGATCAAATTATTTGCCATAGATCTTGTAATGGACTATAGAGATTACTAGAACTTACTCTTGTGCTAATCGAAGCTTATAGTCAAAATATGCTTTGATTGAGAAAATGATAAAGGCAGCTTAGGAATTTTCCATCACATGACCAAATAGCTTAACCTAATTTGTGTATCCATGATGCACATCCTATAGAAACCCTCTGAGCCATACAAGGAACATATACTTTTCTTCATTACCTACATTGAATAACCGTTGGGCCTTAATATCTCTACCATTGCTTAAAGCTAATGGAAGAAAATGAAATCGTTATGGATATGAAGAGTGGTTGTAAATGTGTGTGTGAAAGAAATATATGTATGTATGCTAAGAAAGGAGATTGGTTATGTTTGGTGGAGAAAAAAAATTTGAAAAAAAAGGAAAATTGTCAAAAAAAAAATTGAAAAAAAAGGATGAGAAAAAAATGTTAGGATATAAGGAAGAGAGGGAGTTATGGAGATTATGTTGAGAAAGTTCTATTCATGTTATATTTTATTGTAAAGACGGAGAGGTGTATCATTAATCATTGATGTGGAGTTATGCTTATATTTTATCTAATCATTAGATTCCACTAGCTCTTGATCTTTTTAGCACCACACTCCTAAAACAATCCATACCCTTCTTTACCGTAAACCCCATTACAACCAATAAGTAAGTCCTATTTGATTCTTGAGATGAGCAGCCTTTGATCTGTTGGAGATTAGTCACAAGAGTTAAGTATATGGTTCGGTCCATTTGGCAAATATTTGGTATCTTTCATGAGGTTTTATCCACAAGAACATGAGCCTTCTTTGTTTATATATGTGAGTCGTTTGTTATCTTTATCATCTTATCTCACATACATGAGTGTTTCTAAACATTTGTAGCCATGAATCTAAGAGAGAAAAAATAGAGGGTATCCATAGTGAGGATGGATCTTGATGTGACTAAGGCGTGGTAGATTTTTATCCATAACATTGATCTGTTCATACCTGTCATGTTTATGTGTGAACCATATGTTGAAATTGATTCTTTAAATCTCCCAATACTGAATCTTGATTGATTGCTAATCTTGACGTTTGAAAGTAAAAGATTCTGAGACAAAAATGGTTAAGGGTGTTAGGTATGTTTTTATTTTATTTTATTTTATTTTGTGTGTGATTTTGTGGGTATATCATCTGCGAAACCCTCACGAGACCTTACTCGTCCTCGATGGGTGACCTAAGGGTTTAAAGGGCTTGTTACACATGCTAAGTGTAATCGTGAGACCTACGAAAGTGGCTAGTTAATTTAATTTTATTTATTTAGAGTAATAACTTGCTTGAGGACAAGAAAGAAGCTAAGTGTGGGGGTGTGATGAGTTCATATTTTGACACATTTTATACCCTTATAATCTTCGTTTTTGTTAGTTTATTTAGCTAATATAGGGGAATAATTATTGTTTTATGCTTAAGTGGTAGAAATTGCATAAATTTTATTATTTAAGCTAAAATGATATAATTTAAGTAAATTTAGAGCAAAATAATATTTATTAATTTTTATTAATTTTATTTTGCAGGTTTTTAAGTAAAAGAAAAATTAAAAAAAAAAGAAAAAAAAGAAATAAGACCTTTGGACCAACGGCCGAAGGCCGAAGGCCAAAGGCCTGGAACAAAAGTAAAACCAAACGGAGCACAGGCCCCGCGCACGAAAAAGGTCGAGAGTCAGCCGCAAGGGCTGACGTGGCGCAGCAAAAACAAAATTATAAAAGCAGAGAGGGCGCGTGCGGTCGAGAAGAAGCGGCAGAGAGAAGGCGGCAGAGTCGCGAGT
Organism: Tamarix austromongolica; assembly: GCA_039764185.1. Lineage (NCBI taxonomy): Eukaryota > Viridiplantae > Streptophyta > Magnoliopsida > Caryophyllales > Tamaricaceae > Tamarix > Tamarix austromongolica. The sequence continues at coordinate 94,141,539 of CM077811.1, read as the reverse complement.
GGGTGACAGAGCCTTCAAAGGCTCGGTCAAGCGCCGCAGACCAGAGCATTAAAAAGAGACAGGGTGCGTCACAGAGTTCGGTCGAGAGCAGCAGACAGGGAGCGGCACGGAGTTCGAGGCGTGCAGCACAACAACGCCTACGTCAGCCATCAGCGCCGAAAAAGGAGAAAGAATTTTGCACGGAAATCAAAGCCGAGAGAGAAGAGAGAATAAGAAGAAATTTTATACCGGTAGAATTTATTTCAGATAAAATTAATTTTTATCTGAATAAATTCTTGATCTTTAATTCAAAATTAATTCCGGTTATTTATTTCTCTTATTTTTAATTTATATTTTAGATATATATTTCTGTGTAATTAATTCTTTAATTATGAGTGGCTGATTATTTATTGTTAGGGAATGAATTGAAACCCTAGATTATGATTTGATTTATAATTTTATTTTTTTTGTTTCGTGAGATTGTTTCTTGACTCTATATTAATTGCTATCGTTTATATGTATGATTATGTCAAGTATAGTTTATTTGGTGCATGCCTTGTTCTGGTACCTCATAAGTGACAGTATGTAGGATTAATTGCCTGCGAGGTGGCCATCTAAATATACTAGAATTTATGTGTATAAATTACAGCTAGGTTAGATAACAATTCACCTAATCGTTTTGTGATTCTAACCGAAGTGGTAAAACGTTTCGATACGTGTGGGTCAAGGATAGAAAATACAGCTAGACATGCGTTTTGTACTAGTCTGGGTACTTAGATTGACAGCCTTCCACTTACACTTAATGCATTAAATCTAGTTAAATATAGGAGCCGCTTGTAGCTGCTATACTACTAGTATTTAATAGGGTTAATATAGGCACGTGGTCGTATTAATTAATTAAGGGAAGTAATATAAGGTGTATGGACCTGCGTTTGGTGTGCAACTTGGTCGATCTCTTTCTCACGATTAAAAGATGACTTAGAAATAAATATTATATTTTCAACCTAATCTAGTGGTGGATTTTTATTTCCCTAACATATTTCTCATATCTGCAGGTTTCCCATTATTTCCCATTTTTTATTATTAGTTTATTTTATTTTATTTGTTCCGTTTATTATTATTTTGATAAACCCCCATTAGGATTTTTCTTATTTATTTATTCTGTGTTATTTAGGATTTTTATTTTTAGTTTTAGTTTTATTTTCAAACTAGTTAAATAGAGGTGAGCCCTCTCAATCCCCGGCTAGAACGATACCCTTATTTACCATTGCTACAATTGACAACAAGAGGGTTTAAATTGCGAGCCGGCTACGGTCGCACCAATCAACTAGACCATTATCTTCTTTAAATGGGTCGATCAATTTGGGTAAATCAGTTGACTATTTATAGACTAGTTGATCAGTTCTATTTAACCATTCAATAGATTTGAACAAAAAGAAAAACTAATGTCTCTGTAAGCTTATCAGTTAATGGGTTGTGTTAACTAGTTGACCGTTCTAAGAACCAGTCAATCGATTTGACCTAACCAGCCTATTGGTTTACCCTATAACAACATCAAACCATTATTTTCATGCAAATTCATACTTATAAATCATCATTAACCACCTTAGAACATATATTAACATAATATAGCATATTTCCAACTGAATTAACTCACATAACTTATCATCTAATCATCACATCCCATTTCCCTCAAGTTTCATGCTTTTTACTTGAATATATCATCTACCCATCCAAATTGATTCTATAAGATATACACAATCATGACAACATATAAGATTAACTTAAATAATCTCTTTTCATGTGAAAATACTCATAAACCATTTTAAAAGCAAGAGTCACTTACTTAATGTAGAAAAAATTCCATTTAAACCAAAAATCTTAATTTGTGAAAAATCTGAACTTTTAAACCTTAAAAATAAAAAATCTTAAGCTCAAAAATTTATCTAAAACCCCAATAATTTCAAAATTGAAATAGAAGGGAAGAGAGGGAACATACCACACTAAGGTGAAGCAAGGAAATGCTCAACTGAACCAGTCAATCTTTTTCCTAAATCTAGCTCTTCCTTAATAATTAAAATGGGAGAGATCAAAAGAGTGTAAGAAATCAATTACAAGGTTTGAAGTGTAGAAAGGAATAGGGTGAGTACAGAGAGTTTAGGATTTTTGGTGGCTGAAATAAAGGTGCAAAAAAGGGGTGATTGAGGCTATTTATAGCGAACTAATTGAGAAGAATCACAAAGGTTTTAAGAACTATTCAAAACCCTAACACTTAATATTTGAATTTTAGATGAATAGATAAAGTTTGTTTAAGATATTCTAACCTATTCTCTAGAGCTCAAATGGTGTTTGTGAAGAATACAAGTCAATTAGGTCAGAATTAGAATTCACAAGAGGGGTAATGGAAGGTCATCGTAGAAGGAATCTTCCATTTGCTCATAATTGTGCATAAGATTGAAGCATTGATCTCATACATGTGTATAGGAGAGATGGGGAAGAAGATAAGGCCGAGGTCATCTCTCTCCCTAAATTGTCTCAATCAACCTCCAAATCAATCTAAGACAATATTTCATGCTAAATACATCATGAAAAAGGTTAATAATCTCTTAGGGACAATTTAGCATGGGTTAGTAAGTTTGTATTTTAGTATAAGAAATTTTACAAAAAAATTGAATTAGAAAATATGCCTGGCTTGACAAACCAGTCGATTGGTTTAGGCCTACCAGTGGATTGTTCTACAAACCAGTTAATTGGTTTCCACAACCAGTCAATTAGTTTAGTGAAGAAAACCATTTTTCCTAAAATGATGAACAATTGATCTATCCATGGAACTAGGCGATACGTTCACTTGAGAAACTCATTAAAATTCATTTTCCAACCCTCATTTCAAATCAACTTTGCATCAAATGAAACCATAACATTAAATCAAAATCAAATGCTAAAAAATTGGTATAATTATCATTCAACATTTTCTAAAAATATGGGGTATTACAAAATATCACAATAAGCTTAAAAGACCAAATTACTCCTAGGGTATACTCAACCTATCATATTGGATATACATGACATTCATACTTTATTTCTAACCTTATATCCACTTTAACATGCTTTTGTTCACATAATAATTAACAAAAGCTAACACGCTTTATTTACTCAAATTTTGTATTAGTATTATTAGGCAAATAAATACAATGCGCAAACATGCTTAATAAATTTTATACATCAAAAACCTAGTGTGCTATCTAATGATAATGAAATATTTTAGTAGAATATAATGATTACCTAATTTCCAGCAAAATGTAAATATTATAGGCAACCTAATAAAATTTATTAGGTGATACTAATTAACCTATAGTACCTAGCAATAATATCAAATTAACCATATTAATACCTAACTCATAAAATAATAATTTATAATAAAATATTTATTAAATAAATATTACTAAAATACCCTTAAGTTTCATGAAGGGGGAGAAGGGAAATCTCACCCTACATAGGTTAGTAACATGTGTTTGAACACATAGGAAGGTTGGAGAATGTGGTGTTGAACTTTAATAGTGATGGCTTTTGGAGATGGGAAAGAAAAAAGAGGTAGGGGTAGTGCGATGGGCAAGTTGGAGAGGTGACAACAACAAGGGAGACAATGGATGATGGGTTGTAGGTGATGCAATGGTGATTGAGGTAAGGATGAGGAAGGTTGAGGAGGAGAGGAAGAGGTTAAGGGTGGTATGAGACATTGGGGAGATGGGATACAAATAGTGAGTAAGGCATGACTTGGGGTGTACAAAGAAGGGATGGGTCGCACGGTTGTGTGTGGGTGCTACATGGTCATGCAATGCCCACAAAAACATATAACAATCAAGAGGAGAGAAGAAGGAGAAAGTAGAAGATATGGAGGCCAACAACAGTGGCAAAGGAAGAAGAAGAAGGGAAGAAGGAGAAGGAGAGAGGCTTGAAGATGGTGGTTGGTGTTACGATAGGAGTAGACAAGATGATGGGGAGGAGTTGAAGAAAGGAAGAAACAGTTTGGTGGTTAGGGTTGGTTGGAACAAAAATGGAGGGGAGGAGAGGAAGCGGATGTGTGTGTGTGTATCTAATAGATACATGTATGCTGTAGGTGAGGGTTGAGGAGGAAATGGTTTAAACGGCTAAAGAGGTGAGAGTGATGAGTTGTAGAGGGAGGCTTGTTGGCTTGGCATGGGTGCAACATAACAATCGTTTGGAAAGGTGCAAGGTTCAGGATCATAGAGGCGAGCAAGGCTAAGGAGGAAAGAAAAGGGATGGGAAGGCATGCACGTGGGGTGTAGGGGATGAGGTGTGTTTGGCTTGAAGGGGAAATGAAGGGTATAAGTGAGGGGGTGTAAAGAAATGATGTGTTTGGCTTAAAGGGGAAATGAGGCATAAGCTAGTGCACGTGGTGAGAAATAGAAAAGATAAAGAAAAGAAAAAAGAATAGGGAAAATGGAGAAAGAAGGAAAAGGAAAAATAAAGATAACGGAAAAAAGAAAATAAATGTACGGTTAAGATTAGAATTAGGTTTAGATTTTACATTAGGGTAAATTTAATATATCCAGGGTTAGGGGAAAAATAAACCGAGATGAAATTTATTAGTTTAGGATGGTTTAAATAAAAAGGAAAAAGATAATAATACTTAGGAAAAAATTATTCAAAAATTTGTTTAGGTTTGCGAATCAAGGGTTAAAAAAAATAATTAAATTAAGATTCAAGGGTTAGATTTTGAATAAAAGGCTATATTTTTGAAAATAAGGATTACTAAATTTTGAGGTGTTACAATTGTTATGAATCTTTAGGAAATTGTGGAGACTTCTCATCACTAAAAACCTAATTTTTTTTTGAAATTTCCATTATTCTATTGTCATTATAGAGTGTCAAATTAATTTTGTACAAAATTTTTATAACAACCCTATTGTTACTAAAAGATAACTTTAAATTTTTATTTTATAAATTTTAGGTTTTTTAATGTTAATTAAAACCATTAATAATGTATAATTTCAAATAAATATTACGATATACTTAAAAATATTAAATAAAAAATTTGAAATAGGAATATTTTTTACAATCTAAAATTTTCATTAAGTGTAACTATTTTACATCTACGATAAATAACTAAACCCGTCGTACTCCTTCTCCCCCACCTTCATAATCTTTAGTTTGAAGTCTTCTATTACAATAGTCTACAACTGAATAGTTTCCTTATTTAGGCCTTATCATTTTTATATTCTTTTGATTATTTTGGTTAAATTGGTAAATTTTTCCTCAAATGTAGGTGTTAGTACTGTTATAAGGTGCTGTTGGTGGTGGAATTGAAGATGATGTAGACGAAGAGCTCTCCAATAATCCACTAATGGATTGTTCATGGATGCGATGTTTTTTAATATCTTCCTATTCAATATCCCACTCTACAATCTGTATTAGCTCGCTAGATCCACATCCATTCTCAAATGATTAGACTCAAGCCTCCTCTATCCTCTTGTCTCACCTCTCCATCATTTCATTCTATAAGAAAAATAGAATTAGATTATTTAGCTTATAGAAATGGCCTAACTAAGTTAATTCATTCAAAGAATTATATTACATGTTTATTCTCTACATCCTCACTCACCCATTATCTTTCCTTTCTATTCATCTCTATGAAAATCTTGTCCTCACTTATAATTTTCTTGCTTTAAAGGATGACATATAGTTATTAAAAGAAAAATATTAATTTATTTATAAAATTAAAAATAACAAATAAAATTATAAAATAGGTATACAATACCTTACTATAACAGAATCGATAAATTGATGATGAACAATGGAGGCTAGAATGTTGTTTCTTGCCATTAGTTTTTGCATTTAATTCTGACTTTACCTGTAAATCAAGAAATATTGACACTTAATTATTATTAATACATATTACGTTAATACATATATAATATTTTACAATTAAATTTTTTTATGAGTATATAAAATGATGCATGAACATCTCACTCTACTTTTAATGAATGCCAAGAGTTAGCATACTTTGAGATGGAACCCATCACTCTTCAAATTCCTAATTCTACTAATAGTTTCTTAAGTAATTCTTGCAAGTATTTTATATATTTGAAAGAAAATAATTCATCAAAGATACCTAGTGTCCAAGAAAAGACAAGGCAAAGAGTTACAAAGTAACATAGGCAACAAAGCTATAATACAAAGCTTGGTTGCATGATTCATACATGGCATGACTATGGTTTTTTTGGATTTGTTATTTTGTGTATACTTTGTAATATTTGTTTTCTTGTAATTATGGATGGTAGTAGTGATGTTTTGTATGTATATCATAGGGAATGTTTGTATTAGTTTCACTTTTTTTAACTAGTTAAACCTAGCTAACATAAGTCGGGTAGCCTAAGTAGCCTTTTACGTTAATATAGTGTTATTATTGATTAATCATTGTGGCTAGGATGGTTTGATGATAAAAATATATTATTTAATAATAATAGTAATTATTTATCAAAGGTATATTATACAAGCCCTTGTACACACACACACACACACACACTCACCATCCTTTGTACATGATAATTCAAGCTAAATATAAGTCATAGATTTTTTTAATTTCCTCTTTTCGTCTCCAAGTGAGCGAGTGCTTGAGATTTGGATATATTTTATAAAGAAAAATAGGTGATTCCATCTTTGATACATTGTTGAGTCATTGAACAAGCTTCATCAATGTTCAAAGGGCCAAAAACAACATCTCCAATCAAATCGAGTTATGACTTCAAGGAAAACTTGAAGATCCTTAATTATTTTTGGTATATTTCTCATCAACATCCACATCATTTGTGGTATTAGAGAATGATTGGCTTTTCAACTTTGAATTACCAACCACTGAAGTTGCTTCCTTCCTGCACGTGGAAGGCCTCACATGCATTTAACCAGCCATTACAACTAGGTTCTTTTTATCATATTGGTGAGTTCTTGATAACATTTCTTGAGATCTTTTGTGTAATATCATCTAATATTTAAAGTCTCATTAGAATTATATAATTTGAGACATTTAAACTATTCATTCTTTGAATTTTTTTCATGAAAACCAATCAAAACTAAATGCATATATGATTGTATGCATGGAAATGTCTGATTAAGTATTGACATGTAAGGTTGTGTTTTTTGAGCAATTTTTGGTAAATTTTCTCGTTGAGTTTCGATTCATGCTTAAGAATCCTAATTATATGATAGTTACTTACCAATGGTAAAACAATTATGAGAGTTGAAACTAGATATACATTGCTTAACCATTGTGATATAACCATTGGTATAATATGAACTATTTGTGCTAATTGTGTGCCTTTGACCTTCTTACTCTTTACATAATGAATAATTCAAGGTTTGGGTGGTTAATTTTTCAACTTAATTATGAGCTTGGGTGGTTTATGTTTTGTATTAACTATGTGTAGTTTCATGTAGATGAATGTGTCAATATTTCTTTTGATTTACTACATGATATGGTATAGAAAATATTCATGGTTGTTGAAATCTTACACCAAGTAGTATAAGTTTGGTTTTTGTTGATTTCTACCTTACGAAATTAACAAGAAAAACATTAGTTGTGACATATAATTCTTTCTTGTGATATATTTTATTGGTAACATTGTGGTTAAATTTTTTGAGTTAAAATAACTAGCAAGAACATACTCAAACCCAATAGATTAATAAGTGTTTGGTTCAGTTTTTTTCTAAAACCCGAATGACACTAACTATTTGTTTGAGTTATTATTGTGTGTTGATTAATTACCAATTGAGGACGAACAAAATTTTCAAGCCCTTTTCTAGGCAATACAAAAGCTCTCAAAAAATATAGATTCAACCATTACTCAACTAAAACAACTTCCTACCATGCAAACCCAATTGTAAAGGATTTACCAAGCAAGATTCGGTCCACAATATGCAAGAACAAAGAGAGCTTCATAGAGACCTAATGGGGAGTGTAGAAAGGTAAACTACTTCAGTAAGATGAAGACATTTAAACTCACGTGTGGATTATGAAGAAGAATCACAACGAAGTGGAAGCATCCAAGGCTTATAGGACCATCATCTGACATATCATAATAGAGAAGACAAAGGTATAAAATTTGATTTTCCTGATTTTGATAGTAAAATTGATATTAAACTATTTCTTGAGTGGTTACATGAAGTAAAGGTTATATTTGAGTTCAAGGAATATTATGATGTGAAAAAATATGTGAACTAGCTACTCTTAAGATTAAGAAGTTTGTTATAATATGGTATCATAACTTAAAGTGGACTAGAGAAAGAGAAGGAAAATCGAAAAATCATGCCATGGGAAAAGATTAAGAAATAATTTAGAAAGAAATTTGTGCCTACAGAGTATGAGAAATAAAACTATATAAAATTAATACTCTTATGCAATAACTTCTAAGTGTTAAAGAATATGTTAGAGAGTTTGAAAAGTATGTACTTATATGTGATATTCACGAGAAAAAAGGTACAAATATGTAACACCCCAATATTTACTACTGAAAAATTTTATTTCCAGAGTTAAGCATGGAAGCTAAAACAATACAAATAAAGGATGTTACCGCCACACTTAGTAAAAGTCCGGATTCCTCTACTATTCTCATATTAAATGCTAAGGCTGAAATCATTACTCCGCTTAGATTGATAATATAATTATATAAATTAGAATAGAGAGAATGTTAAATAAATACCGTAATAATTAAAAACAATATCAGCAGTTTACAACTCAAGAGATAAATTACAGGAGGACATAAAGATCCAAAAAGAACAAAAAACAAGATAGCAAAAGAGAAACTAGATAGCCCTATGCTCTCAAATCCGAACTACCAACATTTGACTGAACTCGGAGGCTAACCTGCAAAGTCCACTGCCCATTGAATAGGTTGGGGCCCATGATAATGAACCCTTCAGTAGTACGGTACTGAGCAACCCTTTATATCAAACTAATATGATAAAATAGCATGGAACACATGCAAGGCATGCAACTAACATAGTATAAGAAATATACATATACATACAATGATTGAGATACAATAATCATTTAGATAATAAAATTCTATCAAGGTCACATACTACTCATATGCAATCATCTGAAACAACTAGACTTACCAATGAATATCCCAGAGATACTCTCTGAAGCAATAATTAAAACCTAACCCTACACCACAATTTTAACCTTCATAGCATAATTCATGTCTTAGTATAAATCCCAACCAATTACATATATCACAGGTATGTTCAAAGATACAATATAATGAAATCCGTGACATCATAGATATACTTACAGATATAGCATAATAAAATCTATGACATCATAGATATACTTACAGGTACATCATAATAAAATCTATGAAATCACAGGTATGCTAACGGACATAATACCAACACAAGTAGACAAGAAGGCTGCTACCGAAACCATAGGTAGGCACGAAGGCTGCTACCGAAACTACAAGTAGGCACAAAGGCTTCTATCAAAACCATAGGCTACAGGTAGGCATGAAGGCTACTACCAAAACCACAGGTAGCCACGAAGGCCGCTACCGAAACCACAGGTAGGCTCAAAGGTAGCTACTAAAACCACAGGTAGGCACGAAGGCTACTACCGAACAATCCAATAATCCGATAATCATTATTTCAATTAAATCACATCATTTTTATTTTTATTTACTTTCTCAAGGGGAGATCAATCAACCTAGAGACATAAAGGTACTCTAGTCATATAGGTGCACCAAGGCAACACAATATCCTACCAACTATCAATCTAAGGATGTGAAGGTACCTTGGTCGCACTAGTACACGAAGATAACACAGTACCCTACCGATAAGGACACCTAATCCATAAGTATGCATACCTCCTATTAATCGGCAGCGCATACTAGAGTAAGATGTAGGGCCCGATTGGATCACTAAGGCACACCAGCAAAAATCCATAATACCAACCATGGGCTAAACCACGTTCTTAGGGTAGTAACCCTTGAGGAGCCACCATTCCCAATCTTGACGTCTTTCACTTTAAGTATTAGTATTAAATTAAGGTAACCACAAAGTCACATACAATACAAATAAATCTAATTTTTATACTTAATTGTTTTTATTTCTTTCCAATCATCTGAGACAACCATAATCAAGATCAATATCGAGGCCAACATTAAAATATACTAAGGTCATCCTAAGCTCAGTTATTCACATCTAGACACTTTAGACCGAAAAAGACTAAAATACCCTTAAGACCAAAATTTCTAGATTATCATCTATTTAAATACTAATTCTATTTTATATATTAATTTTCCATGAAAAGGCTAAAACACCATGAATAAATTATTTATTACGCGATTTAAATCATTAAAATGTCAAATGACCATTTTGCCCTTATATATAATTTTGCATATAAAATCCTTTTTCGCACCTTTAATCCATCCAAAAAACATACTCACATACTCAACAATAGCTAATACATATTAGACATGATTTTCAGGATAAATATTATAATACACAAAAATGATAGATATCATAATACACAAAAATGACTAAATTGCCACTAGGGCACACATCCATATTAATTATTCCATAATTATATCTAAGCATGCTCAACCTATTATTTTATACATAATTATCATACAAATTATTTTTCCATCATTAGAATCATTTTAATCATACATTTGCACTTGACATAATTCACATCTGATAACATGCTCGTTTTACCCGTTTTTTATGATAATAATAATTATCACATAATTATAACATAATAAATTATATTTAACATATTTCATATACCAAAACCCTAATGTGCTATCAAAAAATAATTATAATTTTAGTAGGGTATAATGGTTACCTGAATTCAAGCAAAAATACAAAAATAGCAATATCCTACTAAAGTTATCGGATTCTGCTAATCAATCTTTTGCATATAAAAATAATACTGTAATTGCCTAATTAAAATCTATCAGGTAAAATCATAATAATAATAGTAATAAAATATTTATTTTTAAAAAATTACCAAAATACTCTTACATTTAATATAGATACCAAATTTCTTAAAATAACCCACAACTCAAGCTACATGCAGCGTGAGTCATGCACTAAAGAAAGGGGGCAGGGACTGGTTGGGTGAGGTAGGGGGAAGAAGAGGGCGGCAGTGGGTCGTGAGGTGTTGTGGTTGGGTGGTGTTGGTGAGGGCTATAGTAAAAATGGAGGAGGTAGTAGAGAGGTGGAGCAAGGCTAGGTGATGGCTCATGGCTACTGGGTGCTACAAAGAAAGGCGGGGGAAAGAGAGGAGAAGGTATGGGGCTAGTAGCAGTGCTGCTAGAAGACGAGGTTACGATGGGGGAAGGGTGTTATACGTGTGGGGTGGTGAGGTTGCTGGGTGTTGTTTGTTGTAGTCAGTGTTTGAAAAAGCGCGCCTGAGGCGCGCCTAAGGCGCAAGGCGTAAGGCGATGGGGGGTTAGGGCTTTTTTGGTGCTAGGCGAGGCTACGTAAGTGAGGCGCATATAAGGCGCACCTCAAGCGCTAGGCGCAGAGGCTATGAGGCGCATGCCTAAGCATAAAATCAAGCAGAAACTTGGGAGATCAATAGACACATAGGGAGGATGGACTTAGGGAAGAGGGATAAAAAACCTTTTCAGCAGAAAAAAAAAATTACATGCAGACTACAGAGATTTAGGGGAGTTAAATAGTCATTTGTTGGAAAAATGTAAGTCTATTTATAGTCTTGATTGCAGTAAAAATATTCTGCAATTAATATGGGAATTGGGGAGAGCAAGAGTTATTTTGGAAAGGTAAAAAACCAGCCGCAGAGACTGTAAAGTCTGCTACCACCAATTTAAAGCAAGAAATAGTTATTTTGGTATATCTGCATATATTTTTTGCAGATATAGAGGAAAACAGATAGGGCATTAGGAAAAACCAAAGGTATATCTGCGTATATTTTTTGCAGATATAAGAGAAAACAAAAGATATAGGGAAAAAGAAAGGTCCCCCTTGTCCTATATATTTTTTGCAGAAACTTTTTCTTCCTAATGTTAAAAAAAAAAGCAAAAAGAAAAACAACAACAACACAGGGAAAAACAATGTACCACTACATCTGAAAAAAAAATAGAGAGAGCATCAAGGAAAACTGGAAAAAAAAGTATATATGCCAACAAAAAAAAAACACTAGGCGCCTCACATCGCCTAGGCGTGCGCCTTCGCCTTGCGCCTAGCGCCTAGACTCCAGGACCCCTAGCGCCTCGGTGCGCCTTAAGCCTTTTCAAACACTGGTTGTAGTTGGGGCGACTAGCGTGTGGGGCTCGAAGGGGCTGAAAAAGAAAGGGTGTAGGAGGTTGTTTGAGTGCTTGGAGGTTGGTAGTTCAAAGGGTATAGGGTGTAGGCTAGGACGGTGTGCGGGTAGGTGGATGAAAATGAAGGGGAGCAAGGGCTGGGGTGCCGAGGTGATGAGGATAGGCTGGAGGGTCGGGAAGTGCAGGGGCGGTGAAGGTTAAGTGGTGTGCTGGGGGGTGTGTTTGGTGTGGTTGTGATAGGGAGGGGCTGGATGACATAACTTAATGGGGTAAAGAAAGGGGAGTGTAGAGGAGGAAGGTGGCGATGCAAAGGGCTGAAGTAGGGGGTTGCTTGGTTGGTTGTGGTTGAAGGCAAAATGCAGGGGGGAGATAGGGAGTTGCGGGAGTTAGTGCATTTGGTCAAGAAAAATGGTGTACAGGATAAGGGGTTGCTGTAGGCTCGGTGGAGGTGGTGGGATGGTGGTCGGCTGCACGAAATGGTCGGAGGAGTGTTTGGTTGGAAAGAAAACCAAACAAAAGAGAGATGGGAGGAGAATAAAAAGTGGAGGATGGCATGAGCGGAGTGTATGCATGCATATGTATATCATACAAGTGCTGGCTTAGCTTGGGGAGGGGTGAGCTGAAAAGGAAAAGGGGTTGGGGAGCTGTTTGGAATGTGTATGCGAGTTTATTTATTAGGCAGGGGCTTGTTTGGTTGATGGATTAGTTGCGAGGTGTGGGTAGCGTGTATATGTATATAAGGTAGAGGGTGGGTTGAGTGAAGTCAGAAAATGAAGAAGACAGGGAAAGTGTTTAGGGAGAAGAAATTGCAAATGGAAGATGATTAAGAGAGAGAGAGAGAGAGAGAGAGAGTAGAAAACTATATTTTATATTTTTATTTTAAATTTAGTTTGGGTAAATTAGGGTATCAGGTAGAAATATAATTTGGAAAAAATTATTCAGATTAGGATATGTTTAAAAAGGGTCGAAAAGAGTAAAATAATCAGTAATAAAATTTTAAAAATTATTTTTAAGTTATGGATCAAAGGATTATTAGTAAAATAATTTTGGATAAGATTTATGAGTATGACTAGGATTAAATTAAATAACCCAATTTCTATCAAAATTTTAACCTAATTAAATTTATACTTAAACTGTCATAATAATATGAATAATAATAACACTTTTAATATTAAACCTCCTAAAATAATAATTATAACTAATCATATGATTAATAGTTTATAATTAAGGTTTTTTAAACAAAAATGGGTTATTATAAAATATGTGCTAGATTTATTGAGGCCTTGATATGATGATTAGTGATCAAGTTAAAACTTGCATATACAACTCTTTTAATGATATGATTACACTATATTTGAGATTTGAAAAGTAGATTAAGCCCACTAAGCCTTATGCCAAGCAAAGAACTTCTTCTACAAAGTACTATTTGAATGCGCAAGCTATAAAGTATGGGTTGGTTACCTCAAGTGCTACAAATGTTGATAGAAAGTAAAGTCCTACCTAAGAGGAGAAAGGTAAGGCTAAGTTAATGAAGTCTCTAAAAGAAATGATTTAAATGCCGAGGATATGGACACTTTACTAGAAAAATGTCACAACCAAAGAGTGTTGTATATACAAGAGATTGAAGCTATGGAGAATTGTGAGGAATACCTTGAGTTCAAGGCATGAAAATTAATTTTGAGTGAATCTGAGGACGAGGGCAATGTGATGTGGATGCTGATATTGAAATCAAGCACACACTTGGTAGGATCTTTTATTGTATTCATACATGTTGTCAAAGATGTTTGTTAGCTTGAATAATAGGGTTTTTATGCTATTTGATACTATATTAGTATCTTCAACAATAACACATTAGTTTTAAGGAGAAACCACACAATTTTCTCTCTAGAACAACCTCAACTCTCAAAATAAACACACTTAGAGAAGAAGGGAGAAATTTGAAAACTCTTATGACTTTTACTCAACTTGAACTATTATGTACAAAAGGTGATGACTACATATATATAATCCTTTCCTAACTAAGATAGCTACTATGTTTTCACTAATATAGTCGTGACGAACTAGTATTAGCTCGTCTATAACACTATACTAACATCTAAGATGACTTAACCTAATTGAGTAGGATAAACTAACTAGTAATAGTTAAAACGTATACATAATAATTATCACTCTTATTTCCTACAAATATAAGATATAAAATATTACATATTTTACATACAATAATAAAGTTAAATAAAAACCCTAGCCATGCAACACATGGAAGAATCATGTAACCTAGCTTTGTGTCTTGTAGCTTTATTTTCTATATAACTTTATAAACCTTTTCTTGTCCTTTTCTTGTACTCTAGATATAATTGATGAATTCTTGTTCTTACAAAAATATAAAATAATTGCAATAATCACTTAAGAAACCATTAGTAACATTAGGATTCCCAAGAATGATCGGTTCCATATCTAAGTACGTTAACTCTTGACATTCATTAGAAGAAGAGTAAAATGATCTTGCATCATTCTCCCTTTGTAAAAGAGAGTTGTCCCTCAAATTTTCATTATTGTTGTAAGGAGAAAAATCACCAATATTTAATGTTCTTGAAACTCTCCCATAAGATTCAGGTAATTGCAATTCATAAGCATTATTCCCATATTTCCTTCTGATTTTTAAATGGTCTATTGGCTCTTGACATTAGTTTACTTTTTCTTAAGTTTGGGAATTTTGTTTTCAAAAGTGTAACCAAAATAACTCTCCTAGGAAAAAACACTTGTTGAATTAGTTTTTTGTTCACTTGAGTATGATATTTAGCATTGTATTTTTCATTGTTATTCTTAATTTGGTTATGAAGTTTTTTAAAGAATTCAACTCTTTCTTTAGCATCATAGCTCTTAATATCACATTTACTTAGTGACAACATATCAATAGGAAAGTAAGAATTACCTCCATAGAAAACTTCAAATGAAATCGATTATGTTGGACTAGAATGACTCCTATAATATACAAATTTTGCATGTGGAAGTTTTATATCCCAGTCTTTTATACTCTTGTTAACTAGTCCTCATAGAAAAGTTCCTAAGTTTCTATTAGTCACTTCGGTTTAACCATTCACTTGGTGATGATGGGATGTAATAAATAACAAATTAGTACCTAACATGTGCCAAAGTATCTTCCAAAAGTGACTCAAAAAATTTACATCACTATTTGACATTATACTTTTTTGAATACCATGCAGCCTTACCATTTCTTTGAAATATAAATCCATCAAATGAATTGTATCATCAGTTTTATTACGAGGAATGAAAGGTACCATTTTATAAAACCTATCAACTACTATGATATTATAATTATTTCCCCTTTGTGTCCTCGGTAACCTTAGGATTAAGTTCAAACTAACCCCCTTCCATGGTTAACTACGAATTAGTAAAGGAGTATACAAACTCTTATGGAAGAAACTATTACTGTTTTGACAAGTCACATATCTCCCAATAATTGCTTGTACTATTTTTATCATTTGTGGCTAATAGAAATATTCTTGTAATAATTCTATACAAAATTACCGGCTATACCCCCTCATGCGCTTGTTTAACAAGTAAATCATGCACAATAGATTAAGGTATACTCAATTTATTAAGCTTGAAAATAAAGTCATCTTGAAGAACATAATTACCATGAATATTATTCTTTATACAATCATCATAAATCTCAAAGAAATATTTATATTTTCCATATGATTATTTCAACATTTCAAAACTTTATAACTTATCATCTAACATGATAACTATCAAAGATATTCTCGATAATGCATTTACTACCATATTTCTTTTACCATTAAAACATTTGATAAAAAAGACAGAAGATTATAAGAGAATAACCCATTTTTCATGCTTAGGAATAATTTTATTTTATCCATACAAATATCTCAAACCTTCTCGGTTCAAATGCAAAAAAAAAAAAAAGTTTAGGTCTCAAAAAATGGATCTATGTTTCATGGATTCTTATGATGGCATATAATTATATATCATAGGTGGAGAAATTCAATTAGGCCCCATTTAACTTTTCACTAAAGAATTTAATGACTCATTTTTCTTGTGAGAGCACACCTCTTATCTCTACCCCACTAGAATCATATGTAACTTCAAAAATTTATTAAGTTTGGTAAGGATAATACTGATGCGTTTCATAAATTGTACTTTAAAGTCTCAAAAGCTTTAGTTGCATCATCTTCATATTTAAATTTGAATTTCTTCATGATATGTGTAATTAGCGTGGTAATAGTTGAGAATTCCTTGATGAATCGTCTATAAGAACTTGCTAACTCGTAGAAACTCCTTACCTCATAAATATCTCTAGGTATCTGCTACTCTAGAATAGCCTGAATCTTTGTGGGATATCCTTTTATACCTTTACTACTTACGATATAACCAAGGAAAATAATATTCAAAAGCATAAAGTCACAATTTTTCATATGGTTGATCATCCCTTAGTTTATTAAATAATCTCCTCAAATGAATAAGATGATCATGCTCATTTTGACTATACACAAGTATACTATAGTGAATTTTTAAAGAAAAAGATGAAGAACATAATTCATTAACTTTAGAAATGAACTAAGGGAATTCCACAAACTAAAAGGAATCACAGTCCATTCATAAGACCATATTTTGTTTTGAAAGAAGTTCTCCACTCATCCCCTTCTCCTATCCTCATTTAGTTATATCTATTCTTTAGATTAATTTTTGAAATTACTTGTGCTCTAAAAAAATTATTTTAACATGCCATATAATATAGGCATAGAAAATTAATATTTGATAGTCATATTATTTACATCTCAAGAGTCAATACATGCACCATATACCATCTTTTCTAGGAACAGTAATGAAAGTATACAACATAGGCCCATGCTCTTTCTAACATATCCCTTTCCTATAATCTATAATATTTGTTTTTATAGTTCCTTAGCTTCTTGTGGATTATATCTATATGTAGTTCGCTAAGGTAAAGACACACCAATAATTAAGTCTATAACATATTCTATTCCCCTCTTAGGTGGTAAGTAATCACAAAATACATCATTATACGCATCAATAAGCTCATTTAATCAAGGATTATTATCATTTTTCTCTCCTTGTAAGGATTCCTTGATAATTAAAGTACAACAACTACCTTCTTTAATACATTATCATAACCTTTTCATGTAAAAAAAAATTCTTTTTATTTTTTACTATGCTAGCATTATCATATTTAGAAGATTTAAGTTTGTGATTTTTCTCTTCTTTCTCTACAAGATACTCATTAGTAATACCATTACGAATATCACATTTATCATACTACCATAGTTTACCAAATAAGATACCATATGCATCCATAGGTAAGAAATTATATAGAACATCATCATGATAATTACCAATTGTAAATGAGATTATGGTTTTTTTGTTACCTTGACTCCTTTATCTTTGTTGATCCATTGAAGATAATTAGGCTTAGGATGTGGTGTTGTAGATAATCCCAGTGATCTAGGAGAAAACACTCAAGAATTAACATTCTTTATTATGGGAAAAATTGTTTATTATTTAGAAAGGATCTCCTATAAAATTGAAGACAAATGGATGGTTTCATTGCTTGTAATAGATGAAACATACCATACAAGCTACTAAGCGTATACATGCACGTGCATGGCATTCATGGAGTGCATGGCTACGTGCATGGGGGAAGTAATATGCATCTTAGACATGTGTATTATTTGATTTAATTAATTAATTAATTAATTAATTATTAGAGTTAGAAATTAGCTAGAGAATAAAGTAGCATAAATCTACCTTTTTAAAGAATATTTTATATTCTAGTATCTTTTAGTTAGGTATCTTTTGAAGAATTATGATTTTTAGCTATTATCTTGTAATTGGTAGCTTGGCTATATAAAGCCATAGAACCTATGATTGGAGACATCAAGATCAAGAATTGAAGTTGAATGCAAATTGCAAGTATTGAATTATGTGTGAGTACATCTCAAGTTTAATCGTGAATGATTAATCTTGAAACCCTTAATCTCTTCGTTCGTGTGAATTAGAGATTAATTACTATCTTTTCTGAACTCTATAACCCACACCCTTCTAGCTATAATCATCATCCAAAAACATCCTAAAAATCAAAACCCTAACCTTAAGTTTCGCCCCAAACCCTATCCCTAACCCTAATTTTCTAAACTAACACTAATGCTAACCTACGACACCTTCTATCATAAATCCCTAATTAATGAATCATATTAATCATCTACTCATCATTTTTGAAGCATCATCATCATCTCATCATTGTCAAATCATCACCTTAATCATCATCATCTCATCACCACCGAATCATCATCATCATCATCATCATCATTATTATACCCTATTCGAATACCTAAATCATTAATTCACCACTTTTGAATCATCCTCTTCCTAATTCCAACATAATTGAGCATTAGTTTTACATAATTCCATACTCCCTCACACATCACCCAACTCCTTCATCATCTTCTCATTGGCCACATTTTTTTAAAATTTTCTATCAATGATATCGATAACATATGTCTCCTACTCTTCCTTTAATCTTGAATATCTTTATTTTTTTTTTGAGTTTCCCATTAGATTTACTTTGAATACTCTTTTAAGTACATAATAAGCATTTCCCTAATCCTTGGATTCCTTTGAATTTACTTCACTTGTTTCAAAATCAAGGTCTTGACCACAAGACTCCTTGGCTTCAATATCTCGTACATATAGCACTTTTTTGTTGGGACATTCTCTAGCAAGCTGAACATTTAAAAACTACTTTTCGGAGACTTCATTCACCTTGGATTTACTTTTCTTCTCTCAATTAGGGTATTATTTTCTATCAACATTTATAGCACTTTAGGCAACTGACCCATACTTTATACTTTTGCATTCAAGTAGTACTTTACCTAGCATGAGGTTTTGTGGAATTGATTTGCTTTTCAAATCCCAAAAATAGATTAATAATATCATTAATAGAGTTATATAAACAAGTTTAAACTTTATCTCTAATCATCATGGTAAGACTATTTATAAATCTAGCTCAAGTTTGATCCTTTTTCTTATAAATATCACACATTAGTGCTAATTTCTCAAACTCTCTAATATACTCCTCAACACTTACAGTATTTGCCTAAGAGTATTGAATTTTATACAATTATCTTGCTCATACTCCTTAGGCGTACATTTCTTTCTCAAGTATTTCTTAAGCTTATCAAAGACTTTATTTTATATTTTACTTCTCTTTTGCTAGTCTTTTTCAACCTATAATACCATATCCTAGCTATTATCTTAAACTTAAGAGTAATTAGTTTATATTTTTTTTCTCATCATGATTATCCTTGAATTCAAATATAGCCTCTACTGCATGTAACCACTCATGAAATAATTTAACATCAAGTTTCCCATCAAAATTGGGTTTAATACCTTTGTCTTTCCTATTATGATGTCTTGGTTGATGGTTATAGAATGCTCGGTGACATTCGCGTCCTTGTGATTATTTTTCATAGTCTACACTATATTTTAGATGTATTCCTCTTGTTAGAGTGGGTTTCTATGCTTTAATACCCATTTAGTATCTATGGGACACTCATTGTTCTTATATTCGCGTCCTTGTGAATTGAATCTTTCTTGGCAAATCATAACTCCATCCTTTGCAATTGATTTTTTTATTATGGTAGGAAGTTGATTTAGTTGAGCATTGGTTCCATATATATTGTTTAAGAGCTTCATTTTAAAAGAGCTTTAACATTTTTTTCCTCCTCCATTAGTATCAGCTTAAATAAACACACTCAAAGAAGTTGTTAGTGTCTTTAGGGTTTTGATGAGAAATCCGAAATACATTTACTAACTCTCGACCTTTAGTGGATTATTACCAAATATTTCAAATCTAACAAGGTACCATAATATTATAAATATTATATATCACAAACACCAATTTAATTTCATAGCCAACATATTTCTTGTTAAATTCTTGAGATAAAAATCAACACCACCTACTGTAAGTTACTCAGTATATCTTTAAGCTTTCATGAGTGTTCTCTATGTCTCATTGTGTCATATGTATAAAGAAAGATTGACACATTATTCTAAATGTAGTACATGTAGAAAACTCTCAAAATAACCTATCCAAATTTTCTACTAAATATAGTTTAAAGTAAAATAATTCAAAGTCACAAAATCAATACAAATCTTTTATGTTTCAACAATGATCATGTCACGATTATTAGGCAATATATAATGGGTTTTCCTCCCCTAATTTGGTTACCATCGGTAATTAATTATCATGAAACTTGTAGGCTTAATCATGTATGGAATTATTCTAGAATAGGCCTTACAAAACAAAGTAAAATAAATATCAACCAAACATAAACTCAAACGTCAGATTCATTTAATTTTTACTATACAATTATATATCCACATTGGTTTGGTCATTTTTTTCATGAAAACATTTCATATTCATTTAAAGATTGTGAAAACTAAATCACATATCTTAACATACTCAAATATAGAAACAATCGTGCATGCAAGATTTCAAGAATTATAATCAAGACTCGATGAACTCTATTAAGAATTATCAAGGACTTGGATATCATGCTAGTTATGGTGCATTTAGTGTCGTTGGTGTGGAGGGAGGAAGCGGCTTCCATGTTTGGCCAGATGAAAAGCCAAGCTATCTTTAATACCAAACAATTATGTGGATGTTGATAATGAAATCAAGCATAGACTCGGCATGATATTGTCTTATATTCATACATGTTTTTGAAGATGTTTTTTTGGTTCAAATGATAGGGTTTTGATGTTTCTTGATGTTTGATTGGTACCTTAAAAAATACCACACTAATTATAAGGATAAATCACAT
Organism: Tamarix austromongolica; assembly: GCA_039764185.1. Classification (NCBI taxonomy): domain Eukaryota; kingdom Viridiplantae; phylum Streptophyta; class Magnoliopsida; order Caryophyllales; family Tamaricaceae; genus Tamarix; species Tamarix austromongolica. The sequence goes on along the minus strand of CM077811.1, from coordinate 94,120,373 downwards.
AGTTTTCTCTTGAAAAAACCTCAACTATCAGGATAAACTCACTTGGAGAAGAATGGAGAATTTCATAAATTCTTATGATTTCTACTCAAATTTAGTTATTATGTACATGAGGTAACAATTAAATATATACAAGGGAATGTATGTTTATCCTTTACTAACTAAGCTAAATGATATGTTCTCACTAATATAGTCATGAACTATTAGCACTAGCTCTTCCATAACATTATAATAACATCTAAATGGCTTAACCTAAATGAGTCGGTTAAACTAGTTATTAATGTTAAACAAGTACAAAAAACCCCTACAATATACATAATAAGTATCATTACTATTGTTTAAAATTCAAAGATACAAAATATTGAAAAATTTAGATAAATAAGAAGCATAAACAAAAACTCATAGCCATGTAATACTTATAAAAATCATGTAACTTAGCTTTTTGTCTTGTAGCTTTGTCTTCTATGTAACTATAACACTCCTATTTTTCACTGCTAAAAAAATTCATTTTGAAAACCTTGCAAAAGCATATAACTACCAAACACTTAGGAAAAATGGGGTGTTAGCACCACACCTGATATATGATTAGCCCCAGTTGCCTGTGCCATGTTAGATACAAGGCTAAGAACCAAACTAGCTAAAACCAAAGTATAGTTTGACAAAACACATTATATAAATACCAAAAGAAATGCTTTTAAGTAAAGGACCTCAATAGTCCACAAATATTCAAACACACAAGAAAAATTAAGCCAAAGCACTAGGTTGTAGTCATATAAACAAAATTATGGCATAGCCTTAAACTTTGGTTTATCAAGAACCACATAAAGTCTCAGAATGTCCACTCTCTCATAACCCATACCCAACACGAGGTTGGCCTACTACTAACCATCCCCAAAAACCTATACATGGCCTTCTACTTGTAGGAATGAGTAGGCAACTGAGAAAATGGGCACATCAGTATACTTTGTATTGAGTAAGACAATTTACTTTTTCAATGGAAGTCACAAGAACACAAGATTCCAGCATATAATGGGGATCATACTAACATAATTCATGCCTATTTTATATAAATGGAATACATTCCCTATCATGGTCATATCATACATAGGAAACTTATACCATACATGGCTCATCATGCTTAGCAACATAACACAACATCGTAGATGAGTACATGCAATCTACTTAGTTGCTTACCTCTCTATCATTACAACTTCATTCATCCATGCACATAATATCACACTAAGTCCATTTTTTCCAACTTACATAATCCATTATTTTATTTATTTTTAAGCCATTCTCTCTTTTACCATTCTTTTTATTCTATTCTCACTTTCACTTTCACTTTAGCCACATTCTTATTCCAAATTCTTATCTAAATAATTATTCAAATTCTTATCGAGAGATAGATTGTGCACCGTCCTATGGTCTCACGTATAATGGAAGTTTATCTAAACCAAATGATATAAAATCTAAGCTGAAGCTAAGTAACCACCAATGGACATAAGCCAGAGCCAAAGCAAAAACCTACCTAGGTAACCAGAACCTTTAGTATTGATATCCCCAAGTATATCATCAATGTCTAGAGTAGGTAAGGCACTGGGATCTACTAGGATCCTGCTTGAAGCTAGGCTAACGCTCAATAGCTAATTAAGGATTAGGTAACCTAAACCCAAACAGAGATTGACCGTCTATTTATTTTATGTGATTAATACATTATTCTTGAGGTTACATGATCATATAAGGCCCATATAATATGCAAACAAGGCATTCACGTACTGATTCCATTTAACCATTACCATTCCTTAACCATGTGTAGGATTTCCATTAACCCTTAACTAATATTAACCAAATCCCTTAGATAAATCCATTTCAGGCCAAAATCTAAATTACATTACCCATTTAAAGCCATAAAATACTTATTAAGGTTTACCCATTAAGGCTTTAATGACATTCATCAAACATGCAAAGAATCATGATCCATTTAATCCATATATTAAGTTGTCAATCCATGTCAAGAGATGTATTTCACTAATTAAATATTCATATAGTAGGATTAGACATAGCCTCAAAGAATATCTAAGCTGAAAGATCAAAATCGCACAATTTGGGTGAACTAATCAATTGGCTTAGCCTAACAAGTCAATCGATTAGCCCCTAAATAGCACAAAATAGACATTTTGCATGCAATTCACCCTCAAAAACCTACCACATCCAAACCAAAACATATCATAGCATTATGCTAATACCTTATAAGATCATAAACTAAAATATAGTTCACAATTAATCTAGTAGACCTAATTTACCTAAAATCACGCCTTTTTTTCTCAGGGTTCATAAATTAATCAATATACATTAATCTAAAACCAAATTCTCATGCCAACCTATAAAACTAGGATCTTAAGGAATACACCACATCACTTGCTTAACTAAGTTACATTTAAGAATTAAGAATGACTTACTTGGTAGAAGCAAAACTTTTCCACAAATAGGAAAACTTAACTCGGAAAATTTTCAACTTCCAAAACTTAAAAGTAGAAGTTAAATCTTTAGAAATGTAATGAATAATTTCATAAATCAAAAATTAAATTAGGAGAAAATAAAATTACCAAACCTAAGAGAATAATGGAGGAAATATATATTGAAAGAGAGAATAAACTTTCTCCTAAATCTAACCCTCTCTTGCTTAAAGATAAACAAGAAGGAGCTAGAGAAAAGATTAGAAGAGTGGAATGAAATCAATATAAGACTTGAAGTAGGGAGAAAAGAACACAGGGCTAGGAAGCTAGAATACCTTAGAGGCTAGAAGAAAAGTGAATGGAAGGGGTGACTAAAGCTATTTATAGTAAATGAATTGGTATAATAACGAGTGTGGTTAGGCGCAGATGAAAAACCCCTAATTTCTACCATTTTAGTTTCAAATGAATGAGCAAATTTCATCAAAGATAGGGTGACCTCCCTTCTAGAGTTGCAATATTGATTTATAGAGAATGCATGTCAAAATAAAATGTCAAACATAAGAGAGGAAATGAACAATAAGCATGGGAAGGAATATCCCAACTAAGTAAAGATAGTCTGAGAATCAAGGAAATGATTCTAGAAGTGTGAAAAGGAGAGAGGTGGAAGAAGACAAAACTAAGGTCTTCTTCTCCTCAATTATCTAAATCAAACCCTCAAATCAGTTTGAGGTAGAAGCTTAGGTTAAATGTATGCTAAGAAAGGTTAAGAATCTCTAAATAATAGCTTGGAATTGGATTATCAAGGTTGTATATTAGTATGAGATGTTTTCCTAGAAAAAAAAAGGTGAGTTTTAAAAATGCACCTAGCTTGACCAGTCAATTAATTTTGCCTACTAGTTGACTACTCTACCAACCTGTTGATCGGTTTCCTAAACTAGTCTACTGGTTTAGAACAGAAAAACCCTTTACTTAAACAATGAACTAGTTGATTGATATGCCTGGAAACTCATTTTAATAAATTTCCAAATCTTATTCAAATCTAACTTTTCCTCAAACTCAATCATAGTTCTAAACTAAAATCCAACACTATTAAATTTTAATAAACACTATAACTCTCCATTCAAAAAAACTTACATAAATATGAGGTATTATAACACTACCCCCTTAAAGAGACTTCATCCTCAAATCCTAGTAACCAAGGTCTTGGTATAGTATGTAACACACACAACAATTCACATAGTACATTCAATATGGAAAAAAGGGTACTATACCACAACACCACATACATCACTTTAATTGAAAAACTTTGGATATTTCCCTTAAAATAATGACTACACCACATGCATCACTCTAGGTGAACAACTTTACATATTTCCCTAGAATATCCTCCTCGGCTTACCAACCTACCTTCTCAGTGTTATGCTGTGATGAAATGACATTTGTTAGTGGAACACTCTTCATGTGCATCACTCGAGTCTTCATTTCTAGTATCTTTATTGGTTCTTCTTTGCAAGTTAGAGACTCATCCAGCTTTAACAACTCCATATGGATGACATGCAAAGGATTTGCTACATACTTCCTCAACTAGGATATGTGAAAAATATTATGCACATGTGACTATTCCATTGGTAAGGCTAAATGATAATAAACCTCACTAACATGATCAATAATCTTATACAGTCTAATGTACCTTTTACTAAGCTTATCATTTCTACTGAACCTCATAATTTTTTTGGTGGGAGAGACCCTCAAAAGTAGTCTATCACCCACCTTGTAAACATCATTTCATATTCTCAAGTCCATGTTACTCTTCTGTCAATTCTAGGCTACTCTCATAAGATCCTAAATAAGTCAGATCTATAATTTTGTCTCCTCATCATCTCTAGTCCCAATATAATTCTCTCACTAATATCATTCTAACATAAGGGACTAATGCACTTTCTCCCACATAAGGCTTCAAAAAGTGCCATATCAATAATAGTGTGATAACTATTGTTGTAGGAAAACTTAATTAAGTCTAGAAAGTCCTCCCAACTACCCTTAAAATCTAACACATATGCCTAAAGCATTTCTTTTAGAGTCTGAATGGTCCTCTCTATATGACCATCCATTGCTGGGTGAAAAGTAATACTCATCTTCAACTAAGTCCCAAAAGCAACCTGTAACTCTTTCCAGAAGTGTGAGAATAATCTAGAGTCTCAACCTGACTTAATATCTTTAGAGATTCCATGCAATTACACAATGTTATTCCTATAAGCAATGGTTATCTACTCCATAGTCACATCATCTTCATGAGTTTAAACACTACCAACATATATAGGCTATCCAAAACAACCCATATGGATTCAAAGCCATTATGAGTCCTTGAAAGATCCACTATGAAGTTAATCAAAATACTGTCCCACTTTCCTTCTGAAACTTCTTATGGTTATACCAACCTTGTTGTGCTCGATCTTGAGATTTTGACAGGTCGGACATCGGGTAAAAAGGTATACCACTTCTCACTTAATATGGGGCCACCAATTTTCTTCAACTTTTTTTTACAACTTGTGCCCTCCAGGATTGATTTAATAAGGAGTATAATATCCTTTCTGTAGGATTATACCCTTAAGGTTGGCACTTTCTTGGGCTATACACCACCTACTATGCTATTTGACACTACCATCCTCGTGGAGTTAAAAATCCTTTGGCTCTGACTTCTTTGATACCCTCCTTGATTCTTTCAAGCTTAACATCACCAAGATGAGTATCTCAAATCACCTCAAACATCAAAGAGTGATGGTGACTTCACTCATTTTTACCTCTAAATGACTAGCGGTGATCAACTCGATCTCTATCTTACTAAACTCTCAACATAGATTATTTGAAAATACCATTATGCTCAAGGAATATGATATCTCCTAGATAAGTGCATCAACCACCAAATTAGTCTTACCTTCATGTTTATTAATTTTAGGTTTTAATCCTTAAACAACTCCAACCATCGGCGGTGTCTCAAATTCAACTCCCATTGTGTAAAGATGTATATGAGACTCTTATGATTAGTGTAGAACTTACATTGAACCCCTTAGAGATAATGCCTCCAACTCTTAAGGGTGAACACTTCTATAGCAAGCTTTAAGTCAGACATTGGGTAGTTCTGCTCATATTGCTTTAGTTGTTGTGAAGAATACGCCACAACCTTCCCATATTGCATTAGCACACAACCTAACCAGTTCTCAGAAACGTTAATGTATACTTCAAATTTGTCAAATCCACTTATTAATGTGAGCATTGGGGGAGTATTAAGAAGCTTGTTCAACTCCTTGAAAGCTTCACCACAATACTCATCCTACTGAAACGTGTAGCATTCTTTAGAAAATTAGTCAACAAATGAGCTATCTTGGAGAATACCACAATGAACCTACAGTAGTATCCTATAAATCCTAGAAAGCTGCACACCTCCTTGATAGAAGATGGTGTTGGAAACTCAGAAACTGCTCAAACTTGGGAAGGATCCACTACTACCCCATCATTTAAAATTACAAGTCCAAGGTAAGCCACTGATTTAGCTAAAACTCACACTTTAAAATCTTGGCATATAGCTTGTGTGACCTTAAAATTGCCAAGTTCTACCTTAGAAGTTATTTATTCTCTTCAAATAATGGAGTAGATGAGGATATTATTGATGAGCACCATGAGAAAATGATCCAAGAACAGTTAGAAAATATGTTTTATGAAAGACATGAATGATTCTGGTGCATTAGTGAGTCTAAAACGAATTACTCTGAATTCATAATGGTCGTATATTATCTAAAATGTAGTATTTGGGATGTCCTACTCTGCTATCCTCAATTGGATGTAACTTGATCGAAGATCAATCTTGGAGGACACCTTGTCTCCCTTGAGTTGGTTAAAAAAATTCATCAATCCTTGGCAATAGAGAATGGTTCTTCACTGTAACCTAATTCAAACGAAGATAATCAATGCACAATCTTATACTCCTATCCTTTTTCTTCACAAATTGAATTAGTGCTCCCCACGAATATATGCTTGACCAGATGTAGCCCTTCCCCAATAACTCCTATAATTTGGCCTTGAGCTCTTTCATCTCTACAAGTGCTATATAGTATAGGGATTTAGATATATGTTCCATCCCTAGGAATATGTCCACGGTAAACTCAACATCTCGAATAGGCGGAATTCCCAAAATCTTCTTAGGGAATACATAGGGATACTTGCAGATCACTACAGTTTGCTCTAAAGGCATTTCTACTACCTCTAAAATACCCCAAAACCCTAATTAAAAAAATTATGTTAAAATAGGAATTTATTAGAGAAATTAATTAAATAAACTATTTTTTTATTAAAATAAGGGGAAATTTTAAGGCAAAAATCAAGAGAAAAAAAATAAAGAATTTAATTAGAAAAAATTAGGTTATTTTGCTAATTAAGATAGAATTTAGGAAAAACTTACCCAAAATATCATAAATTAACATAAAAGGGAATTTAATTATTATTTTACTAAATTTATTATTTTTAAATATGCAAAAATACTAAAATATTCTAAATACCCCAACCAACCTATTTTTTCTTTTCTCCTTTTTTCCCTTTCATTTTCCTTTTCTTTCCTCTTTTTCTTCTTTCTCCTTTTTTTTACCCCTTTTTCACCCAAATTAGGCCATCCCTCTCCTCGCAGCCTAACCCCTTTCCCGTCTCCCTTTCTATGTGGCCTAGCCCACACCGTCTTTTCTTCTCCTTCCCCCCTCAGCCGCCCGGTTCCCTTTCTTTTTCTTATTTTCTTTTCCCCCATACCGGCCGACCGACCCACCCTTCCTTCTTCCTACCTTCTCCCTCCCCTACCCTGTAGATCAGGACTTGCAACCCCGTACCCGACCAGCCCAACCACCATACTGTCGGCCTGCACCACTCCTCTCTCCCCATCCTTTTTCTTTACTTTTCTGTCCCCAAATAGCCCCACACCTCCTCCCACACGTGCCTCTCTCACCTTCCTTTTTCTCATTCCCGACCCAACCAAACCTGTAAATCGCAAGCTTGTAATAGCCTACCACCACCGACCAGCGAGCTTGCCACACCTACCCCCTTTTCCTCTTCCCCCTTTGTCTTATCTCCCTCTAATGGCCTATAAATACCTCCTACCCAACCCTAATCGACCTTCTTTTTCCCTACTCAGAAACCCAGCCTTCCTTGTGCCACAACCACTTTAGAAGCTTCTGTTACCGCTGTTGCCTAATGCCACCACCCGAAAAACCTACCAAACTCCTCCCTACATCACCCTCCACCGAACCACACCACTCACCACCTCTAATTCCTCTTACATGAGCCAACCCAATCGTGCAAAGTAGGCTATCTAATCTGCCAATCCTCCCCCATCACTGCCCCTCTTGCCGCCGGGCACCACCATCTCTACCACAGCCACCACTTCTCCTACTACCCAAAACACTCAGCAAAGTCTCCCCTACCTCCTCCTACCTTCCTTTCTCCCTACGTCCCTCTCCTTCACCATTCCTCCTCCTCCACCACCCACACCACTACTTTTGCTGTGCTACCACCACCATTCCAACCCTCTCAACCTAGAGGATCCACCACCACCACAACCACCATCTCACTCCTCTTCTTCTAGCCTAGAAAGCCACCTCTCCAACTCCACTTCCTTATCCACTACCACCGCAGCCTAGTCGTTGCCACCACTGCGTTGTGCCCTAACCTTCCTAACCTTTAAATATAATCAATGTAATTGTTATTTATTTTATTAGTGTTAATATCATCATCATCATCATCATCATCATCATCATCATCATCATCATCATCATCATCATTATTATTTTTATTATTATTATTATTATTATTATTATTATTATTATTATTATTATTATTATTATTATTATTATTATTATTATTATTATTATTATCATTATCATTATTAACTTTGGAACTATTATCACTAATATTATTATTATTATGGTTATTCAAACTCTTATTATTATTATTACTAAGATTTGAATTATTATTATTATTATGATACCTATATCATTATTATTACTATTACTATCAATATTGCTATTATTATTATTATTATTATTATTATTGTTGTTGTTGTTGTTGTTGTTGTTGTTATTATTATTATTGTTATTATTATTATTATCATCATCATCATCATCATCATCATCATCATCATCATTATTATTATCATTATTGTCACTATTTTAGTATTATTATTATTATTATTATTATTATTATTATTATTATTATTATTGTTGTTGTTGTTGTTGTTGTTGTTGTTGTTAATATAAAATTCATTATCTTTAGTATTGTTAATATTATTAATAACACCTTAACGTGGACCGATATAACTACCTAACCCTATTTTGGCTAATAATAGCATGATTAACCATTTTAAGAATAGTACCCTTATTTTTTCTCATAAAGATACTACTATTATTATTGACCCTCATCCTAGGTTATGATAAAGGTAAAGTAGGAAATAATGATAATCTTGGTAAGAAGAAATTTAATCCTAATATTTTTCTCTTATAGGTGAACCAAGTCAAACCCCTAAGGAGGCGTAGGAGCGTGCTCCAAGCCCAGTGCCGTTTTGGGTAAGGATATGGTTAAGGCTTATTGTGTGTGAAAAATGTGATATGTGTGTTGATTTGATGTGTGTGCTTTATATATTATATTCTTGTAGGCATCTTGCTAAGCATGGAGCTAAGGTAATTTGCATGTGTTTTATGACATGTGTAATGTGGTATTGTTACTTGTTCATAGAATGTGCTTATGTAATATTACCCTTCATGACATGCATGATAGGAATCCCTAAATAGTATAATGTGGTTGTGAGAGAAATGGAAAAGAGTGAGGTAAGTGAATTGACTAAGAGGATGGTAAAGATGGCCTAAATATCTTATGACCTATGGATGGACAAAAGGAGGAATGATAGGAATAAATTAAGGGAATGGACAAAAACATGCATAGGGAGTTTAGGTTTTGCATGATATGGTTAGCCTTTGTATGGGTATGACTTTTATGTGGAAAAATTTAACTTGAGGGTTAATTAAGGTAAGGGAAGAATTGTTAGGTTTATTGGAGTCCATATGTGAAAAATAGTACGTGGGTTGGTGTAAGGATGCATAGGAGACTTGACTAGGGTTTTGCAAGGAAATCCTAAGTGAGAGAAGTGTGCAAGGAAGGAAAAATTAATGGGAATGGTTAGAATGGAGAATAAAGAATAAGAGGGGTGCAGCATGGAGGAAAGTGATCCAAGTGAAAAAAAGGTATTTGGGTGATAAGGGGGTGACATAAAAGAAAGGAGAAGTACTAGGGTTTCGGGGAGTGAACTAGGGTTTTTGTGATCATGTGTGGGAGTTGGATAATGGGGTTGTGATGTTTGATGTGGTTCAAGGGAAATGATGATTTTGGTAACAAAGAAGAGTTTTGAGTTCTCATGGGGAGTGGGAAAGATGGGAAGAAAGCCTTGGGGTCATAGGTTGTGTTGAATATGTGTCATATAGAAGAGGGGATGGTAAGTAAGAAAGATGAAAGTATAACATCGTTTGATGAAAGAGAGGTGCTAGGGTTTTGGGATGGCCAACTAGGATTTTATGGCCACATGTGCAAAATGGGAGGTAAAGTGGGGTGCTTGGGGATGAATTGAGTGAGGTGATGAATTAGGGAAAAGGAGCATGAGTTGCGTGGGATAGAGGAAGGTTGGGCCATATATGCCAAAATAAGGTTTCCTAGAGGGAAATCCTAGAGAGTGATATTAAGTTGAATAAGAGATATGGAAAGTGGGCCTCGGAGTTGGGTATTCATGGTAATGAGGAAGAGTGGGTAAGGATGTCTAGATGTACTAAAGGGTGTAGAAGTCCTAATATATAGGATAGGGTTTCGGGAAGCTGAGAATAAAAGGGGTAAGCATGGGAAGTCTAGTGGGTTATGTATGTCTAGTCAAGGTTGTGTGTGTGGAATAAGATATAATAAAACACTAAACACTTAAAGTGAAATATTATTGAGCCAGGGCACAGTGAGGATATATTTTTTTGGACTATCGGCTATAACAGTGGTCAGGTGCATTTTGCCTTGTAGAGTGATTTTTGATCCATAGACTGTAATAGTGGTCAGGTATATTCTACCCTGTGGAGTGTTTCCGATCCATTGACTATAATAGTAGGGGATTCCAGGATCAATAAACCAAACTTTGCATGGAAAAATGTCATGGAAAGATACTAATTACTTATAGTGGAACATCATGTGAGTTGGGGCCAGTGAGGTTGATTTTTTGGTCTACCTGCTATAATAGTGGTCAGGTGCATTCTACCCTGTGGAGTGTTTCTGACCACCTGCTATAATAGTGGAGCTTCCGTACTCACGTGGAATTAATATGAGAAATGTGGAAGATAGAAATATAAGAGATGGAAAGATACTAATTACTTATAATGGAACACCACGTAGGTCGGGGCCAACGAGGTTGATTTTCCTGTCCACCAACTATAATAGTGGTCAGGTGTATTTTATCCTGTGGAGTGTTTGCAATCCACTGCCTATAATAGTGGTCAAGTGTGTTTTGTCTTGTGGAGTGTTTTTGGTACACTGGCTATAATAGTTGGGTTCCCTTACTCACACAGAATTAATATAAGAATTGTGTAACATAAAATATTAGTCTAAGTTTGGCCTGATGATGTGAAACTAAATTATGCTTTGTATGCCTTGCTTGTTTGTTTTCTTACTAGCCTTACCCATATGGTTACCTTACTCAGTATTTAGCATACTAACCACCCATTTCATGGGTTCTACTCATTCCCACGAGCAGAGGGTCCTTCTGAATTTGTGCAGGTAGGAGGTACCATGTATGATGCCTATGACGTACTGGATGCATCAGGTGGGGATGTGTGATGACCGTTAGATTTACTTAGGGCTGAGAGTGGATGTAGATCAAGATCTCTTTTATCCCTGTTTACTAATGTTTTCATTTTATTTCGGTTTCGTTTTATTATGTTGTACCTTTTATCCCTTTTAAGAACTTTAACTATGTACCCCATTTGGGTTGTAATAACTTTTCATTGCGCACTCTGATTATCATGTTATGAACATTTCATCTTTCTATGAATCAATTTTTTAAGTGTGTTTAATGTTTTTTGAAAATTTTCCTTAGCCTTTTTGTCGGTACGAGACAGACCAAGGGCTGGACTTGTACTGGTCACAATGGTAGCACCCCCCGTGCTTGTCAGTGTTTTAGTTAAACAAAAATGTTCAACTGTAATTTTTAGGGGTGTTACGACCTCGTTATCTCAAACACAACACAAGAAGAGCAAATATCCCTTATGAACAAGGTTTCCCATCACAACTGCAGACACGACCTTTACAGAGGAGTTAGGTTCACACTTCTGATATGAGATCCTAACACCCCTTGGTCATTGCAAAACCACACGTTCTGACATGCAATCTATTTGATGTAAGTGCATCCCAAAATAAAGATATTCTACTTACGAATTTTTCCAAATTTGAACACTTCAAAACTTTTCTCATTTGGGTTAATGAATAACAAGATTATCAAGGAGCTATGCAAAGCCATCCCCAAAATAATCCATCAACCACATGTGTGGATGGCTAAATTTTTGGCTTCATCATGGCTCCACAAAGCTACTCATAATAAGCTTCATTATGGCTCCCCAAAATCCATGTTTTATGCACCCCTACATGACACCACTTTTGACCAATGAAGACCACCATGTGAATCCTATTTTTTGTACAAAATTAAGGCACCATAGGAAGATAAGTTTGTGGAGATAAAACCTTAAAAGTAGGCTTATATCAAGGGGAAGAAACCCCAGTAATCTTGGCTAAAAGCTCTAGCTTATTGAGAAGAATACCTCTTTTTCAATAAAATAAAGTTTCCTTTCTTAGTTAAACCTAGTTAAAGAATTTTGTTAGACTTTTCTAATGTGTAATTTATGTTTTCTAAGCAATTTTCATAGGTTGTAATAGCATCTATCATGTGATGGGAGACTAAGGAGTTTCGACTATCAACATTAGCTGATTGTAGAGTTTGCAACCTTAGTTAACTTATATTAGTATAAAATATGGTTGGGGTGTAACCAAATATTCTCACTATGAGTTAGATTTGTAATGTACTCTCTACAGGTCAAATACACTAGATATAGAGTTGAAAGGGCTGAAGGGAGAGGTGGATTTGATGAAAAACTAAAACCATATGTTGCTGAACCATCCCCTCTTATCAAGGCTAAGTTTTAGTCTTGTGAATGTTTCATAATCTTACACCATTTAAACTAAGAGTTGAAACCTTATTTGGTTGATGTAAGTGCTTAATCTTGAAGTTTATGAAGGTTAAGCTTATCTCCTATCTTCTTACCTCTTCTTTATAATTTTCTATTTTGTTGGAATCTAACAAACACTAACTCTAACACTTGACTTAATCCAATATGTTTGGCACTATACATCACTATCAATGCTTGGTACTTCCCTAAATTTCCACTATGATAAGTACATCAAAGTAGCACAACTGAGTCTCCATTAGATCTAAGGGGAATTCTATTCCCCCAACTATCAAGAACACCCTTTTATAGAACCTAGAGCATGCAATTATACCCCTAAAGGAAATAGAATAGAAGTGGAAATTCTACTATAAGGAGACAAGGATGTTCTAGTTATGAATGCAGATGAAAAAAAAAGAATATGATGCACCATAGTCAAACAATATGCATGCTAGAAAGGTAAAGATAGTAAGTATGTTAGTCACCACATCGGCCTGACGCTCTACCTCTGACTAGCTAATCCCATTCAAGCTTCCTCTTTAAGGAACCCCTACTGCACTACATGACACCTAACCTTGCTGAAAGACTTGAGGCTTCAGATCTATAGGCTGACTAGCTTGACTAGCAGTACTAGCTAGTGATGGAGGAACTCGCAAAATCTACAGTTGCGGTTTATGAATATATTCGATTCTCTAAGCTTGATTTTGACTTCATTGAACACTACCACCTCTGAAACAAAACTCATAGGCTCCATGTCCAACTATACCACACTCATGATAAGTTTCCTTATTTCCACCACAATATACTCTCAGGTGATCTAATCCCCAATGCTTATAGCGGTAATGCCTCTCCTTAGCATGTCCCCTGGACTGACCTCCAAATTGGGGCATTGACCCCATACTCCTATCATATTTAGGTAGCATACTACCCCTAGAGTAGGACTTCTTCCTATCATAGGGACACTAATGAACCTCAAAATTCCTTTTTCCCACCAATTAGGTACTCAGGGTTTGGATGACTCGAGAATTTACCCATTCATGATCATACATTCCCACCATATCTTCTAGAGCAACTCGCACTAATAATTCTTGGGATCTAATTCCCAAGACAATCTTAAAATTATGAGACTACATCACCTCATTGACCTTTACCATAGGAGAAAACTGAACCAAGTCCATGAATTTCGTATAGTACTCCTCTATCGATATACCTCCCTACTGAAGGGCCATGAGCTTGTCGTCCTTCTTCATATGGAGATGAGTGGGATAGAAATGGGTATGAAGAGCCCCAAGGAATGGTATCCAACTCGTAGGCTCTCCACTTTTATGATGGACACTTCTCCACTGGGATTCTACTCTTCCCATTAGGGAATACACAGCCATATCCACCCTCTTGTCTAAAGGGAAACCATATACAATGAATGTCATCTCCATGTCTTTGACCCATATATCCAAAATTTTAGGGTCCTCTTGACCCTCAAAGACTAGTGGGTGATGATGCCTAGCCTTCTCGATCCAATCATTAGGAACTAGTGCCAGTACTAGCACCAGAGGCGGTTTGGGTGCTGATATATGGCTTTCCTTGTATGAACTGACATTCTCTATGTATGTCTCGATACACTCGTAACAATGGTAAGTGATCATCAATTCCTAGAGACTAGGATTAATAATAAATGATCCATTACTGAGTATTAGGGCTAGTACAACAAATGAAGATAAAGGTTATCTATAGCACATTCTCCAACCTACTCTCACTCACAAACATTTTAGGTTTGAAAAATCTTTACTTCCAACTAAATGCTTAAATATTTAGGAAATTATTTAAAATAGCCTATGTGTCAGCACAATCAGTTTAAAACAGGAAATGATTTTCAAGAAGCTTGGATATTAACTTGTGATATCTATTAAAGGGTTTTAAAATGAAACACATTTATGAAAAAGCCTAGATAACAACCCGTGGTATCACTTAAATTTTTTAAGACAAGAAAATATTTTCAAAAAGCTCTAGTACAAACCTATAATAACCCTATTTTTCACTACTAAAAAATTTTATTCTGAAAACTTTGTATAAGTAGAAAACTACCAAACACTTAAGAAAAATAGGGTGTTCCCGTCACACCTAATATAAGATAAGCGCCAACTGCCCTAACTATAGTTGATGCAAAGGTGAGAACCAAACCCACCAAAAACAAAAGTAGATTATGCTAAAAGTAATATATAAATATCAATAGAAAGGATTTAAAGTACATGACCTCAAAAATCTGTAAATATTGAAATACACAAGGAAAATTAAGACAAAGCACAAGGTTCAAATTATAGAAACAAAAGTAGGGTGCAACCCTAAGTTTGTCCATCAACGACAAAAGTCTTCGGATGGCCATGCTCTCATAACCCATGCCTAACACGTGGTTAGCCTACTACTGATCATTTCTAAAAACATGCACATGATCCTCTACTTGTGGGAATGAGCAGGTGACCAATAAATTGGCACACTAGTACACTTCCTACTGAGTAAGACATGTTACTTTTTTAATGGAAGTCACAAGCACCCCTAATTCTAGTATAAACTGAAGATCATCCTAACATAATTCATGCCTATTTTATATAAATAAAATACATGCTCTATCATCATCATATCATACATAGGAAACGCATAATCTACATGGCTCATCATACTTAGCAACAAAACACAACTTTGTAGATAACTCCATGTAATCTACTAGATAGGTTATCCAACTATGATTACAACTTCATTCATCCATGCATAGAATTTCACACTAATTCCATTTTTTCCAAGTTACATAATCTATTCATTTATTTAGAAGGCATTATCTCTTTTACCATTATTTTTCTTCTACTATCAATTTCTGTTTAGCCACATTATTCATCCAAATACTTATTCAAAATATTCTTGAGCAATGGACTTTGCACCACCCTGTGGTCTTGCATACTATGGAAGTCTATCCAAACCAAAGGACTTAAAGTCCACACTAACACCAAGAAACCAAGAATTTAGATAAGTGTAGGTTGAAGCTAAAAACTACTTAGGTAACTAGACCCTTTTTTTTTTATCGATAATCCATATTACATCATTAGTGTCTAAAGTAGGTAAGGCACCAAGATCTACTAGGATCCTTTTTGAAGGCACTAATAAATGCCTAGAGGTAGAATAACCCCTAGTAGCTAATTGAGGATCAGATAAACCAAACCCATATAGAGGATAACCCTCTTTTGCTTTAAGTGATTAGTATATTGTTCTCAAGATTATGTGATTATACAAGACCTATATAATATGCAACCAAGGTTTTCACATACTTATTCTATCTTAACTCTTACCATTCCCCAATAATGTATGGGATTTCCATTAATGCTTACTCAATATTAACCAAATTCCTTAGATTAATCCATTTTAGATTGAAATATAGATTACATTACCCCTTTACAGCCATAAATTACTTATTTGGGTTTACTCATTAAGACCTTTACAATATCCATTAAGAATTCCCATAATTATGATCCATTTAATAAATCTATTAGGTTGTCAATCCATGTCAACAAATGTATTTCACTCATTAAATAGTCATATAGAAGTATTTTGCATAGTCTCAAAGCATGTTCAAGTTAAAAGATCAAAATCACATGATATGGACAAACTAGTTGATTAGTTTAGCCTAACTAGTTGATCAGTCTTACCAACCAATTGATTGGTTTGGCTCAGCCAAACCTTGGGTTCCCTTGAACCAATCGATTGGTTTGGCCTTGCAAGTCAATTGTTTAGAGACTAGTCTATCGATTCTACCAAACTAGCCAATCGGTTTAAGTAGAGAACAAACCAAGGTCACCACAAGCCTCCCAGTCAATCGGTTTGCCTACAAATAACACATAATAGATATTTTGAATTCAATTCACCTTAAAATTCCCTACCACATCCAAATCAAAATATATCATATCACCATCTGAAATGCCCCGAAAAATTATAATCTTAAATATTATATTTAAATGAGGTTTTATTATAAAAAAATTAATTAAATAAATTATTTAATTAAAATAAAAGGAAATTAATTAAGGAAAATCAAGAATAATTTTATAAGTATTTTAATTAGGAGGAATTTGAGTATTTTGACTAATTAAATATTTTAATTTGGGAATTTATTTAAATAAATTATTTTATTTAAAATAAGAATGATAAAATAGTTTTAATTTAATAATAATTTTATAAATAATTTAATTGGAGAAAATTAGGGTGTTTTGCTAATTAAAATGGAATTTATGGAAAATCCTAATTTAGCCTAAAAAGGGATTTAAATATTATTTTATTTAAATATTATATTTTTAAATATTCTAAATATTCAGATTAATTTAATTGACCCTAACCTAATTATTTTATCCTTTCCTTTTTCCCTTTTTCTTTTTCTTTCTTCCTTTTTCCTTTTCTTTTTCTTTCTTTTTCTTCTTTTTCTTTTTCCTCTTCTTCTCGCCGAACTGGGCCAGCTCGCGGCCCAGTTCCCCTTTTTCTTTTCTTCTTCTTCTTCGGCACGACCCAGCCCGCGCCGTCGTCCTGCCTCCGCCCTCCACGCTGCGTTTCACCCGTTTTACGCTCGAACCTCGTCGTTCCATTAAACGCGCCCTCGACCGCGCGCGAACCGGCCCGGTTCTTCCCCTTTTCTTTTTTTTCCCGGCCGACCGGTCCCCCTCCTCTTCTTCTTCCTCCTTCCTCCTCCGTCGCTGCGACGCAAGCTTCGACCCCGTCAATGGCTTCTCCTGCTACGGTGATTAATACCGTCCGTTTCTTGCCTCATTGTCTTCCTCTTAACTCCAGAAATAAACTTTCATAATTTTCGTGCGTTAAATATCGCCCGTTTCCTCTCCCTAGCCCCGCGAAAATTCGAAGCAAACCAAACGTCGGTCGCCCAATTACTGCCACCGGCCACCCAAATTACCGTACCTAATACCTCCCTGCGGACCTCCAAAACCCCATTATCCCATCTACCATCTATAAATAGTTAGATTGTAAGAGTTTTGGAATTTTTTCTCACCCGAAACCCTCGGCGAGGGCTGCCATCACCGCGACTTCAGACGCCTCTTCCGCCGCCGTCAGCCAACCTCAGCGCCATCGAAACATTTCATTCTCTTCCCTGAAATTTACTCTAATTAACTAAACTATTTTCATCTCTCGATTCTTCTTGTACGAGCCTAAATAATCATGCAAAGTTAGATGCTCGTTTCGCTGGAATTTTGACCCCGAAAGCCATAAACCGCCTTCTACCGCCGTGCGCCGCCACCTTTGGCTACACCACCACCATCATTTTGTCCCTCTCCTCTTGGGAAACAATAAACACCTCTTATATCACCTCAATTCTCCCTATCTTTTTCCCAACATCCATCTTTCTCTTTGTTCTTCTAATTTTCCGGCCACCGCCGCCGCCGCCGTGCACCACCGCCGGTGCCATCTATCCCCACCAGCTTAAGGTTGAACCCTAGACCCTCTCAACCATTTTCCATATTATTATAAGCCTTGATTTAATTTATTTCAATTATTTGCATATAATTACCATTATTATTATTCTTAATATTTATATTCTTAATATGTTTTATTATTATTTGATGTAAAATTTTATTCTGAACTGTACTTGCAGGGTGGAGAGTGGTAATAAGACAATATTATTGTTAGTTTTGAATTTTAAGTTATTAATTGAATTATTATGGGATTATTATCATTCTTATTATTATTATAATTATTAGAATAATTATTATTATCATTTTATTAATTATTCTGGAAAATCTTAGGCCCTAATTTTGTATTAACATTCGCACTTATTTATTTTAGTATTATTATTTCTATTGTTCTTATAACTATTGATAATAATATTATTATTATCTTTATTATTTTAATGTTATTATATATGTTAGTAATTTTATTATTAATATTAAATAAATGGTAAGTCATTAGTTATTTGAAAACTTATATGTTATTGTTATTGTTATTATTATTATTATTATTATTATTATTATTATTATTATTGTTATTATTATTTATATTCTCATTGATATTATTTTT
Source organism: Tamarix austromongolica (assembly GCA_039764185.1). Classification (NCBI taxonomy): domain Eukaryota; kingdom Viridiplantae; phylum Streptophyta; class Magnoliopsida; order Caryophyllales; family Tamaricaceae; genus Tamarix; species Tamarix austromongolica. The sequence continues at coordinate 94,101,592 of CM077811.1, read as the reverse complement.
ATTATCCTTGATATTATTATATTAGTATCATTATTATCATTAGGGTAAAATCTTTAACCCTATATTATCAAGGTTTATAATATCTCTATTATTTTTATGTCTTTAGCAAAGTTAGAATTTTGTTAAGGTTATTTTATTAGTATGTTATTTTTTGGTCAAAGCCCTAAGGAGGCATAGGAACGTGCTCCAAGACCGGTGTCGTTTCAGGTAAGGGGTGCTAAGGCCTTTTGTGTGCTTATGGGCATTTTGTGCTTCGCATGCTATGTATCCTATGTATTAGTATAATCATCCTGTATGTGATATAACGTGGATGATATAACGTGGAGTTGAAGAATGTTTTGCATGGCATGTGTATTATTTATGTATGATGATATGTGTTGTGATACTGTAAGACATGCATGTGAGAATGTCGATGTGGTTTTGTGGGGAAAAAGGATGAAAAATAAGGATGGAGAAAGAAGTTGATCAAGAGGTATGAGTTGACCTAAGTATTTTAATGATTTATGAGAGGAAGAATAAAATGGGAAATGTAGGGTTTTGTGGGAGACAATATAATTTATGACGTTATATGGGAGAATTGAATTTATGGTTCGTTAGGGAGAATCTAGTTTATGATTTTTTTTGGGAGAATGTAATTTATGATATTATATGGGAGGATCTAATTTGTGGTTATGAAAGGGGAGAATCTAATCAATTGTATTATGTGGACAAATCTTTGGGTTTTATATGATTTGAATCTTTGTGTTGGTATGGATTGAATTTAGGGTTTTGTGTGAATGAATCTTTGGGTTGTATATGGTTTGAATCTAGGGTTTGGTATGACGGAATCTTGGGTTTTGTATGGTGGTATTAGGGTTGCGTGGTGGAGTTAGGGTTTTGTATGGGAGTTAATGATTGCATGGAATTTAGGGTTTACATGAAAAGTTTGAATGGTTGCATGGGGAGATTGATATCTGCATGGGTATGAAATTTACGTGTGGAAAGTTAATTTGGGATGTAAGGAAGGTAATGTAAGTATTATTTGGGTGTTGAACTATTTTGGATGAAAAAGAGTACGTGGAGCATTATGAGTGTATGGAAGAGATTGAATTAGGGTTTGGAGTAATGAACTCTGGGTTGTTGTGATTAATTAGGGTTGGAGTGGATAATTGTGGTTTGCTATGATTAACTAAGGCGTGGAGTGGCTAATTATGGTTGTTATGGTTAAATAGGGTTTGGAGTGGTTAACTATGGTTGGTTGTGGTTAATTGTGGTCTGTGGTGGCTGATAAGGGTTTTTTTGTGTTATCATGTGTATGTGGTAATTTAAGTGTAATTATGATGGTAAAATTTTATGATTGTGATGTGTGATGACTCATGCATGTCCAGGGCAAGCTTTGAATAAGATACTTAAGACACTAATCATATGAAGTGGAAGATTATTGAGCCGAGTCCAAACCGATCCACCAGTCAGGAATAGTGGTTAGGACGCGTAGTCCTATGTGTGACCGATCCACCGGTTATAATAGTGGTTAGGACATGAGGTCCTATATGTGACCGGCCCACCGGTAATAATAGTGGGGTGACTCGAGCTCAATAAACACAAACCAGTATCATTAAAGCTCTTAAAAGATACTAATTACTTACAGTGGAACACCATGCGAGGAGGAACCAAACCGATCCACCGGTTAGGAATAGTGGTTAGGGTTGCTACCCTATGTGTGACCAATCCACCGGTAATAATAGTGGTTAGGGCATGATACTCTATTGTGACCGATCCACCGGTAATAATAGTGGTTAGGGCGTGATGCTCTATTGTGACCGGCCCACTGGTTATAATAGTGGGATGTTCCTCTGCTCGCATGGATTGAAAAAAGGCATGGTGTGAATTGGATTCTGATAAGAGATTAATTAAATAATTAATCTGGACTATGATTGGGCCTTTGTACTTTTACCTGAATTGTTCATATACCTTTATATTGTTATGTTGGATTATGCCTGTTATTATTCTGCATGGATTATGCGCTTGTGTGTTGGCCTCAGTGCTCGGTTACCTTACTCAGTACGTAGCGTACTGATCACCCTTTTTATGGGTGCTGCTCATTCCCACGAGTAGTATGCCCTTCTGGTTTGTGCAGGTGGGCGAGACATCAGTTGGGGCTGAGTGTTGAGCATGTTTGGCTCAAGTTCGAGAGAGTTGTGGCCGTATTTCAGTCTTTATGTAATTTTATTTCCTGCTATTATTTCTTTGTATTGGAGTATTTATTCGCTTTGATTTCGCACTCTGATTTCTATTTTATTACGTTTATAACGTTTATGCGTACTCTGATTTTAAGGTATGATCTTTCGAGTTCTTTTATGAACTGTTGATTTGAATTTAATGTAAATCTTTTCCTTAGCCTCAGCACTTGGTACTGGAACGGTCGGAGAGAACCGGTCTGGTACTAAGTGTGGCGGTAACATTTCCAGAATTCACAAGTTTTAAGTGATTCTATTTTTATTTGCTTCCACTTTAAGAAAAAAAAATTAGTGAATTTTGGGGTGTTACACCATGCTTATACCTTATCAAATCATACACTGAAACCTACTTCACAATTAAACAAATCAACCTAATTTTACTAAAATCATACATTTTTCTAAGGGTTAATAAATGAATCAACATACATCAATCTAAAACCAAAATTTCTTACAAACCTATAAAATTAGGATCTTAAAGAATATACCACATCACATGTTTAAGTGGGTTACATTTAAGAAGTAAAAATAACTTACATAGTGCAAGTAAAACTTTTCCACAAAAACGAAACTCAACTTGGATTATTTTTCACTTCTAAACCTAAAAAATATGTTGAAGCTTCAAAAATCCAATAAATAATTTTGTAAATAAGAATTCAAATTAGAAGAAAAAAAACTCACCAAACCTAATAGAAAAATAGAGGAAATTTATGATAAAAGAGGGACTCAAATTCCTCCTATATCTATTCCTCCCTTGCTTAAAGATAACAAGAAAGAGATATAGAAAGGATGAGAAGATTGGAAGGAAGCCAAAACTAGGCTTGAAGTGTGGAGAAAAAACACATGGCTAGGAAGTTGAAATACCTTAGAGGCTAAAAGAAAAGTGAGTGGGAGGGGTGATTAAGGATATGGGTAGCCAATGAATTGGTACAAGAATAAGTGTCATTAGGCACAAACCAAGAAACCCTAATTTCTACCATTTGAATTTGATCTGAATGAGTTGATTTAATCAAAGATAGAATTACATCGTTTCCAAATTTAAAATGGTAATTTTTGGAGAATGTAGGTCAAATTCGTCCATAAAATATCAAACAGAAGAGAAGAAATGAACGATAAATGTGGGAAGGAGTTTCTCGGCTGAGTAGAGATAATCAGGGAATCAAAGTACTAATTTTCGAAGTGTGTATAGGAGAGAGGTGGAAGAAGACAAAACTAAGGTTATCTTCTCTTTGAATTATCTAAATCAAACCCTTGAATCAATTTGAGGTGATAACTCGGGTAAAATATATGATAAAAAAGGCTACAAATCTCTAAAGAACAGGTTGCAATGGGATTATCAAGGTTCCATTTTAGTATACAAGTTTTTTCCTAGAAAAAATTAATTTCAAAAATGTACTAAGCTTGACAAACTATTCAATTGGTTTGGTATACCAGTCGACTAGTCTACCTACCAGTCAATCGGTTCCCCATACTAATTGATCAATTTGGTTGAGAAAAACCCTTTAGCTCAAATGACAAACCATTCGATCGGTTCATAGAATCAGTTGATCGGTGCACCTAAAAACTCATTTTATCCAATTTTCAAAGCTTATTCAAACCCTAATTTTCCATAAACTCAATCATAGTTCCAAATCAAAATTAAACATTATCAAATTTTAAAAAACATTAAAACTTCCCATTCAACAAAACTTACAAAATGATGCGATATTATAGTAACCCTTTTCTTGTACACTAGATATATTTGATGAATTATACCTCTTTTAAACATATAAAATACCTAAAATAATCAATTAAGAAATCATTAGTAACAATATGATTTTCAAGAATGATTGGTTCCATCTTGAAGTATGATAACTCTTGATATTCATTAGAAGTAGAGTAAGATGCACTTGCATCACAATTCTTGTTATGTGGTAAAAAGTGTCCTTTAAATACAAGCTAATGACAAATCAAACCAATGAGAGAATCTATTCAAGACCAAAGAAATAGACTAAGATATGGCTTGTCGAGTTATCATTGATAGTGGTTTGTACACAAGCATACACAATGAGAGGATGGTAAATGAGTTGTGATTAGTTACAACACCACACCCAAAGCCTCATTCTATTAAATGGATATATAAATAAAAAGTATACAAACAAACCCTAATATAATTTAAAAATTATTATTAGCATGATGATGTGCTATGTGACATATTGCTTATATATTCATGTGGAATCTTATTAGGTAGATCATGAAAATATGATAGATGTGCTATTCATAATGGTACTACTAATGAATATCTCATTGAGAAAGATAAAAAAAAAAGCACAAACTCAAACCTTTTAAGTTTGATGATGTTAGCATAGTAAAAAATAAAAATATTTTTTTCCACATAAAAAGGTTATGATAGGTCGTGTTAAGAAAAATATTAGTTGTTCTACTTTGAATATCAAGGGGTTCCTACAAGGGGAGAAAAATAATAACAATAATTTATTAAATGAGCTTATTGATGATCATATTGATGTATTTTCTTATGATTTACCATCTAGATTACCACCTAAAAGAAGAATATAACATGCAATAGACATAACACTTGGTGTGTCATTACCTAATTGACTGCATATAGATGTAATTTAGAAGTGGCTAAGGAATTATAGAAACAAATACAAGAGATATTAGGAAAAAGATATGTAAGAGAGAGTATGGGCCCAAGTTGCGTACCTGGATTACTTTTTCCTAAAAAATATGGTATGTGGTGCGTGTGTATTAACTCTTGAGATGTAAACAATATAACTATCAAGTATTGATTTACTATGCTTGGATTGAATGACATGTTAGATGAATTGTGTGGAGAACAAGTATTTTCAAAAATTTATATAAGGCGTGGATATCATCAGATGAGGATAAGGGAAGGGGATGAGTGTTAAACTACCTTTAAGATGACGTATGATCTATATGAATAGACTGTGATGTATTTTGGTTTGTGTACTACACAAAATTTGTTTATGAGACTAATTATTGAAGTTCTTCACCCTTTTCATTGTGGTATACTTAGAGGATATACTTGTGTATAGTAAAAATTAACTTAATCATCATATTCATTTGAGTAGATTATTTGATAAACTAAGTGAAGCTAAACTCTATGAAAAATGGAAAATTTCGACTTTATGCTTTCAAGTTTTGCTTGCATTGGTTATATCATAAGTAGTGATGGTATAAATTGGGGTCCCACTAAGATTCAAGCTATTCAAGATTGATCAATACCCAATGACATTCATGGGGTTAGGAGTTTCCATGTGCTATAAAGCTTTCATGGAAGATTCATTGAGGACATATCAACTATTTATGTGTCAATTACACATATCATGAAGAAATTTGAATTCAAGTGGTGAGAAGATGTAACTAATGCCTTTGAGACTTTTAAATAAAAGATATGTTATGCATTAATATTATCTTTACCTAACTTTGATAAGTTCTTTGAAGTTACACGTGATGCTAGTGGGGTAGAGATAAAAGGTATAGTCTCATAAGAAAAAAGGGTCATTGAGTTATTAAATGAATACTTAAATGGTTTCAAATTGAACCGCTCCACGTATTATATTCCATCAAATGAAGCCTTGCAACATGAACCATTATTTGAAACCTAAACCATTTTTTTTTCACTCAGAACCTAAAAGTTTGAAATATTAGTAGAAATAAAAGAAAACCAGTCTTAGGCATGCAAAATGGGTTAGTTTCTTATAATCCTTCGTGTTTTCTATTAAAGATTTCGATGATAAAGAAAATCTGGTAGTAGATGCATTATTAATAATATCTTTGATACGTGTCATGTGGGATGGATGCTAAGGCATTAGGTTTTGAAATATTGAAATAATTATATGCAAAAGATGAAAATTTATTTGAGATTTATGGTGCATGTAAAAATTATCAAAATCATTGTAATTATGCTTTAATATTACTTTCTTTTAGAGCGTAAAAAATTCTGTATACCACAATCTACTATGCATGATATACTTTTTTAAAGAAGCTTATAAGGGGTTATAGCTAGTCATTTTTGTGTGCATAGAATTATATAATTATTAAAAGAATTTTTATATTAGCTATGAATGATAAAATTAGTATAAGATATTATTGGGAGATATGTTACTTGTCAAAAAAGTAAGAGTATTTTCGCAAGAGTTTGTATACTACTTTAATAGTTTGTAGTTAACCCTGGGAGGGGGTTAGTTTGAACTTTATGGAAGGGTTATCAAGGACAAAAAGGGGAAATGAGTCTATTATTTTAGTGTTTCATATGTTTTCTAAAGTGACATATTTAATTCCTTGCAATAAAAATGATGATGTAACTCATTTGTCGGATTTATATTTTTAAAAAGTGGTAAGGTTGCATGGTATTCCAAAAGTATAGTGTTGAATAGCGATGTTAAATTTTTTTTGTTGCTAATTTTAGAAGCTAATTTAACATATATTAGGTAATAACTTGTTATTTAGTACATCTCATCATCCTCAAATGGATGGTCAAATTGAAGTAATCAATAAAACCTTGGCAACTTTACTACAAGGATCGGTTAACAAAAGTACAAAAGATTGGGATATAAAACTTACAAATGTTAAATTTGCATATAATAGGATTCCGTCTAGTTTAACTAAATCAAGTACATTTGAGGTTTGAGGTTAATTCTTATTTGCCTATTGATATGTTGTAGTTAAATAAAGGTGATATTAAGGACTATGATTCTAAGGAAAGAGTTGAATTTTTTAAGAAACTTTATGAGTAAATTAAGAACAACATTGAGAAATTTAATGCTAAATATGAAGTTCAAGCTATCAAGAATTGAATTCAACAAGTGTATTTTGTAGGATAATTATTTTGGTTAAAATTAATAAACAAAATTATATAAAAAATAAAGAATGAATAAAAATAGTTCGAAGAGCCTATGGAATTTTTAAAATTTCAAGGAAATTTGATAATAATGCTTATGAATTGAGATTACCTGAGTCCTATGGAGGAGTTTCAAGAACTTTGAATATTGGCGATTTGTTTCCTTACTATAGTGATTCTAATTTGAAGGAAAATTCTATTTTACAAGGGGATAATTATGCAGTAACATATTAATCTTCTTCAAAAGACTGTCAAGATTTAGCATACTTGGAGATAGAATCCGCCATTCTTGAAAACCCTAACTCTACTTATGCTTTCTTAAGCAATTCTTGTAAGTATTTTATATGTTTTTAAAAAGGAAAATTCATCTGATATACCTAGCTTACAAGAAAAATGAAAGGAAAAGATTTACAAAGTAACATAAAAGACAAAGATATAAGAAAAAGGTTGGTTGCATGATTCATACGTCGCATGGCTAGGATGTTGTATATCTATGTTATTTTATGTACAATTTGTAGTATTTTTTGTCTTTTAATTATGGATAGTTGTAGTGATGTTTTGTATGTTTATTATACAGATTATTTTGTATAAGTTTCACTTTTAATAAATAGTTAAATCTAGCAAACATAAATCAAGTAGATTAAGTAACTTTCTACATTAATATAGTCCTATCACATATTAATTCTAGTTATCAATTGCTAGGATAGTTAGATTATAACAACTATATTAGTTAAGAAGGTTAGTAATCAGTTAGTAAAGGCCGGCCATAGGAGCCCTTGTATATGTATACCCTGGTCATTCTTTGTACACAATAATTCAAGTTGAATACCATTAATAGAATTTTTTTATTCTCTCTATTCTTCTCTAAGTTAGTGAGTACTTTAGAGTTGGGTATAATATAAGATTAAAACTGATTTTTAAGTTATTGAAGAAGCTTCATCCATGTTCAAAGGGTTGGAAACAACATCTCCAATCTTATCATGATGTGACAACAAAGAAGCCTTAATGATCCTACATTGTGTTTGTTACATTTCTCATCAATATCCACATCATAAAAACTCTTGAATATTATTCTAATATACATCATCTAAATCATTTTATTTCTTTATAGAGTGTTTTTTTTCTTCACTAGTGCTTGAGCTAACTAATTTTTCTTTGATCGATGTCATGAAACGATCCATAAACAACTGCCCATACTTGTGGTTAGTGCGGTGATGACATCTAACTGCAAGTGCGCGGTATTTTTTTTCGATAAGTAAGAAATTTTATAACTTATGAAAAGGAGAAAAGATTACAAACCAGATATCAACCTACCATACAGTCAACAAGACCAGCCCACTTTTGGAATTCAACCTTATAGTGTGGGTGCATTAAACGTCTAGCTACAGCTAAGACAATAGCTTGACTAATACTATCAACATCCCTACTTCGGTTTTCAAAAATCCTCAAGTTTCTCTCATACCATACATTTGCAATATAAAATGAAAAAAGAGCTCCTAGGATCTGTTTTTTCAGTCTATTTTGTCTAGATCTTTTCAGCAATGATTGCACCTCATGTTGCCACCCTTGAATAGGGTCTCTTCTCTCATCACATCTTTGAATTTTCTTCCATATAGCCGTTGTAATAGGACAGTGGGCAAACAAATGGTCCCGGGTTTCTAGATCTAGTTGGCAGAACACACACTGCTCTGATACATCCATACCAATCTCCCGAAGTTTAGCTTTAGTCAAAAATCTATCTTTGAAAGCCAACCAAAGAAGGAAACTGTGTCTTGGCAAGATAAGGGAGTTCCACACCAGCTGGGTCCCCTTTTGGTTTTCCTGTTTGGGGGGCACAACTTCATAAGTAGCTTTGATGCTATAATCAGTATAGCCATTTGAGCATCGCGACTGGAGAAAAATTTGTAGCTGAGGGCATACGAGCAGGATTCTCCAAGGCACACTGATTCCAAATTTCCAAGTTGAGGAAACCAAGCCCCCCCTCGACCTTGGGAGTACAAATCTGTTCCCATGAAACCAGGGCACGCCTTCTGACATGTATCTTTCCTGACCAAAGGAATTTTCGACAGAGACTCATGAACTGATGGAGGACCTTTCTTGGAAGGAGGATCACTTGGCTAAAATATAGTTGTATACTAAATAAAACAGACTTAATAAGCTGCAGTCTCCCCGCATAAGATAGATAGATAGTGCTCCAGTGTCTAAGCCGAGTTGTGGCCTTTTCCAACATGGGTTGGAGAAGTACCTTCCTGGAACCCCAGAAGATCGATAATTGCTCCTTTAACATCAGACGTCAAGCCACCAAAATAGATAGTACATTTCTAAGGGTTTAGAATCAACCCTGAGATCCCAGAGAAATGATTTAGGACATCCTTAAGACACTTGACACTAAGTAAATCACCATGGCAGAATAAAAGGATATCATCCGTGAAGCTCAGGTTAGTTATCTTCAAAGCTCTACATCTGGGATGGCCTTTAAAAGAATCATTTGTCCATAACTGTTTAAAGCATCTGGTCAGGTAATCCATGAAAAGGACAAATAAGTAGGGGGAGAGGGGATCTCCCTGCCTCAAACCTCTTTTCGCCCGAAAAGGTGGAGATAGCACACCATTAAAGTATAGGGAGAAGGCCACAGTTTCCAAGCAAGCGGTTACCAGCTTTACAAATTGATAAGGGAAGCCATATAGAAGCAGAAAATTCCTCACAAAGCTCCAGTTGACCATTTCATAAGCTTTTTGGAGGTCTAACTTTAACATGCATCTAGGGAGACTCCTCTTCGAGCATATTTCTTGACCAACTCATGAGCCAATAGCACATTTTCACCGATACTTCGGCCCTTCAAGAAAGCAGATTGAGCATGGTCGATGATTGAGGGCAAGATACCTTGGAGTCTCTACGTAAGAATCTTCGATATGATCTTATAAAGCATGGTGCAACAAGCAATAGGTCTAAAATCAGTGACCTGTTGCGGGTTAGGCTTTTTTGGGACCACAATAAGAGATTTAATATTTACCTTCCTAGGTAGGAAGCCAGTAGTGAAGAAGTCTCTAATAGCCATGAATAACTCATCTCTAATAATATCCCAACTCTTTTTGAAGAAACCCGCTGAGTAGCCATCTACACCTGGAGCCTTAGTGTCACCAACAGAGAAGACAGCTGCTCGGACCTCCTCTTTGGAAACAGGAGCATTTAGAGCCAACTGCTGCTCATAAGATAAAGAGCTATCCACAACGGATGGGTCCAGAACTCCGAAAGAGGGAGAGACTGTGCCTAAAAGCTGCTTATAATCGTCACTGAAGGCCTTCTGAATCTCTTGAGCACCCCTTATCTCCCTGCCATTCTCTCCTCTAAGAAAAGCGATAGTTTTCTGATTTTGTCTCTCCTTCACCCTAGCATAGAAGAATTTGTGATTTGAATCCCCACAGTGGAGCCATTGAATATATGCTTTTTGCCTGAGGAGCATCTCTTCACAGTGAAGCAGATGAGCATACCTGCTCTCAAGACTATCCAACTGGTCTCTGAGATGGGGAATGGGGGGGTTACAGAGAAGTTTATTCTGAAGAATAGACACCTCCTCACGCACCGCAGCAACCTTCTGGGAGATACCACCATATTTTACCTTATTCGGCTGTATGAGGTCCATCTTGAGCATCTAGAGTCTCGAGCACACTCTGAGCAGGGGATTCCCATGCAAAGGTTGATGCCAAGCAGAGCGCACTAGGGGTAAAAAGCCCTCATCTTCTGTCCAGAATTGGAAGAAACAAAACGGCTTCTTACCTTGAAACGAAGAGACCCGAAGATTAACCACTACCGCGCTATGATCAGATACCACGGGACTGAGGAACTCTACCACAGAAGAGGGGAAAGTTGTCAGCCATTCCATGTTAACTAGGGCCCTATCCAATTTGCACATGACTTCCTCCACACCCCCTCGTTTGCTAGACCAAGTGTAGAACGTTCCTTGGCCTTGCAAGTCAGATAAACCCAACTCTAAACAACATTCCTGGAAATCTTTCATATCGATGGAATTCGGCAGGTCGCCTTGGAACTTCTCACTGTATGAAAGGACCACATTGAAGTCCTCCATAAGGATCCAAAGGGAGCCAAGAACTCGGTGCTATTTTAACCAATTCCATAGCCTTCTCCTTTCATTGCCACTATTCAGAGCATAAACGAAACCCACATGGAAGGAATAATTCCCCATCAAGTGATTGACTTCACAAAGTATAGCTTGATCACACATGCTAATGGCTATGACCTTCCACACACATGGGTCCCAAGTGACCCAAATCCTCCCATTTTGGTGCTGGGAATAATTATGGATAAGATTCCAGCCACTCCTTACTTTATTAAAAACCCTACTACATTTATTTTCTTTTACTCTAGTCTCGAGGAAGCTAACTAAGGATAACGAATTACTTCTGCAAAAGAGGCTGACTTCCTTGTGCTTGGAAGTCTTATTCAACCCACGGACATTCCATGAACTAATCATGACCACCCGGATCGGATTGGTGGGCACCTCTCCTAGCATATTGTTTCTGCACGGATCCCGATACGCCAGCTGGGCAACTTGGAGCTTTCGATTCAGGTCTGTTCCTTGAGATGACTCTTAGCTCATGGGGGGGAAGATGGTCCAAAGAGACCCCGGGGGGTAGGTTCCTACAAAATTTGTTGTGTACCGAAGCCTGAACCATTCTGAGAGCCTAGATCTCGAGGGATGGCCCTGGTTGCAGGGCAGGAGGAATTGAGGGATGCCCACCAACCACATCATCGCCGCCGCTTGCCCTACCATCATCATTCACCGGAGCACTCTCTTTACATTTCCTGTGGTCTCTAACAATCACCCATTCCTCACCAGAAGTCTTGGGGGTCTTGTTGGAAGCCCTGTGATACTTACAATTGGAAGCAGCATGACCAAACCTGTCACAAAAATGGCAATAGATGGGTTTCCAATCATAATCAATTTCCTGAACTATTTCCCCTCCCTCAGGATCAACAATCACCATAGATTCCAGGAGTGGTTTTTTTATATCAATCTCCACAAGAACCCTTGGGAATGACACACGTTCCTTGGAGACAGTGATAGCGTCCGTGCAGAGGGGCTTCCCCACTGCACTGGCTATACGACTCAATGAAGATTTGCCCCAATACTCTAGAGGCAGGTTGGGAAATTTAATCCAAAGGGGAACAACCTGCATCTCATTCTTATCAATCTTCATCCTCCTATGCCAAAGCTTCAAGACAAGGGGTTTGTTGAAGAACATCCAATGCTGCCCAAGGATGAAATTTGCATCTTCCATAGATTTGAATTTGAATAAGAAGAATCCCAAAGCATGGAGGATTATTTGCGGCAAAGGAACCTCTTTCCAATGTGCTTGAACATACCCAAAAATCTAGTTATAAGATGGAGTATCACCAAAAACATAACCAACCAGGGTGTTTGCCCATAATTCAGCTTCGGATTCCACCTCCTTCTTGTCTAGTTTAAATGTAGCATAAAAGGTCAATCCAATAGGGACTAGGAAGCGAGAAATGGGATGGTGAAAATATCTTCTAAGTCTAGACTAAAAATAGAGGGTAGATGATGTCTAACTCTAAATGAAAAAAAAGTGTGTAAACAAAATCTGACTATGATATAAGAATGAGTGAAATTTAGTTAGAGAGAAGGCTAAGGTTTTGTTTAATCCCCTTAACCCCAACGCGATTGAATATTAACCCCAAATCATGAATCAAAACACATTGTCATGAATGTCAAGCAAAGTATATAGTGTAATGCTCTCTTGAGCCACTACACCTTATTAACTATTAATACTTATCTATCTCTAGTATGAATGCAGAAATAGGTAATGCATTATTATTTATCATATTCCCATTTCTTAGTTTTAGAGGTTAACCAATGTCTCCAGACTTTGCTATTTGATCTCTAGTCATGCTAATGGATCCCACTTCAAATTGCCTCTCAAATCTCACCAAATTTCTCCAAATAATAGTAGAAAATTGATCAATTTCTCTATTATACCAATTAAAGTGTTAGAACAACACATATGACAAGGAATTAGATTATTTAGGGTTTAGATTCTCAATATATCCCGTTCAAGGGATTTATTTTCACCTCGACATAGATCAGTTAGCCAATCATAGATTTTATTAAGCGCAACATCTTAAAATTTAGATAATTACGTCAATTGATAAATAAATAAAATCTAAAGGAAAAATATAATACTCAATTTATTCAATATGAGTAATTTACTATTCTATCTATCTGACTAGACATGAGAAATGGAGATTAAGAGATGGAAGATTGTGGATGAATTGGGGGTGGGATTGGATTGGGTGACGCCAAAAAAAAAAGGAACCCTAAATCTCTTTTTAGTGCTCCCTAAATTTAAATCCTTTTGTCCCTTCTTTTTTTCCGTGAAATTAACAAAAAAAAGCTAATAAATACATGACAACCCATCGACATGACCGTAGAAATAAATATGGAAGGGTCATGTTGACAGGGGGTACTATAGCTTTGCAAATGTTGAAATTCAACCATAATGCATTCTAAATTTAGAAAAATGAAAAGTGTAAAAGTTATAGATCTTATTGTTATCTTTCCGGCGCATTAAAAATGAGCTCAATCAAAATTTAAACAAAGTGATTATGGCTGAAATATGATGCATTATTAAAGTTGTCTAATAAGTCAAGAGTCGATAGGGCCCATCCATGATGTCCAACAGGGGCATTTTAGTGAAATGAGAAAAAAACAAAGAATAAGAGTAGGACAAGGGATGCCCGCACCTTCTAACACGATCATGCCAGGATTAGCATATTCAAAATTTCAACCATTTTTTATGTAATTAAAGGGTTTGGTCATGAGATATTTTATGGATATTAAAGGGAATATTTTAGGGTTTTGTGGAAGCCTTTTGGAGACTAAATTAAGCACATCTCCATTGATTATAAGAAAGAGAAGAAGAAAATTAATCCAAAGATTTTTTTTATCTTTTTACTCCCTTATTTTGATATTGTTAATTGAAGTGAGTAATTTCAAGGTTTATTAATTAAGTGATATATTTATCTTTATGGATATATGGAATATGATTAATATCTTTAATTTTGAAATTATGTGTTTATAATGTGCCCGTGCTAAGGAGAAAGGAGAATTCCCCGATCCTAATGTGTTGAATTTTTTTAATATGTCCTATTTTAAGTTTGAAACTATGTGAATTGTGTTTTATTTAAACGTTTTAGTTGAGATATTGATTAAATTTTGTTAATGGGAACTTAGATTGAGATTGAGAGATGACATGGTTAGTTGATCTACATAGCTCAACTAGAGATTAGGAATTTGTCAAGAAACATTAATCTCTATTCTATAACAATGAGGATGAATAATTGAACTTATTACTTTGACAAGTATATAAATCCAAACTAAGGATAGTTGGACTTATAATGGGTAATGGGTCGTTGTAGCTTGAGAAAGCATAGTGATAATTATCCTTATTGATAAAATAAGTAAAAGTTTTGTGTTAGGATCTAGAGGAATATTTATCATGTCATAAAATTGGAGAATTTAACCAAAACCTTAGTTGTTATCTTTTATAGTTAAATTCTAATATTTAGAATTTATGTGTTTTTGTGTGTTTCCTTTTTTATCAATTTTTTTGTATTTTTAGAATAATTCCACTAATTAGCTTTTTGGTGGTCTAAGTATAGAAAAATCATATCCATATATTGGTGGTCATCCCCTAACCTCTATGGGATAATAATTCGAGTGCTACCTAAAAAAATGTGCATTAGTGGTTAAAGTACGTCAAATAAGCATGTGAGATATAAGATTTTTATTGATTATGCTCACGAGCATGCGGTTCTTAAAAGAAAAAAGGGTATGAGAAACTCCTATTAGAAATGTAACCCAACACCCTCAATATAGATAGTTTCTTCGATGGTGTTGGGTGCCTTAATAAGGAAGGGTTACATATGACGAAGTCTGTCGTCATAGGGACAGTTGTTTTTTTTAAAGAAAAAAATATAAGTGGAAGACTATGCACTATTTATCAAGGTCTTAACAAGGTTATGGTAAATAATTGTTACCCTCTACCATACATTGATGACCTTTTTGAGCAACCTAGAGGAGCTACAATAATTTGAGGTATAAATAGTTAAGAATAGTATATTTTGAAATTTTGAAAGAGATGATCAAACTTGATGATTCATTTGCATAAGATAAACAATCAATCTAGATTCTCAACACTATATTGCATAAGACTCATTCGAAGGCTATTTTGATGGTTAAAGTTCATTAAATGCATTATAGAGCATAGGAGGTAAATTAAAAAATAGAGGAGGGGATGCAATCAACCTATTTGGAGTTATTCATTTAGGTGTATCTATTAGAGCTTCATTTCCTTTAGAGGGGTAGTATTTGAGAATCCTAGGATGGAGATCTCATCTTTTTTCCTTTTTTGTCTTTTTTAAATTTAGCAACTTTGACATAGAGGACGAAGTATCTTTTTAAGGGGGAAGTGATGTAAAATCCAACTTTCCAACGCACACACTTATTTAGAATCTTCATTTTTTTAAAAAAAATTATTATATTTTATGCATTTTGTTACATATCTTAAAAAATTAGAAACCCTAGTAGTGTTTTTTTATTTTTTTTTAAATAATCACTTTCATGTTATTCCTTGTAATTTTAATTATTATGAGACTTTCAAACAACTTGTTGCCATTGATATATTTCCAAAATCTTCTATAATATGTATTTTTGAATTATTCATATTTTTCTAAGTCACTTAATAATAGCAGCGGAAGACCTAACAAAATAAGGTGTATAATTCATTTATAGCTTGGTTGTGATTTTTGTTAGTCCATTTATTGTTTTGATTTTAAGGATTTGTGTTGTTAAGTTTTTTTTTATTTTTTTTTTATTTTGTGTTGCAACTAGCAAATTAGATGGATGGAAATCTATGGTGTAGTAAGTTGTTTTTTGGTGTTCCTATCTTATTGTTATGGTTGCTTTTGTGATACGAATAAATGTGTTTGGTATTATTTTTTTCTTCTTTTTTGCTATCTAAGTGGTGTTTGGTTGATTAGTTAAATTGACTCTTTTTGAGTCATTTGTTACCCTAGGTATCTAAGACGAGTTGTTTGGATGTAATAGGATTGGTGGGTAAGGTTCATGTTGTAGGTGGTTGATGGTGCTCATTTTGAATGCTACAAACTTGCTTTGGAAATAACTTTTTTTATCTTGGGTTGAAGAATGATGATATATTCCTATTTTTATTATATGGTGTGATGTTTTTCTTTTCTTTTGATATGATATGTCATTGTGCATTTGATACTTATATTAATTATTATTATTATTATATGTTTGTTATTGTATATCTAGTTCATTTTGACAAATTAATCAAGTCTATTATATTTGATGAATAGAAGGATTAAGTTTTATATGATCGCTAATCATGATATTTTTGTAATACAGTAATAACATATTGCTCTTTTATAATATATTTATATTTGATCAAATATTTTATTGTACCGAACATTTAATATAAATAATTTGTATGAATATTTAGTTGAATATTTGTTGACAGGTGTTTAGAAAATTATACTCGTGAGAAGATTAAAATGGATATATATGTGTACATGTGTAGGGCTTGAGATGAATATTAAAATGCCAATTATATTTTTGAATATATAATTATGACATTTGTGACTAATATACTATATCACTAATAATGAATGGATTTTAATAGTGATGGAAAAATTAGTCCTTATTGGTGTGATAATCTTTTTTTATTTAATTGACCCCAAAAGAAAAAATTCATTATTATTAGCTATAAGTTTATTTATTTATTTATTTATGATAAAAAAAAATTAGATTACCTTATTTGACCATAACAATTAAGTTTGTAAATATTTTTATTCGTGTGAATCAATATTTGTTAATTTAATTCGGTATTCAATTCATTTTGATCTAAAATAATCAATAATCAATAAAATCAATGAAAGGTTAAACAAATGGGACATTTGATTCAAAAAATAAAAATAATATTCAATTTGTAAAAATATGCAAATTTAAAGTAAAGTTATAAAAATTAAACCTTTGTTAGCATATGCAATAATAAATTATTTTTTAACAAATTTTTTATTATTTATGTAACTACTCTAATAACTATATGATCATTTGATGACCATTATAATTTGTTATTTAGTTACTAAAATTTATTTATTTATTGGGTTCAAAGTTAAAAAAATATACGATAACATTCCCTTAAGATAACATATGATATATATATATATATATGGACATAAATATTACTTTTAAAAAAAATATTTAAAATTAATTAATTAAAATACTTATATAAAATTTAGATACTCATCTAAACCGATTAATAATTGATCATTATTTGTAGTTATTGGAATTATTATGATGATGACCCATAATTGAACGGCAATGCTTAGAGTGGAAGGGAATAATGGTGGGACCAGCTTAATAATCATTCTGTTATGGACCTTATGGTCCCCGTCTCCATTCGACCCGTCCATGTGAATCCGAGAAAGAAGTCAGCTAGTCTTGGAATTACGCGGGTGCCGATCTCCATTGCTAAGTGTGCCGGGAATAATAGACGATAAAGCAAACTTTTCTTTTTTTCACACTGACTTCCACAACTCTCGTCTCTAGTGCTAACTACTAGTGCTGTACATACATGTAACCAGGGATCGAAGCGGTTCGTAGCAACTGTAATAAACAATACACAAATTAAGCGAGTTGAATCCCAGTTATAACACGATGATGGCAACGGTATTCTTATCATCACCATCAGCAGCAGCCGCCTTGTTTCTTTGTGCTTCAATTCTCATACTGTCCATTTCAGCTACCGGCAGCTCAAGATCCGTCCACGTCTATGGAAAAACAAAGAAACATGTACCATTATTTGTGTTCGGAGACTCGCTTTTCGATCCAGGGAACAACAATTACATCAACATGAAATCCTCGTCGGCATCTGCGCGCATTGGTGGCGGTGCGAAGAGCTGGCCGTACGGCGAGACATACTTTAAGAAACCTACCGGAAGGATTTCCGATGGCCGTATCGTCCCCGATTTTATAGCTGAATTTTTATGGATCCCGTTGTGGACTCCATATTTACAACCTGGATTTCAACACAATTTTCGCAATGGAGCTAATTTTGCGTCCGGTGGTGCCGGTGTGCTCAACACTACTCACCCTGGCACGGTACGTGCCTTGCCTTCTCGATCAATCATCTCAAACGCACCCTAGAATCAAAATAATGTACCATATATATGTATATATTAAATATTATTCTCTTTGTTCACGAGGTAGGTATATTATGTTTGTTATTTCGTTTGATAATATAAATTAATTTATAAAGGGTATTAACTATTAACAATGAAATATTTAATTTTTTAATTCCAATGTGATATGACCAATTTTTAGTTAAATAAGTAAGGATGTTAAATTTAATATAATAACATATTAATAAAATAAATAATTTTTTATACAAAGTTTAATACTATCTCTTATTTTATAAATTGGTTATAACAAACGAACGAGCTTTGTCTATTTTACCTTGGTGGGACTTTTTTTTCTTATGACCTTTCGTTTTCCCTGCTCTCCAGATTAGTCTTCGGCAGCAGCTAGGTTACTTTAAGGATGTGGTGAAGACGCTGAAGGAGCAAGTGGGAGAGAAAGAGACCAAAAGCTTGGTCTCAAAAGCTATCTATTTCTTCAGTATTGGAGGAAACGATTACTTTGATTTCCACTCTTCTCATCGTGGTGCATCCAGGCCTTCCCAAATGGAGTACGTTGGCATAGTCACCGCCAATTTAGCACAAGTCCTCAGAGTAAGTAATGATTGGCCTTGTAATTTCTTAATCTACTATTTTTAATACCAATTAATTATGAGTTCGGATTGTTTATACGCATAAAAATTACAGTCTGTAACATTATTTTTTTTTTTTTTATAAAAAAAATGCAGAGTCTAATTTTTATTTTCACCTTAATTTTTCTCTTTCTTCTCTTCTTCCCTGCTGCCTATGAGAAACGGGAGTAGTTAATTAACCATACCTTATTGTACTATGTAGGCATGCGTACCTTGGTTTTGCCAAATAACTTAATGGATTTGTGTTCGTACGTTACAGGAAATTTACGGTATAGGAGGACGGAAGATTGCGTTTCAAAATGCCGGTGCCTTAGGATGTGTTCCGATTAACATAGCCATGAACGGTGGTAATTGTGATGAAGGTCTTAATGCCATGGCGAGATTGCATAATTACCAACTTTCTAACATACTGGGAACCTTAGAACGAAACTTGCCAGGATTCACTTATTCTATTTTTGATTACTACGGGGCAATTTACGACAGGGTTACTCGCCCCTCGAAATATGGTACGCATACATGGGCCCCTAATAAATTATAGGCGGTTTGTGCTATTTATTTATTTTAAAAAAATAGAATAAAGATTTAACTTGTGACATCCATTTTCTGTACGTAGTGTTTTGACGCTTTGAGTGCTGACCGCCTGTTTACATTTTCCATTTCCAGACCAGAACTACATACTTGTTTTTACCTAATATTGCTCCTAACTTGTATAAATGTGTCGTTGTTATGATGAACTGAAGGTTTCAAAAATGGGATCGCTGCTTGTTGCGGAGGGACTAAGGGGAGGTGCGGCGAAGGAAATTACCAAGTTTGTAGTGATCCTGCTGAATATGTATGGTTTGATGGTGCTCACACTACCGAAGCTTGCAATTGGCAATTGTCTAAGCTTATGTGGAAGGGCAAGCGTGATGTTATTTCTCCATATAACTTGAGACAGCTCTACGAACTCAACGTCTAGCTAGCCCTAGCTAGTCTTTTAACCAATATGTACTCGTTATTAGATTTGTGTTATAAATTTTATATCATTAGTCTCAATTAAACCGACATGTAAAGTTGTTCCTATTACATTATCTATATTGATATACGTCTTTAAATATTATAATAGTAAGAAGTCAGTAAAAATCACTAGTTCACAAATTGAAATAAACAGCGATTATTATAAGACCGTTTAATACTAAACTGTTGTCTATTCTATTATTTAGTAAATAAATATGAAACAAGCACTTTGACATTTTAAATGGCAAGTAAACTTGGTGGTTGTAAGATAAAATCGTCATGTATACTTTTAACGAAAAAGATAAATAGTAAATAATGGTATACAGAATGGTTTGACATATAACAAAGGTTGCACGGGGACAACAATTAAGAGAAATGCAAAAAACACATTTTAAAAAAATGTAAGAAATGAGGACAGAAGGAAATGAAAAAAAAAATTAATATATATATATATATATATATATATATATATATATATATATATATACATATATTATATTTTTAAAAAATAGACCAAATCTAATTAAAATTAAGAGAAAAATAAAAGAAATCCTAAAACTACTATCTATATTAGTTAATTTAAAACATTAATAATTTTAAAAAAATTAATTAAACTCCTTCAATATTAATTCTAATACCGAAAACTTTTTGAGACCGAAAACGTTACTGGGATATTTTAGAAATGAGAAACAACACTTAGGCACCGTTTCAGTGCTTTACTTCTTATAAATGCAATGTATGCTCCATTTCATATTTAAAAGGGTGGGAGGGGAATATGTGTATACAAAACAATTATATACTCTTACTATGACAATACATTTTATTATAGTTATACTAGGTGGTTTTTTTTAGAGATTTTTTTTTATTAAGGAAACTTTTATATCATCAAAAATGATTACAAATCAACTTATAGAATTGATCTACTTGACCCAACAAACCACTAAACTTGTTACCCTTACTAGAACGATTACATATAGAAGACATAACCAAACAGATACGTAAAGCTACCCTTTTCAAATCCCAATCAATATTTGAGAAAATGCTAGCATTCCTAGCATTCCAAATTTCATAAAAAGCTACAGCATAAAAACCACAATTAAATTGAGCCTTAGTTACACCTCTACCCCTTACTTTGGAAATAGATCTCAGCAAATCCTGCCTTGATCTATGCCTCCTCCTTTCCCTGCAAGCCTTGCTAATGGCAACCCACAGCTGTTTTAGCACTGGACAATGACAGAACAAATGATTAGTACTCTCCTCTTGGAAACAGAAGCTGCACTGAAGGTTAATGGAGGGAACAAACTTTACTATGTTATCCTTTGTAGGAAGTCTGGAGTGTGTAGCCAGCCAAAGGATGAACTTGTGTTTTGGGGCTACTAGGCTGCACCAAACAGATTTCCACCACCCCACTTTAGGAGCTAAATATCTAATGGTATCATACACCTCTGAAATTTGATAGTGATGATCCAGCTGCCAATGCTAGAAAACTGGGAGCAAACGAGGTCTTAATCCAAAAATACTCTTCATCAGCCAGGAAGCTGTACTGGGGAGCTGACAAGATTCTACCGACTGTCTTTTAATGAAATAAGAATGAACCCATTTTATCCATAAAGCATCCTTCTCCTGACATAAATGCCATAAATGTTTCCCCACAACTGCTACATTCTAGGCAAACAAGACCATAATACCCAAACCCCCTCCTTTTTAGGCAAACAAACCACCCTCCAGGCCAATAATGCTCTCTTAGATGGAGAAACCTTCCCTGACCAAAGAAAAGCCCTACATAAACCCACCACCTGGTGCAAGATCTTTTTAGGAAGTAGAAACAATTGACTCCAATAATTAGCAATTCCAAAAATGACTGATTTCAACAATTAAAGCCTGCCTGCATAGGATAACAACTTATTAGCCCAGTGATAAAGCCTTCCTGTAATTTTTTGAACCAAAAGCATCATATCAGTAGCTTTTAATTTAGAAGAATCCAATGGCACCCCTAGATATCTGAAAGGAAGCCTCCCCTCCTGGAACTGCAGTTGAGAAAGAATAGACCCCTTCAATTCCTGAGCAATACCACCAACAAAAACATAACTCTTCTCAAGACTAATATGAAGCCTTGAAGCAGTAGAGAACTCCAACAAAATGCCTTTTATAGCCAGTACTGAAGCTAAATCAGCTTTACAGAAAACCAATAGATCATTTGCAAAAGCTAGGTTAATAAGTTTCAATCTCTTGCATTTAGGATGCCCCTGGAAATCTTCCTTCAACCATAAAGACTGAAACATCCTACTTAGGTACTCCATAACAATGACAAACAAATAAGGAGACAAGGGGTCTCCTTGCCTTAGACCACTTTTCCCCTTGAAAGGAGCCTGCATAACATTATTGATGCATAAAGAATAAGAAACAGAGGAAACACAGGCCATTAGGAGCTTTACTATATGAGGAGGGAAGTGCAAACCAAGCAACACATTCTCAAAAAATTTCCGGTTAACTGAATCATATGCCTTCCTCATATCCACCTTGATCATGCATCTTGGAGATGCATGTTTCCTGTTATACATATGCAGTAACTTATGGGCTAATAACACATTATCTCCAATGCTTCTCCCTTTAACAAAACTAGCTTGGAAGGCATGTATAAGATCTGGTAAGACTTTTTGCAATCTACCAGCTAAAATTTTTGCAAAGACCTTATACACCACATTGCAGCAAGCAATTGGTCTGAAATCAATAACCCCATAAGCATCCTCAGATTTAGGAATAAGCACCAACTTTGTTTGTCCCAAATAAGGAGGGACAGAAGTATTCTAAAAAACCTTCCTCAGGAACAACCATAAATTTTCTCCCACCACTGTCCAAGAGGCCTTGAAAAAACCAGCAGTGAAACCATCAGGGCTAGGAGCTTTATATTGCCCTATAGACCATAGGGCCTCTTTGAATTCCTGCAAGGAAATAGGCCTGAGCAATTCCTATTGATGATCCACAGCCAAGGTTGGACCCTGTAGAAAAACCTCCTCAGAGGTGACCCCAGAAGCAAGGTTCCTAACTTCCTATTGCCTAATAAATCATAATAGAAAGAGACAAAGGCCTTAGTTATTCCATATAACTCAGAACACCATTGGCCTTCACTGTTCTTAACTCTCCGTATAACATTCTGTCTCTGCCTAGCCTTCATTAAAGAGAAAAAGAAATGAGAGTTGGAGTCACCCAAATTCAACCACTTAATTCCTGATTTCTGCTTTAGAAAACTCTCTTCACATCTTGCATAGTGCTCATACTACTTAAGACATCTTTTCTCCTCTTCCTGCAGAGACAGGTTTTGGGGTTGTTGAGCCAGCAAGTCTTGACTCCTTCTTAGCCTAGATCTAGCCTCCTACACCCTGGAAGAAATACCTCCAAACTTATCCTTATTAAAAGCAATTAGCTAGGTTCTAATCTCCCAAAGCTTGCTTTTAAAACTCTTTTGAACAGACCCAGGAAGAGATTGCCTCCACACTAAAGCCACCAAAGGAAGAAAATCAGGGTCCATTATCCACATATCGAAGAACTTAAACTGCCTCTTGCAATGAGGCATCTTATCAGCAAGAGTCACCACAGCAGGGCTATGATCAGATAAAAGAGTTTCCAAAAACTGAGCAAAAGAAAAGGGAAACTTTGCAGACCATGCTAAATTAACCATAACCCTATCCAACTTAGCCATAATCAAATTATCTCCCACACTTCTATTTGACCAAGTGAATTTCAACCCAGAGTAAACTAAATCATAAATTAAAAGGGAATTACAACAATCTCTTGCATCGATAACATCATTAATGTTCACTACATTACCTTGGAATTTCTCAACAGGATGCAAAACCACATTAAAGTCTCCCAACACTACCCATGGCTCATCTTCTACCTTATGAACATCCAGCTAATTCCAAAAACTCTTTCTACTCTACCCTGAATTAAAGACATAGACTAAAGTTGCATAAAAAGACATATTAGAACGAATACCCAAAACAAAAACATGAATTGCTTGATTACTGCTGGCAAGAAGATGCACATCCTAAACATCTCTATCCCATATACACCAAATCCTCCCATTTGAATGAAAATCATAATTATCATATCTCACCTACCTATTACCAAGCCTTGCACAAATCTTATCTGCCTTACTACACTTCATCCTTGTTTCAACCAGCCCCATAAAGGACACTTTATGCACTAATAACCAGTTCTTTAGTTCCTTCTACTTGAAGGACCTATTCAAGCCCCTTACATTCCAAGCCCCTATCATTACCATGATCCAGAAAAGAATGCGGAGGAGTAGACTCCTCCAACACTAAAACACCAGAATCTTTAGAGAAAGGAGCCTGTAGGATATCATCAACACCATCCTCTCCCAGATAATCAAACCTGTTACCAGATCTTATCTCAATCAACTTCTCTTTTCCTTTAAGAGAGCTTCTCTGCAACCGACTCCCTACCACATGAACCTTGGAGCATCCCTCACCATTAGCATTCTCTAAATTCTCACAAACATCTGCATTCACTAAACCCTCTACAAATGGCCTCTCCCCCTGGTTTTGAGACTTAGCAGCCTCCTTTTGGACTTTTCTCCACTGCTGAACCTCCTTCCCAGGATTGATGTTGCCCTTAGTCTGTTTAAATAACAAAGAAAATTGCATTTGGAAAGCTGAAGTCTTCCTGTACTTCTCTGCAAAATGACCCGACTCATGACAAGCCTCACAGAATAATGGTCTCCATTTGTACATTATCTTTTGGGAAAAAACTTCACTATCTGGATCCACAATGTCCACAGAATCCACAAGTTTTTTCGATACATCCACCTCAACCAGCATACACGCAAATGAAATTCTTTCTCCTACGGAGGTGATACCATCCAAAAATAAGGGTCTACCCATAGCACTTCCAATCCTGCTTAAAGAATCAACGTCCCAATAGTCCAAAGGCAGATTCACTAACTTCACCCATAAAGGCATGAATTGAAATTTCTCCTTTGTGAACTGAAACTTGCGATGCCACTCTTTAAGAATGAAAGGTAGATTAAGGAAAGACCAATAAGGCTTAGAAATGACCCAATCCCTTTCCTCCTTTAAACTAAATTTGAAAACAACAAAACCTTGATCATGCATCAAAACTTTTGGTTCTTTCACACTTAACCAGTTCCTTTTGACGTAACCGATCATTTGGCCCAATGAAGGCCTAAAACCAATGATATAACCCACAATCGCCCATTGCTAATCCTCACAATTTTGATCCACCTTCTCCTTCTGCAACTTAACCTGAATTTTTTCTCCTACTATCACCAACGGCATATAGCAAAGTTTAGATCCTTTGGCCGAAATCCTATTTCCTATTACCTTATCCTTCCATGAAACCTGATAAGCCTTCGATATGTCTTGAGAACCAGGGCATATCTTGCCCTCAATAACGTGATTTCCAACCAAACCATGAACGTTGATCACCCCTTCATCCAACCCTAAACCATCTCCAACCCCCTTAAGCATAAAAGATTCAACCCTAACCATCGGACTGTGATCGACGTCCACCCCTGCATGTTCCATACATACACCATCATCCATTTTCAATATTGAGTCTAAACCTTTGACTACCCCTAAACCCCTTCCCTTGTTATCAGCCATCATACCACCAATACCATCAGACGCAACAGAACTCCCCAAAGCCATCTTCTTCTTCTTAGCCGAAGCCACAGTGCTCCTCATTCGAGCCATGGAGGAGGAGAGAGGAGAGAGCGACTAGGGTATTTTACTTTAATCTAAAATTAGTATACTAGGTGGTTTTGTTTTATAACAAGCAGTGTATACTATTTTTTATATTAAATAAAAAGGAAAATAATGATATACATAGTAGTTATAGAGAAAAACTAATGTGTATATCCTGGCAATACACTTTATGCCGGCTACACTAGGTTGTTTTATTCTACAACGTGGCATGTATTCTCTTTCTTTTTTCTTTCTTTTTAATATAGAGAATAATATATAAAGCAGTTGTAACTTAGAACTACCATGTGTTCCCTTTTCCTTCTCTTTTCTTTCTTCATCTTTCTTTATCCTAGAACTCCTTGCAACTTTTTATTTTACCTCCTAATATCATATACGACTGTTCAAAGTGACAAACCTCTGCAACTGCTAGTGTATTTTCCCTTCTCTTCATCCGAGTTCTTCCTCATTTTTCCTCCTCTTCCATTTATCATTGTGGCTTTCTCTCTCTATTATCATAATATTTTCATTATTCTTTTTTTTCCTTTTTTTTGTAATTTAAGCTACTTGTATAAATTTTACTATTTTTTGAATTTTTCTTGTGTCTATCATATTGTACCTCTTTCATGTATATTTATACTCTATGTGATATTGTAGTGTATGTATGTACACTTTATATTGTTATTTTTTGAGTTTCTATATCTTATGGAGATGGAAAATTGTTTACTACATATATTATCAAACTATCTCTAAAAACAAAGTATAGAAGTGAAATAGACAATATTGTAGAAATCATGGAATTGTTACTAGTGCATATGTTGTTATGGTATATATTAGTTTGGGTATGTTGGTGGTTTTTTGCTTGTCTTAGCTAATATTGTCAAATTTTTAATTTTTGTTTTTAATTTAGGGTCTAGATTTTATTCATTTCTCCTTTTGGATAGTAAGTGGATGCATGTAAGTAAGTTATTTAGAGAATATATAGATGGTGTTCAAGACTTTCTTAAAATAGCACTTAAACATTTGAAAGATCCTTTGGCGATATCTTGCCTATTTGTAGATTGTGGATATACAATAAGAATAGGTGTAAATGAGATATGAGATAATCTCATTATCCTTTGAATTAATAAGAGTTATACTAGGTGAATATGGCATGGAGATCCACTTCTTAATGAACCTAAGAGCTCAAGAGGATGTTGAATTCAGCTATAGTCCTTACCTTGTCATCCAGTACAAAGGAATTTGAGGTGTAGAATGATTCATCTAAGAATGATCTAGGTTGCATGTTGATGCACCATGAGAGGTTAGTGGCATATTCCTCTCGCCAATTTAAGTAGCATGAGAAAAACTATCCCGCTCAAGAACTTGAGCTAATATAAGTGGCTTTTTCCTTGAAGATTTGGAGACATTACCTATATGAAGTATAGTGAAAGTTCTACACAATCTATAAGAGGTTGAAGTAAATTTTCACTCAACATGAGCTGAACATAAGGGAGAGAAGATGGCTAGAGTTAGTCAAGGACTACTATTTAGAGTTAACCAACCACTAGGGTAAGGATAATGTCATCGTAGATTCCCTTAGAAGTAAGACTTCATGAACTTTGGGTTCTTTGGATGTTTTAGACTAGATTTATTAATATCTTTAGGAGTTTAGTGTTGAGATCATTAGGTTCGATGATCTTGAGACAAGAATGAGTGCTCTCACAATCACACCGACCATTTTTAATGAGATTATTCAGCTAGGAGATGACAAGCTCGAGATAACCAACCAGGCTATATCAGACGGCATAGTAGTGGTGGTGTGAATCCTTCCTCAAACTATTAGAAGATTTGAATATAGAAGAGAATAATATGTTGAATGAATGAAGGCGGAAGATGGTGTGAATCTTCAAGAAAGATTTAAGGAAAATATAAAGACTGGCTTGAATCTTCAATCAAGATTCAAGAAAGAGGTAAAGACTTGATTGAATCTTCAATCAAGATTTAAGGAAGAACTCAAGATGTTAAACTTTGAATGTTTTTCCAAGAAGACATTCAAAGTATCATATATAAGATTACTCCAAATAGTCTTAAAAAATTCACACGCAAAAGAGAGAGGATAGCCAAGTGAATTTCTTGCTTAGAATTCAATGGATAATTTACCATTGTTACAATGTGCCAAATCATACGGTTATATAGGTATCCATACTTTGTTAAGCAACACACTAGCTAAAGTAATATAAACATGGATACCTAGCACACTTACAAGTAAAGCAATATAGTACTAACCTATATATAATATATGAATTGAATGACAAATTATTATAAATAAACATAGCTAATTATTGTATGAAAATGATTAACAAGAGTCCTAATTTACAAAAAAAAATGATAACCAAGTCTCCTTAACTTGGTAGTTTGGCTTCCAAGCATAATAGCTTCTTTTGACTTGTAATAACTTATAACACAAAAAAATATAGATATGTTGACATCATGAAGTGGATGAATCTTCTCCTTGAAAATATATTATATACCGACAAGAACTACTCATAGTATACTTAAGATTATTCAAATTATTAATATTATCATCAAAGATAAATAATATGATATGCTCCAGAACCACGTATGCTAATTCTTCATTGTCTTGAGAATTCATAGGTGCTCTTGCATCATTCTCTCCAATTGAGAATATTTTATCCTCAAATTTCTCTAAATTTTCTCCAAAATATGTTGCATGCTCCTACATAAAATTATTTCTACCATAATATTTTGAAAGTTCAAGTTCATAAGCACTTTCTCAAAATTTTATAAGAATTTGAAATGGTTTATCTGCTCTTAGCATTAGTTTATGTTTTCTTACATTAGAAAATTTTTTAATTTTGTAAATTTAACCAAACTAAATCACTAAGAGAAAATACCTTTGAAGTGTGATGTGTATTATCTTACTTTTAGTTCCTTTCATTGGCTCATTCTATGTTCCCCTTGATTTTTTGTGAAGTTTTCAAAAGAACTCAACTCATTCCTTGGTCTTATAATTTTTAAGCTCACCTTTTTTCAAGGGCACCATATCAAGTGGCATGTACGGATTCACCCCATGCACAATTTCAAATGGACTTGAGTGAGTAGTGCTTAAATTTCTTCAATTGTAAACAAACTCGGCATGAGCTAACTTAATATCCTAATATTTAGTAGTTTCACTTACCAATTATTTCAATAAAGTGACAAGAGTATGATTTGTAACTTTAGTTTATCTATCAGTTTGTGTATGATGTGAAGTACTAAATAACAACTTAGTACCTAAAATGTACTAAAACATATTCCCAAAGTAACTAAGAAACTTGACATCTCTAATCTAAAACAATACTTTTAGGGATTCCATGTAGCTTCATAATTTCTTTAAAATACAAATTAGCAACATGTGTAGCATCATTAGTTTTATTACATAAAGTAAAATGAGCCATTTTATAAAATATGTCTACCACGACCATAATAGAATCTTTACCTCATTTTTTTTCTATTCAACCCTAAAATAAAATCCATACTAACCCCTTCCCATGATTAACTAGGTATTGATAATGGATATAAACCTTTGTAAAAAAACAAACTTTTACTCTTTTGCAAGTAACATATCAGTTTACTATAAATTGTACACCCTTAATCATGCATCATCAATAGAAATTCTCTTACAATATTTCTAATGTCTTTAGAGTACTAAAATGTCTCACTAGAGGTCCTTTATATAGCTCTTTAATAACTAAATCTCGAATACTTAATAGCAGTACACAAAGTTTATTAAGTTTAAATAAAAATCCATCTTTTATTTTATAATTACCATGATATCCAAATTCTTTATAGGCTCAATATTCAGCACTAAAATATTGATCTTTAGGATACAATTATTTCAAAATTTCAAAACCTAGAAATTTGGTATCTAATATGATAAGAAATATAGACTTTTGAGAAAGAGTATCGGCTACTACATTTTCTTTTCCATCTAAGTGTTTTACAGAGAACACAAAGGATTGTAAAAAATTTACCCATTTTTCATGTCAAGTAATAATTTTCTTTTAATTATATAAGTATATCAAGCTCTCATGATCATAGTGTAATACAAAGGGTTTAGGACTCAAATAATGAATCTATGTCTCTATGCTATGTATGATGGAAAATAATTCCTTGTTATCAAATATTTCAATTTAGAACCATTTAATTTCTCACTAAAATATGCAATATGCCCCTTTTCTTGCAAAATAACTCCTATCCTTATTCCTTACCCCACTAAAGTCACAAATTACCTCAAAAAATAAGTTAGAATTAGAAATAGATAACAAAAAATTATTGTATAGTTTGTTCTTATGAGTTTTAAAGGCTTTTGTGGCTTCATTTCCCTAATGAAGTTCTCCTTTTTTCATGATTTTAGCAATAGATAAAACTATAGTAGAGAAATCCTTAATAAATATCCTATATAAACTAGCTAACCCATGAAAACTTCTTACTTGGTAAATATCCTTAGGAATAGGTCATTTGTTAATAGTTTGTATCTTAATAGGATCATCTTTAATACCCTTTCCACTAACAATATAGCTAAGGAAAACTGCACTTGGAATCATAAATTCACATTTTTCCTATAAAGTTTAGTTTCTCCTAGTTTATCAAATATTTTCCTTGAATGCACAAGATGATAATGTTCATTCTTACTATATACAAGTATGTCATCCAAATAAACCACAATTATGTTACCTAGAAAATGATGAAGAATTTCATTCATTAGTCTCATGAATGAGATAGGTGTAGTATAAAATCCAAAAGGCATCACAGACCACTCATAAAGATAATATTTAGTTTTAAAGGTTATTTTCCATTCAACTCCTTTCCTAATTCTCATTTGATGATATCCACTTAATTTAATTTTGAAAAATACACATGCACCACAAATTTAATCAAGAATGTCATCAAGTCTAGATATAAGAAATATATTTTGGATAGTTATATTATTTATGACTTTAGAATCTAGGCACATACACTAAGTACCATCTTTCTTAGGAACTATCAAGGTATGTACACAACAAGGAATCATACTTTCTCTTATATAAATATTATCTACTAGTTCTTGTATATGTCTTTGCAATTCCTTATCTTATTATGGATTATATCTATAAGCAGGACTATTAGGTAGAGGCATTTTATAAATTATGGCATGCTCTATACCTCTAATAGGTAGTAGACTAGGAGGTAAGTCATTAGGAAATACATCATTATAATGATCAAGTAATCTAGTAAGATTTGAATTAGAATTATTCTCCCAAAATTGAGATTCTTTTACTACTAAAGCATAGCAAATACTCACCTCCTCAATGCAATTAATTATATCATTTTCATGTAAGGATAGCTTCTTATTAATCTTGATAGTTGCATATGATCACATTGAGATGGTTTGAATTTATACTTTTTTTTATATTTAAGAAAAATATATTCCTTAGTTACACCATCATAGATTGGATTTCTATCATATTTCTACAGTCTTCCTAGTAATATACCACAAGCACCCTTAGGCAATACATCACACAATACTTCCTCATGATATTCACTAAAAAAAGTAATTAGGTTTTGCTTATTTACTTTAGCACCTTTATCCTTATTAAGCAATTGTAATGAATATGGTTTAGGATGATTATTATTCACTAACCATAGTTTTTAACCATCATTTCACTAGCAACATTAGTACATAAACCACCATCATTAATGACTCTACAAACCTTATCACCAATTCTACACATAGTTTTAAAATTCATATCCCTTTGCGTAGCTATATTATTAGGTTGTATTTGTAATGCCTTTTTAAAGTACAAAACATGGATTACTATCCTAATAATACATACTCCAGGTATCATCATTAGATTTGGTTTCTAGGCCATCATTATTATCACATGGTTCCATACCTTTTATTTCATTTAAGGTTAAAACACTATGGTTAGGACATGCTCTATTAGGGTTGATTTTCTTATGATTAGTTAAAGATGCATGTGTCCTATATTTTGAAGTAGATGCATTTGAATAGTTTTTGGTTGAAGTCAAAGTCGAAGCCAAAGCACTTGTTTTAGCATAGACTTTAGTGGACTTAGTTTGTCTTTCACATTTTAAACCTAATTTAGTCAAATCATAAAGAGAATCATAGGCACACATTTCAACTTTATCTCTAATCAAGTTATTAAGGCCACCTAAGTATCTACCACATTTTTGTTCTTTTCTTTCTTATATGTCACATAAGAGTGCTAGTCTTTCAATTTACCTAGTGTATTCCTCTACACTAAGTAGTCATGGTCTAAGAGTAGTTATTTTGATACACATATCTTGTTCATGCTCTCTTAAGATAAATTTCTTTCTTAGGAGTTTTTTTTTAATTTCTCCAAAGACTTGATTTTACCTTTTTCTTACATTTTATGATTTCTCTTAAGATTTTCATACCAAATCCTAGAAAACTTTTTAAATTTAAGAGTTTCTAACATACATCTATGTTCATCATCATACTCACTAAATTCAAATATATATTTTATTTCATGCAACCACTTAAAGAATTATTCTACATCCAATTCACCATAGAAATCAGGGATATCGAGTTTGATACCTTTATCTTTAATATGATTATACCTTCGTTGGTAATTTTTATGCCCTTATTTGGTTGTGGCTAAAATCACTAGAGCCATTCTCTGTTTCCTTCTCTTCATACTCCATTTGGTTGTTGAGTTATCTACCTCATGCTTGGACTACCCTCCTCACCATGCCTTATACTCGGTCATGCATGACCTCCATGGTATTGTGCATGTGTTTGAGTGTCTCTTGGTCATGTACCCTTGTCTCTAACCTTTGAATTTTAATTTAAATGGAAGGGAGATGTTGAAGTTGTGCATTAGGAGCATGCACACTTGCTGTAAGTTGTTAAAGAGTGCCAAATATCTCTTTCATGGACACTTCATCATCCATAGCTACCTTTCTTGATGAAACATGATTCAACAACTTGTGCTTGATGTGGGTTGTCAATTATTGATGAATTCTTGATTGAATTTCAAGAATCTTTGAAGCGTTTTTGGCATGGAAATGGAGTAGTAATGAAAAAGACATGGTTGAATATAATGATACCAATTATTGATGCACAAAATAAGATTTATTGATGGGAAGTGGTCATAGGGTTTTTTACCAAATGGAATTGATTTGGAACCTGATATTTGTTAAAAAACAATCATCTTTGTCAGTGATGATCTACTAAGATAGGAAAAAGAGGTTGAACCTAAAAATTGTGTTTGAATAAAGGTAAATAATTTTGAATTCTTCTTTCTCAAGTCAAGATGATCAAGAACACATGGAAGGGAGTTCAAAGATAGGTTGAAGGTTCAAATGAAACTTGAAAAAATGAGGTATATAATCAAACATGTTGGCTTCAAAATTTGAATGGTTGAATATGTGATGATGTAGGGTCAAATACTCAAGGATATATTTTCCCCACTTATAGGAAAACTTGAGGACAAAACTTCTTCAAACTTGAGGGGTTTAAAGATTCAAAGAGAGGGTTGAAGATAGGCTACAAATGTGGTTGTCTTCACATTGCATGTATTGGATAAAGGAAGAGGAATATTGAAGGGAGAGGCTAGCTTTGATACCAAAAATTATGTAAATCCATCCTCAAATGATTAGAAGAATATATAGAATGAAGGAAGGTGGAAGATGGTGTAACTCTTCAAGCAAGATTCAATGAAGATTTAAAGATTCGTTTAAATATTGAATCAAGATTCAAGAAAGATTTAACTATTGGTCTGAATCTTCAATTCAAATTCAAGGAAGTACTCATGAAGTTTAAATTTGAATGTTTCTCCTAGAAGACATTCAAAGTATCCTATCTAAGATTACTCCAAGTAGTCTTGGCTAGAAAATTCACTCACAAAAGAGAGAAGATAGCAAAGTGAATTACTTTCTTAGTTTTCATTTGATTATCGACTAATGTTGTGATGTGCCAAATCATGTGGCTATATAGGTAGCCATATTTTGTTATGTAGCACACTAAGGTAGCTAAAGTAATATAAGTATGCCTAACTAGCACACTAACTAGTAAATCAACATAGTATTGAACTATGTAATACATGAATTGGATGAAAAATGATTATACACAAATGTAGCTAATTATTATATGAAAATAACTTATAAGATTCCCAATTTACATAAAAATGATAACTAGGTCTTGTTAACTTGGCAGTTTAACTTCCATATATAATATCTTCCTTTTACTTTTAATAACTTGTAACACACAAAAGCATAGATATGTTAACATCTTAAAGTGCATGAATCTTCTCCTTTCAAAGGTTTTAGATACCTGTAAGAATTATTCAAAGCACACTTGTTCAGGTTAGTCACACGAATAATATTATCATTAAAAAAATATTGTAATAGGCTCCATAACTAAGTATATCAATTCCTCATTGTCTTAAGAATCTGTAGATGCTCCTACATCATGTGAGGTTTCAGATTTTTAATGATAGTAGTATACACTTTTGAGGTAGATGGTGCATTTCGTACAGTTGTAGAGAGCTTAAGGTGATGATTATAGAGGAGGTCCATTATGTGCCTTATTCATCCATCTTAGAGGGGATAAGTTGTACAAAGACTTGAAGTGGGTATATTAGTGAATCTATATGAAAAGGGACTTGTCAAAAGATTAAGGTTAAACACAAGCATTCAGTAGGGCTGGTTCAACCATTAGGGCTTCCCAAGTGGAAGTGGGATAACATGTTGATGGACTTAATGATTGGATTACCAAAGACCTATAATAGTTAGGGTTTGATCTAGGTGGTAATTGACCAGTTGACAAAATCGTCAGTGTTTATCCCTCCTTTGTCAATAAATTATATCTTTTTTCTTATTATATATTATCTCTCATTTCTTCTTTAAATCTTGGCTTTAGTTCTCCCTTATTTTTCTAAAATATTGAAGGATTAAGGTTTGAGAAATATTGAAGATTCTAGCTTCATTTTCCTTGGAATTCTATTTTTCTTCCCCCTCCTCCTCTTCTTCTTCTTTGTCGTCATCGTCTTCTTCTTCTTTTTGAGACCCCAAAACCTAAGTCTTAATTAAATATTTGAAGTGTAGGTTTTTAAAGTTTTAAAGCTAAATTTTTTTCCTTGATCTATTATGGTTAAACTATAGTGTTCTAGATAATGTGCCTCAGGAATTTCAAACACAAGAAGGGTATGATGACGATAATGGATGAGAATCAACGTTTATAAAATCTACTAAGGTTGCAAAAGTAGATAATACATTCGGAAATCTCATAGAAGAGAAAGAAAATAAGGAAGAAGAAGACAAATGAGATGAGGGAATGAAAATGACTTCTTATGAATCCCTTATTGTGAATATGGTGAAAATAAGTAAAAACAAGTTAATTAGGCTCTGAAGTTTTGTAAAAGTTGAAAAAAAAACTATTCAAAACATAATTATAACACTAGGAAATTGTTTAATAAAGATTCACAGGAGAATTTAAGTTCGAAAAACAACCATGTTAGTCAAACCAGATGACTAGTACCCCAAACCAATTAATCGGTTCAACAAATTTTGGAAGTTAAATTTAATGAACATACCAATCAATCAGTACCTCAAACCAATTGATTGGTTTCTCAATAAAACTAAATATTTTTCCTAATCTAAATCAAGATTATCTAATAACCATACCAATATTAAACACACTTCTAAAATAAGATCAAACACACTTACATCACCATTAAACAACTAAATTAGCTTACATTAAGGACTCTAAAAATTAAGGTATTATAATGTGAGTGGCTCCAAAAATAAGTATTCCAAATGATCACCTTGATTATCATCTATGGGTGCTCCTTCATCACAAATTATGGCATCAATTCTCGGTTGGACTAGGTAAACATGGGTAACATAATAGAACTACATCCACAAAAGGTAGGAAATATAACTTTTCTTTAGCTCCTACATGTTATACTCTTCTAAAAAATAGAAGATCTCTTTTTATGAGTGTTTGCACAGAGTGAAGGTTCCTAAAGGATATTCATCAAATGTTAAGAAACTTATTTTTATGAAAGATTTGAAGTTAATGGGTATAAAATTTGATGATCATCATAATCTCATTCAAGACTTATTGATGATTGTTATACATCCTATCTTACCAAATTGGGTTCAAAGTGTCATCAGCAGATTTTGTTTCTTTTTCAAGGAACTATATAGCAATGTTATTAACCCTACAAGGTTGGACAAATTGAAGAGTGAGTGTGACATTATTGTGCCAGCTTGAGATGTATTTTCCTCTATCACTCTTTGTAATTGTGTTTCATTTAATGGATCAATTTTTTAGGGAGGTTAAGTTATATTGTCCAGTTCATTTACATTTGATGTATCCATTTGACAAGTATATGATATTTTTATAAGGTTATGGGAGGAATTCAAACAAACTTAATGGTTGCATTGTTAAAAATTATCTAGTGGATGAAGGAACATAATTTTGTTGTGGTTTCTTACCCGACTTTCCGAAACTATGAAATTAAGGTATAGAGGAAGAAGGGAAAGGGTGAAAAGGATTTCACACAATCATTATTAATGATGATCAAATATGTTTGCAAGATCGTCTATATGTCATTCACAATAGAGATGATGTTCACCCATATGTGGATCAACACATAGATAATTTAAGGGATTTAAATCCATCTAGGAGTGATAAAGGGATATTAGATAGACATAATAGATATTTTTTTGAGTGGTTTTCATCTCACTCATTTGAATCCAATACTGATATATATTAGTCGTTACACCCTCCTCATAGGGAAGTGGTGTCCTACAATTCATATATGATCAATGGTTGTACAATCTATATAAAAGAGTAAGATGACAAGATTAATAAGCAAAATAGTGCTATGATTGTATATAAAACGGTTTGCATATGTCAACTGCTAAAGACAAAAAACTCTATATATGCATAAATGACATACTATAGGGGTAATAGAGTGCATATGGCTATTGAATTACGCCGCTTTTAGAGTTCCTTTATTTGGTTGTAAATGGGCTAACAATCAAAATGGGGTATGCACTAAGGAAGTTGAATTTTTAAGGGTGGATCTTTCAAGGCTTAGTTATAAGCAAGACCCATTTATATTATCTATACAAGCAAAATAGGTATTTTATGTAACTTAGATAATAAATAGTGATACATTATATTTAATGTAAAAAAATGGAAAGATGACATACAAAGGTATAATGTTTTGACTTCTAACTTACTATTCTTGTCTAGCCATAATGACATTACTGATGACCTCTATGTGAGGGATGATCACGAAAAGGGTTTTATGCACTTGAATAAAAGTTTGTGCATAAAAATGATAGATGCCAAAGATTAAAGTGTTATAGATGAAGGGTTTAATTAATTTATATATGTTGTTTTGTTTTATTTTTAACATAAAGGCTTATTTTTTATACTTTAACTATATTACATCACATATTACTTTAATTACTTCCTATGTGTTGTTTTGTTTTATTTAGTGCATAAAGGTTAATTCTTTTATTTTAAATATATCACATCATATATTTGTTTAATTACTTCCTAATCTATATTTTTTCTATTTTTTTAGATAAAGGTCACCTTGAAGATGATTCACATACTCAAGAGGTTGTGAAAATGAAAAATATAGAGATAATCAAGTTGACACAAATTGATAGAAATAGAGAAAAGGGAATTGTGCTTAATGTTGATTTTAATGAATTTAGGTATCCAGTGGGAGAGAATAAGGATTTTTTTCATTAATTATTGTAACTTTATGGCTCACACGCGCATCCTCATCACTTACCAGACTTGGAGGGATGCCCCAAAAGAGTTGAAGGATAGGATGCGGGATGACCCTATCGTATGTTTTGAATATTAGAAATAGATATAACCTTTTTTGTTGTTACCATATAATAATTTAATTATATGCATACTAACTATTTAATTTTTTTTAATATTATGGATTTAATGTTAGATAGTAGCATAAGAAACATGTTATGAGTCGATCACCAAAGTCCTGGTTTGATTGGATGTTATGGATGGCTAAAAATTATATGTATGCACTTGATGGTATTATCATGTCCACACCCCTAGATATCTCTAGGGGTGATCACTATTGATCAATGGAGGAAGTTTTGTTCGCGGAGGATTTAATAGGATAAAAAATTGATGGAGGAAAAGGATCTAACCCATATCTCATATGTACCCCAAAAGCAAGCAAATTTTCGGATATATGCTAGGGTAAATAAGGGAAAGTTTGTCGATGAACCAATTCAATAGATGGCTGAGAAAATTATAAGGAGCATAATATTTGTCCTTACTTATGTTGATCTCATATGTCAATCAACCTTTATTTTGATGATAACAAACTCAATTATGAATTTAACTTATCTTGTTATGTGTGCATGTGTATCATAGCAAAAATGTGAAGTATTCAACACTTAACTAAGTTAAGGAGTGCTAAGGAGATAAAATTTATAAATTATATCCCAAGCACAAGCTAAAGATCAAAAAGAAGATCAAAATAATAATCTAGCTTCATGTACTTCAATTTCATATGTATAATACACAAACCATAAAGGGATAAGTAAGTGTGCTCAAGATTCCAAAACTCAAGCTCCAACGAATATGTTATAATGTAAGGTTTCATGTACATAAGATTTAAATATTGAGAACTTAGATAATTTAATGATTTGATATTTCTATTCCCAATTTAAAATACTTTTTAAAGATCTTAAAGTGATTTCATGCACCAAAAAGTTCAAATTATTTGTGTAAAAGGTTATCTTAAATTGGTTTTATTTTAAGAAATTTTACATTTGATTTAACTTGAAAAAATTTTCATAAATTCTGTAGACATTATTTTTGGATTTATAATACCTACATGGAAAGCTTAATATGTATACTTTATAGAAAAAAATTATAGCACTCAATTTTGAGCTGTGTAGCTTAAGTTATCGTCTTTTTTGTAAAAATGCGCAATGTTGAAAAATGTTCCATCAATCGACTGATTTGTCAAAATCAATTAACTTGTCTGGGCATTTCTAAGATTTTCTGCTTGTTGTAATTCAATTGTTGGAGAAATTTTTATACCCAACTTCTAGTGTCAATTTTTATCATCTTTTATCACTATAAATAAGAGATGTTAGACTTGACTAAATATCAATCAAGCTAGCAAAACTCTTCTAAAATCATCATTTTCACATCTTAAAAAGAATCAAAGAGAGCTTTGATTTTACACTTTCAAATGTAAATTGAACTTCTCTAGTGCTCAATTTTTTCTTCATATTTAGCTAAAGTGCTAATACACTTATAATTATTATCTCTCTAGTTAGATAAAAATCTTCACTAGTGATCACTCACTTTCATATGCTATCTAGTAAATATTTTTATTATATTTATTCAAACTCATCATCTCAAACACAAGTGAAGAGTGGTGTGCTTTCTAGCATTCCTAAGAGAGGTTATTGAGATTTTAGTCTTATAAACCTAGAGAAGATAATTAGGAAAAGTGTAAATAATCTCCTAGAGAGTCATTGAAGTTATAGGTTCATAAACTAAGAGATGAGTGATAACCATCAGACACACACTATAAATAAATAGATATTCAAATCCAAAAGGCAAAACCTTTTATAGTGGATGTAAAGAATTTTTTTAGAGTTTCTTAAACAACTATAAATTGCTTGGCATTAATATTAAAAAATACTCTATTTACCCTCTCTAGAGTATCCATACAATCTTTCAGTTGGTATCAGATCTTAGGGATTCATCAAATTGATCTAGAAATCAAAATCTTAACATCCTCTAGTATGGATAACTTCATCAATGAAGATGTAACACCTTCAAAGCCTCTATTGTTCATTGGAAAATATTTTAGGTTTTGGAAAATGGTGATTAGAAGATTCTTCAAAGCACAAAATCAAGCTTATTGTTCATCATTCAACATGGTCCAATCAAGATTCAAAAATCCACCATCAATGGATTAATTAATAATTCAGTTGAAGAATGGACAGAGCTCGACAAATAAAGGGTCACCTTAAATGAAAAATCTATCTTGATGCTCCATTATGGCCTTAGAGAATATTTATTCGAGCACATCCTAATATTCACCACTGCTAAGAAAATTTGGAAAATATTTAATATCACTTATAGGGGTAACGAGGAAGAAGAAAGTCCGCATATAAATGATGGCATTTCAAGTAAAAAGGATTAGGTAACCAATTTCTCAACTAACTCTATAATTGATTCCTATGATATTGATTTTCATCGGTTAAATCATTTCATAATTATGGGTTGTCAAATTTTTGAGTAAAATAACATGTTTTACTACTTATTCTCAGAGCATGTAAAATTAAAGATTGAAAATGAACAGTTTGCTTGTATGGTTAAAAAATTAAAAATTGAATTAGATGTATAACTTGAAATAATTAAAATTAATTCTTTAATAAACTATGAAAATATTAGAAACAACCTCCATCAATATAAAATAAGGCTTTATTTCCCTTTTTTAAAAATGATTTGGATTCTATAAATTTATATTGTTATTGATAATTCATTAAGGACTAACCCCTATGTCCCCAAAAAGATATAGGTACCAAAATCATGTAATTTAAAATTTATTATAAGGGAGGAAAAGAAGAGGAGAAAGAGCTTGAAGGATCAAATAAAAATTGCAACATCAATGCCTCTTCTTCCTCTTCATAAAAGAAAGTGGAATACATGTGAGTTTTGCTAACTCCAAGTTAGTATTATCTCTTTTTATATTTCGCTATCTTTGATGTGAAACATTGCATGAGTACATGATAAACATGTTTGTGAACAAGTCTTAGGTAAACATGTCTTAAAAATTTGAACATTATTCACTCTTTAAATGTTAGTGTTTGATGAATGAAAGTGATGCTAAAATCATGTTTGGATATACTAGATAAATATTGATTTGATTATAAATTAGCCTACATGATTTGTGTTTAAACCAACTTTACAATGCATGTTTAAATTTCTGAATTGATTATCTTTCATGCTCATAATAAGTGTTTCTGACTTGATGAGACTAATCAATTTGTGCCAAGGCTAGTTGATGCTTTAAATGGACTAGTCGATATGTCCCCTTTGAATTGGTTGATAGGTGTGAACTATGTTTTTTTTAAAATAGGGAAAGAATAGTCGATGTGTTTATCAAATAGATCAACTAGTTTTTCTAGGGTATATAAGGGGGTTTTTTTTAATAAAACATTTGAACTTGCTTTAATTTCCTTCAGTAAACTGCTTGAACCCAAACTACTTTGCTTTACTCCTCTGTGCAACTCCTATTCATTTTGCCCACCAAATCTTACAAATTTCACCTCACTAAGGAATAAACCCTCAATCACCATTTATTTTCATTTATTTTTAAGAAACCAAATGACCGAGTGTCTTTAAGGAAAACAAACTTATCCTTATATTTTACATCTACATTGATGTTGGAATCAATCAATTCTATTTATCCCTTATGGAACGTCTACATGACTCTCACATGTTCCCACTATTCATCCTTAAAAGTTCTCACTATTACGAGTTAATCAAACTCTTCTAGAACAACCTACCTTTTGATAAAAGCACCCTAGTGATAACTTGTTATGATAGAAGAGTTGAGATACACTTGAATAAGACTAGGGTATTTGAGGTTCTTGGGATTCCATGGGAAGAAAATAATTAAGGGAATATGTATTAATTTTAACATTGGTTCTAAGATTATCAAGGTGCCATTATATATAGATTATCTTTGATCTTCACATTTGTCTACTCTTTGAGCTCCGTAACCCTACTTACTTTGATATTATTTAACTTTTCTAGGATAATTTGATTATTTATAAAAATGGTTCCACTATTACCACCAAATTTCTAAGTGTTCCCATTCGGTTTAATGAGACTAAACATATTAGGAGTCTAGGCATTTAAGTGGTTACCTCTTATGGGGATTACATATAAGAATAGGATAAGCATGAGGACACATGACATGATTATGTAAGAGGTGACTAAGCATAATTATGTGATTCGAGGCACCATTATCTCCTACTATGTTCAACCCTACAAGAGAGTATTTCATTATTCTATTTGCATGGTATTGTTCCCTCGTGTGACATCTAGAGATGATATGATTCCTAGAAATTAGTATTAGGTTGACCACATCTTATCAGGGTTTTCCGTGTGCTTAAGGATTGACATATATCAAAACAAGGCACACATAAAGAGTCACACACATGCCTTTTTAGGGTATGGTTCTCTCATCATAAGGATCTTAGAGGATTGCTAGGACTCGTTTGGAGATTTAAATTCCATTCCTCTCCATATCAAGAATGGATTGGATATATTTGATAAGATGACCTTATGACTGATAGGATATGAGTT
The DNA here is from genome assembly GCA_039764185.1 of Tamarix austromongolica. Taxonomy (NCBI): domain Eukaryota; kingdom Viridiplantae; phylum Streptophyta; class Magnoliopsida; order Caryophyllales; family Tamaricaceae; genus Tamarix; species Tamarix austromongolica. The sequence continues at coordinate 94,059,491 of CM077811.1, read as the reverse complement.
GAGAAAATATAGTCAGAGTCTCATACTTACTACAAAGGATGAAGCTTCACTAACATGCACTAGTAGGATACTAGCTACTTAGGCTTCTCATGCTCTTGATATAGATGATCAAGAAATCCCTCCCACTACTCATGATCCACTCACTACACATCCCATAATTACACTTGCTATATCATATAATTCATCCATATACACTACTCTCCTCCATCAACTCCTAAAAGTAGAGCTACAATTTAAGGTTAGTAAGACTTACATATCAAAGGCTTTCAGATGGTTAACTAGATATTTACATGTATAAATTATACACAAGTCATGGTATTAGAATTTTTAGTCTTGAGAAAATTGTTCATTTCATGGATCCAACTACCTATATTGAGGTTTTTTTGGGTTTATAGACTCATGTGTATGCTCCTACAATTGCTACAACATATAATTAGGCACAAGATACATCTATAACTCCACAATCTACTACATTTAAGGGTGATATGGTTACTTCTATTATCGTACTAGTGATGAGGGTATCAAGGTTAATGACACTAATGAGACTGTACCTCCACTCAATACTAAGGATCTAGAGTGTGCACTAGTCACTTGAGATGGTGTTGAAACTAAGTTGGATAATGTAGATATAGATAACTCGAAGGATATACTATTATATGATTCTCTTTACTAAAATCTAAATGTTCTTGTAATTTATCTCAAAACTATTCATCACTCATCTAGATCCACACCTTTTGATCATAGCCTTACATCTACATCTAGTTAGAATCTAAGTACCACTGGTGCTCATTAGAGCTCTACATACTCCATGGTAATATTAGTGTGTGGGCCATATTGCTTATTTTAATGATAATTTTTTTTATATTACTCATGCTCTCATTTTTTCCCAACATGATATTTTTTTGTCATATCTTCATAAAACACATTTTTCTAAGTTAATTTACTCATATATTAGGAATAATTGCTCTTAAATGTTTTTAACTTATATTTGGTTAATTAAATGAAAATTATTTAATTTCTCCATGCCCTAATAGATTGATGAGTAGTGATAATATGTTATGATGCACACTTAATGTGCTTATGCATCTACCACACTTTCATGCTTCTTGATTATTTATCTCACACATGAATATGTTAACTCATTTAATGATATCTCTCATGCAATTATGCTTTCAATGTTACATTTTGAGAAATTTATTGAAATATTATATCATTGAGACAATCCTTCACTTAAGTATGTTTTTTAAATACACTCTTAACATTTTTAAGATATTGCTAAATTTAATAAGAAGTTTCATCATCATGATACTTATACTTTCCTATGAGCAAACTATCTTGATAAGTACTAACTCCATTAGAAAAAGAAAAGTTTCTCTATTACACTTGAGTTAGGTTACAAGTTGAATGAAATCTCCAATTTTCACATTAGATATACTCTTGCAATTCTACCATAACCATTTAGCAAGAGAGATATTAGAGAGACTCTAAGAAATCTAGGAGAAGAGTTCTATCTTGCTCACATTGGTTACCCTTATCCAATAAACTCTAACTCAATAACTTAACATGCGTTAAACTATTTTATTTGATTTAGGTTGTTCACCCTGCTGCCTAAACAAGTATAACTTATATAATTAAGGGGATATTTTATATTTTTCTCATTTGAGTTCATGTGATTCCTTACTAGGTATACTGGTTTGTGCGCGTAATATAATTCTTCGATTCTCTAGAGTTGATGTTTATTTATAATTGATTGGAACATCTCATACTACTAATATTTGTCAACATCATACCTTACTTTGCTTCATCTTTCTAAGCATGCTTCTGTTTGATCACTATTTAAAATTATGTATGTTCGTGAATACTTGATATACATGAGGCCTCAATGTTGTTATAGGTTACAATCAAACATACATGATTAGAAATTGTCTCTTCTCATAATTGATGTGCCTTGAATTATTATATTTTCTCCACTCACTCTCTCTTATGATTATCTAAAATATCTAACATGATGAGATTTTGCATTATATACCCTACTATAAGTGTCATATGTTGTATCCTATCAACCACCCTAGGTAATATAGGATATATATATATATATATATATATATATATATATACATGGACTTTGGGTATGGTGAACTTAAACTTGTAGGTTCCTCTTATATGACTCTATGAATTGCATGATGAGATATATGCTATGAGTTATATGCCATCCACCTTAATTTTGAAATTCCATTAAAACGTTGGTTCTTATGTGTAAACTTGTATATTAATCATTTGATGCATGCACTTCACATCGCTCCATTAATAATAAAAAATTAAGTTTATTTCTATTTTCTTACATATTTTTGTACCCATTATTTTGGACTTATGTGATACATGAACATCTTTTTATATCTAATTTATCATTTAGTGATTATGTATGATTTTAGAATCATCATTCTAATCTATGATTCCACTTTCATATCTTCTATGTCCTATGAGTATATATACATGAAAATTTTAATAAGCTTTCTGAAAGTTGATCTTGATTATCAACCTCTATTTTTTCCTAAAAAATCAAGTTTTCAAGTCGTGTGTGTTGGGAAAAATGTGTTCTTGATGCACACATCTTCTCCCTCCTTCTCCTTCTAGAATATAAATTGAGAAGAAATTTGTGGATGGCTTACTAATGAACGCTTATAAATTACATGCCATTAAAGTGTGCTAATTTGTAATAACTTAATATTGCATTCCATTCATATATATTCCATGAAATTAGAAGTGATTAGGGCATGTTTCCTTTTCTATCTTTGCATCCATGCATCTAAAAAGTATATTCTTTTGATTGTTATATGCTCATACTTGATATAAATAGATGACCTTTTATGTTTTGAAATCGATACAATCGTCAAGCTCACTAATTCACCATGTTTTTTTATTACATTTTGGTTCTGATGTGCATGCTTCATCCTATTTCTGTTCCATTATACTTCATATGTAGTCATTGTTATAAAATGGAAACAATTGATACAATATGGGAAAAATATGGAGTTAAGACACTTCCTTGCTTGAGTAGACCAGTGCATAAATGATATGTGGCCTAAATATATTTGTTTCAGTCTTTCTTTTGCATAAAAAATTACAATAAAAAATTTCTCATATGTTGTTTAGGCATGTACTTGTAACTATGATATTCTTTTTCACATCATTTATGGCTCTTAATTTTTTACAACTCCTTGCTGACATGCACTTCTATAAGTTATGCCTTGGTCTTTTCTCATGTCATTTAATCTTGAGTGATGGTATGCCTCTATATGATTTGAACATAAATATTCACTCTTAAGATCATTATAATATGACCTTTTACTTGCATGCTTCTGTACACATCTTAGCCACACACAAAATTTTCTATTTATTAGCTTGGTTGATAGATGCAACTCTATAATTAATTGTTCACATATCTTCATTGCTAGATTCATATATCTCATATAGACGATAATTACCATCTCTCAACATCATGTTAAAAAGTATCCTTATTATGATTAAATTTATTACTTAATATAAATGAGTGATACTCTTTTATTTCATTGATGTGCTTGTCTTGATCTCTAATTCATCATATTATTGACAAGTTTCTCATATGGATCATTTATCAAATTCCTTATTTTCCTTATGCTTTATGTCCACCTTATAAAATGGAAACATATGATAAGGTATTGTGACATAACTTTCAATATGAAATTATCATTGTAGTTTCTTGTTGATCTATGTTCATGTTAAGGGACACTTTCATATATTTGCATAATCCTTTTCACACTCAAACTCTTATTTGTCAACTGAATTGGATTTATGTAACTCTAAAATTTATTTTCATGTCATTTTTGTAACTTGAGTACATTCATGACTCACTAAATACTCTATGCCTTATTGCTATAGATACTGTAATTAGCAAATCTCTCGAGCTTTTGTGATATCATATATGAGTTATTTCTATGAATCTTGATACTCATATCTCCACTTCCACTACTTATGTTGTTTAAGATAATAATATCTTAAGTGATCATATCATGATCTTGATCTTATTGTGGTTATATACATACCCTTATGGAGAGCATATTTGTTTTACTGGATCACTTGTGTTAATACCCTAGGCATAGCCTAAGAGGGAGATATGTTATTCATTGGTAATATTGAGTATGAATGATCTCCTTGTGCTTTATTAGAGTATGTGTATATCTTGAGGGGGGTTTCACTCTCTATGCATTTATTTTCTTAGGAACTAATATATAGATTGAAGATCTTATTTGGCGAATCCCTTTCCTCATGTTGATGAAAAAAGGGGGAGAAAGGTGAAAAGATGCTATGTACTAAGTTTTTTTATCATTATATTGGCATTAATGTGATACTTGTATGACTTTATTATAAAATGGCTAATATATGATTCATATGATTTGAGAAAAAATATTAATTTTTCACTTCCACTTATTTATTCATCATCACTCAATATATTAGCATCTTTCTGTTTATCATCATCAAAAAGGGGGAGATTATTGACCTCATAAGTCAATCAACCTTTTTCTATGATAACAAACTGAATTATAAATTTGACTTATCTTGTTATGTGTGCACGTGTATCTTAGTAAAAAGTGAAGTATTAAAAACTTAACTATATCAAGAAGTACTAAGGAGATTAAGTTTACAAATCATATCCCAAGCACAATCCAGAGATCAAAATGGAGGTCAAAATAATACTATAGTTTCAAGTAATTCAATTTCATATGTGTAGTACAAAAACCACGAAGGAATAAGCAAGTGTGCTTAAGATTCTAAGACTCAAGCTTTAAAGAGTATGTTGCAGTATTAGGTTTTATGTACATATAATTTACATATTAAGCACTTAGATATTTTAATGATTTGATATTTCTAATCCTATTCAAAAATCATTTTGAAAGATCTTAATGTGATTTCATGCACTAAAAGTATTTTCAATTATTTGTGCGAAAGGCTGCCTTAAATTGATTTTATATAAGTAGTTTTGCATTTGGTCTAACTTGAAAATTTCACCATAAATTCTATAGACATTAAGTTTAGATTTATAATATTTCTAGAAAGCATAAGATGTCTGCTTTACTGGGAAAAAAATATGGAACTCAATTTCAAGCTTTATAGCTCAAGTTATGGTCTTTTTTGTAAAGATATGTAGTGTTGAAAACTATTCCACCAATCGAATGGTTTGTCAAAACCAATTGACTTGTTGGGGAATTTCTTATTCAATCATTGGAGCACTTTTTACATCCAATGGCTAGTGCCAATTTTTTTGTCTTTTATCACTATAAATAAGAGTTTTTAGACTTAAATAAATATCAATCAAGCTAACACAACTCTTCTAAAATCATCATTTTCACATCTTACAATGAATCAAAGAGAGTTTTGATTTTATAATTTCAAATCTAAATCAAAATTCTCTACTGCATAATTTGTTCTTCATATTTTGTTAGAATTCTCATACACTTGTAATTATTATTTCTCTTTCTAGATAAAAATCTTAACTAGTGATCCCTCACTTTTATATGCTATCTAGTGAAGATTTTTATTGTATTCATTTAAATTCATCATCTCAAACACAAGTGAAGAGTTGTGTTTTATCTAGCATTCCTAAAAGAAATCATTGAGATTGTAGTCTCATAAACCTAAGAGGATAATTAGGTAAAGTGTAAATCATCTCCTAGAGGGTCATTGAGATTATAGGATCATAAACCAAGAGAGGAGTGATCATTATCAAACACAAACTATACATAAAGAGATATTCAAATCCAAAAGGAAAAACCTTTTGGTAGTGGATGTAGATAAACTTTGTAGAATTCCTTGAACCATTATGAATTGCCTATTTATTATTTGATGTCTTTCTACTTATTTCTCACAAAATTTTAATTTGGCATTATTGTTACAAAATATTCTGTTCACCCCCTCTAGAGTATACATACAGTCTTTCAACTTAGCTTAATATGGTTACTTATCCCTAACTATTTTTCTGACTTTAAATAGAAGGGTTTGAGAAAGGAATATCCAACCAGTACTTTCGATAAAAAAGGATTGAATGACCTTTTGATACATGTATTGGGAACCCAAGATCATTTTGGTTGATGTAGGAGATATAATTATGGGATCAACCTATCTAAGGTATTTAGAAATTACCCTAGTTCTCATCCTTTGATTGAAAATTTTGAGTAGATAGAAAAGGAAGTGGCAGTAATAAGAGAATCACAAGAGGTAATCATTAGGAGGTAGGATAGTATATCATCATATTCAGTATGTCCAACTTAATCCTCCACATCTAGTTTCCCTAGACCCTTTCTAGAAATTAATGAGGTATTATACTACACTATAATCTATGTAATTAAATGAAAAACTTTTATGTGGCAATGACTTGAATATTTTTACTATTGATTACATGTTCAAACTCTTTATCACTTACATGTCATAGAGGATGGGTCTATTGTAGAAAATGTTATTTCATTCATTAATTCCGATTCAACTCTACATACTCAAGCATTAGGGGTTGACAAGATTCGGGTTTCAAATCATAATATCTTTAATGAATACTTAATGAAGTCAATCATGTTTGGTGTAGCATATAATTGTGAAGACGAGGATATGCTTGTACTTTGCGTATAGTTAGGCAACTCGTTAGATGACCAATTAACCTTGTAATTATTAAGAATGAGGTAACCCAAATTTTTTTTAATTATATATTACATTATTTCTACTTAAGTGATAATATACTATCTAATAATTATATTTTAACTTTTTCTTACTTACTTAGGGTGATTGTCTTATAGCATAAATTATTGCTAAGAGGGAAAAAAGGATATGGAGTATGGAAGCTCAAAAAGTCTTTGGAATGGAAACAATAATCAAAATTAGTGACCTATCACCAAATTTAGGTTATATTTGGACATGGCACTATTTTAGGAAGTTAATTCTATTAGGGTTCCTCTTCTAATGGATTTTCATATGAAATTAGAAGGGAGTATCTTGAATGGGAAAAAGAAAATCCTATATTTTTTTATAAGGTGACATGTTACAATGTCAATATATAATATCACATATAGCGTAATTTAAACTATTTCACATTCAAATTTATTTTAATTGTTAGCGGGAAAAAATATTTTGATAATAAATATGTAATTTATTCTTTCATGGTCATAGGTTCTTTAAATAGAATTTATTATATATTGTCTTAGATGGGTCTGATGTATATATATTTCTATGCTTAGTTTTGATATTTCATAAAAAATGATTATATTGAACATGTTCCATATGTAATTAATAAGTAAATATGGATCCACTTTCTCTCTTATTTGCTCAATTTTTCTTTAACATGAATTGGCTACTTATGATATTATATCCATCTTCAAGGATAACATATTAGATAGATTCAATTGATGGAAATCCTTGTTCTAGTCCATAATCATTTGTTGATTGATAAATATTTATTTATATAATGACACACAATCACACACACATGTGTGCATGCACACATATAATATGGCTACCTACATTAATTAGGTCATTCAAGATTTATTTTGAGCCATAAAAGAAGAGAAGGGCACCACTACCCCATATGTCTTGAAAAAAATTAAGGTTTGTAGTTCCTATGTAATCTAATTTTAATTATTTAGTATGAGAAACTAATAATATAATATAATTTATATTTTATACTTTTAGTATCCAAGACAACAACATAATGCAAATTATGGATACTACATCATGCCATTCATAAAGGAAATTATTTGCGAACATTAGATGAGACAAGGAGAAGTGCATATATATTTTATTTAGTTCATATTAATTATGATAATCGATATACATTAATACTAACAGGTACTTTCCATCCTTTTTAGATATATCAACCTCTTGAGCTTTGTAAATATGATAATAACAAGATTAATGACTTTATAAGAGAATGGTTAGATTTTATTACAAGTTTTATGATGATCCTTTATGTGATCCTTTAATTTTTTATATCTAGAGTATAAATATGAATGAAATAGAATTTATATGAGGTTTTGTTGGTATATAATGAAAGTATAAAATCATTTATTTTGATATAAACCTATGAATTCTAGTTCTTTAGTTTCGATTTGGCAAATGTTGATGCTGGTGAAAGCATCTTAGAAACATTTGAAGTTTTCTTGTAGGAAAAAATGTATTTTGACAAAGATCATATGTTCTCTAAAAAAAAGGAAATACATAGTAGTTATTATCTAAAACTATTGTGTATACCATTAACAGACTCCCAACATTCTGAGAGGAGGGATACACGATGGTTAGGCTAATAACCACCATATATTATGCATAAACATGGTAGTTAATAGCCTAAACCACCATATATACACCCTTTCATAATGTCGAGAGTTTCTTAATGGTATACACAACAATTTTGGCTAATAAATGATTTGTGTGTGTACATATATATTATACTATAGTTTTTACACATATTATACTCCATGTATATTATGGAAATAATAAAGTTTGAGTCAAATTTGCAAAATTATATGGAAATTTTTAGAACCATCATTATAATATAGTGATAGATTCAGCTACAGTTACAAACCATCACATATACCACTTTTCTAACCACCATCTACGTGTTTATCTATAGTGATTAACAAATACTAATCATCATATAAATGCTACAATTATTATAAAGATACATAATAGCGAGAGAGGGAATTTTAATGTTTGACCTATGATACCTAGTATCCTATCCTTCCTTATATATATATATATATATATATATATATGTATGTATGTATATGTATATGTAATCATTACTTGTGAAAAAAAATCTTTATAATATAAGGAAGGATAGGTCCTAGGTATCATAATTTACTTAAATACCTAATATATACTTAAATAACTTAATTATAGTTTATTAAACTAATAAAGTGAACTTGACAGCTGTGTTGACCGAGAAATTTTGTTGGGCCTAAGGGGAGTAGCATTAAATTGCCATGCTTCATACTCTTATCATTTTAAACCTCTCCTTCCCCTTTTTTGCACTAACATCTTTGGGTTTGTGAACCGATTAATTTTTCTATGTTAAGCCTCCTCTTCAAACTAAAAGTTAGGGATAAGAATCAAAACAATATAGCTTTATTTAATGAAAAAATAAGCACGTTGCTATAATTCCTTCCTTCATTTCTTATTTCTTCATATTAAATAAATAAGCATCATTATTTTATTTATATATATCTCAAGCTAATCAAGCATTCACAATAATTTTAGAAGAATTTAAAATAGAACATGAAGAGATGACTTAGCAAGTTTGGTTTATCCAAGATAAGTAAGAGTAGCTTAGGGTCTCTAAAAGAGCTATGTAGATCAGAGGCTCCATAATGATAGATTTAAGCAAGGGAAAAAAGTTTTGTTTGAGGGTCTCACCCACCAAAGAGGATCAAAGGTTTGGTAGGAAGGGTAATCTAAGCACAATGTATATTAGTCCTTACGAGATTCTTATAAGGTTGGAGAGGTTGTATAACACTTAACACTTCTACCAGAGTTGTCTCAAGTTCATAACATCTTCCACATCATGCTATTGAGGAAGTATATTATAGATCCTTTCCATGTGATCATAACAGATGAGGTTGAACTCGAAGATTCATTGTCCTTTAAGGAGAGGACTTTACAAATAGTTGACACTAAGATTTGAAAGACCCAGATGAGCTCAGTTTTGCTTGTTAATATTCTTTGGACCCTTCATGGAGAAGATGAGGCAAACTAGGATATTAAGAAGGATACACGCGAGTTTCACCCCTAGCTCTTCGGCTAAGGTGCCTTAGGTTTTGGGTTCTCTCACTTTCAAGGGGTAGTCCTCGGTAGTATAGTAGAAAATTCAGTAGAGTTAACTACCAAGATCAACTTCCTTACATCCTTTTTCTTTTCTTCCCTCCCTAACTTTTAAATTTGGTGATGCAGTCTCTTTTAAGAGAGTAGTGATGTAATACCCCAAAATTTAGATAAACCTAATCCCGAGTGATTTACTTCTTTATGTAATTCTTATCACAAAAATTAATATTTACACCTTACCCTAATTCTCTAACCCTAGAATTTTAACATAGTCCCAATTTATCAATGATTATACTATCATGATATCCTATCCTAAATTACATTAATCTTATCCTAATCAAAAACCAAACCTATTATATTCTAATTTTCTTTTCCCCCTCTTCCCTTTTCTCTTCTTTCTCTTTTTCTTCCTTTAACTGACTTTCTCTCTCCTTTTCCTTTTTCCCCATTTTGTGTGAAACATTGTATTTAGATAATACCTTCCTTTTACCCATCAACCCCTTATCACCTATCAAGCCACTCCCTACCCCATTAACCTATCAACTCCCAACTCTCATGATCGTGGGTTGGGGTTGAATTTTTAGTTGATCGCCCATTTTCCTACATACATGTATGCGTATGTAAGGAACATTTAATTCTCCCCAGTAATATATTATCTCCCTTCATTTTTTATAGAAACCCCATCACAACATCATAACCATACTCTTACATTTCCCTTTACCTTTTCCACGACAAAACAATGCAAAAAACCACCAACAATAGCCTTAATCAAAGTACCATCACCCCTTTAGTTAATTTTTCCATTCTTACCACCTAGCTAATGACCATTTCTGCTGATGCATCACCCCACATTTTGGCCCACCACATTTCATCCCTCTCCTTCCTTTCCTTTCCTTAGTTGTAGCCATAACCACCGATACAACCCCCACCATTAAGCAATGTTCAACGTAGCCTAAACCCTCTACCTTCGGCTATTCCCACAGATCCACACCCTCCACCATAAGTTATTCTCACCAGTTCCACCCCTTGTTTTGGTCTCCCCTACCATTTTTCACCCCTATCAATGGTATCTTGTGTTATTGCTCCATCCTTCACCTCGACACAACCCATCGATTATTCCCTTTGGTTGCACAATATTTCCCAAACGCTCACCTTGGTTGGTTTGTTTTTCATCCTCTCTTTCATCCTTATATTTCCGTAAGTTTTCCTCAATTATATATTTTAATCCTAATGATGATTTATTATAATTTCTTATGTGATTTTCCTAAGGTTTTAGAAGAGGGGGAATAGAATTATGTGCTTAAAGAATAGGATATTTATCATAGTCTAGGATTTTTGTTGATAAGTGTTATGCATGTTTTTCTATTATATGATGTTATTGTTATAATTTGGTTTAATGTATTATTGTAAGTGCTATGATATGCAGTTGATATTATATGATAGAAAATAAGTAAGTGGAGATTATATGACATTGTTATTATATATGGAAAACCCTCGGTGTGATATATGGATGTAACATGGGTTTATTAAGGTATTATGAGTATGAAATAAGTATAATAAGGTATACTGAGATAAATGGAGGATTTGAAAATAACGTTACAAAACTTATAAGAATTTGCATGAAATAAGGTTTATGTTATTAGTAAGGGCATTTTGGTCTATAGGTTTAATATGAGAATCATGGTAATTTAAGGTGTTACATCATCTAAAATATTCTAAGAAATTGATATGAAATGTTTAGAGTAGTTATAAATTTCCTAATTTTAATAAAATATGGAATTTATCTTATTTGCAAATAGTAATCCTAAAACGAGAAGACTTTTATCACATGCGTGAAATAGTAGAGTTATACTATAAAATTTGACTATATTTTAAATATTCGTGTTCTGGAAATGTATATTGAATCTATTGACTATTTGAATGTATAGGAAAGTTATGATGGATTTGTGAAATTAGGGTCTATAAGCCCCGAGATTAGTAACTTTTAAGATAAGGTTATTATTACATGTGTAGGTCTATAAGCCCCGAGATTAGTAACTTTTGAGATAAGGTTATTATTACATGTGTAGGAACTTAGATTTAGGCCTTGAAATTTGAGTGGAATAATAATAATGATACATGAGAAATAGGTCCTAAATTTGGAGAAGAAAATAGTAGCAAAAGAAGAGTTATGATAAAAATGTAAAATTAGGGTTTTAGGAGAATTTAGCAGTCTTAACCCTAGATAACGACCTTAGGATTCTCGTCATGTGCCTCACCTACTTTGAATATGTTCTGTACCTCTCAAATAAATATTGAATAACACATTAATCATTTTAAGTTAAAGATCACATAAGTCGGCTGAGGTGTTTTATGGGTTTCATAGATTGCTAATAATGAATCAGGAGCATTTTGTCCTAAGAGGTGTATTAGTCTGTTCCACTAGATTAATAATAGTGGGGCCCTAAACTCAATATGAAAGATAATATACTTTGAGATAAGTAACATAAAGGATAAGATATGAATAATTTAAAGTGTATGAGTATGTGAGATAGAACTGGGGGCTTGGGTCTATTCCATTAGATGATAATAGTGGCTCGAGTGTGTTGACCATAAAAGTTACTGTAAAATGTTCCATTGGTTTAAGAGTAATGGCTCAAGAGCTTTTTACACTTAGAGGTGCAAGGTCCATTCCACCAGATGATAATAGTTGCTTAGATGTGTTGTCTCTAAGAGGTGTTTTAGAGTTTTCCACCATTTTAAGAATAGTAGGGTCCCTGAACTCAAAGTAAATAAAAGAATGAACATGGTTATATCTAATAAGAGGCTTGGATCAGTACTTACCTTGTGATATTTTAAGGTTTGTATGTGTACTTATTCTTTATTATGAATGTACATATTTAACTACAACCCTAACTTGATAGTATTGTCACCTTACACACTACATAGTATACTAGCCATCCTTTTCATGGGTGCCACTCATTCTTACAAGTAAACAATCTTGATACTTTTGTGTAGATCACTGAGTACTAGTTGGATGGTTTTGCTACCTATGATGTGTTGTATGGGGTAGAGTGATTATTTCTAAAGTGTGGGTTTGGGTGAAGAGTCATGTTTTCTAGATGATGTTTTACCTGGATATATTTTTGGACTCTTAGATCCATAGTATCACTTTTGTCTGTATTTATCATTGCACTTGCAGTATATCTCCAAGCTTGTCTTTGTATTTATAAAGTTTCTCTCTTGTTTCACATTTTAATGGTTTTAGCCCTGTGATTGATATGATGATGGTTTGGTAAGCCAAACTCGCATTGATTACGGTGTTAACACTTAGTATTTTGATTATAAGTTAGGCTATAAAAAAATTTAGTAAAATTTGAGGTATTACATGATATATATTGGAAGTTGGAAATCAATAATATCATACACATAGGATTTTTGTGAGAATAAGGGCATATTGATTATCTTAAATGGTATTTTAGGTTAATTTGGGTTAATCTTGTAATCTTTGGTACTCTAATTTGATTAATGGGTCCAAATTATTCCAAATGTATTATTTATGATATTGGAGTAATTATAAGTGGCCTACATCCAATAACATGAAAAAATGACTTGAATTGGGAATTGTAACCCTATTGGTGGGGTAGTTCTCGCATGTGTAAAACATTAGACTTAGGCCTCAATTTCTTAGATATGGTTCTAAAAATGATATTTTAGGATTGTTTACTAAATTTGGTGGTTATATGAGTCTAATGGAAAAAGGTGTGCCTACCTCGTAAAATTAGGGTTTGGTTGGGAATCATAAGTAGTAACCCTAGTGGTAGGGTTGCTATCACATGTGTAAGATATTAGAGTTAGACCTTAGTTTTTAGATATATTGTCAATAATAATATTTTAGGGATTTGTAATAATTTTTTTGGTTAAATGAGTATTATAGAATGATTTATGCTTAACTTGTGAAATTAGAGTTTCATAGGAGAATAATGACATTTATTATTGGAGACGTCCTTATTATCATGTGATTGTATCTTATGTGTCTTGTATAAATTCTATATGTCTGGATTATGAATGTTCGTGTTTTTCTTTTTGGAATCAAGATAAAAAATAGTTTAATAATACGTTAATCAATTAAGCATAAAGATCACATGAGTCGGGATTGGGGTGTCCACTAGATTAATAATATTGGTCAAGAATGTTCTGCCTTATAAGGAGCTTTATACCATTCCATTAGTTAAATAATAGTGTCTAGGATAATGTTTCTATGTAAGGTGTGGAGTATGTTCCACTGACTTAATAATAATGAACATGTGTATTCTACCTTGGGAGTTGTTTTAGTATATTTCGCTAGATTAAGAATAGTAGGATCCTAAACTAAACATATATAAGAAATTAATTATGGTTATACCTAACAATTAATATCTAATTGAATTTTCCTCTTGTACCACATAATTTTAATTCAATATGAGTGATTATACTTCTATATGACCTTATGTATTATGTGTAGCCTTATTATGACAATATTGTTAACTTACTTAATATGTACTAGACCAATCATCATTTTAATAGGTTTTACCCATTCCCACAAGTAAATGGCCCAAATGATTTTGTGTAGGTTGGTAAGGACCCCTTACATGACTTTGCTACTTATGATGTTCTACCTTGTGAGGAGTGATCGTACTATCTTTAGGGTATGACATAGAGTCATGTTATCCAATTATTAGCTTTTACTTTTGAATATCTTTTTAGACTCTTAGTTCTAATGGATCCCTTTTGATGTATTTTGATATTGTACTTGGAGTTAACCTCCGAATTCTAATCTAAGTTTATAAGGTTATCTTATTCTTTGTTTATCATGTGTTCAGTTTTACCTATTTTACTTTGTATTTGATAAAAATTATGTCAAGTATGATGATCAAACCAAAATATAATGTTATTATGCATCCACAAAAACAAATATTTTTTGAAGTAAAATTTGGGGTGTTACAACACCACCACACAATGATTGGAACATTCTCTAAGGAAAATGCCATAATTTCTCTATAGACTCTAATTTCACAAGTTGTGAATAATACATCCCACAAACCTTATTTATCCACCAATTTATTACACTATCCTAAAATAACATTATTAACAACATGCTTGAAATCAAGGCCAAAATTCTACATCTTACACATATAATCATGCATCTACCTCTAGGATCATTATTCACTATTTACAAACCATTTTTTCATTTTATTTTGACTTATGCCATTCATAATCATCCCAAATTTTCCATGTAACATATTTTAACCTAATACCACCTTCTTATATACCAAAGATTCAACAACTAAGACATATTGACCAAGATACCCATTTCTTACCTAAAGGCCTCAAGTTTCTATTTTTAGACTACTTATGTCCCACCCAACCACTATTGGATCATATTAGGTAAGAAATAAATTATAAAGCCCTCAATTATTATAATTCAATAATTATTCCTATATTATCACAAAATTTCCACATATCCTTAAGGTATACAAATTACCAAATATCCACAAATCCTATAAATCCAACATCATTAATCTTCCACCTTCCATTAATTACATCACAGTATAATTAACCATGTTCATTTCCTATTTTTCATACCCTATCAAATCCATTTATCATACTATCATACTTAGGATTCCATAATAAGACTATCTGCATGAAATACCACATAAGCTCATGTTTTTTCAACTTCTATATTATAATACTACATATCATTAGAGACATTACCAATATTACATTGTCATCATAATAATAAAAATCATAATATTAAACAAAAATTACATATAATACTCATAACTAACTAAGATGTGTATCCTCACCTAGCCGACGCTAGCCTCTAAGCAAAAAAAAAGGCCTAAGTCTCTACCTCTAAGGCTATTAGTGAATCACATAAGACTAAGAGAAATCACATAATTAGAGTGTAAAAATATTCATAGAGAAGAAATAAGGCAAGAGGAAAGAAATTATGGAAGAAAGAGATTAAGGCTTTTGATCGATAGCACTAGGAAAGGAATCAGCACATTCACAAGTACAGAGACAAGCTGAGACTAAGCCCGAGGGGGAAGATGGCCAGCCAAGATTGTGGGGAAAAGAGATAAAGAATCATGTTCGGTGAGTTAACCAACTCAATGAGTTAAATCGCATAACTAGTTGACCAACTCAACCATTTAACTCACTCAACAAGTTTAACCTGCTCAATAAGATAACCAAGAACAAAGGGGCAACACTACTTTCACTAAGACGGAAAATAAACACAAGGATTGGGGTGATTGAGTCAAAAATGGTAGCAATAGATGAGTAAGAAGAAAAAGGAATAATTTGGAGGAATTGGAGAAGGTTGGGTGGTTCTTTTCTAGGCAATTGCAAAGTACAACATCCTCAATAAATGGCAGTGGCACTAGCTATCAATAAGAGTGGTGGTTGGGAAGTATTTGCAAAATGCAGTGAAAGATGATAGAGTTTTTTTTTTGTTGCTATAGATAAAGTGAGTTGAGAGAAAAAAGGAATATTTATAAGTGAGGGGTGGTGTGTGAATGGGTGGGATGGCCAAGGGTTAGTATAGATAGGTATGGGAAAAGGCAAAGGTCGAGGGATTTTGAGTAAAAATTCTCACAACACATCCTTAGGATAATAGGATGTGACAAATATAAGATAATGCTAGGCCTAGGTACACCTATGGTTATAGGCTAGGCAACAAGAAAAATCTATCCAATAAAGGACAACAATGAGGGAGAGAGAGAAAGAGTGGGGCTAAGAAGAAAAAAAGAGATAGAAAGTATAAAAGACAAGAAAGGATAAGTGTAGGATTATGATTAATTTGATTTAAATTAGACTTGGATAATTAGAGTGAGATTAGAATGCTAATTATCTAGGATTAAGCTTACAAAAAAACTTAGGGTATTACATCACTACCCTCTTAAAAGAGATTTTATTCATAAAGTCAATAGGTTAAAGTTAGGAAAGAAGAGAAAATGTATGTAAGGAAAATGTGAACTTTGGTGGTTAGCTCTATAGTAGTTAATAACACACTACTGAGTAATAATCCCTTAAAAGAGAGAAAACTCCAAAACCTAACTCAGTAGGCTAAATAGCTTGGGATGCATCTCATGTATGTCCTTCTCTATATCCCAAGTTGTCTCCTATATTCCATGGTGGCTCTAGAGAACCTTCATGAGTGGAACTAAGATTGTGAAATTCCAACACGCCTTAGTGTTAAGAATGTGCATGGCACCTCCTCATAGTGAAAAGAATCATAAAACTCAATCTCATTAGACCTATCATCAAACTCAATCTTATTAGGTCTAATGATATAGAAAAGATCAACAATGAATTCCTAAGCTACAAGATATGGAAGATATTGTGAACTCTCGCTAACTACAATGGAAGTGGTGAAATAATATGCAACCTCACCAAATCTATCAAAAATCTTGTAGGGACCAATATATCTTGTGCTTAGATTACCCTTCCTACCAAACCTCTACACCCTTTGGTAGGTGAGACCATTAACAAAACTCTATCTGCTATCTTAAAACCATTATTATGGCACCTCTATTAAACATAACTCTTCTGTTGACTCTGAATTTCCCAAATATTATCCTAAATCAACCAAACTTGCTAATTCATATCCTCAATTATACAGGACCAAATCACAATAGTCTCACTAATGTCACTCCAACACAATAGTATCTAACACATGCATCTATAGAGTGCCTCAAAGGATGTCATCCCTAAAGAGGCATAATAAATTTTGTTATACAAAAACTCCAATGAGTATAGATAATCCTCCCAACTATCTCAAAATGTAAAATAAAATCCTATAAAAAATCCTCAGGAATATAGACCGTCCTCTCAATCTTCCCATATATAGCTAGGTGAAATGCAATGCTCATCCTCAACTTCATACCTTTAACCTTATGAAACATTCCCTAGAAGTGTGAATGAAACCTTTCCAACTCACCATATGCTTTATATATACATCTTCTAATTATTTAATGCTCTAGGATGACTTTAGTAGTACAAAAACTACTAATTTAGTCAACTAGAAAATTATGACCCAAATCATAGTGCATCTGCTACGAGTCATTGATAATCCATTAACAAAATCCATGGAAAATGAGTCTCACTTCCATCTTGGAACATCTAAATGTTGGAACAACCCTATAGGTCTATAGAGTTCTATATTGACCTTCTAACATGTCAGACACCTCAAAATACACTTTAATACTTCTCACTTCATACAAGTTCACTAATAAATTTGCTTAAGGTTTCTATACAACTTATCCCCTCTTAGGTGAACATAATATAGAGTATAGTGGTCTTCCTCCAAAATATGGCAATTCAAATTAATGTAATTCTAGGATACACACCAAAAACCTTTATAATGAATGCTACCATCCTCATGAATTTGAAATTCATCTACTCTAATGTCCTATATCTTCTACTAAATATTTTTGAGCTTGACATCCCAAGACTATCCTTATCAAATATTATCATAGTCTAATCATTAAAGAACTCATCTGAATATCTAGACCACCCTATTTGAATATCTTTATCCCCATCTCATTAAGCTCCTCAAGCAATTTATTTGCTACTGCATAAGAACTCAAAGAGTGTGTAGTCGTCCTAGTTAAGGTATATGCAAAATTGTTGGTCTTACACTTATGGTAGGTCAACTCAATATAATAGTCCTTCACTAACTCTAACCATATCCTCTATCTCATATTCAACTCCTACTAAGTGAATATATACTTGAGATCCTTGTGCTTTGTGAAGAATCTACAATATTTCCATACAAGTAGTGTCATCAAATATTTGTGCAAATATAAATACTGCCAACTCCAAATCATATATTTGGTATCTTTTCTCATGTTACATCAACTAATGAAAAGCATAGGATATACTTTACCATGTTTCATACACAAATCAATTTAAGCTTTGATGCATTGATATAGACATCAAATCCATCTGACCCTAATGGTAGAGTCAAAATTGGTGTTGCAGTCAAATGCAACTTTAATTCTTGAAACTTGTTCATACATGTGTCATCCCACTAGAACCTAGCAACATTCTTCAAAAGGTTCATCAAGGGATAAGATACTTCAAAAAATCTTGAATAAAGAGCATGTATTACCTGACCAAACCCAATAACTCAAAACCTTAGGAATGCTAGTGGGTTATTTCCACTCTACCACAATCTTCATTAGATTCAGGATGCCTCCTCCTATTAGCACTACAAGTCCGAAAATTATGACTTCGTAAAGCCAAAAATCATACTTTGAGAGTTTGAAATACACCTTTTGCTCTTTAAGGAGTAATAAAATAGTGCAAAGGTG
Source organism: Tamarix austromongolica (assembly GCA_039764185.1). Lineage (NCBI taxonomy): Eukaryota > Viridiplantae > Streptophyta > Magnoliopsida > Caryophyllales > Tamaricaceae > Tamarix > Tamarix austromongolica. The sequence goes on along the minus strand of CM077811.1, from coordinate 94,040,319 downwards.
TTTGAACTGAATCTGCCTAGCTACAACAATAATCAACTAGCAAAAAATGGGGTGTTAAAAACATAATCATTTCCCATCGGACCGTTAGAGTAATCTCCAAAATCTATCATTTTAATCTACAATTTTGTAGAATAATAAGGATGAGCTAATGTTTATATAGATCTGAAGTAAAACATACATATCAGAGCCCTTCTTAATTATATGTATATTGTATAGCTCGAAGGGCCGAGCTTTGATAAAACATGAGAAAGGAAGATAATGGTAATACTTAGGTTTTGATGGCATCAAATTCAAAAAAGGTTGGAGTAAACTCCATTAAAAATAGAAGATGGAGAAGGCAGCGAGGTAGTGAATGGAATGAAGAAGATAATGAACAAGCACAACTAGATTTACAAAAAAATGAGGAAATGGTAGCATAGGGTAAGAGACGGGGAGATATAAGGTTGACAAATAAATGTCAAGAAAATGCACGAGATAATATGTGGATGGATTGTTAGCCTTGGCTCTAATTTAATTCTACCCAAAAAAATAGACAAGATTGCTTGAATCCACTTAAGCTTAGGGGAGGCTTTTAGACTCTATCTTTACTAGACCATGGGATAAGAGGATGAGCTAAAAACTACCTAACTTAAGACTTATATCAATGGGGTTTTGAAAATGTTATCTTCATTGACCACCTATAATTACTCCTAATAATATCTTATTACAAATAGGTTAGGTTAGTTATTGGTCCAGCTACTTATAGTCCAATAACACCTAAATATACTGCCAAATTACAAAAATAATATTATCATATCTTCTCTCTCACTGTTTGATACCTGGTCTTTTTTCCATCATTCTAAGTCTATCTCCTTTTCCTAATCATCCCTAAGCACAAAAAAACATAAAATTTTTAGGATAAATAGAAAATAAATTTGGATAATTAAAATTAGGATAGAGAATAGCGACTAATGAGGTGGGGTTTATAGCGTTACCCCCTCTAGAATGGGTTTGTCCCAAAAACTTGTAGAAAGTCATGAAAAGGAGATAAGTTAGCAACATTAAATGTAGCATGAATATCATCATAACTTGTGGGTAGGTTAATTTTTTAAGCATTATCGTTCACCATATCAAGGACTATAAAAGGTCTATCACCACATGGGTTAAGTTTGTCCTTAAAACGGATGGGAAACATGTTCCTTTAGCAAGTGGACCTAAAAAAGATCCCCTTGTTGGAAAGAAAGCTTTTTTTAATGATGATCGGTGTATGTAACCATTATTTCATTTCTTTTTTGTATTTGGGTAGCGACCAACTTGTGAAGTTCCTTGATGGTTTTTGCACATTCCTAAACATTAGATAAAGTATATTAGGAGGTGGTGGTGGTGGTGGTGAGGGGTTGAGCGGGTTAAAACATTATACTACTTTGAATGGGGATTTTCCTATGGTGGAATGGATAGCCTAATTATATGCAAATTTAATGTGAGATAAATTTGGATCTCATTACTAGAAATTATTATTAAGGATACCCCCAAAGTATGTTTCCAAAGCTACAATTTACCACCTCATTTTAGCAGTTGGTTTGGGGTGGAAAGTGGTTGAGAATAAAATATTAGTGGCCAAACCCCCCTAAAGAACTCACCAAAAATGAGAAAAAAAATTTAATTCTCTATTAAACATGTTGGTCTTAGGAACTTCGTGAATTTTTAAAATATGATCAAACTAGTAACTGGCGATAAGGGTGACATTATTTGTTTTATAGAAAAGTGTGTCATTTTAGTAAAATGATCGACAACAAGCATGATAGTCTTTATTATGGTATGATCGTGGGAGGCCCAAGACAACATCTATGGAAATCTCAACCCAAGGTTGGATAGGAATGGGAAGGGGTGTGTAAAGACCATGTAGATGTGTAGTGGATTTGGCATGTTGTCATGTAGTATAAACAACACAAAATCACATCATATCCTTCTTCATGTGGGGACAATACAAACGCATTTGATGAATGTATAGTCTTGACATAATCAAAATGACCTATAATCTACCTCTAGTAGATTCAAACACAAGTAATTCTCTAAATGAGCTTCGCGGAACACAAAATTGATTATCTAAAAATAAATAGTCATCATAAATATAGAATTTATCAAAAGTGACTGATGGACACCTAAAAAATATTATGAGGAAATCCTTATCACTTGGATATAGTAGTTTAAGATGTAATAATCCTAAAATATTAGCATTAGCAGTGACTACAAGTGTATAGCGACAACTAAGGGCTAAAGCTTCAATTCTATTTAAATTGAGTCTTTATACAATCCTCCCCACTTCTTGTATTTGATGATACATAGTAAGGTCTTGATGAACTCATTCCACTTAGTCTCCTTTCAGTTATATTTCCCTTGAGTCTTTATATTGCCAAAATCTTAGTGGTTGATGTGGATGATAAATTCTTTTAACTAAAGGTAATGTTTCCAAGCTTTGAGATTAAGATTGTCAAATAAAATCATGTAAAACATGATTCATTAAGTGCATGAAGATGCTATGAGAATAAGATAGTCCAAAAGGAATCACGAGAAAAATTTTATTTTGAAAGTGGTTTTCCACTGGTCACCAAGGTTAATTTGAATTTGATGGTACCACATTTTAGGTTAATTTTTGAGAAAATCAAACTCCTAGTTAATCAGTCAAGTTTTCATTCAATTAGGGAATGGGATATTGGTATTTTAAGATAATATTTTTGATAGCTTGGGAATTAGTGCACATATGCTAAGTACTATCTTTATTTGGAAATATGATAAATTGGTAAAATGACAAATGTTAGGATGATCCTCCCTCTTTATATATGCCTATTTCCATGGATTCTTTATGAATATTGTTGGATTTTTTGTTAGATTATTGGATACTATGTCCTTTAGTATTTTATTTTGTAGGTAAGCTCAATGGATATTAATAAGGCTAAAATGAGACAATATAAAAGTTTTGACTGAAAAGTGAATAACTTTTCCTTTCATTAAATATGAATTTGGAAATTTTAAATGAACAAAAGTTATAGATATTCTTCTTATCTTTCCAATGCATCCAAGACCACCTCCTTTGAACTCTAAATGAAAAAGTTATGAGCCAAAAAAGCCTACCTTGTTGCTTAACATGGTCATGCATATTTTTAGAGTGACTACTCAATTCTAACCTCAACATGGCCATGTTGGGTGTTAGATTTTATTTTCTTAGCATGATTTTAAAGGATTTGAGGGTTATATTAGGCAGAAGATTTTGCAATACCTAAGAGGGGATGACTAAAAGGAGATTTTGGGAAGTTATCATTCATTCTCATTACTCTCTATTTTTATATTATTCCTCTATTTTGTATTTATATCTCTTGGATGCAAAAATGCATTAGATTCAATTTTAAAGATTTGTAATCATTTGAATCCAACAATCCACTTTTCATATCTTCAACACCTTAGTTCTATCTTGTAATCTATTTCTTTTCTTATTTCATCAATATCTAATTTCTCTATGGTGTCTATTAATTTTTTTTTTATGAGTGAGTAGATTTCTTTCCTAAGATTGGATCTTGTCTAAATCGTTGATTAATGATAAATTAGTTTAAATTATGCATTGAATGCTTGAATTCTTGATTTCAATATTTAAGTTCTTCACTTATGGTTAGATTGCTTGATTGCCAATTTAACTAAATATAGTTTTTAATCTAAGAACTAAGAGGTAAAGATTAATAACTATAAATATAACAATTGAACCGGAGAATCGAACCATAAAAGTAGCCTAGAGTATCTTTAGGATTTAACTGATTTAGCATAGATTGTAATGGATCTAATTCAATTTAATACCATAAAAATAGGTTATTAATTTGGATTAGGTAAGGCTTTAAGACCTTGAAAGAGGATAATAGTTAGTTTAAGCTATTTCACCCTCTTAGATTTAGGTAATTTTTTGCCAATTAAATTGATTATTCATTAATTATCAATTTATAAAGACAATCCAATTCTAAGCCTTCAATTAGATTTGTATTACCGTTAGCATTACTATTTGATTTTATTTTGTTACCCATTTTCTACTCCCTAAATTTGATGTATCTCGATAGTTATAAATAGTTAAGATTCATTATTTAATAATGATGTCCTTGTGGGATATGACCTTGATGTGCTATAATGAATCCGTGTGATTGCAGATTTGGCCCATAAAATTTTTGGTGTCATTGCCAAGGACTTCGACATTGTTAGTATTAACTCTTTTTATTGATTGACTAGACTAGACATTTTATTTTATTTTTCATTCTACATTTGACTCTTTCCTTTATTTTCTTTTGTAGGAACCATTCCATGCCCCAATCCTAACCTCTTAGAGAACTGGTAGAGTATAATCTTTACATCAAAAGGACCTTGTGGAGTATTAGGAAGTGGGTACAAGAAACATAGGAAAATTTGAATAGCAACATCACCATGACAAACTAAGATATCCAAGCTACCAAGATTGATCTTTGAAGGAGTTTACTTCACCAACATTTCATGGAACACAATCGAGCATCACTAAACCTAATATGGGTACCAATAATTTTGAGCTAAAGCCTTTGCTTCTTTCCATGGTCCAGTAGAACCAATTTGGTACGACTCCAACTGAAAATCCTAATTTAGACATATCAATATTGTTAGATTACTATGATACTTTAAATATGAATGGAGTATCGGACGATGCTATCAAGCTAAGGTTGTTCCCTTCTTCATTACGGGACAAGGCAAGGGCTTGGTTGTAATCTCTTCCATCAAGCTCCATCACTACATGGGACCAACTCTTATAAGCATTCCTTGATAAGTATTTTCCTCCAAGTAAGACAACTCAGCTGAGGAATCAAATGACAACCTTTACATAAAAGGAAAGGGAATCATTATATGACACTTGGGAGAGGTATAAAGATTGTTTGAGGATGTGTTCACACTAGAGATTGGAAGACTGGTTGATTGTCCACTCCTTCTAAAATGGTATTCTCTACAACACTAGGATGACTATTGATGTTTTAGTTGGTGGGTCATTAATGAACAAAAGTGTGTGACTTTCATAACAAATGATCAAAGGCATGTTGTGCTATTTCCTCAAGCGCACGGATTCGTTATAGCATTTCAAGGTCGTATCCCACAAGAACTTCGTAATTGATTACACTTCTTTACTATTTTAACTATCTAAATCTACAAAAGGAGGAGGTGTGCATTCGGATTAAAAGAGTAATTACGAAAAGCTTTCTAACTTGCGGTTACTAAACAATAAGAATGAAACCTAGGATCAAACTTCGGTCTCTAGATTAATAATCAATAATAAAACAATACTTATGTCGTAGTTTAATTCGCTAACTGTGGATAATTGGTAAAATCGTATTCATTAGCCTCTTTCGAGGTCTAAGAACATATTTAATCTAATTTGCCGACTAATTTTGTGATTCAAAAATTAAACTAAACCCATTAAACATCACCAATTATAGAGTCCCTAAGAATTAAACATCTACTTTCGTGATTGCTTAAATTCCCACATATATGCTAATTTCCAATAATAATCTCAGCCTTTCTGTTGTAGATTACATCTATAAAGGTTGGATTTTATCAAATCCACTTTATAATAATTAATTTTAGCATATATAACAATATAAATGAATCAATCATACGACATAATACTTTATTTCATCATATCAATCACTAAAACGGTACCTAAGTCCAATCCTAGAAAGGAGACTACTCACTCATACTTTCAAATAAAATAAACAAAATAAATAGCATGATGAGCATAATAACAATTCAAATATAAAAAGAAGAAGAATTAGATTAAAATAATTGTAATCCAGAGAAGTGCAATGTTGGTTCAAACCGACTATACACGAATTAGCCAATTGAATCTCCCAAAAGATAAAAACTAAAGGAACAAGCTATTACATGGGGCTATGCTTGGTAATGAGGGGTCTCAAACTCCTCTAAAACTTCCTCTCTCTCTCCTTAAAAATTCCTCAAGGCGTGCCACAAAATTTCCCATCATGCTAGCCATGTCACACACGTAGATCGTGGGGAAGACCGTTGATGCATGGCCATGCAGTTTCTCAGCTCTCAGCATTTTGAAATTTCTGACTTTGCACGGCCGTGCAATATTTTTAGCCTCGAATTTTCAGTTTAGAATTTTACAAGGCCATGTAGGCCTAGCACAACCTGCCCGTGCGATTATGTTTTCTTCCATAAACATAAGGGAGTGCTGCACGAATGTGCAACTGGGTTTGCGACCAACCATGCACCCCCCCCCTTTTGAGTCTTCTTAGGGATATCTTGGTATATATTTTGGCTCTCGTAACTTCAATGCACTTCCATAAGCATGTTGGATCAATGCACTCTCCTCCCAAGCTTTCCTTGCTAGGTCCTTTGCTCCAAAAATAAGCAATGCTTTCTTGGTCTTGGTGTTTTTGCGGAAAATCCTACAACACAAAGCTCAAGAAAATGGTAGTGAAAATAATAGACCAAAACCATAGAAAATTATGTAAAAGAGATTAAATGAAGTCCTAAAGCTAAGGGAAAGAGAGGTAAAAATATGGGAAAAATTCACTTTATCAACTCCCCCATGCTTATATTTTGCTTGTCCCCAAGAAAACACAAAAACACAGAATAATATAACAAGAAAAATGATAACAAAGCCTTAGATGATAGAACCAACAACATAAACATGGCATACAAAGTCTAGTTCGACCCATATTGTGAGCGGAAATAGTAGTATAGAAATTAAAGTGAGACAACCCTTCAGCGCGGACACACAAATAAGAATTATTATAACACTCTAAGGCAGTTTAGGGCCAAGTAAGTGTTGTCTCGACAAAACATAGGTTAAACAAGGCCTCAGACTTACTCTCTTTAGTTAAGTGTAGATATTATGCGCTCACGTGTGTTTGCAACGATAATAATGTCACTCAATACTCTCCTATCTAATGATAATCAACCATATGCTTGTAGAAACTCTTCTTCTTCACTGCTTAAAGACATTATGTATTATAAAAATCAAGAGGTCTTAATAAGGTTGTAATGAGGCCAGGGTGAAAAGGTAGGATAGATCTATGAATCTAGCTATGGGCGTAAAACTAAAATAGCGGAAACTACAAAGCCAAATCAAAATTGGAAACTTTTTAATCACACACCAAGGCTCCCCCCCCCCTTTTTTAAGAAGAAGAATTAGATGATACAAATGGAAATAAATGCAACTTTTCTTTTCTTTTCTTTTTTTGAAGATAAGATACCCCCATGCTTGTCTTTTTACCCTTTCTACCATAATAAAATCCATTAGCTACTGCTCCCTAGTTTTTAGACCAAGATAGGGTAGTTTGTTGGGAAAAAAATAGTATGTAGGCAAACTAAGGGATAGGCCTAGGCTCAAAGGGTTTGAACAAAAGAAAAACAAGTGTTATTTGGTGGCTTATGGGTATAGTAGCTAACAAAGAAAACGCATGCCCCTATCACACTAATGTATGTATAAGTCATATGCAGTTTCAAAGAGAGCGTCTGCAACTTCTAGTTTCTCATATTAAAGGAGAGAACACACAATTAGAAGTCGTAAGATTGCATAAAAGGTGGATAGTCTCTAAAGCTCAAAGTCTCACTGGTTCTTTGCTACGAGCCTTATTTCCCAAGTCTTAGTCGGGATGGGTAAGTCTACGAAGATAAACTGTTAGAGTGTTATAATAATAAGTGGTTTGAGAGTCTATCACTTGGGGGGTCTGCACTATAAGAAATTTTCAAAAATAGCAATTGTAATAGCCCGCAATTCATGAGTTTTACTAGTTCATGATCAGGGTATGTAGGAGGTTCTATTATTTGGTCATCATAAGCAATTTTGCAAAACAACAACACAAGCAACAAAAAATAGAACAGAAAATGAAGGAAAAAGAAAATAAGAAAAAAAAAACAACAAAACAGGCAACAACTAAGGCAGAAAAGAAATGACTCCCCCATGCTTGAATACCACATTGTCCACAATGTGGAAGTAAAGAATGAGGGGAGGGAAAACTCAATCACTGGGGCGGTGATGGAGGAGGGTAGTCGTGCTCCAAATGTCATTGATACATTTGATGTATCATGAAGTTCATTTGGTCTATGGGAGCAACAACCTCCTTGAGACAAGCAATTTGAGAGTCCAACATATCAAATCGATCATCGATGTCTTAGAAGTGGGCTTCCTAAGAGGTGCCCGAGGAAGAAGGGCTAGAATTGGCGCCAAATGAAGGAGGCGTTGGGAGAGTAAGCAATGGTAAATGATGGCCTTCTTTTGGGATGTCAGGGTTTTCATCCAAGGAAGGTGGCATTGCATATCCTGGGCATAGTGTATGAGGAGAGGGTAACAACTTGGTGCACCCGGTCCTGATCAGAGTGGTGAAGATGGGTTTAGGAAGCAGGTACCACACCTCTTAGTTATAATACAATCTGTATTGATGCCAATCCTATATAATTAACTTTATATTTGTGTAGGTTGCCGGTCCGAGGTAGGTTGGCAGGAAATCCTCATGGATGTCATCTAGACTATAACCAAGCCTAGTGGTAATGTACGTGATGATACCGCCTACAAAGATATCACCGATGAGATTGGCACTCACCATATTAAGATGGTTAGCAAGATAATATGTGGCATTGAGGGCACTATCCCAGAGCATACAACACAGAGCAAAGAACTCTAACCTATGTACATTTCCCTAGCTCTCCCCTCAGCTGAAAATTGAGTTGGCCAAAATCCGTTGGACATAACGAAAAGCCAAATTGTAAATTAGGGTGGCCTTTGCGTGGTGTCCACTGTACGGCTTAGGTGGACATCCTTTCTTAGGTAAGGAAATTTCTCACCAAAAATCTTTAGCATCCCACATTTGGGAACCCTCATAAAGTCTCTGACCATAAGAGGGCAGGCGAAGTAATGATGAGAACCTAGACAAAGACATTGGACAAGGTTTATTAAATAGCAGAAACATGATGGACTCATCGGAATCATAAAAAACAAAGGAACTGAGGAACTCAAGTGTGAGCCTCTTACTCATAGGAAATGTGTTGGGAAAGAAACTATAAAGGCCACTATGAGAAAGAAAATACACAACATCCTCCTTTAGCCCTAGTGCTTCAAGAGAATTTCAATCGATGAATTGAGTTGGGGTAATGTTTCGATTTACTAGTCCCTCATATACATCCTTGTCATCGGGGTCGGCAAAGATAATGCCATAAGGATTTGAGGGTTGTGTATTTATAGCCTTACCTCACCCTTTTGATTGCTGTGGCTGCGACCGAGAAGACTCACCTTCCTCCTAGGTTGATTTCGATCATTTCTTGGGAGCCATTGTTACTTTTTTTTCTACAAAATCAAAGCTTTAGAAAATAGTTCAAGCATAACACACACTGTAATTAAGATGGGAAAATATAAAGAAGAAATTTAGCAAGAATAATAGAAGAACCAAAAGCATAAATAATGGAACTAGGAAATGAAAAAAAACTGAGAAAAATACCTGTGTGCATAACTGGTGTAGAAACAGTGAGTGGGATGTGTGTGGCGGTGCACAGGTAGGTGGTATAAAGATGAAGTCTGCACAGGTAGGGTGTGCATGGAACGGTGGCAAAAAGGTTGATTAAGTGATAAATGGTGGTGGAAGCGGTGTTTGCGCAGGCGAAATAGGTGCTAAAAAGGGTGGTGTGTAGAGGTGTGGTAGTTGGTTCTGCACGGCTGAGGAAAAGAGGTGGAAAATAAGGTGTGCAAGATGTGCACTGCCTAGCTGTGTGGAGGTGGAATCAGGTTGTGCAGAGTTTGATGGTGGTGGAAGTGGTGTTAATGGTGTTGGTTATGTAGATATGGGAGAAAAGAGGAGGACGAATAGGTTAGGGAGGGTTAGGGCTCGAAAGGGAGGGAGTGCGACGGTGAGAGAAGGGAAAAAAGGAGTCACGAGCGTGTGCATTTATGGACATATGGGTTTGCACGGTCGTGCGCCATTTGCATGGGCAGGCTGTGCTGAGAAGGAAGTGGGTGTGCATAGGGAGACGGTGCAAAAATTTTCCTCTCAACCGGATAGTTTATGGATTTGCGTGGCCGTGCACGTATGGCACGACCAGACCATGTAAAATTTTTACTCTCAGGTTTTCTCCATTTCCTAGTGATAAGGTTACGCACGACCATGCGGTAGACCATGCTTAGGCCGTGCAACCTTGTATTCTTCATTTCTCTTGCTCCTTTTTGTCATGTAATACATTATATCCTCCTATTATCCATTAAATGGATAGCTTTGACAAGCAATCTTTCCTACCAAAAAGCTGCAGCACATAAGGAAAAACAAAGGAAACAAAAAAAAAGGAAGAACACAAAACAAAAGAAGCATAACAAAGGAAAAACATGGGTTGCCTCCCATGAAGCACTTGTTTAGGGTCATTAGCTCGACCTCTATGTTCTTCAAATGGATGGTACCTTAAGAAGGTCAATAGAGCCCAACTTCTCAACTAGAGACCCAACAGCATAATGTTTTAAACGTTTCCCATTAACTTTAAACCTTCTCATAGGTTCACTCCAAACTTCCACTGCCCCATAAGGATAAACTTTAAGAACTTGCAATGGACCCGACCACCTTGATTGCATTTTTTGGGAAAAATATTTGGATGAGAGTTGAACAGGAGTACCCACTCTCCCTGCTTGAATTCTTTTCGGAGAATATTTTGGTCATGCCACCTCTTCGTTCTTTCCTTATATATTTTGGCATTTTCATATGCATCTAACCGCAACTCATCGATTTTGTTGAGTTGAAGCATTCTCCGCTCGCTTACTTCCTTCAAACCTAGGTGAATAGCCTTTATGGCCCAATATGACTTGTATTTGACCTCAACAAGTAGATGGCATGATTTTCTATATACCAAATGGAATGGCGTGGTGCCGATAGGGGTCTTATAGGATGTCTTGTAGGCCCAAAGAACGTCATGTAGCTAGGAGGACCAGTCTTTCCTTGACTTAGATACAGGTTTTTCTAGGATACCTTTTATTTCTCTATTAGTAATCTCCACATGACCACTCGTTTGAGGATGATATGGAGTGGCCATTTTGTGAGTTACGCCATATTTCCTCAAGAGCTTGCTTAAGACCTTGTTGGCAAAGTGAGATCCTCCATCTTTAATCACAGCCCTCGAACTTCAAAATAGGGGAAAATAACCTTCTAAAAAATCTTAATGACTACCTTTATGTCATTTGTTGGAGACGATAGCGCCTCTACCCATTTTGAAATATAATCCACTACGACCAATATATACTTATTGTTGTGAGATGAAGAAAACGATCCCATGAAATCAATCCCCCATACATTGAATAGCTCAACCTCAAAAATGTTATTCAAGGGCATCTCATTCCATCGTGAGATATTCCCGGTTCTTTAGCAGCGATCACATGCTAGCACAAAACTCCCCACGTCTTTAAAGAGAGTTGGCCAATAGAATTGTGCTAGAAGTACACTTGTGGCTGTCTTGGAGGTACTATGCAGTAAAAATAAGAGTGCCTAGCTAATCTTTCCAGCATCTAATCGATATAAGGAAGGGGGAAATGATCTTTTCAAGTGGCTTTATTTAACTTCCTATAGTCAATACACATGCACCACCCAATTACTTTTCTTGTAGGGATTAGTTCATTTTGCTCATTTATTATGACGATCATGCCCCCTTTCTTAGGTACAACTTGAACTAGGCTTACCCACTCACTATCTGAGATAGGGTAAATGATTCCTACATCTAGGAGCTTAAGCACTTCCTTTTTCATAACCTCCTTTATGTTTTGGGTTAATCATCTTTGATGCTCAGTGGAGGACTTATTTCCTTCTTCTAATAAAATGTGATGCATGCAAAATGAAGGATTTATTCCTTTTATGTCTTCAATGGAATATCATATGGCCTCTCTATGCAGCCTAAGAACTTTAAGTAATTTTTCCACTTCTTCTTTATTCAAGCTAGCATTTACAATAACAGTATATTCACCTTTTGAATCCAAAAATTCATACCTGAGAGAGGAAGGGAGAGGTTTTGTCTCTACCTTAGGTGCAGCTTTTTCTGTACAAGATGAGCCATACAATTCTCTTCTAATTGGGGTCACTACACCTGATCGTTTTGCATAAGCATGATCCTCTCTGAGCATGGCAGCATACTCAGCTGCTTATTCATCACCTTCATAGATTAGTTATCTCTCATTAAACATTTATCCAATGGATCCTCTGAGATCAAATCAGCAAGATCTTCTTAAATCATCCTGTCAACTGTATCGATCCTACAACAAGTGTCGTCAACAAATGGAAATTTCACCGTGGAAAGTAAATCAAAATCTACTTTCTCTTTCCTAATATTGAGGGAGAGTTTATCATTCTTTACATCTATAACTGCTCCTATAGTAGCTAAGAAAGGTCTTCCCAAAATAATGGGGATTTGAGCATCTTCCTCTATTTCTAAAATGACAAAATCAACCAAAATGTAAAACATACCAATCTGGATAGGTACATCTTCTAATATACCTACTGGGTGTTTTACCGACTGATCTGCTAATTGGAGGTAGATGGTGGTAGACTTTAAATCTCCCATCTGTAGCTTCTTACAAAAAATAGAGGTATTAGACTAACACTAGTTCCAAGATCACAAAGTGCACGATTAATGGACATGTCACCGATAGTGTAGGGAATAGAGAATGAGTCGGGGTATTTAAGCTTAGGTGGAAGCCTGTTTTGAATAATATCACTACATTCCTGTGTTAGTGCTACCATCTTATACTCTTCTAACTGTCTTTTATTAGTGCTACTCCCCTCTTCTATTTCCTTCTCTAAAATAGGTCCCTCCAACTCCTTTCCACTTCAAAGGCTATGGCGTTAATGGATCCTTTAGGATTTGTCTCCGGCTATCCGAGAAGAATTCCATTGGGTTTAGAGGAAGATCCTGATTGTTAACCCACTTGGATGATTTGATTTTCCAACATTTTATTGCGGGTGGCTAAGGATTCAACCTTAGAGCTTAAGCTTTTGACTAAATTCTTCAAATCCTTAGTTTTTTTGTTTTAAGAGGCTATGAATTTTTCCATCATCAACTCAATATTTGACTTGGGAGGATACGGGAATGGTGGTCTAAGGTTTTGGAAACCTAAGGGCCTAAAATTTGATTGAGGGATGGGGCTCTAAGGTGGGTTCTTGTAAGACAAGTTTGGATGGTTGTGCCATCCAGGGTTTGTAGGTGGAGGCAAATGGATATCCCTTTTGGTTGAAGTTATTGACATAGTTAACATGTTCCTCTAGGTTTGATTCAAGAGGTAGAGGAGTAACGGACTAAAATTCCACCTATAAGTGTCTTATAATGCTACAAATCTCACAAATAGCAAGGGGGTTGTTAATGCATTAACACTTAGTTTATCAATTTTCTAAAAGAATGCATCAACTCGTGAAGAAAGATGATCTAGAGTATCAATGTCATACCTACCACTCTTCTTGGCTATAGAGTGCTCACTTGACCATTGGTAATGATTCTAAGCCATATCTTTAATTTGTTGCTTCACTTCCGGTCTACTTTTGTTCATGAGAGTAACTCCTACTGCTGCATCCAAAGTCAACCTTGTGTTGTAATGTAAGCCATTATAAAACGTATGGAACAGCAACCATTCTTCTAATCCACGATTTGGGCACATTCGTAATATGTCTTTGTAGCACTCCCATGCATCATAGAGTGATTCACCATCCTTTTGGATGAAGCTCGTAGTTAGGTTTCTCAATTGAACTGTTTTAGATGGTGGAATGTATTAGTTGAGGAAGGCTCGAGAAATTTGATCCTAGGTGGTAATGGACCCAGGGGAAGTGATTACAACCAGGCCCTTACTTTATCCTGCAACGAGAACAAAAATAACCAAATCTTGATCGTGTCATCCGACACTCTGTTCATCTTCAAGTTTTTGCAATACTCGAGAAAAATAGAGATGTACAAGTTAGGGTCCTATGTTGGGCTACCCATGAATTGATTTTGTTGAGCCATATTGAGCAATGCAGGTTTGAGCTCAAAAGTGTTGGTAGCTACATTTGGCTTCCGGATGCTCGATTGCGTCCCGTATGCATTTGGAGATGCAGACTCTTTAACTTATGTGCCCTATTTATTTTTTTTGAGGATAAACAACAGTTCAAGTATGGGGGAATTGATAAATTGGTTAAATAACTAATATTAGGATGATCCTCCCTCTTTATATATGCCTATTTCCATGGATTCTAAATGCATATTGTTAGATTAGTTGATACTGCATCCTTTGGCATTTTTTTTGTAGGTGCACTCAGTGGATGCAAATGAGGTAATATAAAGGCTTTGATTGAAGAGTGAAGAATTTTACCTTTAATGAAGAATTTTAAGTTTAATTTAATCTGAATTTAGTTATATATCTTCTTTTCAGATTTCCAACGCATCCATGATCATCTCATTTTAACTATGGATGAAGAATTTATGAACGAACACGACTAGCCATATTGATCAACATAGCCAAGCAAGTTTTCAAAGTGACTACTCAGTTTCTAACCGCAACGCTGTCTGGTTGTGTTGGGTATCAGATTTTGTTTTCTCAACATGATTTTAAAGGATCCAAGGGTTATATTGGGTGGCAGATTTTGCTAAACCTTAGAGTGGATGACTAAAAAGAGATTTTGGGAGGCTATCATTTATTCTCATTGCTCTCTATTGTTATACTATGTCTCTCTTTTGTATACATCTCTCGTGGATGCAAAACACATTAGATTTAATTTTAAAGATTTGTAATCATTCGGATCCAACGATCGACTCTTCATATCTTCAACGCCCTAGTTATATCTTCTAATTTATTGTACTTTTTATTTCATCAATTTCCAATTTCTCTTTTATATCTAAAGAATTAGTTATGAGTGAGTAGATTTCTTTCCTAATATTGGATCTAGTCTAAATTATTGATTAATGATAGATTAGTCTAATTTCTATTTCAATTGCATGAATTCTTTATTTAAAATTTTAAGTTCTTCACTTATGATTGAATTGTCTTATCATCGATTCAACTAAATATAGGTTTTAATCTAAGGACTAAAAGGTGAAGATCAATAACTAGAAATATAATCATTGAATGAGAGAATCAAACCACAAAAGTAAGCTAGAGTCTCTTAGGCATTTAACTAATTTAGCATAGAACATAATAAATCTAATTCAACTGAATACTATAAAAATAGGTTATTAATTTGGATTAGGTATGGATTTTAGACCTTGAAAGAGGTTATTGGTTAATTTAGGCTATTTCACCCTCTCGAATTTAGGTAATTATTGGGAAATTATATTGATTATTCATTAATTATTGATTTATGATGACAATATAATCCTAGTCATTTAATTAAATTTGTATTAACTTTAGCATTACAATTTGATTTTATTTTGTTAGCCATTTTCTACTCCCCAAATTTGACTTGTCTAGATAGTAATAAATGGTTAAGATTTAGTAATTAACAACAAAGTCTTTGTGGGATACAACCTTGACATACTAAAATAAATCAGTTCGCTTGTGGATTTGGCCCATCAAACTAAGAGAATGAGAACTGCACATGGACTCATACTATCTCTTATGTATCATTTTTTGAGTAATTTAGTGACTTATTTTTTATTTATTGTACCTTATCAAGATTAGCTAAGTAAGTAGGATGGTTTGGGATGCTAGCACCGAGAATGAAATCCATTTGGTGTTTGATTCCTATAAGAGGAGGAAGCATATGTGGTATCTCTCTAGGGAAGATAATGTAATAATCAAATATGAAGTTTTTGATATCAAGTGGAAGATATTTAATATGCTCGACAAAGATTTCAAGGCATTCTTTGTAGATCATCATGCAAACAAGTAGTTTTCCTTGCAAAGAAACTAACCTATATTTTCTTTTCATCTTTCATTTTAGAGTTAAGGAGGCTAAATTATTGGGGTGAGATGCTACTTTGATCATATTGGACCTTAAATTTAAGTTAGTATTCTTTAAACTAGGCAAGTGAGAGGGGAGAATAATGTATTTCATATCATCTTTGTATACACATCATGAAAGACTCATTTGTCAAATTGCCAAGGATTCCATAGGTGGATATAGCTAGCATGCATGTGCACAATATCACATAAAACCATAACTTCATATTGACCAATATTGAGATTTAAGGCTTGCCCAATGATTTTAATTTCTCCAATTTCATTCAACCACTGAATTTTATAAGGTTATGGTAGTCGAATGATTGAAAGACTTAGCTTTTGGACTAATTCCATTCTAACCACTTTAACATAGCTTCCATTATCAATGATAAGGCTATTATTGACTCCATTAATAAAATAAAGAGTGGAAAATATTTTCTCTTTGCTCTTGGATTATACTATAGGATGTGAGGAATCTACAAATGATGAGAGTATCATAATTAGGGTATTCGACATTAAACACACACTCAATGGGTTCTATAGCTTCTCCTTCATCTTTCTTAGAGTCATAAATAATTTCATCATCTTATATTATCATGATCCTTTTGGTAGTATATTGGGAGAAAATGTGCAAATGCCTTTTACATTTAAAACATTTGACATTCCTAGAGTCTCTAAAACTAATCAGTTCCACAATCCATCTCCCCTTTGATGCAGGAGCAAACACTAAATAATTGGCTTTCATAATTATGGATCCAATTATTCTTCATTTAGAAAGTGTCTTCCACAAATTTGAAGACCAATGAATGGTTACATTGCTCCAAAAGTAATAAACAAGCAACAAAGTGTCTACTTATATGTGCATGGCAAGCATGGCATGCAAGGAGGGAGTGACCACTTGCATGAGGATTTTATTGGCAGGATTTTTGAGTATTATTAATTAATTTATCCAATTTATTAATCAATTATTAAAGTTGGAGAATAAAGTTAGCATAATATCTTTTAGCTTAGAATCTTTTGAATTATGTTTTAGCTAGTGGTAGAAAGGTTATAATACGTATGAATGTTGAGCATATCTAAAGTTGAAGATCAATATTGAATGAATTCTATGTGAGTTCAAACTCAAGTAAATTGAATCTATGTGAACGGTTTAGCTTGAAAGTTTTAATCTCTTCATCTATGTAAATTAGAGATTAATCAATATATTTTCTACTAATACTAATCCATATTTTCCTCCCATAATTACCATCAAATTCCTACTCTATTTCATGGTTAAACCAAACCCTAAATCGGTATACAAAACCAAAGCCCTAAAACATTCATTCGAAACCCTAAACCATCCATACCGACCAAACACCACCTTATTCCCTCTTTTTGAATAAAACCCTAACCCTAACCTTAACCCTATTCTCATCTGTATCCAAGCCCTAACTTTTGAAGCTTAACATTATCATCAATCCATCATTGAATGCATAGGCTAATTAGTTTTTTCCATTCAAACCATCATCATTGTTAAACCATCATCATCGAATCATCAACACTTTTCTACCATATTCGAACCACCATCATCTTTATTACTTCAACATTGAAGCTTTAATCTTTTAACTCACCATCACTGAGCCTTTATCATATTATCTAAACTCCATTCAAACCTTAATTCCACATAATTGAATATTACACCCTCCCACACACATCACCCTTTTAAAAGGTGATGCTATAGGAGATTTAGGTCATCAAAAGTATGATTTTGGGAATT